>JAPSGF010000001.1:42996561-43135494 GCA_035772895.1 Perdix hodgsoniae | reverse complement strand
GTTCCATAAAATTAGTATTGGGTATTTGTAATTGCTCATTAGAAACATTTTTGTGCTGAAAAAAATATTTTTCCTAGAGAAAAGGCATTTTGTGGGCTTTTTGTTCTTTTTGTTTGTTTTTAATTCTTTCTTCTCCCTTAGAAGCCTACATTAACTAAAATAGATGGTTCTTTTTTTTCTGTCTTTTCTTCCCTATTTCAGCAATAAATTTTTCAGTACTTAAAGGTTCTCAAAATCTGAATGAATTCTCATGAAAGCTATTGATAAAGAATCAAAATAAATTGTCTGAATAAGCATGTTAAGTAAAAATTTTATCTACCAATTATCTGATTTCAGAACTAAAAATACTTTGTGGAATGATCTGGAACAAAAATAAAAGAATAGCATCTACTCAGTTATTATTAGTGGGGTTTCACAAAACCGCATTCAGCATTCCCCACAGCTTTCATGATAACGTGAATTAATAAAAAATTGAAGTTTTTCTTCCCTTTGACCTCGAGGGGAACTGTAATCGAATTCTCCGGACTATAGTACCTACGCTCTGAAAAGGAGGGTATTGCTATCTAATGTGGAAAATCTCATCCTGTGGGAGAGAGAACCATAATACCAGTAATACTGGACAAAAAAACATCCATGTGGCTGCTGAAGAAAGACAACTGTAGCATTAAATCTTTACTATTAAATTACAATGTGTATGAAAGCTTACACTCTGAAGCAGGCTTTCTTGTGCATAATCCTGGTTAATAAAACGGTTGGAAGATTTGAATATTTTTTTTAGCTGATGGTTCTGACAAGTTAAGACTAAATATACATTGCTGTGACCGCCGTTGTATATATGTTTCGTGCACAAATGGAGAAAATAACATGTTGACTGTAATTTCATAAGACCGAAGATTCATACTGAGATAAAACGGTGCAATTACCATTGCAGTCTATCTTTCTGGAATGTCTTCAGTCTAAGAAAAGTCAACCATAATTGTGGATTTCAGTGGAATAGAGATGTAGCAAAAATGTTTCAGACCACTGTGATTACATCATCTGCATATTGACGATCCCATGCCGTTCAGTCCCAAGTCTGGCACAGCCATGCTCTCTTGATATCCTATAAAGATCATTGATACTGTACAGATAAAAAGAAAACAAACAAAACCCGATGAGGGCTTATAGGAATTAGTATGCCAATGCACACGGATTTACTTGTGAGCTTGGGGTATGCAGGACAAAAGTCAGGGTTCTTAGCCACAGTTCCAGGCAGCAGGATTTGTTCAGGTGGGTGGTGGGAGACCAAGGGTGTTGCTGCTGCATGTCACTGCGTCCCTCTAATGAGAATGTATGGCTGGAGGCAACAGACTCTTGCGTGAATGGGGAGGGTTGAAGCCCCCAGTGGGGCTGTGGGAGGTGGAGATATTGGCGTGGGGCACCTGAAAGATTAGCCAGGAGGAATTTCTTATCTCTGGAGGATGCAGTAAAACAGAAGAGACCTGAGAAATTAATCTTTGTGTTAGCAGGTCAAGACTAGGACAAGAGTTCTCTCTCCCTCTTTTGTGGAGTGGATGGACCTCATTGGGATAGTCTTTTTCTCCTGCTGAAAACTTCTGCCAGCACCAGGGCATAGACAGTCGTCTGCATGACTGTCAGTGCTGTGATGAATGGAGCAGGCTGGAAAAGCAGCAAGAGGGTGGAGAACAAGGGAAAGGCAAGAACGGTCTCCAACACCATTACTATCCTGAGTTCCTTTTCTGTCCCAAAATGCGGCGTGTATACGTTGTGTATCCTTCTTCTCAGCCATAATAGAACAATGTGACATGCCACATATGGTGCAATGGAACTCTTTTTTTTTTAACCCACTTCTGGAAAAAAAAAATGCATTGCCGCCACCATCTCATGGACTTATGCAAGTTATAATAATCAGCATTTAAATTTTTCCCACAACTTTGAGGCTTAATAGCTTTAAAATCTTACAAGTTGTAAAAACAATTAAAGCAATAATTTTAAAAATAAGCAGAATAGGACCTTCAAAAGAATGTGAACCTTTAACACTTCACAGTTAAATAAGGGCCTTGTAATGCATTCACTTGAAGGCCAGCCCTGAGAAAACGCAGAAGCATCCTGTGAATTTGTTGATGCTAGTTCAGACAGACTGTTTATTTTCATGATTTCATGGAAGAATTTTAATTTAATGAGTGTTTTATACACTAATGTAAAGCATAGTTTCAAGCCTATAATTATTGTGTCAAAATATTTCTGCTTAAACAGCAGCAGCTGACTACAGAAATGTGATTTACATCTGAATTGTATCAGGGGGACACTGCTAAAAATAATCATCATGTGCCTCTTAATTGAATAAAAAATTAACAAAGAATATCAATGTATCTTTCAACCTAAGCTTTTCTGCCTTTCATTTAAATGTTCTGCTTATTTGCTTATTGACTTTTAGGAGCTAAGGTTTCCAGAAAAAGCATTGGTACAGAATAGCCATGTGTCATTTTGCCCACCCATTTCTCCCTATTGCACGCATAGCGATGGGAAATTGCATGAGCAAATTGTCGGTTCCTGTCATTGGGAGCCTACATTTTTTGAAAATCTCACCATTAATCTTTCAGCTCAGTTTTAAAATAACCAACTGCCATCATGAAACAGGTTTCTCATGCTGTTTAAGGCTGTCAGCAGGTTTTGACCGGTTCAGGCCACATTTTGCTCTTGGAATGAGGTTAGAAATGTTTTTTTTGTTGTTGTTGTTGGAGAATTCATCTTTTGAGGTAATGCCTAGGGCAGCTTCAGATGGGAGAACTCTTTCTTGCACACTCCCAATCTGTTTATATGGCTACACCACTGAAGATGGGAACACTGCCCTACTGCAGCTGCCCTGGTCTTTGTCTAGTGTTTGTCCATCTGTAGGGTAGGATTATTCTGCTTGTCTTACAGAAAACTTTAGAGGCTCCAGATGAAACAGCTGTCATGCTGGGTGCTGTGTGCCCTTCCCAGGGAGGAACTGTCTCTTCCCCCATAGAAATTACCACCTATGCACACAAGCCAAGGCAAACAGAGGAAGCACCATTATTCTTATTTTGGAAACTGAGGACCGATGTTGAGGCTACATGGGTAGATAGGGCATCCTTCTGAATGCATGCCTCTGCCAAGCTTGCCTCCTCACCAGAGAAGGTCCATAACACTCTCTTATAATCTCTTGCACTCACCATTCCCATTATAAGGGAAGAAAGGCACCAAGGGCCATGTTCCCTACATTCAGATGAGGAATGCAAACTCAGGAGCTCACTATAGCATATACTTGCCCTCCAGTCTGGACAACTTCCAACATTATGTTACTATTCAAATTTGATTGGGAAATTTGTAGTTAAGCAGCAGGTATTTGCCTTAGATGTTTTGTTTCACTCACGCAAGAGCGTTTGAGGGAAGAGAAGTCCATGGTGCAGTGTCACATATGAAAGTATACCCATGTTTTTCCTTTCTTCAAGGGATGCGATATCTTGCTCCTCCTGTTCTGCACTGTGCAGTCTCTTGTGGGTTCACATTAAGGAACTGTCCCTTGCTTCTTCAAAGAAATTTTAAGATAGCTTGCTGGTTTCCAGGAGATCCTTGCTTTTTCTCTCTTATATTTCTGCTTTGTCCAGCTCCTTTGCACATAGCAGTACTTACAGCTGGAGGTTTTTTTTTTCCAGACGAGACAACATCAGCAGACTGCTCCAGCAAGCCAGTGTAGCAGCCCAGGGTGCAGCATGAGAACCCAGACTGTAGCCCAGAGCAGCCCCAGGTAGCTACTGAGATCTCCACAGCATAGATAAACACTGTCTAAACATGTTTTGTTTTCATTTGTTACTATTTCCTGACCTAAGAATGTATGATTACAGTCTTGTACAACCAGTACATGACTGTGAACAAATCCGCAAGTTAGGAAGAAGTTTCTGTTTTGTGTGCCTAAACTGTATAAACATTGCATATATGCATTATATACTGCAAGTGGGAATAGAGGTATCTGCATACAAACGTGTGTATCAATGTTATGACTCCCTTTGTTGATGAAGCACAAATCTGGGCTCTCGGCCTGATCACGACTCTTAGATACTTTAGCTTTAGTTCACTGTATTCCTGCAGCCCCGGATACTCTCCATTGCAAGCAATGTGATACTAAACCTTTTTCAGAGGGCAAGATCCATGAAGATTTGCTATGCCCTTTCCTGACACTGGGATCAACTCACGTAGCTGAATATGGCATTCGTATACATTTCAATGTCTCTGTGGGAACTGCATGTGCTCTTTTTATTTTATGCTAAGATTCCACTAAATTGTTCTTTGGATTTATTTCAAAGAAGGAGAAGGGAGAAAAAGGCAGTAAAGATTGCTCTTCTTATGCTTTTAGTTGTTTTTCTAACTCAATTATATTTTGACAATTCTGTATGAAACTTTGGAGTATGTCTTTGTTTAAGCAGTATACCTTCCATAGGAGTAGTCAGTTAAATGTATATGGCTAGTTTCAGGCATAACAAGCTTTGACAAGGGCATTTAGCGGTTGTAATTCAAATCTAATTCAGAACATCTTAGCACTGGACCTGTCAAGCACTTGAAATGCACTGTAGCTGCAAAACGAAGGGATATGGTCCCAGTCGTGCTCTGTGTGGCATCAAGCTGATGTGTCAACAAGAGCAGTTACAATTACAGGTTCTTTCAAGCATACTAAACTAATTTACAGCACTCTGAAATTGTGGGAAAAGGCCTTGCTGGCATGAAGGTACATGGGACTTTCATACTGCAAAGACAAGGCAGGTGACAAGAGAGTTTCATTCAGGAGTTTCAATATTGCACAGTTTCAGTGCCACCTTTGGAGTGGGGGGAGGGATTGTTAGATTTGTAACTAGATATTTTGTGGATAATAATAGATTTGCCTTGCAGCCATCAAATACCCTTGTCAAATCCCATTAGAATCACATTGCACACTTGTTTGAAACCTCAATCTAAAATGCACCCATTTGCTAAGTGAGGATGGGGTCCTAATTGCACTGGCAGTGACTGGTCCTTTTTGTTTGCCTGTCTTGTTGGCATAATAAACAGCACTGAGCCTGGCTGCAAAACGTCTCCACTGCTTCTTCCATGGATTAGAAAGCTTCGCATATAGGGAGAGGTCTCTCCAGAAGCAGATCTGATCCAAAGATGTCCCACAAAAAACAAGACAGAATTACAGTAACCAACATGTAATTTTAACATCAAGATATAAAAAGACTTGATTTTAAAGTGCGCCAGTGATTTAAAGCAGCTGCACACGTTTAGAGGGCATTGCTTTAATGTGCTCACAAAGGCTAATGGAAGCTTTTACAAAAGAAAAAAAAAAAACAAAACCAACAACACAGGTTTTATGATTTATCTACTTTTTATGCACAATATTATAGGCCCTTCCCACAGGGACTCATAAATGTGATTTTTACTTCCCAAATTACAAAGCTAGTCAATTATTCGGGAATGAGTCATTCATTCAAGAGTGTCTGTAGTGGGATGTGTTAACCATCAGGAAATTTTACACCAATTGGAATTATAAACACCAGAGTTTAAAAAAAAAAAAAAAAAAGCTTGTGGCCAACTAGCTATATGTCTATTTGGGAAACCTTGTGCATGGAGCATAGCATAATGCATGCAAGGAGAAGCACTGAGAAATTAACTTCAAGGGGAGGAGGAGAGAGTGAGGGTTTGTGTGAGTGTGTGTGTGTGTGCTTTCAATTGTATAAAATGTGTTTATTTTATTATGAAACAAAGCAGTTAGCAAAGTCCATAGCAACTTGCAGTCCAGGCTGGTAAAGTGTCTTACAAGCCTTCACCAATTGAGACTTGCAGCCAAATAGAGGGAGAGGAAAAAATCACTTGTATTATGGCAAGAGAAGCTGAGGAGCAGTGATGGCTGCTGGTGAACAGTCATACGGGCATTTCCTTTGGTGGACAAACTTGCTCTTTCCCCTGTCACAACTCCATCAAGACCAACAAGAACCAGAGTGGCTGGTTTGGATCTGCCTCCAGCTCTACCTACCCATAGGCCCCCAAGGATTTGCATTACCTGCCAGAACTTGTCCCTGAGGATAACAGCAACTCGTGGACATGGGTGCAACCAAAAGGCACAGCTTCTGTCTAAATTGATTGCTAAAGGATGAGAGGTTGAAGTATTGAAAAATTCTGGTCAGTGTATCTTCCAGCTGTATTCTAGGCCAAAATTAGAAAACCTCTGGGACTTTTCATTAGGCACAAGTCCTCCAGGGAGGACAGCAGTCTGATGGATAAGCAAGAACTATGTGTGAGTAGATAGATGGGCCTCCACTGACATCGTTTGTGCTTCTTTCTGGTGAGGAACAGTATATTCACTGCCTCCTGGCTGTCAGTGTCCCATATCACCAGTGCTGTGGCTTGTCCCTACAGTTGTCTACTAGGCTTCTGTGTAATAAAGTGGAGATATTCTCACCAAGCCTCAAGTAAGTATTGGATCACTTTCATTTCTATTTCTTTTAAAGGAAGCCATAGAGACATTTCTATAATATCCACAATCTCTCTCCTGTCACTTGCCCTTGTACTGATACTAAAAATCTGGGGAACTGTAATTAGTTTTTCTGCTGAATACGTCCACCAGTGTGCTCTGGTAGAATTGCTCATAAATTCTGCAGGACTGCTGTGCGTTTCTTAACTGAGGAGGACACTGAGCCTATGTTCTCAAGAAAAAAGTTTAGGCATGCACATGAAGATAAATTGAGATAAATGAAGGGTGGAAAAACACGGATTGTGCATTTGTGCCACCACTCCTTAAAGCATAATAACTAAACATTTTTTTCCTCTTCTTTTTTTCCTTTTACTTTCTTGGAACATAGCAGTGTCTTGACGTGGTCATACACATTAGGTTTATAATGGGGATAAGGTTTATCAAGGGTATTTCAGGCTTGAAATGGGCCATGAGGTCTTGGCTAAATTTTGTCAAGGATAGGAGAACTGCAGGTACAGGAGCAACTGGCAGAGGTGCAGAACAGCAAGAGGTGTCATAGGGCCTACAGCTGAGGCTGGGGCTGAATTGCAGCTTTATGAGCTAGAAGAAAGAAACACTGCAAAACTCACCCCTCTGAGACCCTATCATAAGGCCCATTTTGTGCAATGTTTGTTTTTTCTTTTTTTTTTTTTGTACTTAAATCTAAACCAGTCCAGCACAGAACCAGGTATTTTGCATCTGCAGGTATTTCCTTGCAGCTGCATTTCTGCAGCTGAGCTGCAAACATCGCAAAATATCATCTTGTGAATCCTCTAAAAGCTGGGTGGTCGGAATCTGTACTTTAACCTCAGCAAAATGATAGGGGAGTGTAGTTTCATTTAAAAGAGTATAGAGAAGCCAAAGCATGCATATAAACAACTGACTTCTTTCCATATCCTGTTTGCAGGTAATGCCATTATCCAATAAAAAGGGCTTATCTTACAAGGACTTGAGAATGGTGTTATCATTAAGTGTGTGAATAGGTACACTGCCTTCAGGAAAAAAAAAAAAAAAAAAAGAAAGGAAAAAAAAAAGAGATATGTAATGTGAAAATTAAATATGTGCTTTTGGGAGCTAATTTCTAATAGAGCCCTAATAGGTTACTGAATAGAGCCCTGAATAGTCTGACACCGCTTAATGAAAGTTTTTCTTTTATAAATTCTTCTCTGTGAAACACTTTAACTGTTCTCCAGACAAGTGGGAAGATTAAAAAAAAAAAAAAAAGTGAAAAATTTCAGGGAAGAATAGATTTCCTGAAGTTTTAGTTAATACATCAAGAACTTATCTGTTACCATAAGGCTAAAGGGTCAGTTGTTAAATTTTTAAGTATTTTCCTGACGTGTATTTTTCCAGAGAAATCTGAAAAATGTTAAGTAGCTTGGACGCAGGTATTATTTACAGTGCAAATCAAGAATTCTTTTTTTTTCTACCGAGCCCACGAGCCAGGAATTTGACATGGGATCTGAACCACAACGACTGAAAATTAAGAAAAGTAAAGGCTATTCTCTTTGTCATCACACTTCCACTTATAGTGATATGCTCTTTTGTTATTAAACAGACCCAATCAAAACAAAAGGGATACTGTTTCTTTTATGAGTAATGCACTAACCTACCAGCAGAAAAAAGTTCACATAAAATGTATGGGTTCAGACAGCATAAGATTTATTACAATGGCTACAAAAATTATTCCTTCTTAACAGCACTTAAATTGTCTAATTATTCACAGCTGTTTTCAATTTGTTTCAGGTTCTTAATTAGGGGGTAGGGTCCTCTGTCCGAGCCCTAAACCAGCACTGTGAAAAGCTTAGAATTGCTTCATGCTAACCCAGCCCAGACCTGGGGTTGGTTAGTGGAATCCAGTGCTAGATAATTTGTTATTCATACTTATCCATCCACCTCCCGCTAGGCTGAGATAAAGGTACAGAGTGACACAATTTCCTGCTTGTTTGTATAATTATTTTGATCCATCAAGGCAATCATGGATTTAAAGCTTTAAAAAAAAAAAAAAAGTGTTTTTTTTTAGATGAGCAGTGTGAAGTAAATGGATACATCTGGGAGCTGACACCTGATAATCTTAATTAATCTCTGGATTTGGGGTTGGGAGATCCTTGTTAAAATTCAGTGCAGCAGTAGGAGGCTGTGTGCCTGTCGGATTCCTGGGGAGCAAACAGGCTGCAGCAGCCTGTAGTGGGAGAACTGGCTGGGTGCTTCAGGCAAGGGCATGTCCTGGAGGATGTTACAGCAGGGCACAGCTGGTCTCTGCCCATTTTGGATAGAGAGTTAACATCAGTTCTCTCTATATTGTGGGTATGTAAAAGTGGGGAGTTATGTTTGTAAAGGTAAGGATTCAATTATTCTTTTTCATGTTGTTTCAGACTTACCCTAGATGCTTTCTTTCCTTTGAATGGTATCCATACAATTTTGAGAAGTGAAAAGCCAGATATACCTCTTGTTTTACTTCCACCTGTGAAATGGCTGCATGTTTTGCATCAGCACCGTATGCGTAGGTGCAATTCCTACCCTTGCATACGGCAATTTGTGCTTGGGGTGAGTGGTTGAGTGGGCACATGCAATAAAGGGAGATTGAGCCATTCCAAAGGAAGTCTTACTGGTTTAAATGGGAGTAAGATCAGGACCCAAATAAATCTTTCAGGTCACCAGCTGCACTTAGCTGGCCTCATTAAAAATCAGGTCCTTAATATCTGTGGGTGAGTGTATGAAAGGGGGTTATGGGGTGAATTGGTCAGCAGATTTGACGTTTGTTTGTGCTCCCTGTGGATTTCCCTACTGAAAAAGTCCTAGGAAAAAAGAGCCTGTTATTTTTCTTTTTTCCTTCTAAAAAATCTATCCTGTAGGATTTAGTAGGGAATTATATCCTGACTATGGACATTTTTTTATGGTTCAGATAACTGTAGGCAAGACTGATTTGTGCATTACTGCATTTTTCTAGTGTGTCTCAATTATAGAAACATCTGCACTAAGTGAACTTGAAACCTCTTTGATTCCCTGTGCAAATTCTCACTGTTCAAAAGCCCTCATGTTTTCTTATTTCATGCCTTTAGCATAATAATTTCAAAGTGGGCTGCAACATTATGTAACTGTGTAGTTTACAAAGGAAAAAGGCATTTTTTTTAATGTGATCACATGAATTTTTAGAGCCTCCATTCAAAATATATGTCCAGCAGTGATTCATCTCCTGGAGGTTATCAGCAGCATCTGTTATCTCTGGTAGAGATAAAGGTTTTCATACTTGATAATTGTACTTAACCTGATCCAGTGCTGCATGGGGTTCTGAAGTGCTATGAATCCCCTTCTACAACCATGATTATTTAATGGCATAGTGAAGTTTATTCTGTTTTTCTGGTACACAGTGATTTTCTACTACACTCTGTTGCCATTTACACCAGTGCAAAATCAGTGTCTAGTGTTACCTTCCAGCCTCTAGGTGGGCTGTTTCACAAAGCACAGGACAACAGAGATATTTTTTTTCAGCTAATTGGAAAATGAAATAAAACACATCGTTAACTTTCCAAAGTCATTTTCCAGGTTTGTATAACAAGTTGCTCTTGTTTTGGTTGAGTTGGACAACACAGCCAAACTGTGGGTCTGCTTAGCGGTGAACAGTTTCAATTCGTTCCGTGCTAACAGGGTACCCCCAAAGCACAGCAGGTACCAACTCCAGGTCACCAGCTGCATGATCCCTCTGGTGAGATGGTCCCAGACCTATTTTGGCTCTTGACCCTTTCTCAAGAGCCCAGAGACTGTATCTGCTTTTCAGCTTCAGTGACCAAAATGCCCCCCAGGACTTTGTCCCTGTTTTTTGCCCACCTTAAGAGGTGCGGAGCCCCTGCTCTGCAACTGAGGATGAGACTATGAGAGAAGGGAACTTGCTGACATCTTACCTGGTAAAAGACAGTAGAGTTCCATCTGAGCACAAATAAAATACTAAAATTAATTCCGGAGACTAAGTCACTGAAATCAATTTATGCCTTTAACCACTATCAAGATCATTGCAGCAGGTAAAGATGGGATCCTCTGGCTCTCCCTTTTGGAAGAAGTGAGGAAGACATTCACCATGGTGAAGAACTTTGGGACAGAATAAGTAGACTGAGTGTGACCGATGAGCTTGTGGTACAGTTGGTTATCATAGACATCTATTGATATATACTCTTGTATGTAGAAGAGCCAATGCCCACTGACATCAACTGAAAATCTCTTGTTGATATTACTGACAGCCTTTGCCTTGGATCTCAAGTGAAAGTATTTGCATGGGCATTAGATATTTTAGGTTGTTCTACGCCTGTTGTTGGTGTTCATCCTCTGCCCAAACTCAGCAGCAAGTGGGTTTTGATAGGAGAAATGGGCATTGGCAGCTTTGAGAAATCTGAGCCGTGAGAAGGTTTAGCCCAGTTTTGGATTTTTGTGATAGCAGCCTGAAATCTGTCCAGTAAATTCAAACTATTCTGGAAAGACTTCAGAAAAATAGAGACTAATATATTTTTATGCTTGTATGAATCATCCTAGTGTTTTGTTAAGTTTTAACGGCTAAAATGTAAACTAAGTTCACTGGGACACTAATAAGAATGAAATATCCTTAAAGAAAAAACAGCTGGTGACTCAAAATCAAATCCTGCTAATATTTCTCTCCCAATAAAATTGGTATCACTGACATGAAGGCAAATTCTTCAGATTATATATAGTATGATATATTGTAATACATAATAGACTATATATGCACACATAAAACCATAATGCTTTGAATTAGGATTTAGAAAATATATTGAGAAACAAAATTACATTCACTGCTGGGCTCTCAATTACCAAAAAGTATCTAGATAAACTGGAATGGCTTCAAGGAGGAGATGTCAAAGTGATGGGTAATTCAGGAGAACTGAGTTATGAGGAAGGATTAAAGCACCTAAACCACATATCTAAGAATTTATGAAGAGGTGACTCAGCTCCGACTTGCATCAGCATTGGCCCCATTTTTGGCTGATGTATGAAAGTAAACTGTGGCCAGGGTTGGTTTACATAGGGTTGTAAAGTGCCCTGGTTTTGATACAGCTTCACAGGCAGCATTTCATCCCTCACTCTAGTGAGGCAGCACCAAGAGAATACATCTGTCCTCTTAACAGTTCAGTGAGATGCAAGAAGATTGATACCATGTGCTCATGGTGACACTGGCAACTTCTGACAGAGCTGGGGGACCAACCCAGACCCCCCCCTTCCCCCCCCAAGTTCCACAGGGATGTAAGCACACCAAAATACTGTACAGGCAGGTTAGAGGGAATTCCAGAAACACCCACACATCAAATCAGAAAAATGGGAATAGCATCCTCATGGTAAGACATCACCTTGTTCTTGGATTGTTTGCTCTGATCCTTGTTTACAGACTACAGTATATACGTATATATATTTTTTTTCAGCAACCATTTTTTACAACAACATAATTATAAACTTTGCTCATGTCCTTCTTTGAATGGTTCTTGTTGGGGAATTTAAAGGATAGTGCTTCTCTGACGTGAGAATTTTGCATGTGGATGCAGCAAAATGTGTTACAGGAGGCAATGCCACGCACTGTGTTTATCTTTGCTCCTTCAGATTGGTTGGTTGATTTAACACACTTCTCTTATTTCATACGTAATTATTTCCTTTCAGGTTTACCTGAAAGATTAGGGTGTATTTTCGTAATAATATCTTGTTCTTTATTTTATTCAGTTGCAATACAACAGTGACTGCTGCTAGAACATGAAAAATGACTTGAAGGTCATGATATTGATGCTGTAGTGTCATTTTAGGTGTGAGTAAATCCCTTTTGAGAGTGGAGCTCTATTAATGAGCAACTCTGACCTGCATGTCCAGGAGTGTAAGATGCAGCACATGGGTGCTGATATCCTTTCACTCCAATGGGGCTCATCTAGGAACTGACTCATAAGCTTTCTTAAAGTAATGGACTTACAGTTGTGTATAAATTTTTACTGAATCAGATCACCAATTACTTCTCCTTCCCTCATAGTTAGAACTTCCTTTTTTTATTTTGTTTAGAAAGAAATGTACTTATCCCACTTAAAACCATTTCCTTTTTCCTCTTTGCAAAGTGAAAAACCAGATATGTGAATTAGTAAACATAAAAGAGCTATACATCTGCTGCAACAAGTTATTGTTGGAAGTCTTGAATCCTAATTAAGGGGGAAAAGAAAATCTGACCTTTGGAAAGCGATAATGTAATATTTTATGAATATTAGCATTTGGAGAGCTGAACCGCTTTTGTGTCTGAATTTATAAGGGAAAGTTAAATTATTAGTGTAGGTGAAACACGCTTTAAGCAAAGAATAAAGCAATGACTAACATTAAATGAATTTTTAAAGAGCATGAAGGGGATGTGTTCCTGTTCCTGAATGGTCAGTTTCTTGCGAACAGGCTGCTAGACTGAAATTGTATCTGTGGTTTGCCGTTTTAATGAAAGAGCAAGATAAACTGGGGAGACTATGACAGTAATGAAAAAACAGAAATTCTTAAGACAGGTTTCGTACAGCGCTTCCTCAGGGAGAGAAAAAACAGGAGGGATGGATTGCTAATGGCTACAAGTAGAACATTTGATGGCATTACCAGGTAATGTAAATACAGGCTAATGGCCTCATCCTGCAACACTTCTTCAGAGGTGCTGAGTGACCAGCCTCAATGCTGACTGCAGCCAGAGAGGCGAAGGCTGTTTTAGGATGAGGCCTGAAATTGCTGGGCGCACACAGTATGGGATGTGGTCTTCAGAATACATAACTGCAGGGGTCATAGGCCCCCTCAAGTCTCTGTCCTAAAGCCTGCACTTCATGGGCTTGTAAATGAATTTCTGCTTCAATCTCCCGTTTTCACAGGATACACTCAGGTGCCTGAATGCAGGTGGCTTCCAGCTGACACTCTGTAATGGCAGAAGGGCACCTCTATCACTTCTGATGCTCTTGAGCTCATGTCCCAGGTGCCCTCAGTTGTCCCAATGAAACTAAATATCTGTGTCTAAACACTGGCATTACTCTTTTAGTTCCAGCAGGGACATATGGACGGAAGATGTGGGTAATCTCACTTCAATCCCCCACTGCATTTGTGTGGTGCTTCTTCTGCCTTACCTTCAAGGAGGATGGAATTCACCTCAGATAAGAGTTGAGTGCAGCGACACACAGCAGCTTTTAAAGTGAGTCTAATGCAAAGCTAAGAAGAGAAGAGTGCCCATAGTTACGGTCTTTGTCTAAGTAAACTGCAAATGTGCATCTGAAAAGACAAGCAGTAACTCTGGCACTAGAACAATATTACATAAATTTCTTCTTTATGGTTCTTGGGCCAAATTAATCTATTTTTTACATACCTGTGCTCCTTTTCAGCGCTCAGTATTCTTCCTGCAGGCACAGGAGCACCTTCTCACCTCAGTCACACTTCTTCCCCAGGTATGACAGCTCCAAAATAACAACCAAGTCCTCTTTAATCTTCCTGATCTTTAAGCACATGATCTGTGAAAACATCATCTTCTTTATATCCACTCTACTCTGTATATCTAAGTGCATGTTTGACATTTATATTTTCCTGAGGCAGTAAATTTTCTTTCTGCCAACACTGGGGTAAATGCTTTAATCAGAATAAATCTGACTCTAAATCAACTAACTACATTTAGAGCAAGTTAATTACTAAAACCAGCCATGCTTAAGGAGATTGGGTATTTCTAGAATTACTTTTTTTCACAGTTTCTCTAGAGATTTAATTCCTGTGCAAGTGAATAATTCTGGTTCACCTCAGCAGTATTAGCATGTGGGTCAGGTATTGTTTATTTGGACCCTAAAATTAAGGCAGCAAACATCTGTGCTTGTAAAGATAAGAACAGATTGAAAAAGGGTAGAAGAGTCAACCTTAAAACATGTCTACAGAATACATCTTCCTGTGAACATGCAGTGTTCCTTGGATGCAGAGCTCAGGATAATCCATGCTGGAGCATCCCCAAATCTGATCTGCCCCTCAGACTCTGCAGATACAGCCACTGGGTTCAAACTGAATGGATCAAAGCTATTATTAACAGGAAATGTGTTAGGCCTCTATAACAACTATAACAGTCATAATTAAAGACACTCTTTAAAACTTAATTTGGTTGAGAAAGGAAGGCTGTTGCTGTTTGGAGGAATTGCCAACCCAAGCTCTTTTTGTGAAAAGATTCTTTTAAGGTTTTCAAAACCTAAGATAACTCAGAAATCCAAACTTCTGAGGATCTCTTTTCTTCCATGCACATGATAAAATCAAGTTCCTTCTTTTTTTGGTTTTCATGAGTTTTACAAATTTCTGTCAGTTGTGCTTGAAACCCAGGCAAGCCCTTTAGTTCATACTTCGTTATGAAAGAATGTATTTTTCTTCTTTTTTCAGAGTTCTCACAATATCTTTCCCCTCAACATGACTGCTCCTGCTCAGAAAGCAGTGAGCTTGGCCAAACTTCTATAATAGACAAAAACTATAATGGAAAATAAAACTGAGAACTTCCCCCACCCACATGGATTCTCATTTTTTTAGCCTTTTGTTTCTGCCTCAAAATGCTTCAAGAGCAGAAGGGGCTGATCCAACCCAGCACTGCTGGCAGCTCTGCATCAGCCTCTTTCCCAACGCACCATTATTTGTGATGAAAACATCTTTCTGCTGGTTCTCCCACTGGCTTGGTTAAGTTATGTCCCTGGGTGTTGAGCTGTGCAACTGTGGCACCTGCAGCCTTGTTAGGGCTTGGGGACTGGCATGGTGGTGCGAGGGATTATACCTCCCTATGCAATGCAAGCACTGGCAGAGGCTCTGGTGATTTTTTTTTTTTTTGACTGATGAGCATCTGTGAGGCAATGTTGACCAAAATCTTACTGCATTCACCAGAAAACTAGCATTTGCCTTGCAGAAAAATACTCAGTTTTCCAAGCTACTGCTTGTGTGAGGCAGCCATGGCTGAAAGGAAGGGATAGAGAAGGGAGCCCTGGAAAGAAGGACAGACAAAGAAACTGGAGCCGTATAACACGTAAATGGAATTTCCCCCACCAGAACTTGAGCTTCAGTTTAAGTTTATTTATCTGCCCTAATACATGAACTAAGTGCAAAAATAGGAAAGGAAGCAAGCATCCCAAGGGCTTTCACTTTTCCAGGTTTCACATCAGAAAAGTGAGTTGTGTCTGAGCACACTCCAGGATGTCTCATGCTTCTGATTAAATCTGGAAGTTTTGAGCCAGCAGAAAAGCCCAGCATCACTATAGGAACAATGTGGGGACTCCAAGTTCCTGCTTCCCTGTGCAAGCCTGGCAAATCTGACATCTTCCTTCCAGAGCCAGAAACATGCCTGGTGTTTCATATGGACTTAGTTCAACCAAAAGAGCGGATCCTGTGTATTTCAGATCTCTTAAACCAGGCAAAGAATTTGTTTCTGGGGTAAAAGTCCTTCTCACAGAATCCATGGGGATCTTAAGTAATTCCTCACTCACTACACTTACAATGTCAAAAATGAGAAACTCACCAGATAAAGAGCAGACCCTAGCTGAAAAACAGTCAGCAGTTGCAGACTTCATAAGTCTAATGAGTGCATGATTTGACACTTGCTTGTGAAATCCTACAAAATTATTGAGATTTTCCCCTCCGTTGCAATAAAGAGCACATCAGAGATTAAGACACTGATCCACCAAAGAGTTCAAGCTACTCTGAAGGGTGGAAGCCAAAGGAGCTGCCAAATTCATGAAGTCATGTTCAGGGTGAGATAACTGTGTCCAAATCTCATTCTGATCATGAGTTTGCTTTCTGGTATGCATGTGAAACATTTCCATTGACTTTAATTTTCAGTTAGTGTAAACTTGCAGGATTGGCAACTCGGACAGAGATGTTAAACAAATAAGTAAATAAACGAATAAAAGAGCTTGCTTGCCAAATAGATAATTTTCAGACTCTCTGCTCAAACAAATCTACTGAAGGAAAAAAAAAAAAGCAATGCTGAGCCAGCTAGTATTGCAATGTCTTTAACAAAAATGTAAACAAAGTAACATTCTGAATCTAACATCAGTAGGTGCAGAAGGACCCACAAGATGCTGTCCATCATCACTTGCTTGCTTTCTTCTGTGAAGGGTTTCATTAAGAATTCCTTAAACCGGCACGGAGTCTACAGTGTAACACCAAGCCAAAAAATTATGCAAGAAAGTGAGGATTTGAATGACTGAATGAATTTCAAGGATGTAAAAATAGAGAAAACTGTAATTATAGGTAATGATGGAATAAAATTAATTCACAGATTTTCCTACTGGGTACCACTGCAAACAATCTAACTAGATCTATTTTTCATCTGTAGATCTGACACTACATAGAAAAACAGTTACTTTTCATGGTCCCCATTTTACAGATGATGAGACCTACAGCTCAGGATGATGATCAGTTGACCCTGGGACCCTGTGCTGGGTCAAGGAATGGGTGTCCCCTCTCAGCCCTGATTTGATGCTTAGTTAAGTGGGCTAATCAAAGAATCATAGAATAGCTTAGGTTGGAAGGGACCTCAAAGACCACTGAATTCCCACCCCCTCCCACAAACTGGCTGCCACCCACCAGATCAGGGCTCAGGACCCCATCCAACCTGGCCTTAAATGCCTCCAGGAATGGGGGAACCATTGCTTCTCTGGGCATCTTCTCTAATGCTGTTCTAAAGAACAAGATTTTATACATGTTCTGTGATCTACCTCCTGGCTGACAAGTGCCCCAGCACTGTCCTCAAGGGCCATGCTGAGGGGTCTCAGGGAAGAAAAAGGGCTAAAGTGTGTTAACAGGAAGAGGAATTGGTGAAGGTGATGAACGTGACACTTGAGACGACAGCTTGTTCTAACTCTCAGTTAACAGGAGATCAGGCTAACCAGAACACTAGGGCCAGAGGCTGCTCTCAGTAAATAATGCGAGGGATTTGCATTCTCCAGCAGACTGCAGCAGCAGAGATATGGCAGCTGACTGTGGGTGACCCCTGTTAAGGCAGAGTATGCAACAATCTCTTCTGCCAGAACAGGGCAGGACAGTAACACCGTTAAAGCTCCAATGAGGCTGGGCTCATCCAAAGCATTTTCAGCCCAAAGATTCACTGACTAACCCTCAGACACTTCCTTCTTCATTTAACCCTGAAAGATACTGGATATCCTAACACCCTAATGTATATTTTGGTGTATCTGTATGGCCCAGACCTAGGTATTCAAGTACCAGACTTCTGCTTAAAAGTGGTACATGTGGCATTTACACCTTTTGGAAGATTTTAGTCTGAATCCAGAAGTCTAAATTCAACAAAAAACCTTCCTCTGGACATCACAGAAATTCTGTCACAGTAAGTAGCGTAGGGTTTAGTCTTCCCTTAGAGGCAAGCAGTTTTAAAAACTCTGGTAACAGGATGAGGCTGCAAGGTTGGGAAATTCAGAGCAGCTTTTGTAGCACAGTTGAAGAAATCTTAATGGTTTTTCTTTCCTTACAGACCAGTGACAAAAACAGAAGTCAAAAAAACCTTTTTTTTTCTTTTTCTTTTTTAATAAGTTCTCTGTAACTTTAATATCTCGATGTAAATTTGTGGGCACGCTGAATTTGCCTGTCTGTAATCGGTATTAGATAAAGAAGACTTCAAAGTAAACACTCAGGGTAAAAATGATAACTTTACAATGATATCTATGTACTATCATTCTGAGTTCTTAAGCCTGAATTTTGCAGTGCCTCAGGCAAAAACATTACTGTTACTGTATCTCAGATAAGATGCAGCCTGGCTTATTTTATATATTTTATTGTATATTGGGCATTGCTAAAGGGGATCTTATTTTAACCAAAGCCAGATTTTCTGCAGTTAATAGAGTTAGGAATGGTGTATTATTTTCCAACTTGGACTGGCTATTAATACTTATAAGTTGTGAACATGGAAAGAATTCCCATAAATCTGTGCACAATGCTGCAGCTCATGGCAGAGGAGATAAAGACGTATAAAAAGCTGCTGAGTGCTGCTTGTTGTGCTCGGCCCCTGCTCAAAGGCCCAGTCCTGCTCGATGTCGGTATGGGGTTGGCGCTCCTCCTCCTCAGCTCTGCTCTGTGCTTTGCACATGTCGAGGACCCACTGAGTGCAGTTCAGCCAAAACAAGGAGGATTTAATGGGACTATTGAGAAGGACCATGCAGAAACATTAAAGGATCAACATAATATATTTCTTCTGCGTTGCTTAAGGGTATGATCATTGCTCTCAAGTTGAAAGGATCATAAATGTTTGCTGCAGTTAACTGGAGATATCAAATTCAGACATGACTGTCTTACATCTGGCCGACTTTAGAGCTGAAGAAGGTTATATACACCTGTACGTGTGAAGCTGGACATTTTCCCCTGCTGTGCCATATATAATTAGGGGTCACTTTTATTCAGATGCCTGTTTTCAGCCATGCACATGCCTCCCTTGCACACACAACCATGGCATTCATGCAAACCAGGTGCATGCAGAAAAAAAATTTTTGCTCTGAATATGTATTTAGGCAGCAGTCACTAAGCTCTCCAAATTTTTCCCCCAGCGTGCACAGGGCTTTGTGCAAAACCTGGAGCAGACTCTCACCCTTTAAATTCTCAGCCATCCTGTTTAGTAGTCAGGAGAACATATTTCCATGGTACCACAACTCTGCCCTGCCACGCAGTTCGGGCAGCACAGGCAGTGCACCGCCCCATGAGGTGCTGAGCTCTCTGGCCCATGCGCAAGGGAACAAGTAGACGTGGTATGGAAATCAAAGGAAGGGCTCACTGGCTTCAACACAACCAGTGCCTGTGCTTTTCTGGGAGAGGGCTGGAACACTCAGTGCCTTGTCAGATCCAGGCCTTGATGTGTCTATTCCAATTCTCACTTTCCCTTGCTGTTTGTAAAAGTGCAGGGAATGGAGCTCAGCTGCAAGGATTTTGTGGGGCTGCACTTATGTAAAAGAAGAGCTCAAGAAAGTGGATTATAAACATTGAATTTTTGAATGGGGAATTGCTAGTAGGAAAAATGCAATACAGTCTGTCTACTCGCACTACAGTAACAATAATTCAACATCTTCTCTGCATGTATTCTCACCGCACCACACAAAGTCACGCTGATATCCCCAGCTTTACAGATACACAGCTAAGTGAATCTAAGCAACAACATTGTTCACACAATGCTCCATGGCCATGCAAAGACTCAGGTGCCCTACTCATGTGATGACCTCTGAGTTTCCTTAGCACCATGCTGCTGAGCTATAGGCAGCCTGGGCCGCATTCTTCTCTCATCCATGCTCCTGTAGCTCCATCCCATTTACTTGTCACTGCTCTGTGCCTCCTGAGGGAAAGCTGACTCTTCAGCTTCAAGTTCTCAACTGCCATCCCTCACATTTGATAAGGAGATGATAGATTGGATGGCGAGGGCTGAGTAAGGCATACACAAGCACCAAAGTAAACAGCCCTGTCGCATAGATTTACAGTTGTGTTCTACGCAGACCTGGAAGTGGTCTCATATGTGCCTGAATATCCACTAAGTACTGATCATATCTGACAAAAAAGCAAAATCAAAACCTCCCCTAAGGCGAGATCCCCAGTGCATAATTAAGGTACACAATGTGCAGGCAGTCGTGCTGTGCTCTCCTGGCACTACAGAACATGCAGCTGCTGCTTTCTCCTTCTCAACACTGGCAACTTCCTATAGGGGGTGGTGGTGTAGGTCTGTGCCTCATGCTTTCACTGTGTATTCCACAACAAACTGAAACATCAGTTTTCAGTTAAAAAGGGACTTTCTAATATTTTTGAAAAATATTATGAAAAATATAACTGCTGTTAAAAACAAACACCAGTCTGCCTGGACCTTTGGACCCTTTATAGATACTCCTATGGTCTGATGGCTTTGCAAGTGTCACATTCAACATTTGAGCACAATGAGGGATTGTATGCAACCTACCTGACAATGGGATTTCCTCTCATAAACTTATTTTAGCAAGGTACAATAGTAGTTTAAAAAGTAATTAATATTTCTGCTTTGTACCACATCAAAAGTGTAACCACTGGCATTCCGTTTTGCCTTTTGTTGAATAAAATACAGTAGCTCTCTAGGTATCTCTGTTGAAATATTTACTCTGACTGAGGTAGAGCATCTACACATTCATACCACTCCAATCAATGGGGGAACCTCTGTGTGACAATTCTGATGACATCATCTGTACTAAGTCATCCTTTCAATGGAAGCATGCAGATAACAAGTTAGAAAAAGTCCTCTTCTGGGGCTCTCTTTACAAAAAATGTTGGGCTAAGCTGTGTTGACTAAAGGAGCTAGCTGAATGGTGTCTTCATCAGCTAAAACAACTACACCTGTGCTCTGATTTGGCAAAATGGATTTTAAAAGATGGGTCACAAGATAGTTGTGAGGGTATATGTAGCAGTTGTGATGACATATGTTGTGGTAGAAGTAAAGAGTAGTATCCTGGCTTGCCAAGAAGGCTTTCATTTTTTACCACTACTAACTACTGGAAACACTGAGAATATCTTCATATGAGTGAGTCATTCCTTGTAAGTGGTGAGATGGTAAGGTACTGTTTTCAAGAGCACCTAAGAGTTTAGGCTAAGAGTTTATAAGGTGTCAAATATAAGCAGTTGCCATTGTTTTCTTCTGGAACAGGAGTTAATTTGTAATGGTAATAAGCTTCTGTCTATTCAAAAAAGTCTTAATATTTTTCACTTGTTCAGAAAAATGCTTAAAATCAGATGTGTACAAGAAACTGCTGTTAGCAGTGCTTCCTGCGCAGCTCTTAGAAGGGTTGCTGCATTTACCCAAAGGGTAGCTGCAGAGCTTGTGTACTGGCTTGTGTACTTTCTCTTTTGTTCTGTTGTACTGTGGTACATCTAGCACCTTTCATGAGGGAAAGCAGAAGGACACCCATTGGGCACCCAAAGAACTATAATCTACCCAATATGAAGCCCAATGGCCTTCATAGCAAAGCCCAACTGGAAGCTAGTATGTCTAAACTGAGATGTTCCTTGTCTGCAAACGCAGGAATTACAAGACTGTTTTGAGAAGCTGTGTGTGGGACAGAAAAGGTGGTAAGGCAAAGCAGGGAGAGCTAGTAGAAAGCAAGTGAAAGGGTGTTCCCCAAGGGGAGGTGGTGTTTTGTTGGCTCCACGACAAATCTTTGACTTATGAGCAAGAGTAGCACATGCCGTTTGTCATCCCATTGTTCAGAGAAAGGGTAATTTATGTACAATCAGATAAATGAACTATAGTACAGCAAGAAATATCCCTGAATTTATCTTCCATTTATTCTCTAATAGTAATAACTGATTCAGGATATAAAGCTTCAGCAGCTAAATCTATGTTTCCCTTTTGTTTCCAGTGGTTAGGCAGCTTTTAAAGAAGGCTACTAAATACTGAGATTTCTGTGTGTGCATGTGCATGCAGCCTTGGAGATCTTGTGTTTGCTTGTGCGTTTTCCAAGCCTGTTTCCAGAGAGAACAGCATTACACACCAAGCCCTACAGTGACTTAGTTTCTGTGAAAGGCAATTCCATTGTGACTTGAGTTGCGCCTGGCGTTATTAAAAAAAAAGAAAAAAATCAAACATGGTTTTAATTGCTATGAAGGTTTGAGTTGCTTATAGCCAGGAATTTATCTTGAAATGTCTGCACTCCTGAGTTTAATTTGTGCATACTTTAATATCTGCGTGCAACAAACCACTGAGGTATTTCTGTTTTTAGAACAATATACTAAACCATTCTGACTTCTCCAGGCAGGATCAGTTTAAAGCTTTGATTACCTAAGCTTTAAATCCTTAATCTGCACTTGGAAGAAGCGGGGGAGGGTGGCTAGTGCAGAACGTCAAATACCTAATAACAAAAAGAATCGATTTTCTGCAGCACAGATGCGTGCAAAGTTGCCCACTGCAAAAACACACTGGTGCACAAATGTGGCGGACACACATGTGAAAGCTCAGGACAAGTGCCTACGCTCCTTAGTCCTTGCCCCCTTTACCCCTTGCAGCCATGTGTGAGTAAATCACAGCTGTCAGTGTAGTAGCAGCTTGATTAAAGTTCAGGGGTTTAATAGATCATTTTAAAAACCCCAAATTACTCCCACTCCCCAGTCGATCCACCTGGACCCTTGCCCTAGGTGCATGGCAGTTTTCAACCAGCGCTGGAGAAGCCAAGTCTGGGCCTGAGGTTCCTGCTTATTCCCCGAGGATGCTCGCTGCAGACCTAGACCAACATTCTCAGCTGTATTTAATCTGCTCTGAGACAAGCTGGCTATGAGAAAATGCAAAGGAAAAGGCACATAAGCAAAGACATGGAAAAACTTGGACAGTTGGCCTGCTTTGTTCACTTGGTAAACTGGAGGCCGGCCAGTAACAGCGGAGCTCCCTTGGCAATACAAGTCTGTTCCAATTAATCGTGTTTAACCATTCTAATCACACTTTAGCACATTAATCCTATTTTCAATCCAAAACACATCTGAAAGAGCGGCATGTGGGCCTTTTTATAGCAACCGCAAATCAGATGTAACTGAGAGACATAGGGCCCTAGTTTACTCTGCACTTTCACTGAACTTAAACTTAATAAAATATGTGACTGAGTTGTGGTTGGATTTACTGCATGATGTTGATGCTTCCACATATAAATAGATCCCTTAAGTAACTTAAAAACCTGTCAGAAAGGGCAGTGAAAATTTGATTATAAGGTAACCAGTGCGTGTGTTTTCTAACAATGACAGTGCTCCTCTGGTCAGTGGTACTGAGAGAAATTCTAATGTTTAATCTGCTTATGGATATAAATGATGCTACTTTCAGAGTCATGGGGCTGCATTTTGCATCTCAGCCCCTCTCAGTTATAAAGAACTTTATGGTTTGCTTTAACTGTGAAAACAAGATAAAGCTGTTATCTTCTCCCCAGCGTGCTTTATTCTGGTATTTAAAATGAGTTTTGAAATAGCAAAGCTTTTTGAGTTCATTGTATTCAAAAACATACAAAGTGAAATAACTTCTTTTTATTACTTGTATTGATGATAAAATTTTACTGCTTTGCACTGCTTTTGTGATTAAAAACCTTTCTTTCAATGAGAGCTGGTCTTGTTAAGGTATAGGTTCTTGATGCTGCATTTTACTCTGCCCTGTGGACTTGCTTTCAAATGAGAACAGCAACAAGAAAAAACTCAAACCCAAATACGTCCACCCTCAAACCTCTTCATGTCTTTATTACTTTAACCCATATATACAGGCAGGCTTAAAAGAGGTGCATTGAGCAGTAATTATGCAGAAGATTGTGGGTCTGAGCCTTGATTTTAGCATTAAAATGGGAATGAAGTTATCAGTTCATGCTAAGTGAATTCAGAATACAAGGCAAGAAATATACAAACATTCAGTGTTAGAAAAATCTTGGACAATTACCAGGATTACACTTGATGTTTGGTTTTTTAAGCAAGCACTTGTAGTTTTTATGTTACGAGTAACAATCTGGAAAGATGCATTAAGGGAACTTAAATGTGAACTAGAAATGAGTTTATCCAGGTAAGTAACGTTTTATTAAACAATTTAATTCATTCCAGTTCTTTTGGAAGAAATTGCAGGTTATGGTTAATGTAGTGTATCAGACAGGAATAGCATTCACAGAGCCACCTGCATCTAATATACAACTGTCAGAAATCTCTACTCACTACCACTTACCCAGGAAGAAATATGTAACAATTTGATCAACTCAGAACTTTTTAATATAAAATAAATATATCTACATATATGTATTTCAAAATACAGTGAAAATTCAAACACAATTTATGTGAGTTTACTCTTCAGTGGAATATATGTGGGTTTTTTTTTTTGAGCTTATTGAATTAACTGTCATTTTGGCCCTTTCGTGCTTTGGTAGGCACTGGAAAATGCTATTCACTGGGACTGTAACCAAGTAGAGAATAAAGACAATACATTCAAGGCAAGTCTCATAAATAAGCTTTTCCAAATATCAAGAAATAAGGTCTGAAATAATAAGTTAGTGCTAGTGATGCCAAAGTCAGAAAATCCTTGGGTTAGGGATACCAACTGATGCATGGAATATTACAAAATTCCATGACCCTCTAATGGAAACAGCTTATCTAGCAAGCATTTCCAATATACTTCAAAAAGGACTCTGTTACTGGTGAAAATAGAAAAAATATTGGGTGATTTGGTGTTTGCTGTGGTGGGACAGAAAACAGCGAGGTGACAGTTTTGGCTTCTCCCCCATTGTCATGCTGATAAACAGCACAACCTGAAAAAAAATCATAACCTGCTCTGTCCCATATTGCCTTCTTGGCTCTGGAAAATGGGAACAAACCAAGTGAGTCTGCAAAGGTGGTGTGTTTTTTTGTTTTGTTTTGTTTTTGTTTTTGTTTTTAACCATGGTATGTTCTCTGAGGTCTCCTCTGGACCAGGAAGGCAGAGGGGAGAAGAAGCCTACTCTAATGGGATGTTAGGAACAGTGCAAATGATTTGTTTTTTATTAGTTGTACTGTTTCCTGTAAAAACTTGGCACAGTGGAGTGAATGAATTCTCTTCAGATTTCAAAGGGGAGCTAGGAAATGAATGGGGAGAGTGGCAAGCTGTACTTCTGTGTGCCTAAGAAAATCAGCTACAGACAGCAAAACTTGCTTTGGGCAAGTACTGGTACTTTCTTGTCTTCTGTAAAGCAGAACTGCAGGGTGAAGGGGTTAGAGTATTAATCTTTCATCTTTTGAAATTCAGAAATGTTTTTAGCCATCTGCTTCAGGGCAGCCAGGATTAGCCCAAAACCTACCTACAGTCCCTGTTCAGCCATGAACTTTAACAAGTGCCATGAGACCATGCTGAATCAGGGCCTCTGTCACAGGCAGAAGACAGGCTGATTGATTTATCCTCTTTCTGACCATCTGCCCATATTAGGAAACCTATCAATAATTTGCAATTAACCATCTTCTGAAGGAGGCTCTGTAGCAGATGAGAAGGGTGTGTGCTTGGCCAGGTGATGCCACTCATAGGGACACAGCTCCATGCACTGCAGCCTGGTCTTCAGTACCATTGCTCATTGCTCCTGCCTAGAGGCAATATCCACCCACAGCACCCTGGAACATCTCCAAGACCATGTTCATATCATCAGTGCATACCTACTTCAGGATCAGTGTCCTCCCTTTGCTGATTTCTTTTCAGCAATCTCCCAGAGTAAATCCTAGGTAGCATCCAAAGTTTCTAAATTAATACTTGTGTAAATAAGGTTAGAGCCAATCCTCCAAAATCAGTTTGGAAAAATTTTACAGTGCTAATTTAAATTCAGTTCTGGCTGGTCTCTGATCTCCTCCAGGCTCCTGTATTAGCAGTAGGTACAAATGCAGCCAGTAGTGTCAGAGGAACTGTGGAAGCTCTGTGATTCCCTTGCAGGAAGGGTGCAGTTCCTTTGTCCAGGTTTGTTGAAATTCTCTTTTAAAGGGATGTTTGTCTTTTTCCTTGGCTACAGATTTTGTGTCCAAGCCATTTATTTTGTCTGGAACAGAAATGGACTTGAATGCATTGGATGGCTCGGAATTTCATGTTTCATATGCAGTCATATATTCCACATATGAATGAAGAGGACATCATGTCATGATAAATGCTTCTGTGAATATTTTGTGCTGAGTGCGCTCACTTGGATCAGCTTGATGCTATTCCTGTAAATTGCACTGAAGAAGCAGCCATAGATCAGCTTTGTGGTATTGGGCACAATGGAGACACAAAATGGAAAGGTGGCCCCAGTCCTACCAGAGCATACAGTTCTAGCTTAAGGCACGGTTATTCTTTACATTAGGTTGGTTTTGGCCCACTTTATTTCCAAAACATTTGGACCAGCAGATCACTGTCAATCCTCAACACTTCTCACAGCCCGTATTTCCAGTAAAACTTCAATCTGAAACATGATTAAATCCACAGCTTAATACAGTCCAGCCGTGAATAACTTACCATGGCCTCATGATGTCCTCCAATGAAACAAGGAAAACAAGCTTTATAACTAGCTCTCCAGCAGGCATGGCAGAGAATAAGGTCCTATTAAAACTACTGATTGCTTTCCTACTATTTCTTTTTAAAAACTGTTATATATACACAATGTATATCATTTGTTTTTTTGTCCAAATAATATAAGCTATTGATAAGTGTAGGCTAATCTGTATGATAGATAATGCCTGTTGGCTCAGACCTGGATCAGTAGGGAGTGTGTGTCAAACACTAGCAGGAGCACACGTGGCATGTAGAAAAATTGCTGAAATCTTAAACAAGAGAAAACACTATACAACATGTACATATGGAAGTATCACATCTCAACGCTGACTTTTCCAAATGTGGAATTGCACAAGAACCCAGCCCAAGACCATTCTCAATTTGTGTAGAATATTATAAGCCATTCACAGGATCATAACACATAAGTTTAAGGCATGAGGGCTTCAAATTGTCTCAGTAGTGGCTGCAGGGAGGAGATGGCACAGTCTCTCTGTGCTTATGTTGTTCAATAGCAATATTTTTAATACTATGCAATAACAATACTGCAGTGCTTAGGCATCCCAGGTGCAGACACAAACTATGCAGTGCTACAAAAATACAGAATAGAGACATGGCCCTACAAGACAGGAGGTGATAGATGTGACAAACTTTAGGAAATCGGATAGGCCATATTTGTGTGGTGGATGGTTAATATATTAGTAAATCGTCTTTAGTTAGTTGTTGTTTATGTAGGAACAGATAGTGTTTCTTACTGGGGGTTGTGACTCATTTTATATAATTTCTGGAAATTGTCCTAACAGAGTTTCTGTAAGTCTTTGTACAGGTCAGTAAGAGGAATGCAGAGCTCCTTGTACTTTCTTGTGCACATGGATTTGAATAGTTTCTCCTCCAGATTTGTGTTTAGCACAATCCAAGGAGACGGGCTTTATAACCAACCAGTTGCTGCAGGTCCAAGTTTGCAGCCTTATGGGTTTTGTGGGGGTGGACTATAATAATCCTTCCCCCAGAAGGGATGTTCCCTCATGCTTGTTTGTTTAGTGATGCTGTCTGCTGGCCACAGAGATCTCAGCATACTCAAATTTTGTGTACTTTTAAAGAATTGCTGTTGCTCTGGGTATTCTTCTCTGCTCAAACTTTGGTAGGATGACAGTCTTTAAAAAAAGTTTTTAAAAAATGCATCAGGCTGTTAGATTGCCCTGTGCCAAAGTCATTGTGTCACTGAAACGTTGCATTCACTTTGGGTGAGAGTTTCAGCCAGCTGTATTTGGCCTTTTTACCATGTCTGCAAAGACATAAATACATTGGTATACTTGTACATCAACTCCAACACAGCCGAGGCTGGAGCTAGGAGTCCTGCTATTTTAAAAAAAGAAAACAAACCCTAAACATTATTATGGATACAGTTAAAATTAGAAATGGTTCCAAGTGGAAACAGGCAGAATGAATCCAAATGAAATCATGCAGGCTGGGCTCTCGTTTTCATCTCTCTTGCATCTGCAGCTCTGAAAAGAGAGCCTGGGGTGTGCTTGAAGTGCAGGCACCAGGTCTGGGGCAGCACATCCCTCGCTGCAGCCAGCAATGGCCCCAGAGGGCAAAATGACAACTCGCAACAGATCCCCACTTCCAGCCTTGCAGGAGGAGAGTTGTTTGGTTTAGGCGTTATTATTAGAGAGTGGGGTGTGCTTGGTGGAAGGGCTATCTATTTGAGGTAAAATGTGGGGATGCCTTGCCCAGCTGCCAGAATGGCCTCCTACTCCATACCTTGGTCCTAGCTCTCACCTGGCTGTGACCCAGCAGAGTGTTTGCAGCAGATTTAGAGCTCTGCAGACGTCTTCCAGTACTGCTGCACTTCCCACAAGCGTGGCATCCCAAGGGGGCCATAAGGGCAGCCACATGCCCTCTCCTAAACTGCTTCCAAAGTACATTTTTAACAAAGCTGCAGCAAGCTTTTTTTTCTGTTTTTTTTCTTTTTTCTTTTTTCTTTTTTTTTTAAGCCCAACCATGCCTGATGAACAAGACTCTGAGCAACCCAGGTCAAACTCACAGGTGATTTATGGAGTTCAGGGTAATGAGGATATGTCCTGTCTGTACTACAGACCCCAGGCTTTGGGAAATGGCTCAGCTTCTGAGCTCCAATGGGCTGCTTGTTGCTGGTGCCTGGGCACATACAGGCTTATCCCACTGCACTGCTCCTTCCACCTGCCCACAGCCTGGGCTCCGGAAAGTAGCGCCATGCCATGATCACTTCTTTCACCCCACCCAGGTGCTGTGCAAAAATGGGACAATTCCACATTTTCAGAGGGAGGCCAGCAGCATAGAACCCTTTAACAGCACAGAATGGGCTCTGAGCTTGTGGCTGAGGTGTTTTTGACTGGGTTCAACTAATTTAGGATTTCCTTTGTGTGCCTGAATCTTCCTTTTGAAAGTCTTTGAGTTCTAGCTGCCTAAATTTCAGGCAGGCAGATTTTGAGTCGAATCCTGTGGTTTTGGTGAAGGGTTATATCCACAACTGAAGCAGGCCTTAATTTATCCAGTTCCTCTTGGGCAGAGAGCCAAAATATTGAGGTTTTTTCCATCTTGATCACAAGCTTCATAAGAAATGCTCCTGAAATTTCATTGCTGCCAAACTGAAGCCCTTCACACTTCTTCAGCATGACATCCCAAGTTAAAATCTGAGCAGAAGAGATCACAACCTGAATCTTTGAACTTCTGCAGGTTTAGAGCAACTATGAATTATAGCAAACAGCATTCACCCTGCACTTCATTTCCTCATCACTATTTGAGGTCTGAGTGCTGCAGTTCTCATTTTTTTCCCTGCTGTTATGGCCTTAAATTTTGGTTAGGAGGAGAAATAGTAATGCCATCAGAAGTAGTAGAAGGAATAGGGAACTGCCCAAAACAAGCCTTGTTGGGGCATATCCTAACCAAAGAGGTGCCCTGTTATGTTTGTATTTGTTGGTCTCACATCTCTCCAGCAGAAATGAGTGTGCCCTAGGCACATCAACATAGTATTTGACTTTTGTTTATCATGAAAAATAAGGAAACAGCCTTAAGCATTGTTGGGATGTCCCACTTGGTGTTTCTGATAGCATCTGCCAGGAGGGACTGACTCAAGGATTCCAAAGCCAAAATCTGTATGGTCTTGGAGCAACCTTGGGGCAGTGGTAGCGGTCTTAGGTCCTGGGTAGAGATCAAGACCTTGCCAGAGAGTGCTGTGGGGCGCAGAAAGGTGTTGACTGACAGCTATTAACCTCCTGGGACTGGCACAGGACAGGAATGGGAGGTGCCAAGGCGATGCATGACAACATAATCTCTGTAGCTCTCTGCATCCAGAATTTAGGAGCTGTTCCTTCAGACTGTGTTTCTTGGAGGAAGTTTTTCAAAAAAGTTTGACAAGCTAAATCTGCTGGGGTTCATCACTGGATATATTATTATATAGCAGCAGCCCTTTCTTTTCAAATACATTTGCAAGGCTTCCTTCCCCTGATGAATAGCGACATCCTCTTACACAGGAGCGCCTCAGTGAGAAGAGTGTTTTCCCCAAAGGCTGAGCTGGCCATTGACTCTTTAAATATAGCAAAAAGTAGCTGCTACAGCCCAGAAGCAACTGTGAACCATTTTAGGTCCTGTCATCACTCACTCTGCCTCCTCTTCCAGCTGGTAGCTCTTGTCACTTCTTTCTTTACTTGTTCCAGAGGAATCTCTGGATGTTCATAGCCATTCCTTATTGCTTCTAATTATTTGTTCAGTCCTCACAACTTCTATCCTTTCTCCTGTGCGTGACTGGGATGGATTGCTGCTCTTTCTCTTATGATTGAAGCTGGGAGTGTCTCAATAGGGGAGATGTGGGAAATATCTCAGTGTAGTAGTGTTGGTTCAGACTGCAAAATCCCTGCTGGGAAAACCTGCACTGAATTCACTTAGGTGCTAACCTGTGGTGCCCTTCTCTCTCTTGCGGTTTCTGGCTTTACCTGCCTGCAGGGGACGAACCTCCTCATGCCCTCTGCTGCAGCTGCAGGCTAAAAGGGACCATAGAAGGAATGGGGATCAAGTCTCCTTTGGGCTACACATTTGTTATTGTCTCCTTTTCATTGTCTCTAGTAATTCTAGACTGAAATTTGCCCTGTACATCTGGGAAGTATGACTGTACAAAAGCTTCTTTTTTCCTACTTGAAATATTTTGCCTTTCATTTTTCATCTTTTTTCCCACCTAAATTTCCACATTTTTAAAAAAAAAATCTTTAAAAAGAAACATTACTTTCTATTTTTTTTTTTTCTCTTAAGCTATCGTTTAAACATCGTTTACTTGTCATTGAAAGGGGGAGCACAAGATATGGTTGTGATTAGTACTTTTCAGATTGCATACGGACACTGCTCCATTACAGCTGCCGGCCATATGACCAAGCTTTCTTTGGGGAAACCCTGTTTGCTTTCACTGTGTAAATCTGCACTCATCCAAAGCCTGCCCTTCTGCTGTTACAGGCTCTTGTAAAATGGACATTTTTGTTATGAATTAGGTGTTGATATTGTAGAGAAGTTTAAAAATAAAGAAGGTCCTGACATCAAGCTATAGAAAAAATACCATTTTACTGACTAGATTGTAGAGGTAATGGATTTAGTGGGTTGCATCTTTCAATACTTTAAGAGTCTGAACTAAGCAGAAAAACAGCATTAAACTTTGAACCTTTGGCCTGTAAGTGAAAATAGGATATGTTTTAGTTTAAGGAGGAATACAGACATTGGGTTGTGATGTTAGCTGTATATTCACAGAACTGTGAACCCATTCCTGAAAATATCCTAAGGGATTGTTGTACAGAGAAGGTTACTAGAATATAGGTATTACGGAGATACGCAGAATATGGATGTATGGGGAATTTTGCATCCCTATGTATCCCTTATATATCTTCTGAAGTCCTGGAGAGTTGGGAAGAGTTGCGTGTTCTCATCATTTCCAGCTCTACCTCAGAAATTCTTCCTGTGTGAAGAGGATGTTTCACGGAGCTGAGGAGCTGCAAGTAAGTTATTCCCTAACATCTAATTTGTTAATCCTAAATGGGTTTGTCACTTCCAAGGAAACATAGGTGATAAAACTCAGGCTCAACAGATGTACGTCAGGGTTGATGGGATGGTTTTGTTTTTCTGAAAATTGTGGTGAAAATGAATGTTTATTCAGACCTTCTGACACAACCTATATGGAGCACAAGGGGTGGCCCTCTGGGTATGAGGGTCCTCTCACTGCAGCAGACAGGGTGCCCATGCATACAGGCAAGGGGAGGCTACACATCAGTCACAGAACTGTGAGGCCACCAAGCAGTTGTACAGGGGCAGGAACAGCAGCCAGAGGTGGAGGAGGCAGAAGCTCCTTCAACTGCCACAGAGAAAATTTGGTCTGCTTTAGCCCTCTGATGAATCAGCCTTAGTGCCTGTCAAACACTGCTGCCTCTTTCTCAGTGAGCAGTTTTTCTCATTGGCTGATGGACAGACAAATGCCTGTGGGTAGGCAGGCACATGACATCCTGGATACCAGACCCATTTTTTTTCCCTATTCCAAGAAATGAGGGAATTGCTTCTCTTTGTACTGGGAGCGATAAACCACTTGCTGAATGCCTGAATTACAAGTGCCTCTGCTGCCACTATCAAGCTTTTCTTTTTCTTTTTTTTTTTAATCTTTTTTTTTTCTTTTTAAGGCAACACTTGAAGAAGAATAATCAAGTAAATATAAAAAGAGAATGAAAGCACATTGCTCAGTTTTGTCAGACTGCACACATCACTACTGCTGACTTACACTATATCACTAAAACAATTGTGGAATTTGTGGGATCAGACTGGGTATTAAGGCATGGTACACTGAGGTAGCAATAGGGAGAAATGGATGAGTTTACCTAAAAAAAAAATTAAAAAAATCTTAGGCTAATGAAACAATGCCATACATCTGGGTTGACTTTCTCCTTGGTGATAAAGAGTTGGTATAATAGCTAAGCCTTGGTCATAGCTGACTTGGACATATTTTAACCTCTTTGATAGGGTTCTCATATCTCTTTTTCTAAAATCATGACGAGGAAAGTATTTATTACCAGGAAAGCTGCACCCCTAGGCTAGAACTAGTCATCTTTAATTTAACTTTCGACTGAAGTTGCTGAATTAAATGTAGTTTTATCTGTTTGCATGGAAGGCTTCCAGATAAAACAACTGTTCTAGTGACCTGTACACTTGTATCATGTTAATTAGGTTTGAAAACTCATATATTGTTTTCATAAGGCTATTACATTTTCTGTAATTAAATTAAGCAAAAAATAAGGATGCATGGCAATAATATTTATTATTAATACCAGACTCGAAAGGCTTACAACATGCGAATTGGAGGTAAGGACCTTGAAGACAGCATGAACTTCAAAACAATGTCAAATTGCCTCGTTTTTCAGCAAGTCGTTACAACATGTATTTAAAGAAAACAGTGATAGAATGAGGAATAGCTCCACTGAATAGACAGACTTCTCATCTTCTTTGAAACTGGGCAATTTCTGGGATCATCAGTGCCTGAATGGGAATGGTGCTTTAACCCCCACTGCAGAAAATGGATGGGTCTGTGTTTTTTGTTTTGTTTTTTTTTGTCCTGTGCTCTGTGATCAGTTTGTAAGGCACTTCATCTCCTGAGGGTCAGGAGAGCACACAGAGAGCACTGGATTTCAGTGCATGTCCAGAGCTGCAGGATTGGCAGGAGATCAGGATATGACAGTCCCTTTCCTCATTACTGCCAAGCAGTGAGGGCAACTTTTTGCCTTTAAGATAAGTTTGAAATAAGAAGACTAAAATAGACGTTCTGTGGCTCTGACCACAGAGAGGAGAGCCAGCCTGGTTAACATGCTCTTTGGGAGCAGATGTCCTGTATTGCTCTTGGTGTGCAGGGAAGCCTCTCAGCTCTGGCAGCAGTTTAGCACAGCTGGACTATCCCACATGGCTAGACTCTGACTCCAGCAGCTGGGTGGCCAGTGGGCTGTGTTTCAAAGGGTCTGTCATTTCAAGGGCAGATGTCCCATGAAGGCACAGTACAGACCCATTGAGTAAAGGCTATGGGACCAGAGCTGTTCGGTGGACAGAAAGGACAGCTTTGGAGGAAGCACACAGCAGCCCCCTCGTACCTGTGGGGAGGTCATAGACACAGGTTCTCAGCAGCGTGTGGTGAGAAAACAGGTGACAACAGGTATACACTGAAACTGGAAGGGCTCATACTGGGTGTAGGGGAATATCCTCTCCTTGTGAGGAGAAACAGCTGCAGATAGGTTGCCTGGAGAGGCTGTGCAGCCTCCATCCTTCAATATTCTCCAGGGTTGTGCCCAGAGATGTACCCTAAGCATCCTGGTCTGGCCTCATTGCTTAGTAGGGGAATTGGACAAAAGAGCCCTCCTGAGGTCTCTGCCAGCCTGAACTACCTTATGGTCATGTGATGTCTTTCATATGTAGGTTTTGTGGTTTCTAATAAAGCAGCTTTTCTCTCAGTTGGGAAAATAGTAGTTTCACTTCTCTGGAAGATTGTCTTTTATCTTTAAATGCAGGAAAATAGTATCTTATGGACCTTCCCCATCTCTCAAATTCAGTGAACTTTGGTAAGGAGTTCAAAAGGTCCAGGGCAGGGACACATGGATGAGCAAACAGAGATAAACAGGAAAACAACTTGACTGCAAAATCCTCATTTTCTTAGGTAAGCAGGCTAATATCCACACGTCTAAAAATAGACAATGATTCAAATGAAATGCAATATTTGCTAAATCATTTCACTTGACATTCAATGTAAAGATTATTAAAAGAAGTATTTTTCCTAGAAATATATGCATGTCAGCTAATTGTTGCTGAGGTATGCTATGGCACAAGAAGACTTTGCATGCCCTTTAGGTAGAATATTCTGAATTGTCTTGAGTGCATGTACATCAATCAACCAGAACTAATCTCATGGTAAACATATACTGTGCAACAGCAAAACCACCACTTGGATCCTCTAAAGTTTAATTAAAAACCTATGAGAGATTTTTAAAGGCAAAATGAGATTGTCTGCCAAATGCAGTCATAGCTTCTAGCAGTGCTATTTGTAGCAGTAATCTTGGGCTGTGTCCTTCAATGCTGTATGTCTCTTTTTTGACATAATTCCAGAGGACTGTACAGTTGTTATTTTACAGGGTACTTTCAACTGGTTCTTTTAAAAGTGCCTTTACTGCTTGGGCACAGGCTGTTGGTGGAAAAATATTGCCTGGAATATAGTGCTTTGCGTGATTACAACTCAATGAGGATAAATTTTGTGAGCAGCTGCATTTTAAAGCTTTTACTTTTACTTTTAACTTTGAAAGTGTTTGTTATCTCTCAACCGAGTTCCCTCTCCAGTTGTTCTGCCAAATCCCTTCCTTCTGCCTGAGCTCAGTTCCTGGCTTTTCAGGCTCCTCTTCACTCTTCACTCCATTGCTGACCCTCTGTGCCATCTGGCCAGAGTCAGCATGCCCTCCAGCAGGACACCCATACTACTAACGGAACCTAGCTCTACCAAGTATTTTGAGTAGTGACCCTCTTGCCCCGTCCAAAAGTATGGCAACACTGCATTTCCTAAAACCAAACCCTCCCGTTGCCATTGTCTGTAGACAAACCATTGGTGGGAGAAGAAGTGGAGACCACCCCCTAGTCACTCCTTTCTTACACAGAGAGTAAGTGTAACCACAAAATGATTGTTTTGTGGTTTTATTTTCATGCCCATAGGGGAAAAAAAAATAGTACAATTGTTTAAATTCATTTTCTCACATAGAAAGCTGTACTTCCAAGGTTTCGGAATAAAACAATTGATGGCTTCATTTGGGATGGATGATGGCTCTTTGAAAATTGTTTTGGTGGAATGATAGCAGATAAAGAAAACTTTTTCTTCTGAGCATCAACTGTTGGATGAAGTTGATGAAAACAGCTTCTGTCTCCATACCGCCTATTTACATTTTCCATATGTTGGATTGCAAGATTATAGGGTTTTAGATTCTGACCTTGCATATTGTACTTTACATAATAATGAGTTTGTATCTGAGGTTGAGTTGATACATGAGAAAGCAGAACCACCACCGTACAGAAAGTGGGGAAGCAACAAACCACATCTTGAAAGAAGCTCTCAGTGAGTAGTTCACCTTTTTTCTGGGACACATCTTCTAATTGCTGCTTTTTGGGCAGCACGGAAGGTGTCTGACTTCCTGCTTTTTGGATCAATTTTAGTAAGTTTGTAGTAAAGATATTCTGAAGTAGTATCAGGGAGACTACTTTTTAATCATGAATTAATTGCTCTACTACAAGTCATTCTTATTTCACTTTCAACCATAAAATTTTTGCACTTCTTTATCATCACAGTGTCCTTTTACTGCCTGGCTTAACTGTAGAAATATCACCCTATCAAAATAGAGTGCTTGAGTATTGCTATATGTTTACCATTTGCTTCCCCATTACAAGAAGATTCTTTGGTTAAAAGGAGCTTTATAGTAGAATTGTTCCAAGAAGGCTAGGTTAGATAGTCTTCTGAGGTCTTTTCCAGACTGAATTGTCTTCCCTCTGAAAATGAATTCAAGACTGGATTTTTTTTCCTGGTTCTTTTCATTTGACTTTTTTATTTAATGTATACTTTCAGGTGAGATATCTGCCAAGGATTCATACTGCATAAAGCCATCCTGGGCACACGGCTGTGGGAGTGACCCTTTTGCATCTGTGCAGCAGTCACTTTCTGTGAACTTTATCCCCTTTTACTCTTCTCTACTCTCACTTACAGCAAAATTGAATTCAGAGACATCTTCAAGTTGTTTGTGCAGGCAAAATGTAGCTGGCATCAAACATTTCCTTGAAAGTTCCTGTAGATAGATCTATCACAGCCTCCCTTGGTCCTGAACCTCTCTCATCCCACCAATTCCCTCAGCAAAGCCCTTGCAAAGATTAGCATTATGTTGGGCAGAGAACATGGATCACATATGAGGAGCAGTCAAAATTTTACAACTCGCTCTGTTTTGTTCAAGCTGAGTTCAAATATTTTGCTGTTTAGATGTAGACTCCATCACTTGACCTAGCAGAAGGATTTATTTCAGTTCATATTCTTAGAGAAAAGAGAATTATAAGTGTTTCAAATGTGGGGTTTTGTTTGTTTGTTTGTTTGTTTGTTTTTTATACCAGGAAGTCCTTAATATTTATCTTTACAGAATTACAGAATGGCCAGAGTTGGAAGGGGCCTCAAGAATCATCAATCTCCAACTGCCTGCCACATGCAGGGCCACCAATCTCCCCATTTAATGCTAGACCAGGCTGCCCAGGGCCCCATCCAGTCTGGCCTTGAACACCTCCACGGATGTTCCAGCCCCTCACCACTCTCTCTGGGAAGAATTTCCCTCTGACATCCAACCTAAATCTCCTATCCCTCAACTTAAAGCCATTTCCCCTTGTCCTGATGTTATCTACCCTTTCAAAGAGTTGATTCCCCTCCTGTTTGTAGGCTCTCTTTATGTATTGAAATGCTGCAATGAGGTCACCCTGCAGCCTTCTTTCCTACAGGCTGAACAAGCCCAGCTCCCTCAGCCTGTCCTCATAGGGGAGGTGCTCCAGTCCCCTGATCATCTTCATGGCCACTCATCTTGGTGTCGTCAGCGAACTTGCTGAGGGTGCCCTTGATTCCATCATCGATGTCATTGATAAAGATGTTAAAGAGCACCGGTCCCAAGACAGACCCCTGGGGGACGCCACTCGTTACTGGTCTCCACCTGGACATAGAGCCATTGATGACCACCCTCTGTCTGTGGCCTTTCAACCAGTTTCTTATCCATCGAGTGGTCCACTCATCAAATCCACATCCCTCCAATTTGGGGATAAGGATGTGGTGGGGGACCATGTCAAAGGCCTTGCTCAAGTCCAGGTAAATGACATTGGTCACCTTTCCTTTGTCCATCGATGCCGTCACTCCATCATAGAAGGCTACCAGATTGGTCAAGCGTGGCCTTCCTCTGGTGAAGCTGTGCTGGCTGTCACAGATCACACGTCCATTCCTCATGTGATCAAGCATGTCATCCAGGATGATCTGTTCCATGATCTTCCCAGGCACAGAGATGAGAATCACCAGCCTGTAGTTCCCTGGGTCCTCCTTGGTCCCTTTCTTGTAAATGGGAGCAACATGACCCTTCCTCCAGTCATCTGGGACCTCACCTGACAGTCACGACTTTTCAAATATGATGGAGAGTGGCTCAGCAACCACCTCAGCCAGCTCCTTCAGAACCCTGGGATGCACGCCATCTGGCCCCCTAGACTTGTACGCATTCAGTCTCATGAGGTGATCATGAACCTGCTCTGTTCTGACAGTGGCGGGGGAATTTACCACCCCGGTCCCCACCTAGAGGTTTAGGGATGCAGGGCTCAAGGATGTGAGAAGTACTGGAATCCTGGCCACCAGCGAGGACCAAGGCAAAGAACTCATTTCAGTACCTCAGCCTTCTGTTCATCTGTTGAAGCCAGTTCTCCTTTTACATTTACCAAAGGAGGTACACTCACTTTGGCCTGTCTCTTTTGGCCAATGTACCTGTAGAAAGTCTTCCTATTGTTTTTCATGTCCCTTGCCAAGTTCAGTTCTGCCTGCACCTTGGCTTTCCTGATCCCATGTCTGCAAGTCCGGACAGCATCCCTGTATTCTTCCCAGGTGACATGCCCTTGTTTCCAGAGCTTGTATGAACCTTCCTTCGCCCTCAGCACGCCCAGCAGGTCCTTACAGAGCCACTCCGGCTTCCTACCTCCTCTGCTCACTTTCTTTTTCAGAGGGACGGAGAGTTCTTGTGCTCTCAGGAAGGCATCCTTGTAGAGTAGCCAGCTCTCCTCAACATTTTTGTTTTTAAAGACAGCATCCCAGGGGATCTTGGCCAACAGTCCATTGAACAGCTTAAAGTTTGCTTTTCCAAAGTTCAGGGTCCTGACACCACACTTCGCCAGACTCACATCCTTCCATGTGAGTACAAACTCGACCAGGGAGTGGTCACTGCAACCCAGGCTGCCTCCAACCTTAACACCATTAATGATTTCCTCTGCACTGGCGAGCAGCAGGTCCAGCAGCACTTCACCTCTGGTTGGTCTGTCTAACACCTGGACCAAAAAGTTATCATCAACACATTCCAGGAGTCTCCTAGACCTCTTGCAACTCACTGTGTGGTCTTTCTAAGAGATATCCAGACTTATGCTAAGTCCATACTGATGACAGAACATCTCTAAATGATAATCTCTGGGATGTTAAGGGACACTTCGCTTTAGATAAGTATTTGTGAATGGATGTTGCACAGATCTCTTGTAACTTACACTTAGCAGACAAGTTCAAAAACCTTCAGTAACAATGGTTTTGCTGATTTCCGGCACAAAGGAAAAAAGGAGATTATAATGGTACAGGATACTGCAGAGCATCTTATTATGTGGCATCGACTGACAATGAACATAGATCTGCTACTACAAAGAGTTACAGTAAAAGCTGGAGACATGGAATATGTCTGAATTCTTCAGCTTGAGGACAGCTGTAATTATAATGAGCTTACAGAAATAATGCTGCAATAGTAGCCTGTTCCCTTTCTCTATCTGGGATTAGACATAAATGACTCATACTAAAGAGTAACATTACCTTTCCATTGAGAGGGATGTCAGTTCTCCAGCTATATGATAAATCATTACATGTTTATTAGGAAATGGAAAATGAGAGAAATGGTATTCCATTACATGTTTACCCAATTTGTGTCCAGCTGCTTTAAGAACGCCCTATTTCTATTTAGTATCTTAGTGAGCTTTGCTAAATCCATCTGTTCTAAAGCAGTATTGTGTTAAGCACAAAATAAAGAACTCAAAGCAGGCACCAGCTGCAGTTACCAACAAGTGGCCTATTGAAATCCATTTGAAATCCATTTGGTCTAGCTTACTAGATGCTTATGAGAAAGAGACCATTCTAATATATTTAAGGCTAAAACAAGGTTGTCTCCTTGGCTAAGGCAATCAGCCCAATGATCATAGCTGGTGGTCTGTGTGGCAAGAAAGGACAGGACAGTTTTGTCAAAGCTCCTTTGACTTCAATGGCAATATGTATTCAAGAGTGCCGACTGAAGGATTTGACCGCCTGCAAACAATGGTAGTATGTAAAACTAATTATCCATCCATTGAAGTTTTCTCCTCTACCTTCCCCCCTTCTAATTTCTAATGAATGTAGATAATTGCTGTGTTCCCACTAACACGTAGATTAGGCCTCTGGGATTAGGCTGTGATTGAGTAGCTAATACTAAGGGTAAACGCCTCTAGTGTTCCTGCTAAATGCATTCTTGCTAGTAAGTTAAATAATCACTCTACTAAAGCATTACTAAAAGATTTAAATACTTGTTTTGGAGACTTCTAGTAGATTTCAATAGCTTCTGACACACTGTGACATGCTTCAGAATGTTCATTTATATACAGTTTGATTTCTTTTGATGATTGTCAACTTAAGTTACTAAAAAAGGAGAGTATTTTGTATGAAGAAAGGAAGGGGTGGAAGAAAAGCAATATATTAGAAACATGAGTATGTGCCCTGGCTTGTCCATCGGTCTTGGCATCATTTTATTTATACATTTTCTAAAGGATTAGAAGTAATCAGTTCCAGAGGATGTGCTCTGGAGTATTGGCAGCGTCTACTTTCTTGGCAATCATTCCAAATATTTTATACAGTTTCATATTGTTTTGTGCAGCACCGTGCACTGGAGGTTTGACGTAAATAGCGTTAATGTTTCAACTCCTATGGCAACAGACTTCTTCCTATGTGCCCTGAGTTCTGTGAAGTCTGGGAGCTGGAGGGACCTGGTAAGCACCTGGGACTGCACTCTTGTAAGAAGCAGCAGAACCCTGAGCCCCAGCAATACATGGCTCTGCTGAGCCCTTACAGCAACCTCATTTCCACACCAGCTACATGAGGGCCTTGTCAGTGGGCAGCAAGACTGGAGCAGTTCCCATGCCGGATGTGCTAATTTCATTCTTGTTTGCAGCTCTGCCTTATTCATCAGGTGAGAAATAATGAAGCTCCCCAATCCCTTTGTTTTAGCATGCAGCTATGTGTGCTCCAGTTAGGTCTATCCTCCATTGATTCATAAAGGTTATCTCTGAAAATAGGTTTAGACGTTAAGCTTGATCAGCTGATTCCCCACCAAAGATGCTTCAGAACTGAATACATTGAATGGAAGTACCTGGCCCCATCTACTGAGGCTGGGGGTTGGGTTTTTTGCTGATATAACTGTTAATTTCAGGAGTAGAAGTGGAATGGTTGTGTTAATGCAATAACTTGAATTGAGAAGCAGTAGAAGAGTTGAGACAGGAACATGACTGAGATTCCCTCAGATGAGAAGTATAACATTAATAAAAGAGAGCTCTGTGTTCCTTGAGGGTTTACTCTGTGCTGCTGGCCAAAAGAGCAAGGACATGTTGGAATATCAGTAAATGGTCCTCAGAAATCACTGGCAAAGTTCTGGCATTTAATAAAACCTAAATAACATTGTAAAAAGAAACACAAGAAATAATTATTTCTTAATATGGCATTTGCCTAAAGTAACATTGATGTTGATTGAAGTAATGTAATTTTCATATCTAAAATGTTGCAGAGCAGAGTATGTCTACTTCATTTATGCTTGTAGAAACTTAATCTACAGGAAAAGATTTTATAACAGAATTGGAGGTTAAATTTCATTTGTTGATTTAATAAAAGCTAACAGGATGGATTTGGGGATATTTCATTAATCTTTCTTTCCTTTCAGTGAAGAGGAAATTAAGTTCAATCTAGTTCAAACTTTGCTTCACTATTATACAATAGACTGCCAATGTCCATGTTCTCTCTGGCAAGTTAAAACCTAATTAGTCACAGAAAATTCTTCCCTGATCCTGTCACTGTGAGGCAGGAAAAGCCTGGGCTGCAGACAAAGAATTCAAATGCACTAGATGCTTTCCTATGCATGCAGTGATATAACTGAAAGTAACGTATTTTGTCTTTCATGCATTGAAATCAGATATAAGCCACCTTTGCAAAACATAAAGAAAAGCTTTTAACATGAAATGGTGCAAAAAGCGTGCTGCTATTGACTCCTTCACTGTGCCTGCCTATTCTTTGGAGTGATAAGAAAGGATGCTTGGGTGCTGGTTTTATTTGGAGTGCAGGACAATCAGCTGCGCCCAGCTGGGGCGGGCAGGGACAGGGGTCGTTCCTGCCTGCAGCCAAGTGTGAGCATCCTGTTGGAGCCCCGAGTGGCTGCTATGGGGCACAGGGGCATGTGTGCTGTGCCTACCTGTGGCCCTGGGTTTGTAAACTGCAGCCTCATGCTTCAGCCTTGTGGAGCTTTGAAGAGAAGGATCAGCTGATAGAATTAATTTAGAAGTAGTACAGAATCAGGCACTTCCCCCTACACTTACATAAAATAACATTTGTCCTTTCAACACTCGGAATTGCACCTAATAAAAAATAATTATCTATTAAAAATACCTGCCCTTTCTTATTCAAGGCTTAATTCTAACAATTGCTGTTGCGTTATTCTGGGCTGAATTTAGCCCCTCTGGCACCTATGTTGTCTCATAGGCACTGAATATCCGGTATCTGATTTAATTTTATGGCACACACTGTTCATCAGCTGGGAGAGGAAAGCTAGTTTACCTCTGGAAGTGAGACTGCAGTGCATAATTGTCAGAAGCATGTAGTTTAAAAGGGAGCTTTGTTTATTCCTGAACTTGTACTCATAGCTGGGTCACAGGCTGTGTCAGATTAGTTATAGGGATGCTCTGTGTAGTTTGCATTTCAACTGAGATTTCCAATGCACTCTGTCACACTGCCTTTGTGCAGCCCCTCTGAAAGTCTCAGCATTCAGCAGCAAAGCATAATTCTCAGGGAAAATTTTAGCTATCCCTGGCCTATGAGGAGAGGAGGTGGATGTCTTGGGGCCAAGGGAACACCAAGCCCTGCGGTGCTCCTGCTGCAGATGGACAAATGCCTGGCACCCAGCTGTGCTTACAGACTCAGCTCTTGTTCCCTTGGCTTCTATGAAAACCACAAGTGAAGAAACCACTAGGCTTAGCCCAGGAGCTGCATATGGTGTTTGTATGAAGCCTAGCTGTGGGCTGACCAAAAAACTGCACCAGAATGGAGTTTCTCCCTTTCAGAACATACATCTATTTGCTGCTCCTGTGTTTGGGGTGATGCAAGCAGAAGTTCACCCTGTTTCTGGGCAGGAGTTGGAGAGGATGTGGATCTCAAAGCTAGAGAAATGCCCTCTCCATTTCATCATGCTCGTCCTGGTGAGCACTGGGAGAAGTTTCTCCAGAAGAGTTGTGTTAGGCATTTGCATGCCTCAGGCTTGTGAATAATTCAGTATACAAAGTCATGGCTTTTTTTACAATGTTAAACTCTTGAAAGAAACAAATGGAAATAGAATGATAACTTGAGCTTAAACACACAGGCTGCAGCAACTCAAAAATTTATTATTTTATCTGCTACTGTAGAGCAGAATTGTAAATGGATATGTCACGTCAAAGCTTTTTATTTTTCACATGATTGTTGAAGAATGTACTACTGTGGAAGATATCAGCATTCCAGGCTTTTCCTATATTTGATTATAGCTGATAGCAATCAAAGTAATTTTATTGCCAATAATAATGCTGGCAGCAGCTTAATTTAATAGCATGGAGGTTAGATCTTATTTATATCATTCCTCAAATGTTGATAACTTTGAATTTAACTACAAAATATTTCTGCAGTGAAAAGTTAAAATATGAAATTAAATTTAGTGCCTTGGCCTCAGTACTTAAAAATGTTCAGACTACACAAGCACATTCTTACACAAGTTGTTCAGAAGACGACTTTTCCATGGAACATGGGCTCTGTTCCTGAAAGTCCAAGAACTGTCAATCACTTTATCACCGTAAGCATGCAAAGGTAAAAAATGTGCCAATACCTGAAAAATCAGTCTCTGAAAATCTTTGTACTTTGTCAAAAGTATACAAGTAATCATGGAAAAAATAAATCCCTTAAATGTTGGGTGTTTTTTTTTTTTCTCGTTCTATTTCCTTATCTTGGTAGTCTTAGAATTGCATTATTTCCACACCAATTTATTACTACCAGCTTTGGAAGCTGTGTCAGGGTTACACCACTGGAAAGTAGCAGATTTTCATCCCATTGCAGTTATGGGATTTATGCCATTGATTCAGACAAAGTGGATAAGCTTATAGAAAACAGCAGGGCTTGACCCTTAGGCCGTGCCATCTCTGAGATGAATGGTGTAGCTGTCAGTGATGAACACTGGTTTTGTTTGACCTCTTATTTAAAAATGTTTGTGCATGTTTAGTCTCAGAACCATTGCCTCTTAACCTTCTACAGACATGCTCATTTCTCTGTGACCAGCACTTCCAAGGTTGGAGCAGGGAAGGTAAAGTAAGAATGGGAGTTGCAGAAACATGTTCTATTTTCCTCTGTTTGCTAGAATTTCCCAGGGGTTGACCAGAACAGCAGAGGAATGGTCTGCTGTCTCTTGCAATTTCTTAACATCCAAAAGCTAATTTTCTGGAAAATTTCATTCACAAACTGGCATCAGGTTTAAATGCTGAAGAGGAAATATGTGAGAATTTCATGCTTTCAAAACACTTCAACACAGCTGGTTAATTCTGTGTTAGGGGAGTAAAGTTATCCTGTTACAGAAAAAAAAAAAAAAAAAAGCAAAGTCAGAGGAGTCAGATATGAACTGCTCAGGTGAGAAATATGCAGACAATCAATGGCAGAACTAGAAGAAATAAGGGAGAATAGCAGCTCTGGGACTGAGATAGAATCCTCTAGGTGGGAAAAGACCTTCAAGATCACCAATTCCAACCATCAACCTGCCCTAGTAAGTACCATCTTAGATATAGGTATAGGGAGAGAACTATAGGGAGTATAGGGAGAGAAGGACTGAAAACCTCCTTGTGCCCAGAGGAGATTTCTGCAGGGGACTGTCTCCCCTCCCACCAGCTCTGGAGAAACTGCATCCCTATCTGCACTCCTTGCTCCCAGAGAAGTTCCTGCCCATGTCCATCTTCCCACCAGGATGGTACACTTAAGGTGGAGTGATCAGTGCATCCCAGTTCTCTTGCTCTCAGGATGCCCTGTTAGAGTCAATATGCAATATTCAAAAGCTCCCACCAAAATAACAGAAAAAAATCCATCTCCACACTGTAGAATGAATTGCTTCTCTGCTTTACTAGACTTCATGCTAGAAGACAGAAATAATTGTGTATTTACTTCCATGATTATTAAATTACATATAGAATATGCTTCCTGAGTATTAGCAGAGTTTATAACTGAATTCATCCTATCCATGCTCTGGTTACATCTAATGAGGATAATTATTACATGGCTTAACTATAATTTGGTATTGACTCTTTTGCACATGAAAAGCTTTTGTTGGCAAGCATCAGTGGAGAGCTTCAACAAAGGACATCTTTAGCTTGTGTAAACATTGTTATTTCGAGGTCTCACCCTAACCTGCTTTAGGCTAAGTACTTTCTCCTCAATTGAGTTAATAAAGCCAAAATGATATAAGGATGGGATTAGATACTGGCTTACACTGTGCAGAAAAAATGAAAGTTGGGCAGGGAAAAATGCAGTTAATTCTGTTCTGTCAACAGTGGATATTAAAGATTATTAGTTGGCACGCTCAATTATGTGTGAATGACAATAGTGGCACTGTTACTTTTTTATTTAATTTTGCAGGGGCAGGTAAAAGTGTAGGTTTAGTATCATCTGTGGTGATTATTTTTTGCTTGCTGAGATACGAGGTTGTATTTAAATGTTTGACGGATTTGGAGGAAACATCTATGTGTAATAAAATGTCCCACAGTTTACACGGGTAAATGAGTAGAAATGAAAAAATCTGTCTGTTGAGAGCTTGGCTTTAGCTGCACTTTATGAATATATTTCTTTAGGGAGCAACTAGTTATTCTATTTAGTAATTGTTATAATGATAAACCAACAAATATAGCTCTCTTTTTGCTGCTTCCCTCTGCTGGATGGAGTCAGTAGTGCTTAGTTGTGTGTCCTAGACTCATTAGCACCAACAGCCACAGGAGATTTCTCTACCACCCTGAGAATGGAGAAGATGAGTTTTCAGGGAACAGAGAAGTTTGAATCTTCTTCTGATACAGCAAATTTTTCAGTCTTTGGGTAAATTAGAAGTCACAGGAACTATATAAAATCCTTAGGTCAAGTAAATGGTTCCAGTCTGAGGCTTTGATCCTGGGAGCTCTGCTGAGTGGAAATATGTATTGTGCTGGAGCAGATCATTGGGCACACCACCCTCTGCCCCTGGCCCTAAGGTAGACTGACAGCAAAGAGGTGGACTGCATAAGAAATCAAATTAATTATTGGCCATATATGTTGAAATTGGTGGATTTTGTTTTGTTCTGTAGCAAAATAAACCTCCAGTGTATTGTCTATGTTTTCTCTTCTCATAGGTTTTGACAACCAAAAGAGACCGCTGTGACAATATGCTTTGAGTGCTTGACTGCAGTTCCAAGACCAATAACAACACTCATTGAACTAGAGCATATATTTTAGGAAAAACAAACAAACCCAACCTTCTAATCTTGGTTTCCAGTTTCCAGTGTCAGAAGGCCTCCCACAGCATGGTGACATTCCCATGCCAGAGCCCCTAGTACAGTTTACATCCCCTCACATGGCAAATGAGTCTCATTTGAAGATTTAAATATCCAGATTCATCTTTCATCCACTGGAACTTGCACATCTTTTTCTCTCCAAAACTGACAAAGCCAGTCATCATACGTGTGTGGCCTGTATGGATACTTAACTTGATGCAGCTTGAACAGCTTTGTAGCTGTCTGAGTGCCCAGATGTAGGATTCTACAGCCTCTCATTCAGTTGTTCCATTGGTACTCACTCTAGAGAGGAACTTGCCCTTCAGAGACAGTGGTGGAGTTGATATTCATATGAATTTCCACAAAGATCCCCACATCCCTTCAGAGATAGAATTTCCCAGGATCATAAACAAGACCTCTGTGTTTTGTGCTTAGATGTCTGACTTTTGAAGCTTACCGTCCTGAAACTTGTCATTTAAGCTAAATTTACCAATAAATTTAGTCTACTGCTCTATTTATTTTTATTTTTATTGTAAAAAAATGTGTCTTAGAATTTATAGCCTGCACTAAAAATTCCAAAACAATCTTTTTGTACATTTTTGTCACACACTGTCCTTCAATCAATAGTTTATTATGGCTGGGGTCATCCTGAATGCTTGTTTATTATTCTGCCCAAGCAGAAGAGTTGATCTTCTGGAAAAGGGAGTTCTCTTCTGTCAAGCTTATTAATCCAGTGTCTTTAGTCTTGAGATGTGCAGAGCACTCCTTGGATTGCTGACTTCAGTCTCCCTACTGCAGCCAGCTCTCTGATCTGAAGAGCTTCTGCTCCATGTGCTCTGCAAATCAGCAGGCTTCAACATCCTGTAATAAATTTGAGATCTATTTTACAGAAGGAATGGAAAGGACAATGCAAGAAAACACCATACCCAATAGCTTTGGTTCTGATCATGACAGATATCATTATAAGAGAACTGAAGCTCTGGATGCTCCAGGAAAGTGAACTAAAGCTTCAGGTAATTGGGTCCATGCTGCAAGCTTCAAAGGAAGATTTAGCAGAATACATTTCCCACTGTTCCTACAATATTTATCATGGGAAAAAAGAAAAAAAAAAAAAAAAGAAAGAAAAAAGATCTTTTGGACTAGTACTAGTATCAACTCTATGAGTCTTTGCCTATATACTGCCTTCAGTGCAGGTTGAATGGGACCCTGGGCAGCCTGAACTAGTGGGTGGCAGCCCATCCCCCATCAGGGGGATTGGAACTGGGTGATCTTTAAGGTGCATTCCAACTCCAAGCCATTCTATTATTTTATTATATGATTATATACCTCGTCAGTATTGTCAGTAAATTCAGTGCTTCACAGTTAGGGAAAAAAACAACAGCAGATCAGGATCAACTTGTCTGACAGAACAGCGGGGAAAAATTCTCTCCTGGTCTTCCAAGTAATCAAATACTGGCACGGTATTTTATAAGTATACAAACGCATTAAGTACTTACTAGCACTTAATCATCTTTCATTACCCTCTTCATAACAGGACATCCAGAGAGCTCTGCTATAAGTTTAATTCTCAATCTCCAGGAACTTCCTCATTTTGTTCCTTGGTAGGGTTGTGACATTTCTTCTTAAAACTTTTAATATCTGGTTTGGATATCTTATACCAAGACTGAAATCTCCTGCTGGATAAGAAGGAATTATTTCATTAGGTTTAACACTCTTAAGTTTTTTACTTGATTATTCTCCCCAGGCACCATGGGTTTTCATTTGGTACAATAGACAAGTGTGCCACATTATCGCTCTGATCATCAGGTTACCACTTCAAGACACCACAAAATCTCTGCTGACATACCCTATAGAGAGGATAAAGACCACACCAGAATCAGCTTAGACCCTAATAAGTGAATAAGTAAGTTGCTCCTATAAATAAGGAGGAGCAACTGGAAAGTATTTCAGCAAAGGAACCACATGCTTAATGTCATGGTTATGTTGAGATTCAAGGTTCAGGTGGATCAGGTTTATGCTGTTGTTGCATAGACCAGGTGAATAGGAGCAGACACCTAAAATTTAAATAAGAGACCAAACAAAAAACCAACCCACTATCTCCTGGGTAGCTCTGTACATGATTTTAACTATCTGGTGTTGCTCTCCCAGCAGCATGAATAGTTCTGGTTTTCAGAAGGGCTGTGGTGGTTGCTGATTGGGCAAGATAACTTAGATCTTCCATGTCCCAGCAAGGACTTTGGTAAAAAATCAGGCTCTGGGAAAGGAGATTTTCTCAGCAGGTGCAGGGTATTGCTTTCTGTTGGCACAGCAGTTTTGGCTTTGCTAAAATGTATATTTACTTTATGTAGCTCTGAGTGTAATAAGAATGCTAGCAAAAACCACTTGGAAAAAGAAAAAAGGAAATGTTAAACCTTAACTCAGTATTCTCAATGAAATGATTACTCCTTCAGGATGAAATTGTACTTGATTCTTACTGTAAACCTTTCAATTTCTTACATAAATAGCATGATTATATTTACATAAATAGTTGCACCCCGGAGTACAACAATCCTATTGTACACAAAAATCCTATTAAAATTTTCAGAGAACTACTTTGAGCAATGGTCTGTTATGCATAAAACCAGACCTTCTAACTTCTTTCTTCCTTCAGAGCCAAACAATGCATTTAGAGGCATGCACCCAAATACAGAATTGATCCCTTAGAATTCTGTCCTAGAATCCAATATAGGAAAACACATTCATAACTGAACTGGGGATATTTCAAAGCAATATAATGTATTCTTTTCTTTTCTTTTCTTTTCTAATCTTTTCTTTCCTTTCCTTTCCTCTCCTTTCCTCTCCTTTCCTCTCCTTTCCTCTCCTTTCCTCTCCTTTCCTCTCCTTTCCTCTCCTTTCCTCTCCTTTCTCCTTTCTCCTTTCTCCTTTCTCCTTTCTCCTTTCTCCTTTCTCCTTTCTCCTTTCTCCTTTCTCCTTTTTTTTTCCTGGAGTCTGATTATATGCATTTAGACGTGACATAAAAAGCCTACCCAAAGGTATTTGACTCATCACTGAAAGACTCTGCTGCTACCCTGTCTTCTACCCCAAACATCTGTGGTCCAGTATGTAAGCAAGAGGGAGCATCTCATTTCATCTCTCTTCAGCATTTTTATGCTGTAAAGAAACTTACAACAAAGATGAATATTACCCCACTCCACAGTGCCAGCATATGAAACTTGAATTCTCAAAATGAGATGTAAAGTAAAGTATGGCCCAGAGTGCTCTCTCAGCTTCTTGGGTCAAGAAGCACATATCAATCTCTGACCCTAATTTCAAAGCATAAATGTAAATAGATGATAGTGTGAGGCAAATAAATATCAAATACCAGCAGCTATTTATGGAATCAGATTATTCACACTGTAGGACAATGTATGGCTGAAACCATGACGTGCTGACTAGTTGACCATTGATCCTTTTGCTGTAGTTTGTATGCATTCTGATACATTCAGGCAAAAAAACTCTTAAGTTTCTTCACGATCAAAGATTGTCTGGAGGATATAAATAAATACTGTGAATTGAAGAACTTTGCGAATACTTGATAGTAGGCTTGATTTCTGAAGTAAACAAACAAACAAAAAAGTTGAGTGTTTGACTCATAAAGACCAACCCCTGTGAATGAGCAGGTGCATGCCTGTACACATCTCACCAACGTTGTTTCAAAATAGCATAGAAAGTCAATTAATTGAAAGCAAATGTGTCTTACTTTAACTCTCTATTCAGATATTACTCCCTGAAAATATTCTTTTTAAAAAACAAAGTCAAAATACTTAGAAAGTACAGTAATGGGCCGTGTCTACCACTTCATTTCCACAATAGAAGGAAAAAAAATAAGACCACTATGAAAACTTTGTCCCAATTTTATCTGAATTTCTTGTAAGTTTTCACCAAAATTACAAATTTGGCAATCACTTTCCAGTAGAGAAATGTAATCCAAACTTCTAGTGAATGATATTCCTGGTACAGTCAAGTAGCTCTGCAGGAAAGATACCTCTGGGCAGATTCTGTCATGATGGGAAGTGCTCACAAGGGTCCTAGGGGATTCTGTAATATTTCAAAATAAAGCAGTTTTTGTGCACAGGAAGAAAAAATAAATGAAGCAAAAGTGGTAAAAAAAAACATTTGTAATCTGAAATGCAAGGACCAGGATGCGTGGCAGGAAGAAATCGTAGCAGGTGAGTGAAGCTAATATCCCATGCTACTGCAGTCCTGCAGTCTGGACATGCAATTCAAATTACTTTGTTAAGAACTGATAAATCTTTGATTTTGAGAGCGATGTGACAGTATATTTTGTATTTCCTGACGCAGCATGAATCTAAGAATGTTTCTTATTTCATATGGAAATGATTTTAGGATGCTAGCGACATAACATTCGGGGAATGAACAGTCTAAAATTTCTATAAACACCAGAATCAAGGCATTTATGAGTTTTAGTAAAAATTTTATTGAAGTCTGGTCATGTTGGCATATTGTGCATTTTAAATGTAAATTAGATTACTGGCAGTAGATTCAATTTAGTGGTAAAAATGTAAAGAAAACAGTTGGGCTACAGATGAAACAATAATGTAGCTGTTCTTTAGTGAAGAGAAGAGTGAAATCCAGAAACAAATGGTGTTTGGGAATATTTATGGTAGAGGAAACATGCTGCATACGATTAACTTTGTCAATTTTATGCAGCACAGTAGTTTTTGTTCAGCTTTGAAGAGCAGTTTCTGATAGTGAACATATGATAGGGTAAACGCATGGCTCTAAGGATCTGCAATGGGAACAGAAATCCTTTCATCTTTACCTTCCTTGTTAAAATGAAGCCTAGGCTGTGAGAGATCAGTGCTGATGACTTTGTGTGTACAACTTGTCTTACATGACACCAGGTCTGCTCTCCTCCTCCTTCCCCCATTACAATATTTCGTATCTGAAGTCCATGTAACTAAAGAGGACTCTCTTGGATCTTCTTGGCATTGCATTGGCAGTTCTACGGGAAATATACTACTGTTAGGATGTGGGCATTTGTCTTCTTTCCCCAGTTTGTCTCATAGTCCTAATGGCTGGACCTCACTCCATTAGTGTACCGAGACAAAACATCTGCTTGTTGGGCATGTCTTCAGTCATTTTGGAAAAGCTTTCAAATCTCCTGAAAAGCATCAAGCCTAAATAAAATGTAATAGTAATAGTAATAATAATAATAATAATAATAATAATAATAATAATAATAATAATATCAGCTTAAGATTTAGTTACTTGTAAAAATATTCAACAGAAGAATTCAGGGTGTGGACAGAGAGAGAGCTACTCTACTGGACTATAAAGAAGATTTAGAACATGTTGGAAAACAAATCCATTTGCCTCAAAGATGCAGCCATACCGGAATTTCATGATTTTGCGTCTAGAGCAACCTCTGCAGATTGCAAGTGGTAGAGCAGTGCAGCTAAGTAGAAGTTTTAATGCAGTTATGTAATTAAGCCAAATCTGTTCTTGGTCCAAAGCTATTCAAATGGATACTGTTCTTTACAGAAACTTACAACATGCCCCATTGCCCTGGTGTTATTTCTGCTGTAAATAATTAAATTGTAGGAAAAGAGAGTGAAATTAGAGAGAAGTCACCCTCCCATGCCAATCCACCAGGCTAAAGGCAAATGTCAGAGTAATGTCTTGTAAGTAAAATCCTGTTCTGCGATGAGCTAAGCTAAGCTCCTTTTGGAAATGAATGGTGGGAGAAACAGAAACCTCCCAATAACGACAGATCAAGTTTGATGAAGCAACACTTAGGCAAAGCCCATGTGAAGGAGAGGGCACGGCCAGGATTCTGACAGTCACCTTCTGGGTAGGGAACGAGAAGCAGGGAAAATAATTTCAAAGTGTTAGAAACCAGGGTTTTACCAGTGTTTGGTCAGGTTTGTGAGAAACTGAGAAGCTGACGGAGATTTTCAGCTAAGAACTAATTGGGCAACAGGTTTGAAAACTGAGTCCTGAATTTCTGGCCTACAAAGCATGACTTCTGTACAGGTTCCTCAGGTCCATCAAAGAAATACTTAACGAATTTTATGAAAAGCAAAACTGGAGCTTTGTTTAGCTGAGTTCGAGTAGTTCAGGCACTGCAGTGACTAATGGCATTAAGAAGAACAAAGTCATACAGAGGCACAAGTAAAACTGAAATGTGAATAATGAAAAACTGAAACTGATTTTACTTTTGGATATGTTACTCCTGCTGTTGGGACCCACAGCTCCTCCATTAGCAGCACTCTTCCCTTGGGAGGATACAACCTGTATGTATCTGCTGGAACATTCATCTTGTGAACTGGCTGGTTTGGGGGAAAGGCTTTGAGCTTGTATCTCCCTTTTGTTCCCTCCAGTTTCTAACTTTGTATTTATTAGTCAGCACAACTTTTATTGTGTTCTGTTGTGTTAAAATTGGAACTGCTTTGGCAAGAGCCTTTGACACCTCCTCTCAAGTGGGAAGTTCACTTCAGTGGTTAAATAACTGGCTGGAGATTTGTGAGACTGAAATCAGTGTGTTGCTCTCCTATTGTTTTCTTTCTGCCTTTGGCTAAATCACTGGAGGAGGAATTCATCTCATCTGGCTTCAGCTGTTACAAATTAGGCATCCAGATTAGCTTGTTGTCTATGCTCCCTCTGTGGTAAATGGAGTGGAACAGGAACCTCCAGGGGCTGACCCATCCCTCTCAGAGATGTCTGCTCCATCCAATGTCTACAGGAAGATTGAGCAGTTAGCTAGGATCCATATGTCTTACTTTCAGGTGCCTAAAATTAGTAAAATTGAATCCCATACTTGGTCTCTGTTTTCTGTCTGTTGCACAAAAATTGAATCCATTAAGCTCATTAAAAACAATACAATACTATTGCTATTCAAATTACACAAAAAAACAAAATCAATTTGGAAAGCAATGACTGACTTTTAGAGCAGATACTTAGGAATGTAAAGGAGTAAAAAGGTGCTTCTCGAGTTTTTAATCTCTAGTGAGATTTTCAATTGCTTACCTCTTGGCTCATTATGAGATGAGTAATTGAAAATCTCACTAAATGGCCACCTGTGTTTTGAGGTATTTAAACACCTACCTCTGTCCTAGTCTCATTAGGGAGGGCATTACACTGAAATGAATCTTGGTCTTCAAGTGCCATTTTTTCAAATTTCTGTGCTCTTGCTTCTGTGAACCACATTTCTCGCTCCCGGCAGAGGTAAACTTGGAAGAGGAGTATGCGTGATGCATAATATTGCAACTCTCTTCTGCTGGTAGATAATTCATGAGGATGAGAGCTGTGGCAGGGCTAGGAAGAGAATCACTTAATCACAGCCTTCCCTCCAATTCAGCTGAAGTTTGTGGAAACTTGGCATGGCAGAGATTCTTGTACATAAACAATATTTTATTGCTTGGAGTTGACAATTCAGCTGTGACTGTGGAACTAGCAAGTTACAGGCACAACACAGAGGGTACAAGCTTAATTTGTTCATTCTTTTGGGCTGCTTTTCTTCTCTCACTCTTTGTTGAGTTACTCCATCAAGACCAGCATGATAAGAGTTAATGGGTGGCCTGGGAATGAACATATGTGTGTGTGGTGGAAACCCTCCTCCTTTCTGATTCTCCCTTTCCATTTCTTTATGTGAGCAGACTTGCTTGGTGTCCCAGGAGTGCAGGAGGCAAAGGTGAGAAGGAAGCTGACAAACAAGGAAAATAATCCCTTTGCCCACCCCTAGTGGAAACTGTTAGCTACAGCGTGGCAGCTGAGACAGAACAACTTAGCTCAACCAAATCTCTTTTATTATGTTCCCGTGTTTATTTTTCCGCTGTATTTATGACTTAGCATGTTGTTTTTGGTGTGGAAAGGACTCTAAAGCTGTAGATATGTGCTGTAATTATACAAATTCCTCTGCATGGAGTCTGTTAAAAAGATTGATCTATTTTTATGAGGACACACACAAATACTCATTCTGATGGACCTCATTGGCATTTATTGCAGGCCTGCCACTACTAAAATTTAAAGCCAACCTTGTAAATTTTATGGAAACTACATGTTGCAATTATTAGCCTGAAGACCTCCTGTCTCGCAGGAATGAGTCAGATTTTGCTTTCCACGTACACTACGGTTTACACCTGAAAGAGATTAGTGGGGACCACCAGTAGCTTGAAAACCTAATCTCCAGTATTTTGTTTCCAGTTTAGCTCTGAAAGATACTCCAGGTGTTCTCATTAATTAGTCATTGTAAGTCACTGTGTCACTATTGTGCATAGAACAGCTGTTTTCCTGGTGCCCTTTTTTTCCACAAGGGCGTTTTAAATTAAAAGTTGTTTTTTACACTATTTAATGTTCAGAAATGATGCTTGTGACTGGTGAAAATGAAACAAAAACAACCCCTAACAAATCAGATTAGGAAGACAGATTCTACAATGGTGTAACTTTACTGAGTTTTACCTGAGTGGATGGTCCAGCTAAACACCACAAGCAGATCCTGTTTTTTTTTCTGTTTTTGGTTTGTTTTTTTTTTTGTTTTGTTTTGTTTTTTTTTCCCTGTGGCAAAATCTCCACTCATATCAAGAATTGGCCACAGTCCATATAGACTTGTATTGTTGTATTCCTACTCATGTGACCTTATTTTATAATTGCAGACAGAGATTACGTGAACTAGAGCTACCAATCCAGCCAATCAAAATGGAAAATTGATGATATAGCTGGAAAATGCCTTAATAGTATGCAAAATATAAATATGAATTTGTATATTTTATTGTATACCGTCCCATAAAAAGCCTTACTAATTTTTTTTTGTTTGTGACCAGTCAGACAGCCTGTTGCAAAGGAAAGTTCAGCTGAAAGCAGGCAAGTCATTGTTAAAGAAAGAGAACTTGTGTGGGATCTAAAAACCATAAGTTATGTTTATTTTGTAGTTCATTATGGTGAGGCTCTAGAAGAAAAGATATTATTGTCAAACCTTCTCATCCTTCATTTCAAAATAAGTCCTTGTTCTTCTCAGATCAGTTGGATTCCAAAGGAGAAGGGGGAATAAATATTTGTGTGTTCATCTTGGTGGTATCCTGTCTCTCTCCTCTGAAAATCTGGTGCTGTTCTCCATAGCTCCCGATAGTGCACCTCTCCAAGCATCTTAGTACTAATTTGCAATGGCTTTTAAGCAGCAAACCTCCCTATTTCAGAGTAAACTCAGAAATGATACGTCACATGTGTGGTGGTGAAAACTGTACCTACAAGTTATATTGACTAAAGATTTAAATGAAGGAGGGTTGATAAGTTTAATTTTTTAAGTCCCCCAAAAGCTTGGTAAAAAAAACAAATTCTTGTGACTATAGTATAGCTGTAACAAAAAGTTTGATGCACTTTCTTTGTAGCATCCAGTTTGTTTGGTCTTGGGGAAAGGATCAGAAGAGTTAAGCCACTTTTTTGGCTTGAAAAAGTTAAAGAGGTGCAAGTTGATGTTATCTTTTCACTACCTGTTAGATCTTTTCACTACCGTTAGATCCTAGCCAAAAGTAAGAACTCAAAAGGATTTATTTGTGTTTACCAAAGAAATGAAGGGGAAGTTTCCCTGTTAGGGGAAGGTGGGTGACAAGGAGAAAGGGCGATTATTGGGTATGGGTGAAATTACCAATGAAATGTTTGAAAGAGCTTCTTAACAATCTGGATCAGTAATAGAGTATGTCAGGACTAGAAAAGTAGTAGTAGTAATACCTCTCCACTGTGAAGACAAAGAATAAAAGGCATTAGTCTGTGTAACATATTAAAAATATATTTGCGGATGTGCTCACTTCATGGATCCAGGAATGTCAGGATGACAGGCTGCAGTAAAGATATTGCAGTTTCACAAGAGCACTACAGGCATCTTGACCTGGTCTTTAGAGTAAGGGGAATGACAAAAAATCTTGGAAAGACATCTTGAGAGTCCCTGGCAAATGGTAAGCCTATGTATCTTTGAGAAAGAGCCTTAGATTAACCAAAATTATTGTGAAGGAAAAAGGGCTTATAGTAAAAAGACATTTGTAAGAGGGTGATGTTCTTCACTCATCTGTAGAAAGATATTGTTCTGATCTATGGTGACTAGCAAGCAGTATTTACTTTGTTTTCCTTCAGTAATGAGAAATATGTAAAGCTCTCTTTGACAAGTGGGCAGGACTTCTGTGAGTGAATTGTTTCTCACCTACTTTTCAGAATTCTTGTTTCAACTTGAATAGTTTACCTCTGCAATTGGATACAACTTTCTTTAATAGAAGGACAGGGTATCTGTATCATCAGAAGAATTAGCATTCTTCTAATGTAATAAATTCAACAAATATCCTGATTCTGAGTACATTGTAGTTGTTTGTGGAGCAAAGCAAGTTAGTTGTGCTCTTTCAGAAGTGGCAATGCATGCATGAAATGTTCACTTCAGCTCATGATATGTCAAGATATAATAATGTGCAAAATGCACATAGAATTTACACTGTAATGCGCTTTAATTTGATTTGACATTAGATTTCTACTCCTCATCTTTTCATGATAGCTACTGAAAAGATATAATTTTATTTTGAAGTCTTAAATTTTACCTTTGGTATACTCTGATAAATGGAAATTGAGGAGGGAAAAGTTATAGAGCAGAGTTGCGGACACATGCAAATTAAGTTTTGACTTTGATTATATTTTTTTTCACTTTCTATTTGAGATGTGCACTCATTCTATTTTCCTTTTTGGTGAATATTTATCCTGATGGCTATCGCTAAATAATTGCTTGGTGTCTAAAGCTTTTTTCATCTGACAGGCAATTCAAAACCTTGATCAAGGTCAATTGTTAAGGTGTCGAAATCTGAAAATTTAATCATCACCGACAGTAAAATGATACTCAGAATTATGCCTTTAAGAAAAGCCACTATTTACCAAGGAAAGCGTGTTTTTTTATATATCCAGTGATCATAGTAATTTCTAAAGTGTAGCGTCTTAGAATTTGCTTTGGCTTATTCACTTGAGAAAATGGCTGTCTATTCATTCACTCAGGAAATTCTGGACAGCTAGTCAGAAAAACAGACAAAATCCAGTCTGATCAAGAGTAACACAGGTTTTGTCTACAACTTAAACTTGGTGCCCTAACCGTGGTTTGACCTGCCTCATATACTTTCAGTGCACAGCAAGTCCCCTGTCCAAAAATGGCCCACAATTGAAAAATCAATTCTCAACCACTTTTAGTAAGACTAGTGTGAAATTATGCTAATTAAAATGTCTTCCATGGGACTAGGCTCTATTTGCAGGTCTAGCATCTGTTCACATGAGATCATAATAGCATTTAGTGATGCTTTTCTGTACAACAAACACTTGCAGTTCATTTGTATGACAATTCTCTGAATCCATTTCTGCAAAACATTTCTAATGGCTATTTGCATGCACAAAATTGGAACAGGGAAATCCAATTTGCCGTTATACTTAGCAATTAATTGAGACATATAGGTGACTTCTACAACAGAATGACACAAAGCTTCATCTGGTTGATAAAGGCCCTCTTTTTCTAGCTGGGGATTTGCACATCACTAGATAGTCACTATGTTGCAACTGGAGCAATACTGTCGTCTTTTCTGGTATGGTACCTCATACAAGAATGTTCACTGCAATAGGCACAAAAAAGGTCAATATACCCTCATAGAAAACTGCTGTTTGTTTACTTACTCAGGATCTCAAGAGCTGCTCAGGCCTCACTTGCTGCAGCTGTTGTCCCAATGCAAATCCAGTGCTCCATCCTGTGGAAACCCAAGGATTAGACTCATATCTAGAGACTATACATTATTTCAACAATAATAACAAAGTTGGCTAGATTATGTAGTTCAGAGCAAGAAGTCCCTGCACCATTCTGAAATAGCCTCATGTGCTTTGAGTATATCTCAAGTTCTCTGAACGCTTTTGTTTATTTTTTTTATTATTATTATTATTATTTAAGACATGCTTCTGATGGCTGTGTCAAAAGTTTAACTGGGGAACAGCATATATTTTGTTCCTTAGTGAGTATTGAGTCTTCACCAACAGTTCCTGGGCTTCCCAAAGCTGTGAAGATACCTTTGATATCTTTTGATAACTCCAAAAGGGCAGGACAGCAGAGCAACAAGAAGGCAACAGTTGATTAAATACCCAGTTAACAAGCAAAACTGAAGATGGTGTGGAAAGGCACTATACTACTTTACAAATAGTATTGATGTATTTTTTCCTGGTGCCTATGAGTCTGCTGCTTGATAAAGACACTGGGACCTCATTCATCAGGAACTCTACCTGGGACAACTTTACTCAGGTTATTTCCATCCCAATTTTGCTAGCATCTTTCAACCAGTGGCATGATTACAACCTTATGTAAATATATCCCAAACATAAAGCTTAGATATTATGTATTGTTCTGGTAGTATGCAGTGCAACACATTGTCCTTTATGGTGTTAGATTTTGCCATCAAATAGCACTATGCTGTTACAACTGGTCCTCTAGCTGTCTTTGAGGATGGTAGATTAAAGCTTGCTTATCTCTATCCAAGGAAGAACAGTCCCACCCTGGGCTGTGTGTACACAGTAAAGTCAGCATGTTGAATTCAGTAGTAGCACCTGGAGTGACTGTTACTGTGATGTTTCTACAGTGTAGAAGTTGGATTGCTCTAATGGCACAGAATTTAAAAACACACAAACAAAGAAAAACCTCATCAAATCACAGATCTCATAAAACTCTATATTCGAAGTGAAAAGGAGTCTTATCATAACCACTTAAATGCAGGGCCAATTTTTTTGTTTATTTTTTTTCTGAAGATCTCCAGGTGTGGAAGCCAATCTGGCTCTCTGGACAATCCAAAGGTCTGTGAAGAATTTTTTTCTTATAACTGAACTTTTCCTTGCTGCAGCTTCTGTTTGTTGACTCTTGTCTTGTTCTGTGCACCTCAGGAAGAGCATGTGGTTAACTTTCATTATCAAAGAGTGTTTTTATCTCAAGTATATCACATACGATATTTTCATTTCTGCAGCACCTTACTTAATGAATATCAGTGGGAGAGGAGAGGAGAGGAGAGAGGAGGTCAGGGCAATACAAGATTTTTTTCTTCAGTGTGCTGCTTCCTCTAAGGATTACAAAGGAGAAGACAAAAGAAAGCTAGGTGTGCCTCTGGAAACGTTACGTCTCTTCTCAGAAGTATATTTGCAAATATGGACATTGAAAATTTATGAATACTGACTTATTTGTCTTATCCAAAATCACAAAAGAAATTAACTAAACCACTTCAGTTTTCATTTCAGATGTCACCCTTAGTATCAAAGCAATTCAGGTCAGTGTGTCAAAAAAGTTTGTGCCTGTTTTTCTCTTATTGTCCCATTTTTGAAATGTTGATACAAATACTTCTGGCTTTGAACCTAAAAAGATATCAACAGCTATGAGAGCTTTTCTTCTGGGAAAAAAAAAAAAAAAAAAAAGTGTTTCATTTTCTTTTAGATTATTTGTTTTTTCCCTTTGGTGGGCATTCATCCATTTTTACTAGATCTCTTCTTGCCACCTTAAATTAAATTCATAAAAATGTCAGAACACAAGTGGTCAAAATTCTTTTCTCATCAGTGCTGTGGTTCTGTAGGGATTTTTTTTCCCCAGATGATGCTATTTGAACTTGACTTATTGACAATAAATTTACTGCTTGTAGAGCTCCAAGTGTGTGATGTCTTTTCCTTCACTTTCCTGACTTGATGGTTGTAACTTTTTCCCTTTCTGGGAAAATATTGCCACACACAAAGCACTTTTCTCCATTTAGAAGAAGTTCCGTGGTCCTTCCCATGAGAGGGTCATGTAAGGTAAGGCCATGAAATGAAAAGTTGAATTGTGTCCATAGCAAGTAGGAACAGGGATCACGTTAGAGAAAAATAGTTGATTTCCCTTCCTTGGTCTTCAATTTATGCTGTATTTTAGCAACTAAAATTTGTTCTCATGGCCCTGTAAGTTGTTGTGGTATGAAAATAGCAGCTATGTAATCCTCAGCCTACCAGTGTAAGTTAAAATGTAGAGGTATTGATTTGGAAAAGATTGGTTTAGCATGCACTATTTTGTGTTTTACAAGAATTATTGCATTCTGAAAGCAAGACTATAACAGTGTTTCCAACACTTCTGATTTTATTACAAGTCTCACAACGTTTGGTGTTTTTCCTTAGAGTGCCAGCTCCTAGACACATCTCATTACCTGTGATTCTCAGTTTTCATAGAAAAGGGATGATTTTAGCTCTTACAGTTCCTGGGAAAAACTCGCAAATCTTAGCCCCAGAGCCTTAAAAAATAGAAGGCAAAAACTAAAGACCAAAGAACTTGTAAAATTCCAGTCTGTAAATCTGATCTTTCAATCTTTGGTTCTGATTCAGAACTTCTGGGTGTTTGAGGCTGGCAGTAGATTTCCTATTAAATTCATGAATTACTTTTCTTTAAATTCATTTTATATCTATTTACTGTTTTTTTTGTTTGTTTGTTTTTCCTAATCTTTCTTTGCTACTCCAGATTGAAGTTCAAAAAGGTCGACTTGAAAGACTTTGAGACTCCTCAAAGATCGCGTTCACAGGTAAGTGAGGTGAACAAGGCATTTGCATTCCCAGTAGAGATTTATGGCTGGTAATATTTCTGTATCCATAAACATAACATATGTAAACATGAGCAGAACATTTCACAATATAATTTTGAACTTAATCTGTGTTTGCAGCACTTAGAGGACTTTACAATTTTCCTATTTTAAAATATATCATGAAAGAAAATTCTTCTAATTTTGGCATGTGCGCAGAAATGCATGGAAATGTTAGAAGAATGTTCAGGGAGGGTGAATGAGTATAATAGATCTACCTGCAAGATATTTTAATTCATTTCTGTAGAAAGTAATTGAGATCATTTGTGCTAATTAGAGGGTTTACGAAAATGAAATGAAAACATTATAAATATGATGCTCTGTTCCTGGAGGACTCATTTTTCTGTCCTTCAAGAAGAGAACAAAAATAGTTCCATGTGCCCAATGTGGTTTGTCATGAGGCATGGACAGCAACCAACAAGAAATAATGCATAGATTACAAATGATGGAGTGTACACAGGAGTGTATTTGTATTCAAACATAAAAATACTCTGGAAATAACTTTGACTGGAAAATTCATAAATTACAACAGTTTGATACTATTTTTACATTTACTCATCCATCTATGTTTATATTTTACCAGTCAGTTATGATTAGTTATGATCACTTATCAGCTGATGCTGCTGCCATGTTCTGTTTATACTGAAGTATAGTTTTTACAGTACTTTGGTAAATTCCAGTCACGCAGTTCTGTGGAGATCTTTTGTCTGTTTTCCTTGTGTGTGTGTGTGTGTGTGTGATTTGATTGAAGAAATAAGGAAATCAAGCAGATGAAGTGAAGAAAAAATCAAGGTATAAAAACAATTTCTTGCTGGAAAATGAGAAATTCAGTTATCTGAGTTTACTTTTCTCCAAATAAAATACATTTTTTCTTTCCTGATGGGGGTTTTTCTACCAGTATAATTGTAGCTTGTTTTTAAAATTGGAATTGTAGCATAGGCAATGCCAAACCAAACAGAGCTGGCTACAGCATTCTGATCACTTTCTCTCACCCACACAAAGCCTATCTACTGTACTTATTACAGTAGCTCCTCAGAGCTAGTCAGAGGTGCTGTGTTCACTGTGAAACTTACTATGTTTCACAAACACCAATTAAGAAGCAGCTTTTCTCACTTTGCTACCTCTCTACCTTCTCCTCCCGGGGCTCTACATCTTGAATAAAGTGGTGAAGGGAAAAACCATACAATAACAATTTATCCTATTTGTATGCATATCTACATGACTATGCATGTATATGTAGATGTATAAATGTCAGAGAAGCTATGCTATTTCTATGTCTCCAGTTTCTCCTGTATAGAAAGTGTTGTGAGATGTGGGGTGAGTTCCCTGCACCATTGCCCTCTGGTGCTGTCACAGCTCTGCATAAACTGGTCTGGCCAAACTTTCACAGGCAAAAACTTTGTAATATTTTCTGTTTGTTGTTATCAGAAAAAAGCTCCTCCTGTGTGGAGATCTGACTATGGAGCCTCGTGCTCTCCCTCACTCCCTCTGTGCTCTGTGCAGAGCATCGCTTGCAGTCACCACTCACGGGAAACTGCATTGCACAATCAGATTCCTACACAGCCACCGATACCTGAGAGCAAGAGGATCTCTTCTTCTCTACTTCTTTACCTTCAGTTTCCCCTTACTAACTTTATTTTGTGCTCTTAATATATTAACATACATTGTTTTGCTCTATTAAATTAAACCATTTGACTAAATTTTCAAGCAGTTAATCCCCCCCCCCCTTTTTTTTAATTGGATTTGAAATGGATTTGTCAAGAAAACTGTATTGCTGCAATTTATGAATGCAGTGTAGAACACTTAGGAGACAACTGTCTCTGCATTTGGAACAGGAAATGTTAAATGGAAATGAGAGAGAATTTGTAAGATTTATTTTCCACTACTACAAGTCTTGATCTGAAAAATAGATTATTTCTTTTTCTCCTTGTGTCCAGGAGACAGTGCTATAATTTTTTAATAAAGATCATATAGCCTTGGAAAGCCATTTAACAAGCTTCCTTGGGATATTACAGTACAAGCAAGGTTTGTCTGTTTAAAAAAAAAAAAAATCTGAAATGTGGAAAATAATTTTAAATTTTGGACAAGCTGTGGATCCCTTATTTGTTGTTTTTTGTTGTTTGTTTTTTTTTTTTTAAATGAAGTTACAAAATAGATGTTGTCCCCAAATACCCTGATCTACAATGATTGAATTCAGTCTTGCATGGAGACCGGGCACTAATCCTTTGCATCATAGCTTAATGATTTATTTTGCTTGGAAAGCAATTGTGGTCCTGAACTTATCCTTAAGTAAGTCCAAATGACTTCCATGGTAGCTGGATCAGGCCTATAGACTGTGCTTTAAAAGCCAAAATCTGCTTTGAATAGACTGGGCTGAGTCCAGGACGTGATAGGACATGGTTGTGCAGGAGTGGACGTGAAACATAGTTTTATTTTCAGAGGATCTGGAACATGCCCTGAGGTAGACTCCAGCCCCGTGTCTGCTGTGGGAGGGCTGCGAGATGAGGCAGCAAGGAGCCAGGCTGCTTCCAGGCCAAAAATGGTCATATCCATTTGTTTGGGCAGGAATCCCTCGCAGGATGGCTGCTGGGGGGGGCAAGTGGAAGGAGAGGAGGTGGCTGAGTGGAAACCCAAGTGTTTCCAAAGATGGCTGTGGGGCAGACAGCAGTGGGGGGCAGCAGGGCCATGCATGCCTCATGTGGGAGCCAGGCACCATTCTGAGAAGCTTCAGAGGGGTACAACCTCTGAGGTCTCCCAGTCCTACCAGGGCTCCAAATGGGCTGTGCACAATGCATTAGTTTACTGTCAGTCTCACACTTCTTCCTTCCCTGTCCTGTAGACCGGATTATGTCACTGTGCCAGGGCATTAACCTTGAGGTTTTTGCATCTAAATTTATTTTGTTTTGAGTTTTCTTCTAATATTACAGCTTTGCTTCTAGTTTATAAATACCCCATTTAAGGAACTATTTAGCAGTAACAACATTCCTGAGTTCAATCCAAGAATTGAGCTAATTATGGCTTCCCTTCAAAAATTTGTCTTTAACTCCCTTCTACCTCCACCCCTCTCTGCTGTGGTCAGAGATACTGAAGATAATAAAGAGCTAAAACTCCTACCTAAATAAACAGATGAATTAATTGGATGCACTCTCTCTCCCAGATTAGCAAATCCCAGTCTTGCAATCCTTATTTATGTGAGTCATCCTGCTAAGTGGAAATACTTGTGTAAGTAATACCTTGAGTCTTAAGAATTACTTTGAAAAAGCCAGAAAGTCCAGGAGGTTGGGGTTTTTTTTTTTAGTATCTTCTGTAAATGGGAAAACTGGCAAGAAATGTTTTAGCAATCCCTTAGCTAATTAAAGTGGCTGGTGATGATTATACAAAAGAAAGTTCCTTCTCCTGCAACCACATAACTGCTGCACTAATTCTTCAATTTTATATCCAAGTGTCTTAAAGTATCCTTGGAAAAAATAAGCCTCTTCTGTTTATAGGCAGTGTAGTTCCACATTCTTGGTATATGGAACACCAAATGTCCTGGGATAGCCAGCGTCCTGGCAGAAAGCCATGCATCTTATTATATGGTAGGAGAGACAAATTTCCTCCTGCACAGTATGTCTATAAATAAAGTGCTTCTTCTACAAGCAATTAAATGGAAGCATTTTTCCAACCAGCATGCAAATACAGTATTTGTTTCTTACTGCGAGTAATAGCCAATTTGTGATATTAGTTTAAGATCAGAATTACTTTTAATGATGGCTTTAAAATGCTTTCTCCTTGGCTTGCACAGGGATGTTAAAAATATATATATAAATAAACAAAAAAATTTTCTTAAAAGGGTACTTCTTCACTTTTAAAGGATCTGGAATTAAGAGGGCCTCCTTGAACTTTGTAAGCTGTCCATGATTAAAGTGTTGCGCATGTCTTAGCGGTAATTTAAAGTTAATTATTAAGGGTTGCCATTCTTTTCAGACAGTGTTTGCAGACAACCTGTAATATCTTTGGGGCATTTGAGTTTACTTACCTATTACCTAGCAAGATAATGTCATATTTTTTTGTTGATGTCTCTAGGGAGATACTAGAAAAGAAAATAATACTACATGACTCTTAATCTGAAACCTGGATAGCAGACAGCATCACTGATATGCTCTTACCTGTCACTTTTATTCAGAATATATGGTTGCACGTTTCTGGGAGTGGGTAATGAGTTTTTTGAAGTATAGCAGGGAAAAAGCTAGGGCACTTTCATCTGATGGTTTTGGTAGCTTAATTTTTGTAGCAACAAGTAAGGCTTAGAAGGTGCCTTTGTTTTTTCAACAAAGTATTGTAGAATGATTCTATATCGCAGATGATTCTATCGTCACTCCTTTCATTGATGAGGATCAAAAGGAAACTGGAATGGCAGTCTATCTTATTATATGAAAAATTTCATTATATTACAAATAGAACAGCTTCAGGATGATTGACAGGAAAACAAAGTTTTTCTACTGTAACTGGTAAATCTGCAGCCATCATATAGAATGATTGCATGATATTTCTAAATTGTTAAATTGTTCCCTGGACCTTAGTTTTGAAAAATAACAGAAACACAGAACTGTTGAGGTTGGAAGGGACCTTTGATAGATGTCTTCTGCACTCTTCCCATGTTCGAGCAGACAACTTGAGCAGGCTGCTCAAGGCTGGGTTGCCTGTACTCCTCACAAGAGTTCATTTAAAAAAAAAAAAAAAAAAAGAAAGAACCAATTTCAAGTTTATTTTTCTCTTGTTGCTCCTAGAACAACATCCTTGTGACATTTTTACTCAACTTCCTTTCTTCTCCTTTATGAATGCCATGAATGAATACACATAAATAGCATACCCCGCAATGAACTACCTCCAGAAGGAAATGTTTGTAGCAGTGGCATTCCATATGGCAAGAAGGGTGAAGCAGTTACAATGTTTAATCAGTGCTGGAAATTAGATTATTCATGTTGCAGTTAGAGGCATTATTGTAAAGAATTTTGCAAAAATGCTGATTATATAATTAAACAATCGAAGGAGTTAATATTTTTTATCTCCAACTGTTTCCTGATGAAAATCAGTGTTTTCTAATGTATTTTGATCTAGAGCGTGGCAGATAGTTTCTAGTAGCTTTGTCTGTCTCACACATTGAGTGACAGCCAGAAAGGTGTCACACATAGACCTAAATGGGGCTATCTTTTTGTAAGACAAAGTATGTTCTTAAATAATAAATGATCCTGGCAAGTTGTTTATTACCAGCAGTTAATGATCTGTTTATTAGTTAAAGTCTGTGGCTGTTAACACTCTAACAAATCAGTTCACTCTGTTAAACATCAATTTTGAGTACATTATTGGTATTAACTATACAACGAACTAGAACTGTTGCAGACAGTTGATTTTATTGCTGTGGTAGAATTGTATAACAGGAGGCAAAGGTGTTTGATAGGATACCAGTGTTCCTGAAAAGAAAAATAGATTAGGTTACTGTTGTTTGTACTGGTTAACAACTGGCTTTTATTCATAGTGAATGTATATTCTGTTTTCCCAAATGTCTCTCAAGTAGGTACATTTTGAAGTCCTAAATTCTCTAATTTCCATGTTTTTAATACTGCAAGGATTACTTTTGCTTATGTACATTTACTTTGGAATGAAAAGATATATGATGGCCTTAAAAATAAGTTTCTAGGAGGGGTGTGGGAGGAATAGCTTGCTTTAAAACATTGCTCAGAAACTAAATTTTGCTAAAACCACTTGTTTGTCTGAGCAATTGGCGCCAGATCAACTGGTTTTCCAGACTAGTTGCAGCTACTGGGAGGAATAGGCAGAGACAGAGTTTGAAGACTCTGTTAGATCCGCGTTAAGCTATGCTTCACTTACATCATGTTAAATTCCCACAAGCATCTTCAACAAAATAGAGTTCCAATGGAAGACCTCAGATATTAGGTGATCTTGATGAGAATACTTGATCTTGAGTGGAATGGTGCTCTACACAGTTTTGGCTCTGCCTACTCCCAAACCGTAAAATACATATATTCCAATTTTGCATCTGATCAGGAAACTAAGCTGTAAAAGTAAGTTCACTCGTAGGGCTCAAGTGGTGGTAATAAGTCTGGCAAGGCTGGATAAATAGGTGTGAGAATTACATTCCAACCCACAAATTCAAGAGTTCAAATCTGTTCTTTCAATTTTGGCCCACTTCATGTAAAAGGTAGCTCTGATACTTTCAGCATTTAGAAATAATCCTTTGATACATTAGCAGAAAGTAATCCCCAAAAGCATTTCTCTCAATTATATCAAGAATACTTTTTTTCAGTCCGTCTGACAACTAAAATGTTCTTATGTTTTCTTGATACTGAATTAATTACATTGATACAAATCATTACATGGAAGCCAATTTCTTTTTCTCAGTTCTAGAATGGCTTATTCTGGTTTAATTTGAATCATTCTTAAAAGAGCTGAACTCGGCTAAAATAAACACAGTAAAAACATCCATCAGTAGTTCATAATGCTCAGCCAGTGCAAAGGCTATCTCAAAATAACATTTTAAATTAAATCACACTGACTTGATGTCGATATCCTGCAACTTGCCTGAGGTAGAGCAAATTACTTGAAAATGTGTTCTATCACCACAACTTTAACTGTAGTGTAAAAGGTCAGTACAGAACAAGAATTCAGTAACAAGAGTGACACTTTGGACCCTGCACAGCAGGATGTCTAGCAGAGTTTTCTGTAATGGTATTAAAGTGCTTGGCTCTTTTTATGCTCAACAGGGCAGTAAATAGGTTGGCAAACAAGGAATAGGAGGACCTGTGGTTTACACCCAGTGTCAACAACAAGATAATTTGCCTATGGGTAAGTACAGCTTTCCTAAGAGTTTTAATTCCCCTAGAGGCCCTGTGGTTTCCATCTATTCCTGCAATTAGCCCTTTATCACATGGGAAGGTATTTGCAATGTAATCTGAATTAAAACCTAACCCAACACCCGTTAAAACCCAAGGTGATGAAGATTTGCTGGAATACTCTTGCTGTCGGTGTGGTGCCAGTGTGGGTAGTTCAGGGGCTCGAGCTTCCCCAATGCACAGCTGAGTTCTCCCATACCACAGCAGGTTTCTCTGCCCCGTCCAGAAAAATCTCTCAGAAATGAAGTGACAGCAAAGTGTGGGGGTGATCTCAGTTCTCATCCTTGCTAGACAGTGGCACAGACTTTCCCAGCTGCCTCTGGGAGCACTGAATCATATTTTAATCTTGCAAAGCATGTGGAGTTTATAGACCAGTGATATGAAAATGATCTTAGCTGGAGTCAAATCGCTTGCTGTAGCCCTTGAGGATTATTGCCTGCAGCTGAAAGTTTCTCTGGTTGGCATTCTGAATTACTTAATTCACAGGGTGCACTGCAAACACAGCATGATTACACAAAGTCCACATCATCCGAGGAAGAAATCTGTGGCTGCTTGAGCTGATTGTTAGTGCTATAAACTCAAATGCACTGACATTTGCTTCTTGCCTGAAACGTAATAATCTCTTCTGTATGTGTATTTATGTGTTTATACATTATAGCCTTGTGTTGGAAGACGTGAATGTTAAATGTGTTTTTTTTCCCTGACCTGAACAGCTTTTACTGACTCTTATTCTACCCTGTTTATACAGTGCTACATAGCAATGAGTGCTTTTAATAGAAAAACCTCAGAGCTGTTTCTGGTGGTACTTATTTTTTCTTTTCAATATGTGCACCATGATGCAATGCTTAGCCAAAGCAATTGACTTTCTTCATAGTTTTATTTTCCTTCAAGCTGCAAGAAGAACGATTCTCCAGTTAAATCCCTCTAAGTGAACACTGCAAATGCCACATCAGAGAAAAGTATGTGTTTTACCAATCTGGCTTGAGGACATCTGAAATCAGATCTCAGTTTGAACCAAAAGGTGGAGAGCAGCAGGTGGGGTGACCAGGGATTTGGTGCAGGGGGAATTTATTGTGACTTGAAGAAATGCAAAAATTGTGACATTCTGCCATCATTTGTCATAGCATCTGACTGGCATCTTTAATATCACAGTCACTTTTAGAGTTGTGTGGTTTGGTCATTGAAAGGAACAGACTATTATTTTTCTAGCATTCCATGAACTGTCAACACATAACTGTTTAGTATTCAGTAAACAGGCAGAAAATCCAACCACAGATTCAGAATTTCTGATGTTAAATTTGCAAATACTAGAGTTCCTCTGGAATTATTTTGGAATAAATTTATTGGTGGAATTGCTGTGCATAGGCTAACTCCATGGTTACCTCAGTAGAGTGGATGCTTCAATTTTTGTCTCTCTGTATGCCTCAAAATACACAATACAGCAAAGTGTATTTTGCAGTCCAAAGGATTTTAAGACACAATCCAAAGGCTGTCTGAGCAAATGTCTTGCTGAATCAATGTTTACACTAGCCATAGTCAGTTTTGAAATCAAGGTATGCCACGCATAAGAAAGTAAATTTATGTTAGCAAAGCTCTTTCAAGAGCCTGATGTTCATACTGAAATAGTCCTTGTATTAAGAATCCAGTTGTTGGGCCTGGAGTACAGGCTGGGGGATATTTGTAGAAAATATTTACAATTATGCTCTGGCTTTGCTAAATTCTGCTAATGTTTCAACATGAGCCAGTCTTCTTTTGTTGAATTAGGGCAAGCTGAGGTTAGGAGAACCTAAAATTAGTGGGTTTTAAACTGATTGCTAGACGATGGCATTAGTCATGCGGTGATCAATGACTTCAAAAGTCATTGTGAAGAAAATATTTTGCAATCAAAAGAAACCAGAAGAATGTGCTACCCATTTTGGATGAACTGAGCGCATCTATAATGGAGGAACTTTTTGGGTTGCAAAGATTCTGAAAGGTCCTTCAGATGTTGTACAGTTTGTCTAATGTACGTTACAAAATGTTGGCGCTCTGGGCCTTAACATCACATCCATCATTGGTTTCACAATGACACCACAGATAGCACTTCAGATTGATGCATGAAACAGCAGTGAATACAGACAAACCTTGCTGCCACCAACTACTGTTCAAAACAACAGATTTTGTTGCAAACGTCAAGTTCAACAGTCTAGGGCAGCAGAACTGAAGCTCAGGCAGTGACATCTGGCACTGTGCTAAAAAGAGATCTGAAAAGACCTGGAAAGATAGCCTCAATAAGCTAAAGTACTTTTCTTTATCCTTAGGTGATTTCTGGAGGTGAAATACTCTGATGTAAAAGCCCATACAGCCTTAAGGTAAAGTTACTCCTTGTCTGTTAAACAGGGATTTCTTGAAGAGCATGCAGTAGGATTCTGATATAGGTCTGCAGCTTACTGTTTTCTTAATGCCCATTTTGCAATGCTTCTGGCACACATGGCATGTGATAGCTGAGAGGTGCAGAGTACTTGCGGTGTGAAAAAAGTTTCCCAACTGCAGATTTAGCATAGACCAGGACAGACTATGAATTCACTTTTGATGTGCACAAACTTTCATGAATAAGTCTGTCCCAAAGTATCTTGAGTACTTTGGATTTTCACAGTGTGATACCTAGTGCGTATTTACTGCCCTGAGGTTGATGCACAACAAGGAAGTGGCCTAGGAAATGTTGATGTCTATCTGTCTATGTTTTGAGCATATTTAATCTCCAAATCTATTGCTGATGTATGCTGATGTATGTACTGCAAGAGGCAGAGTGGGAAGGAGTTATTATTTCCTCTCAAAAAAATAATGTATCAAGGGCAAAAGTCCTCACTCTCAAAAATGTATGCTATAACACATCAGCAAATAAACAGGATGATGTAATTGGTAAAACTTCTGAAATAGGAGCTATCCCTATCTTCTGGCTGCTGCATGTTTCTCAGCTAAGTTCCTGATCCAGAACTATATCTAGCTACACACCACAACAGCCTTCTGAAACAGGCATTGGGCCCAACCCATGGTCTTGCATATCTTACAGTAACTTTGGAGCAGATCCTTCAAGAAAATTCAGAATTATCATACAAGAACTGAACTTCCTTCAAAACCAAAAGATTGAAGACCAGACTGCATGGAAGCAATACATAAGAAAAATGTATTCAAAGCTCAAAGTGTCTGGTCCTAAGGACAGCCACAAATGTAGGGGGGACATCCAAGGTCAGGCTAGATGGGGGCTCTGAGCAACCTGACTGAGCTGTAGGTGTCCCTGTTCATTGCAGGGGAGTTAGACTAGGTGACCTTTAAGGGTCCCTTCCAACTCAGGAAAATCTATGATTCTATAAATATATAAATACTGGCATAACATTCCTGGTTCACCAGAGTAGCTGACACTGTTGTTTCCCCTGGATACTTTATAATCTCAAATTATAAAAATACCTTACCTCATTTGATCAGCTCCAAAATATAAAGTTTTAGCTAAAAGTTTTCAAACTTGTAAGAATATTGATGGAATCTGAAACTTTAGTCCCAAACTGGAGAAAGTTGAGTAGCAAGGGAAAAGTCATCAGTTAATCTAGACTTCAAAGATAATCCTATTTAATTTAAAAATGTTCTGTTAACTTTCAGAAAGGTATTAAAACTCTTGTGTGTACTAACAGTACAAATAAAAATGGCTTCATAAATAATAAGAATAAACAAACTCAAGCTTTAGAATGGCATATAAACATAGCCTTATACTTCTGTCCTTCGGCGATTTGGGTCTTGTGTTCTATTCCACAAATGACCTTTGTTGTAAACAGACTGTGTTTTTCCCCCTAAATGCATAAATTAGAATTCATCTGGGGATACAGTTGACTGAGAAGGCTGTGATTTAATCTAGAGACCTATGTTAAGGTCGAGGGCATTAGTAGGTAAGAATAATCATTCTTCTACCTCAGCTATTTAACTGGATGACCCTGTTTTATCTGTGTGGTGTAACCACTGCTCACTGCAACCAATTATGGTGATATTGTTTATTTCATTACTTCAAAATAACATCTAACCAAGGCAGCAATTTAGTAATTCCTTCTAGCATATTTGTCTTGCTTCCCTTAAAACTATTACCTTTCATTTTATATTTCTCTACTGTAATTATCCTTCTTTTTAACTTTTGACCTTTTCAAGAATTCATTTTTAATATAATTTCTTCTTTTTTTAAAAAAATTGTAAATCTTCCTGATATGTATCTGGCACACCTCACTCATTCCAGAAATAAAGCAGTCAAGGCTGTCTATTAAGTTTCAGTTACATGGTGTTTGGCAATGATAATGCAACTTTTAGCTGGAATATCCCTCTCACTCTCTTTCAGTTTTCATTCAAAATCAGTGGCTTAGCAAACAGACTTCCCTCAGTGTAGGATTGGGTGGTAATTCCAGTCCCACTGGAATAAAGTGACTACATTATGCTGGAGTGATACTCATAAACTCTAAAAATCCCCAAAATAATGTTTCATGTATATGTAAAAGAATACTCATAAACTCTAAAAATCCCCAAAATAACATGTTTCATGTATATGTAAAAGAAAACAATGCGATAGCTGCCTTTTCTATGGTTCCCTTATTTATTTTTAATGCTGATTTTGTTTCTCTAACTCCCTAGAAAATCCTTTTGAGGCTCTTTGCATTACAAATAAATGGCTATTTTGGGTGTAATCTCCCAGGGCCTTTCTGGAGAGGAGGGAGGTTCTGGTGGCATTAACTATGTCTGATGGCATTAAGAAGAGCTTTAGCCAAGGAAATAATACTTGTGTAGAATGATAATCGCTGACCACACACAATTTCTGTTGACTTGGTTTGTAGTTGTGTGTGCTCAGGATCTCTTGTGGTTTAAAATCCAGTGTGCTACATGATGATCCAAGAACTTAGTTCAATCACTGGAAAAAGGCAATTCACCAACAAAGGTCTTAGTTTGGTTTATGCTTGTCAATCAAGAAAGCATTCTTTTGGCTTACTGTGTATGTGTGTGTGTGGTGATCATTATTCTTTTTAAATTGCTATATTTATACTAGTAAAAACCTAGCATAGGAAGAGATCTCACAAGATACTGTGCCTAACACAATTTAGGCACAGTGTATGTAGGAATTAGATACACATACCTGTACACAGCTATACGTAACTGTTTGTACGGGGAATTAGAATTATTCTTACAAAGACAAACCAAAGCACTGAAATGTTAGTGAAGTCACCTTCTCTTGGAAGCTTGTGAGAACATTGTTATGGTATGGTTCAATTTTTAGGGGAAAATTTGGCTTTGTCTGCCCTATGATAGGGAGCCGCTTCTAAATTGTGAGTCAATCATGTCTCTACAGGAGACTGCTATGTCAGTCTCTGCAGCACAACCTTTGGCAGATTGTTTTTCTTAATGTTGATGTCTGCGTCATCTCACTTTACTGATACTAAGCAGAACTGATCAGAGTATCTTTGAGTTTATGACCCAGACTGCATCTAGTGGAAGGCAAATGACCATGGAACAGGGAACCCTCTTGTTGGCTCCCGTGAATGCAATCAAAGACCAGAAACGTTTTCTCACTGTCCACTCTGAAATATACTTTATTTTGAAAGTCTTCCTTGCAATGACCTGCACGGTTTAGATGTATCATAATTCCTATTTTTTATCAGTAATGATACAAGCCTCAGTTTGCTAATGTGTATTAGTTTGCATGATGTGTATTGGAATACACGAGAAAGCTGCGCAAAAAAGGAAGGAAGGAAGGAAGGAAGGAAGGAAGGAAGGAAGGAAGGAAGGGAAGGAAAGAAAGACCCTATCTTTCATTTTTGTTCACATTCATGAACTTGTTTAAGAGATTATACTTTCTTCATTAGAAAACCTCACATCAGACTGAAACCATAACATATTAAGCTTCTATAGCATCCAAACCACCTACAACAGAACGTGTCTATGTTGACTCATTACATTTCTGGAAAAAAGAAAAAAAAAAAAATCATCTATGTACACTAACAAAAGGGGCAGTGTATCTTGAGAAGTGAGTGTATGACAAACTGACATATACAATAAATACGGACCTTACTACAGTAACAGATTGAAATTATATAGTTCATTTGAACCTTTTTCCAACTTCAGCTTAGCCTCAGCTAAAGCACACAGGAAATAAACACATTGAGCTGTCTGGCACCAAGCAACTCTCCAGGTCCTGTTCTGTCTCGCGCTGGGCTAGGCTTATCCATCCAATCAACATTAGGAGGTTTATTTATGTGAGACAGATATATTAGCAATAAATGGATTTATTCAGTAGCTTGCTGGATTTATATACATTCACAGAATCATTTCAGTTTAAGGAGACTTAAAACTGAGTGACCCACTATTTGTGTGCTCTGTGTGATGAAGCCCTTATGCTTCTACACTGCTCCTCATCAGAAAGGGAAAATAAATAAATAAACAAGTAAAGGGGGGAGGGGACACACACACACACACACACAAAAAAGCAACCCAACTCGAATTGAAGTCTGTGAGATATTTACTGGAGGAATACCAGCAGAAGACTTGGGAACTGGTGAAATGTGAGCGGACGCGCAGTTGGGTGAACGGCAAAACCATGGATTGCGGCAAGCCAATACACTTTGTGAGCAATATTCCATACACAGAAGTCCGTTTTAATTTTTACAAACCAAGGAAAAGTGGAAGAACTCAGAGAAATACATTCAGGGGGAATGTCAGACTTTCTCCTACCTAGCCGTGCTTGCAAGTCAGGTCTGAACTGTGTTGAAGTGTTTTCATCGATTCGTGTCTGTTTCTTAGAAAACAAGACAGAAAGTTCGTGCTAATGCTATGGTTTGTCCATTTCAATCAGAGAGTGAGTGGCACATTCTCACCTCATTTGCAATTTTTAATTCCAATTGGACATTGCTTTTGAAACGTCCCTTCTCCTTTTCCCGTTCTGCTGCCACTTGAAAGTTGAAATGTAGCAAGAACGTAATGGTAGGTGCCAGCTTGCTGAATTACAGGGTGACTGCTTTAGCTGATCCCAAAAAGCAAGTGTCTTTTTATACCGCATAAAAGCCTGAAATGTTTACATATCAAAAGGCTATAGGCCAATTTCTGTCAAAATTATACATGAAGCTAAGCAGTACAAGCAATTTATTTAAACACTAGTCATTGTAGAAAAATTCAAAACCATATGCTCTTTTAGCAGTTTTTCACAAATGCATTTGACCCATGACTTGGCAGGACATGCATGCTTCATAATTTACTCTAAATTTCAAATCCCCCTGACATTTAAATAAAAGATCTTCATTAATAGAGTTTATATGAATGAAAACTTTAGAAGCCGATATTGTTAGAGGGAAACTTGAAGAGGGGAAAAGGGAGACGCGTTTTGAAAATGCTACCTCGTTTTCAAAATGACTGACTTTCCTAATCAGTTCAAGATAAGTTTATTCTGGGAACAAATTACCGTAATTTCGCATTGTAGCGTTGGCTTTTTGTTGTTGTTTTGTTGTTTTTTTCCCCCCTTTTCCCCCTGAAGTAATGGTGCAATTCGGAACAAACCCGGCAAACGCTGGAGGGTGATGGCATTCGCACGGGAGGGATGTGCTGCAAAGCTCCGAGGGTCTCTCGGCGCTGAAGCCGACCCTTTGATCCGCCTCAGCTTCCCCTCAGCCGGGGTCCTGTGGGCGAATAGCGGCCGAAGCCCCTCCGTAGCCCCCGCCGGGGGGCCCCGAACGCGGCATTGCGGCCCCGCGGGGCGACCGCGGAAGCTGCGCGGTGCTGCTCGGCAGCGGAACCCCCGCGCCCCGCAGGCGGCGCGTTTTGCATCCCCGGAATTATTCCTTAATACCTCAAAATAAAAAAAACGGCCGATTTCTCAACAAGCGCATTTCCATAGACTTGAGTACGGTGATTGCTTTGGATGAAATCGTGTTTTGGGAATAATATTGAAAATCAGTGCAGTGTTTACTGTATTTCCCACCTAACAGCTTGTTCCGCCCGGTGCCGTACTCCTCTTAGGTCTTTCTTTCAGCCCATGCTGTGACTCTCCCTCAGTAACAAACAATTGCTTAGCAACACTATGCAGCACAATTTGCTTGCGTTTCATTTGTTATTACAATTTCATCCCGACATTGTGTGAGCGCTGGCTGTTTGGTTAATACAATTTTACGTCTGCAAAGTTAGCGAGAAGTGGGTGCGAGATGAGAAACTGCCGGAGCAGCCTTTGCGTAGTGGATATCGGCACCGGAGTTCGAGCTGCAAGGCTTTGGAGATTAAAACAAAGCCAAACGAGAAGTTCCCCGACGGGAGTGACAAGGACTTGGAGAAAATAAAACAACAATAATAATAATAAATCATCTCTAAATTGGCAATGAAGGTGAGCGTTGCAGGCTCGGCGACAGCTCCCCGCTGCCCTCCATTCCTTCCTCCCTCCGTCCCGCGGAGGCCCCCAGGGCACCTGCGGAGGCCTGAGGCTGCGCCCTCACGGCCCGGCCCGGCGCATCCCGGGGCTCGGAGCCGCCCGGAGCCCCCGCACCGCCGAGAGCTGCGGAGGCAGCAGGGTTGTGCGGTCGCGCGTGGCTGCGGAGCCACTGGGACGTGAGCGAGCATGGCGAGGGGGGAATTAAGCAACACGCGGGGCAGGGCCGGAGCCAGGGAACGACTGACCCCCCAAAACCCAACATCAAATAGACACACGCACACACACACACACACAAAATAAATAAATAAATAAATAAATAAATATATCCAACCAAAACAGCAAACCACCTGAGAACATATACGAAGTAAGAAGATGGAAAGGAAAAGAAGAAAAAAGAAAAAGAGGAAAAGAAAAAACTGACTCCCCATCAAATTCTTCCATTTTACATCAAATTTGTAAAATTCGCACCAAGGTCAGCTCTAAATACCAAAGGCGCAAAGAAATTGATCGGTAAATAAATGAAGGAAAAGAAACGATGATAACTGTTAGTCACATCGCGATGTATGAAAGTGAGAAACGAGTCCTGGGGTTCTTTTTTCTTAACGTTCCTATGCGTCTTTTACTAGCCATAGGTCTTCCGTTTGGGTCAGTATCAAATGCAGTAACAAAATCTGGAATTTCGAGGAAAGGAAGGACAAAGTGCGAGTGAGCGCTAACGAGGATGGTCTTTGTTGAGGAAAAAATAATGTGTTCCTCGTAAACGGATATTAATAGCTTGTTTTCATTCCATGCCTACAATTTCCTACCTTCTGTGATGGAGGGTTGATGGGGTAAATAGTCTAATCTGATTGAGTTCACCTCCTGTGGATTCCCAGTGACAGTCGTGACAGACGAAGTATTCTGCAAATCACAAGAGCAGCTACCAGGAGAGCCGAGTGTCTGAGCTGAGAATTTTACGGACTTTTAAACTGCTCCATTTCAAATTCTCGGAACATGCAATAGGCGAAGTTTCTCCGTATCGCCGCAACTCTATACGTTTCGTTTTCGAAGTTAGAAAAGAAATTATTCGTGCTTAGAAAGTGAAAAGAAAAAGGCACCAGAACGGAGATGAGAAGCAAATCGGAGCACCTACCAGCTCGGCGATGTGAGATAGCAGCGGTCATTGACATTCCCGCATCCTGGCTCGTTTAAAAACAGAAAGCGATACCTGTGTGGATGAGAATACACAACGTAAAATAAAATTTAAATGTTTACGGTGTCCAAATGTTTCCTCTCCAGGTAACGTAGGAAAAGAGGGAAAAAATAGTTCGTATACTCAGCAGAAGATGTTGCACAGCGCACGAAGTGCAAATAACTGCAGCGCACTCCTCAGTGCCACTCCGGCTCCCTGAGTAAAGTTCGCCCCGTGGTACAGAAACACTTCGAGGGGGAAAGGTTGCGTGGTTATACCGAAATTTATTATTTTTTTTAACGTATTTCTCTAGCAATTCGAAGTATAAATAATGAATCTGATCTTCAGACGGAGGAAATCACACCCACTAATGCAAACTAACACGAGTAAAGTAGGTGCATAATAGACAAGGCAAGGAGCTGCTAAGCACTTCTGCACAATGGCATTAATGAGATTAACCCGGGCAATTAGCCGGTGCAGCAGAGATCAAGCCTAAATCTAGGGCCTTTAAAAAAAAACCCACTAATGGAAAGGATTACGTTAATTTCATTAATTCTCAATCCACAGACCCAGGCTCCTTTCACTCCTTTGTGCAACCCCCCATCCTTTCCTTACTGAAACGCGGGGGGGTGGGGGGTGGGGGGGAGGTAAGGAGGTTTGGGGAGTGGGTGAAAAATCAAATCTGGTTTTGTTTGTCATCTGCATATTACCAGGAACTAAATCCAGGATGACGTCGCCTGGGTATAAAAAAGGGAAGAGGTTCGGATGGATTATTCTCCGTGCAGCCCTCCGGGCTGAGATCAGTAAACAGGCGCGAGTCGAGGGGGGAAAGTTCCAGGGGTGGATCCTGCGCGCACACACACGCATGCACATACACCCTGCCCGACTGCTGCCCTCGGAAAAGGCTTCACTCTTTTCTCTCCGATCCCTTTCCAAAATTTCTCCCGAAAGTTTCGATTTCGCGTCTCTCCAACTTCCCCCCTCCCCTCCACCACCACCACCACCACTGCCGCCGCAGCCTCCGGCAGCACCTCCCTCCCCCGGCCGGTCTCCGGCCCGCGTTGGGGCATGCCTGCGAGCATGTTCAGCATCGACAACATCCTGGCGGCCAGACCTCGCTGCAAGGACTCGGTGCTGCTGCCCCCGAGCGCCGCGCCCGTCGTCTTCCCCAGCCTGCACGGGGACTCCCTCTACGGCGCTGCCTCCGACTACGGAGGATTTTACTCCCGGGCTGTGGCTCCCGGCTCGGCGCTGCCGGCGGTCGGCGGCTCCCGCCTGGGCTACAATAACTACTACTACGGGCAGCTGCATGTGCCCGCATCTCCCGTGGGCCCGTCGTGTTGCGGAGCCGTGCCGCCGCTGGGGGCCCAGCAGTGCTCCTGCGTTCCCCCCGCAGGTAAGGGAGCGCTCGGGGGGGGACGGGGGAGAGCGGGCTCGCTTCGTCGGGGAGCGGCGGTCTCACCCACGAAGCCTCCCGTCGTCTCGTCTGTCTGTTCGTAGGTTACGAGGGCGCTGGGTCGGTGCTGATGTCCCCTGTTCCCCATCAGATGTTGCCCTACATGAACGTAGGCACTTTGTCCCGGACGGAGCTGCAGTTACTCAACCAGCTGCACTGTCGGCGGAAAAGACGGCACCGGACTATCTTCACTGACGAGCAGCTCGAAGCGCTGGAAAACCTCTTCCAGGAAACGAAATACCCGGACGTGGGCACCAGGGAACAGCTAGCCAGGAGGGTGCACTTAAGAGAGGAAAAAGTGGAGGTATTCCGATCCCTTTCTTCCCCTCTCTTCATTTTCACTTTAAACGCGAAGATGCCTGAGCTCGGCTCCGCCGGCCGCGGCGAGAGCAACAGGTTTGGGGCTGGGGAACGTCTCCGTTCCTGCGAGAGGGCAGAGAACGCGGAGGCGGCCGCACCGCGGAGTTTCCCGGCACAGCCCCGAACGCGGGGGCGGCCGCTGGTCCAGGCGGGCAGCGCCCGGCGCTCCGGAGAGCCTGGGAAGGGCCCTTTCCTTTCTCTAACTTTATTGCCTCTCTTCACAGGTTTGGTTCAAAAACCGCCGGGCGAAATGGAGGAGGCAAAAGCGGTCATCTTCCGAGGAGTCGGAAAATGCACAAAAATGGAATAAAGCGTCTAAAACGTCTCCGGAGAAGAGGCAAGAAGACGGGAAAAGCGATTTGGACTCCGACAGCTGATGCCGCGCAGGGGGACGCTCCCCGTGGACTGTAGGATACGCTCCGGAGGATGCTACTATCTTGCACAAGCTCTGCCTTGTCAGAGGGGGAAACTATCTGTATATAATGTACAATACCCCGAGTCGATTTCGTGTAAATAAAATGTGTTGCGGAGGTGTTGCACAGGCAGCCGGTGCCGGGTCCGTGCCGCGGGCGAGGGCTGCGGGCCGCAGGTGGCCGCGAGCGGGATGGGCACGGCCGGAGCCGAGCGGAGGGGGACGGGGCCGAACCAGGGCGAGGGGCGGCGGAGCGGTGCCTGCGCGTTCCCCGAGGTGAGGCGCGGAGGCCGCAGTCGTAGCGATCCGGTAATTTATTGGGGCCGCGGCAAAATACCTTATTATTATTATTATTGTTTTCCCCCACGTTCTTTATTGCTCCCTCACCTCCTTTGTACTCCCGGGTCGTAAACCTGGAATACTTGCAGGCAGCGCAAATCCAGCCTCCCGCTTGTTCTTTTGCTGTGTTTCCTTGCACTTTTTCACTCTCTTTTCTGCTTTCTGGAGCTTTGTCCAGCTGAGTTTCCAAAAGTTTTCCTTTGATAGAAAAGCTATCTCATTACATCCGCGTCTGAAAGCTCTCCTAATAAATTTCGGCCGCCATCAGCTGTGTTGAGCTCGAAGCGCAGAACGAGCCCTGGTATGTTGCTCTCGGGGTTGCTCGCTAAGAAGCTGCAAATTGATGTTTGGCCCCTAACAGCACCTTCGCTGTTAGGAAAGCAGCTCTCCTTTCGCTCTTCCTTCGGGGAGGCCCTCTTAGCAGAGGCATCTATTCTCCCTGTAAAAATCCACATTATTTCATTTCTTAAGTCTTTTTTTTTTTTTTTTTCTCGTCTCTCCCAAAATCTCAAGATTTGTCCCTGCAAGGCAGAGCTACTCCTCTGAGATGGCAACTTTCTCATATTGTTTTGCTGAGAAGGGCCTTCCCTCTCCTCTGCGAGAGTTCTATAAACTGAACAGTAATGACTTGGAGTTTTGAAGTCGGTGCGGATTGTGTGTTTCAATCAGCAGTTAAGGCTAATTAACATGATTTTCCTTAATTACCTCAAATGCCTGAGCTCACCTGTATACATGCAGCTTGTCTGGGTTAGACAAGACATATAGGAACGCTCTAGACATTGCTTCCAGTGATGCCAGAAGTAGTTTACAACTGTGTTTCTCGTTCTCATGCTTTTCCTCGCTTTCAGGATACGTGCAGTTTTTATGGGCTGTGTAACACGGTGTGTACTGTAGGTGTCAGTGGGACAGGGAGGATCCTGGTAGCTGTCTGCTCAGGTAACATTTCCTAACATTATGTGTGTTTCCTTGTAGATGTGGTATTTCTCTCCGAGCAAACTCTCCCTGTACCAGGATGTAGGAATAGCTGCTGTGGAAGAAATTAACTGAGGTCCTTTAGGGGCTTATCGTTTCATAGCTACTGCTCTCTCAAAGAGAAGAGATGTAGCCACGTAGCCTCTTTTTTTTTTTTTTTTTTTTTTCCTCCTACAGTGAAAGGAAGGTGAATAGCAAACTTCTTAGTTTCTTGTTCTCTGATACATACCATGGTTTCGCATTATGGAACTACTGCATTTTGGAGATGCTACACTGCTACTATAGATACGTATCTGGACTCCACTCACTGCAACCCAGCAGAAAATTAGCATTCAAATTATTGAAAATTATTTTTCAAAATAATATTTTCTCTTTTTTTATTTTTATTTTTTTTCCAAGTTGTATTCAGGAAGTCTCACTGAGTGGATATTCAATCCATCATCTTCTTTGTATTTAGTCATTGTTACCTTTTTAAAGCCTGTTTTCAATTTGGCAAACAAAAAGGTAGGTCTAAGGATAATACTGTCAAGGATGTTGCAAATATGGATATATTTTCCTTATTTCTCATGTATAAATAGCCTCATTGCCATACTGGGAACTTGGTAGTTTTGTTTGGATTTTAAGCGTGTGAGTATAGTGGAATGGTAATTTTGGAAGTCAGAATTGAGAATTTCAGCCTGTTGACTTCAATGTGAGTGTTAAACTGGATTTGGTGCTATAAGAGATGGGATTGGAATACATTTCTGATAACCAGCACCAGTTAACTTAATATTACAGTTCTCATCTTCAGAGATTTTCAGACTTCTCCAGTGGGAGCAAAGTGCTCAAGTACTACGAAAGCTCCAGGTCACAGAACATGTCCTTACATACAACATTTGTTCTGTGGAATCATGTCATTTTTCACAAGAATTCAAAAACTGTGTTCCAAAACAACCTTTCTATGCATGGGATTATGATGAAATCACCAGTGATTGCTTCTTAGTCATGTTGTGCCTTATCCTGAGTTAGTATCTGCATTTTCTCTGAAGTCTTGATCACCAAAGCTTGGTCTTGCAGCCAGTGGTATGTGTTCTTAACACTATATGGAAATGAAGGTCTTTTAGAGATAAAAATGTTATGTTCAAAGTTATATTTTAGTACTTTATGTCTAATTGAAAAGCAGTTTTAATCCTGATCTAAAAGCTTCATATTACTTACTAAAAATGGTATCTGTACCATTCTTTAATAGGGACATCTGTCTGATTATTTTTCTCAGTAGTTGTGGCAGAAACCCAATGGCTTTGCTTTCCTTTTGTGTGCTATGGAATCAGGTCCTGTAGGGTCTAGAATGGACTGAAAGGCAGTGAGAAGGCAGCACCGAAAGGATCAAGAATGTAGAAAAATAAACGGTGGAAGGTGTGAAGATGACATTAGTAAAATCTCTCTTTAAATTGCTCTGTTTCTTTGACATTATCAGATGGATATATATACTTACATATATATTCACATATATATTTATATGTTAGGAGAATTCCTATGTTCCAAAATGCAAATCCTACGAAAACAGGTTCATTATTTTCTGTGTTAGTGCAGTAAGGGAAAAGCAACATGAAGAATTTAAATACCCGCTATGTACTAACAGGTTCAGGTCCAACAAAAGCGCTTTGAAAGATTTAATTGTGGTGCTGTATGTTAATTCTTGTAGGAGACCAAACCAGATTTATTTTATTTTTTCTCCATCTTCACCATAATTTATAGCCAGAAAAACTCATTTGGCTTTTTTTTTTTTAAACACATGCTCTAAGATTTGTGATATTGACATACTACCAGGGTTTTAGAACTTTTTTTCAGTTTCTTGCTGTACTTGGTTTGTGTGGCATTCTATGAAATGTTGGACTTTCCTTCCTAAACTTGTCTGTAGAATGAATAATATTCCTTTCAAATCTCACAGGAGAGATAGAGTGGAGGGCGGACTGTAAGAAGAAACACAAGCTATTCACAGAGGCTCACTGTTGTAGTGAAGAATTATTCCAGATAATGCTATGCATTATAGGAATAACAATAGGAATAACAATATAGGAATAATTATTCAGTGGGACCATACACCACATATATCTTCCTGACAATAAGTGGCTTAAGATTATGGAATTCTTCTGTGTGGGACATTGGAAGCTGGGAAGAGCAGACTTGTAAAGGTAGAGCACAGATGCATTCTGCCACGCAGTCAGCTTGAGCGGGCTGATGCATATCTCCATCTGTGTCATCTGTACCTAGATGGCCCCAACTAAAGTTTTTATTTAATATCCTATTTACTGTATTTATTCCCATCATCTTGTAGTAAGTAATACTGGAGAGCGGAGTCAGATTATTTTGGCTGACAAAGTGATTTACTATCAGTTGAAAATCTATACTTCTTTTCCCCCTCAGTTTTACTAATACTTTGGTGAGCTGGTTTTGAGCTTTACCATAATGGGACTCTGGGAATAAAAACCATGCAAACTCCTCCTTACATGGCTCATGAAGCAAACGTTTGGATTAGTAGAAGTTATAAAAAAAAAAAAAGGCAACGTTAAAGTGAGTTCATATTTTTTTGTGCTCCATCTGCATTTATTGGTTCTCTGGGGTTATACACTGTGGAGCATAAAGGAACAAAAACCCAAAGAGTTCTTGTTTTGTGTTCTACTCCCTTAGGCTTTCCTTCCACTTACACTTTATGTTTTCCTACTTCAGAGACCTGGTGAGTCTTGACTAAACCTAGACAGAGCAGTTCAGTTGAATTACTTTGTTTCTTTGGGGTTACGGTTACCCTGATTTGATACACAGAGTCTGTTATACAAAGGTAATAACTGTAGCTGCCATATGTTACCTTGTAAGCAATTAATACAAAATTAAAGGGTCAATCTCTTAAACTGTGATAGCTTCAAATGTAGAGCCCTGTGTGGCTACAGTATTCTGCTTTGTGCTGGAGCTCCCCAGAGAGAGAATTGAAAGGTAAAATAAAATAATAATTAAAAAAAGAAGAAGAAAAGAAAATGTTAAACCACAGCCAACCAACCAACCATCTTTCTTTCTTTTTTTTGGGGGGGGTAGGAGGGAGTGGAGATTTGGAGCTTTGCCTAATTAGTATAACTCAAAACATACTTAATGTATGTGCCAACCTGGAAATTCTAATAGTCTCTTCCCATTATACCAATGGGAAGGAACTTTCCCTTTAATACTGAACTGAGCACTGAATCTCCACCAGATTCTACAGGTGTTTATTTATATAGGTACAGTAACTACAACAAATCTTCATGGTTTTCAGTTTTTTAAGGGGATTTAGTCAGTGGTTGCTATTCAGTGACTGCAGTGTGCTCTGTTAACACCATGTGTTGTGTTTTGACCTTGGCTGCAGCTTGGCAAGAGGGGAAGCCTTAGGTGTATGGATTCCCCTCTCCTCACTCCCCTTGCTTAGACCATCTTCTTGAGCACATCAGCAACCAGCAGGGCTTTGGCTGCTCTTTCTGTGCAATGCAACTGGACCTGTGGACATGGCAGACTTAATACATTCTTTTTGTCAGGAAAAAAATAAATACCAAGAGAATTCAGAGCCGTATTATGACTCCGATGGCCATGTATCATCACAGACCATTGATCCTGCAACAGCAAATTATGGTGCTGGAAAGAGTTGCTATGAATCAGGATGGGAGTTTCAGAAACTGGAATTAGAAACTTTGACTGTAAATACAACTATTTATTTCCTTCATCTAAGGCCTTTGGCAAACTGTCACAGAACTAAGCTGTGACTTTTCAGAGTGATCCCAAGGTTGGGTGCTACTTTATTAGCATTACTCTGTTTTACTGTTGGAGAAGCTTATCTACCTCTTCCTCAAAAAGTCACACGGGAAGTTTTTTTGGCACAGTGTAGGGAAGAGGAAGTGATGTCATGTTTCTGGTGATGAATTTTAATGCTGTCACCATGTTTTCCTTTTATTCTGGTAAAATTTTGCTTTTCTGGCAGAAATAAAGCATTCATGGTTATGCTTTATGTAATTATGTATATAATTTCTGTTGGTTCATGAATAAATTACACAATTTTTGTCACGTGAGTGAACTCAAACTAAAAGCTGAATTAATGGAAGATAAGTGAAGGAAAGGGCAATGTGGTTTTGTGGCATGAAATCTCATGTTTTTAAAGGTTAGAAAATGGTCTCCCTGGCCTGCTTCACTTGCACACCAAAAACTCACTGAGAATCATGCCTGTGTGAGAAATACGGTACCAGCAGCGTGTAATGTTCTGTTAAGAACAGAGAATGGAAAAGAGTTCTCTTAATGCCAGATTTTACCACATAGTGGGTAATTATAGTCAAGTTATAACCCCCTTAAAAGCTATAAGGCACCAGGATAATGAAACACATAACCAAAATTTACTGTTTGCATGTAGATTGCAAGCTTACTCTTGAATTTTAGCCTTCAACTTCTTAAATTCATATTTTCCACAGAGGGGTTATAAGTGCTAGAATTTTGATTAACTGTCTCAAACTACCGCTGTTGTTATCATGATAAATCTCCCCAGGCTAAGAGCTTTAAGGAGGCTGATGTTTTCTGCGGAAACTCTAATGGTTTAGAAGGACATGAATCTTTTTTGGAACTTCTGTAAAGTCTCGTATCTTATTAGTTCAACTTTTTTTCTTCCCCTCTCTCTCTATTTATTGTACAAATTTTTAGACCATACCTTGATTTTCTTTTGGTTCACATTAATGCTAAGCTAAGGAGACAGCACTTCACAGGAACCTTATTCACTGTTCTCCTTCAGCCCAGTTGAAAGGACAACATGGACCTGGCCCAAAGACCTAGGATCAATACCAGGTTCTTAGACTTTATGTTAGGGTAACCTTGACCTGCACAAAGGCAAGGTAAAGTGAATTGACACCCATTATGCTTGCCCTCAGAGGAACTTCTGATTTACCAGATGTTGAAGAAAAAATCCAGAACAGTGTTCCTGAGTTGGAAAGCAGCTGTATTTTTCTCTGCTCACATATTCACTGGTACAGCTGCTTCAGATATCCAAGCATCTAAATTATTCTGACATTAGAGGAAAAAAAACAAAACAAAACAAAAAAAAAACAACCCACAACCATTGAAGCAGGGTCTTATTATGGCCATATTGCTTGTGATGCTATGGCTGACTGATCATTGTGAATACCATTCATTTGCCAGACACACTGCATTTAAGGGGCAGGTAGATTTCATGTTGAGTGCTGAGAGCTAAGACTTTAGGTGCATTAGAATAATTCTTTCTTATCTCTCTCTCTTTGAAGTCTCTTTCTTAGGAGCAGAATGAGTTTCCATTGCAGCTTCACAGCCTTTTCTGTTGTGTACTGAAAATTTTGGTCTTGTCTGGATGGACATCAAATGAATATAGAACTAAAACAAAGTTAGGAAGAGTTTCTATATTAAATCCAATGTTAATAATAAAATTTTTAAAAAGCCTATGAATTTGCTTCTTCACAATTTCCACTTTTATTTTTTTTTCCTGTTCTTTTTTTGTTACGAGTCTAAGCTTGGTTAAATACTGCTGGACATGTAAATAATGACTAGATGCAAGTTTAGAACCAGTCCACCAATCCCAATCAGCACAAAGTAGAAACAGCTGTCCTAGAAAAGTGTCTGAGGACATTTCTGGACAAAGAAGGACTTGATGTGACCTGGAAGAAGTACTCTTGCTAGGTGCATTGTCAAATCTCTCTTGGCTCTGGATCAAGAAAGAATAACAGGTAAGAGCTGCTTCCCTGCTTTTCCAAGTCATCACTAGATCTAAAGTCAGTGTGGCTATGAGCAGGCATGACTCTTGTTAAAAGGATTTGGATTGCAGATAAAACCTATACAGTCACTGTGGATTTTGGCTGAAGATTAAAACCATTTAAAGTTTGTTTGAAAGTACATTTGTACAACTGATGTTTTTGGAATTTTTAAACAATATGAGATGAATTTCATGTTTATTTTTAGGGGAGAAAAAAAAAAAAAAGAGTTGCAGTTTTGTTTGTATACCATCATGTGTTTTTGTTTTGTTTTATTCATTTTTTATTTTCCTCTACTGAAAGTCCTTCCACTGTTGTTGCAGCATACACTGTGAAGACCGAAATTTATGCTTGTAAATAACTGAAGCATTCTGACCCATTTTAGAAACTCTAGGGCTTTCTGATATCTCATGATTATGTACCTGTGATGTTCAAATGATAGGGTTCCATACAGACCAGTCATTTGTCAGACAGCTCAGAAAACCTGAAGGGAATGGGATGTTGCTTACTACAGAATGGAAAACATCCAAAATCTGCCTTTGTTATTAAAGAGCCAAAAAGCAAAGAAACAAAAAATGGAAGATTGTACTGAAGCTAATTATACATGACTATTTTAGATTGTACTTGCACGGGCTAACATTGTTCTTTACTTATTTCAGCAAGTTTGAACTCATACCTAGTACATATAAAGTAAGACATAGAAACAACAATGAAGTGTTCAGGAAGCATTTTAGGACAAGAAAGACAGTGTTTCAGGATAAAGCCTTCCTGAGAACTTTTAGGCAGAGGAAAGGGGAAAAAGAAAAAAAAGAATATTTATTGCACAGTCTGCAGTACAGTTCATTATATGGAATGTAAGTATGAAAGTAGCAGAGGAGGCATCATCTGTAGTTCTGCTATTGTTTGAAACTTGTGGAGGCCTATGATCTCAGCTAGGCTACATGTTTTCATCAGGAATATGGAAGTCTTTCTATACTTCTATAATACATACATATATTGTATTATAGAAGTGTATATGTATACTGAAGTGTATGTATATATATATAGAAGTATATTCTGTACTTCTATAAAACATACATGTAGCAGGTACTAAGTATTATACCTCCATTGGGTTATCTTCTGGGTATTTTCCTCCATTCACTACAGATAGTTAGAACCACAATGTAAGTCAAAAAATAAAAATGTTCACATGGGTCTGTAATATCAAATCAAATTGATTATTGAGAATGAAATATTGCAAAACCTGACTTGACCTCACCAGCACTGGGCTTGTAAATTGGAATTTAATTTTCAGTCTAAAATCTTATTTTAAAATCCATCCTGAAGGAGGAATAAAATGCCTTTGGAACTCATCATAGAGGCATCTGAATATGTGAGACATGCCTGGGAAGGAATACTGTAGGTTGTCCCTCTGCCTCATTCTACAGTTCAGTACAGGGGGAAGGGACACTGAGGTGCTGTAGAACAAAACACTGAAAAAATAAGGGGGGAATAGAGGTATACAAATCTGTGGGCTTTGTCACAATGAGAACTTGCAGTAGTTTATTTTCTGAACTGTTTCCAATGAACTGTTAAAGAGAGGGATGGGGACTAAAGGGTTAATCAGTTGAGTAGAGGCACAGTAATCTCACTGATCTGTGCTACTTTGCCAGTGTAGGCAATGGTTAATGAATCTGATATCTTCTTAATCTGTATCTACGAGTGATATTTTGATTGGCTATGCATTGCATCTGTGTATTTGGGTGTTTTCAAGTAGAATAGCTTTTATTTCAGTATTGTAAGTATCCCCTTGAGGGGTCTTACAGTGCACAGTTATCAGATGATCTTGTTGTCACTAACAGCAAGTTAAATGTGATCGTTATGCATTGTAATTTCATTAAAAAAGATGGAACCTTTTCTGGCTTGTCACTTACTCCCTATCAAAATAAATTGCAAGGCTGTAATGCTCCACTGTGGTGAGGTGGATAACCACTTCATGGCAGGTGTTGAACTGAGCTGAAAATTATTGCTTATTGCAGCCTCGGAGCAACCATTTGGAGCACTGGGTTTTAATCTATTAGTATGTGAAATATTGAGGAGGCTTTGCCCCAAAATCAGCAGGGCACTTTGACCAAGTAGGAGGATTCTTGTTAGAGGGATGGATCGGTTACTGACCAACTTCTGCCCCATCCTCTCCCTCCTCCTAGATCAACATCTAAGAGTAAAGCCCCTTTGGACTGATTACGTGGTAACTCTAAGAAAAGGAAGGTGGGTTCTTGCAAGGCTGGCTGCACATGACCTTTCAGCTGACAGCTCTCTGGAACAGGTTGGTTCTTGATACAAGGTCTGAGTTCCAACAGTTGGGATTTGGCCAAATTTCACAGCTTGGTAACCCTGCTCATACCATTACTGTATCCTTTGCACTGCTAGCAGGAGATCAACCCCATTCCCTTTCAGGACTTCCCCAAGCCAGAGAAGTCCCTATGAAAGTAACTAAACAAGCTTCACAATAACATACGTGATCTAATGTTATAACTAATGATTGAAATAAGTAAAATACTGCTTTTTTTCTCCATAGAAGTATGGACATTTTCTTGTTTAACATCATTTTTACTTCTGAGATTATAAGCTATAAAAATTGTAGATAAGATTTATAAACATTTGTTCATAAATATGTGTCCATATTAAGTTAAGAGGCAAAAATGATTAGTACTTGTAACTGTTATTTGAGCTTATGAAATGACTTAAATCTCCAAATTCCCGTACAGTGAGGAAACATATTTTTGAAATTCTGCTGCTCTTTAGGAAGTAAATAGTCTTCTGAACTCTTTATGTTCCCACAGTGTGGTGCTCTTATAGTATGCTTTTTCTCATAAGGTCTTGTATACATGTGTAGAATCAGTGGAAAGAATAACATATTCTGTGACTATGTTCTTTCGGTGGCCAGAAAGTTGGTTTCAATTTGACAAATAATAATCTTATGCATCTATAGAAAACATTTTATAGCAGAATTTGATCTGAATGCATCTTATACATATTAAATGTTTATCTTCTGTTACCAGTAGTTCTAAACTTGAGCAATTGAAGAGTGATGGGGAAAGAGGTAAGGCAGAAGTGCACGTGAAGAAATATCTTAGAGATTTCAAGGCAGATATTATGTTCTGGTGGAAGATGGATGATCCATATAATCTTTTTATCAAGAGAGGAAATTTTTTAAAAAACAAAGAGTGCTAAAAGCTTTCATTACCAGTACTGCTTAAGTGCAGTTGGATATTAGGACTGAATCACATTTCAGATCATTTCCGATTTGCAGGCTTTGAATTTTTGTACCTTTGCTGTAATGTCACTTATTTGCTGAGTGTCTTTACTTTTTGTTGCCTACAGAGCTTTACAGTGCTGGATTTTCAGTTTTTGCAGCTGTACCTGTTTACACTGAGTCATCTTAGGAAGCTTTTTTTTGTGCATGAATCTGAAAAGAGAAGAGAGGAAGAAATAAAAAGTAATTAGTGGTTTAGTACGCATACATTTGGTAAGATTAGCTACTGCCTGAGCTCTTCTCATACAGACAGCTGAAAGTGAAAGGACAGAATTAATGATGACTGACTTTACCTCCCTTGGAAATATATATATATATATATATATATATATTTCAATGATTGTTCTTCCACTAATTTATATTCATGTCCCCCTATAGTTTCACTTTACTGTTGCATGTACAAATATTGCAAATCTAGCACTGGTTGCAGACAAATAAATGAGCTCTCTTCGTGGGACATTCTGGTTACATCTCCAATAGCTCCTCCTATAAGGAAACTAAAAGGACATTGGTTGTGGTTACAGAACTCAACTCATGTTCTGAGAAATTCTTCCAAACTATGGAATGATTCAAATCCACATCTTTCTTTTCTCAGACAGCAGAGCTCCAGAAATGGGTATGATTTGGCCAAAGGAGCATGTTTTGTGCAGTGCTTTGCTCATTAAATTTCTTCTGTCCAAAACCACTTCAGTGAGTTTCAGTTTACTCATGCAAGATATTTTATTCCTGTGGTGGGGAAATTCACCCACTTCTGATGTGGAGCAGATCTAAGAAAGCCAACTGCTTACATGTGTTTGTATAGATACACATGCTGGTGCAGTGATCCCTTCATAAACATCTGTACCTATGAAACTCATGGGGTTTGGAAGTTTTACTGAGGAAGTGGGGGAGAATCTTTAATAGAACTTTAACCTGCAAGACAAATGGTGTCTTAGACTTTTTTGACATGTTAAGGAAAATTTGCCTAATATTTTAGATGAGACAAGCAATACAGCAATATAGATATATATTTTTGGAGCAAGTATAGCCCACTTTTTCAAGTTCTGGCTAAATTTTTAAATTCGCGTAACCTGGAGCTATCAGCTTAGCTGATGATTAGTAGAGCTGGTGTTCAGAAGTGTCGAACATCTGTGTAGGTCAGTGTGAGTGTCATAACCCTCAAGTTACTTCAAATTATAGCACCATTCTGAGCATGTTGATGGCATTTTGAGTCAGATTCTGCTCCAGTTTCAGCATGGTCAGCCGGTGTTGATGGAACACCCAAACTGCTCTTTCCTCAGATACTTTTTGTGGTAAAGGTACTACTGTCATAACTAATATATTCAACTGATGCACAATTTGTATACTCAGAACTTGTAATAATAAGATGGTTTGAGAACCTTCCAAGAGAATAAATGTTATTTGGAAAGAGTGTTAAAACTGAAGTAACGTCACAACTGCTGTGTACATCAACTCACGGATGATCTAACAGGGATTCTCTGCAGGGCTGCTGTATTTGGCAATTCTTGGAGATCTGTAAATTATATCCTGAACTCACAGCTTTAGGTAGCTTCTGAGACCTGATGTTATGAGAGCACAATGGAAAGGATACCTGCTGTGTGTAGCATTTCTATATTCTCTTTGTGACTACAAACTTGGGAGAGAAGAGGGCAATGTCACACAGACTCGAAAACAATAAAATATAAAATACAAACTTGCTTTTTTCTGTTCATGTTGTTACTCTTGAGAGTGATTTATACATACAAATAAAAACTCTTTCCTCCTATAGATTACAGATGTATGATGTGAAGTACCTCATGTATTTCATATGCAGTTTTTTTGCCTTTGTATAATGTGCCTGGAGATACCGTAGGAGCCCATATTAATACTCACTCACCTGTAATTTTGGGGTTCTTTGGTGTTTTTGTCTGTGATAGGAACCTAAAACAAGGGATTCTACTGTTAAAATAAAGTGCAACAAACTGATAGAATTGGAGGGAAATTGAAACAATGGAAATTATTTTTCAATCTACATGCACTTGTAGAAGCTGTGCTAGAACATCAATCCTGCAGATGTTATTCTAAATAGCAAAAATTTGTCTTGTTTTCTGAGGGGTAACCACTAGATTTTCTTTGTGTGGGATGGAGGTTAGTCTAAGCGCAAAATGAGTGCCGTGCCTTGGAATGCATTACAGTTTTGAGGGATAGGTCCTGTATACTCATTTTTGGTTTTGGCATTTAATGCCTTCCTCCCATTCGAATATGTGGGAGGAATCAAATGTCAAGATCTTCACTATATATGATATATAATTTCTCTCTTGTATTTCAGTGGGAGGAACATCAGACTCCAAAATGATTATGTGCGTACTGGTAAGGAATACACCATTGCATATTTTAATGTCAGTTGTGGAAATTACTGATAGAGTGAAATATTGTTGTCACCTTCCCTCCTTCTGAATTTCTGGCTGTGTTTTCCCAAGTACTTCTGCAGCAATGCAGAGCTTTATTTCTGTGTCCCAGCATTTGGTTCTGGCCAAAGTAAAACTCAAGATACAAATGTGCCTCAGGACTTCAGTATCCCAGTCCAGTCTAGGTTCAAAGAATGAAGCTGAAGCCTAGCATTTGTGAGTAGAACCTTATATACTCTAAATAGCTTTTCAATCATCCTGAAAATTCTTTGATATATGCTTTGATAGTGTGCCTATTTTACAGCTGGAAAAATGGAGTCGTGCAGAAGCTAAAAGTGTACTTGCTTTTCACGATGAGTCAGTGGCAAATTTATGAGAGCTTGGGATTTCCATAGCTCTGTGATACTTAGGAACAACTGAGGTTGCAACCATGTTGTGTAAATTATATTCTCAAATAAGATGTCAGTTTGATTGTTGGTGTAATTTACAGATCGAATCCTTAAGCCACAGGGAATAAAGTAGAGAGAGTGTGTGGGAGAAACTGAGTTGGATATGAGAAAAATATTCTACATCCCAGCAATGCAGACTGCAGACAGCTGGAAGGTCACTTGCTGAGGTTCTTCTGGCTCACTCCTGCATAGAGCTTGAGGGAGAACTACTACAGCTTTGTTTAGCAAATGATGCTAGAGAGCCTGGGGGCTGTGCTGTGATTTGGAATGCATCTGTTAGCATTGCTCTTGATGTTGGAGAGTTCATAGAATAGCCGAACAAAAGGAGAAAATGACAGTCCTCTTCTTGTCTGCTCTGGGCATTGTGTTAGGCACCTTACAGGCTTAGCTTTCTCCCACTCTGATCTGCTCTGTGGTTGCTGTTTGTATGACTGGTATAGGCACAAGCATTGTTCCTGGCCCAATGGGTCAAGGCCTGTCCACTGCACCCACAGAGTGTGGTAGGTGACGCAAACCACACAGAACATGAGCAGAAATTTGTCTGTCAATAGCATGAAATCTGGACAGGACAGAAATCTGTTCTGTGCCTCCTTATGTGTTGTTTGAAATGGTGATTCTAAAAATGTTTTGCGGATGGGGCCTGATCCAAAGACTATTAGAAAGGAATGGAAGTCCTGCACCAGTTTTGGCGGGGCTTGGATTGATCCTTATGTGTCTGTTCTTACTCCTAGTGCAGTCTCTGGGAGCTTTGCCAGAGATTCATTGGGAATCATTTGACTTCACTGGGTTCAGGACAGGATCCAAGATGAGCAGACACAAGGGAATGAACAGTCATCTTGACCATTTCTAATTCTCTTTTAAGGCTTCACAGAAATTCAAAATGTTATAAAGAAACATAAATAATTGCATATCCTAGGAACAATGATGAGAATTCTAAGGACGTGAAATTTTGTTGAATATTATCAACATTCCCTAGTAGTTAATTTGATTAAATAGGGGTCCCTGAATGCTTTTTCTCTGAAAGTGATTTACAAAGTGTTTTAATATGAAGAGTTTCCAAAGGCTCTTGGATGCCAAAGAAGAGCTATTAATCTTTATATTAGCATTTTGAAAAACAGCTTGCATTCCTTGATTAGGTGATATTTGTTTTCATTCCTCCTTTCTACAGAGGATTATCACTTTTGACCTTATTAATATACTGTATCTCCTTTACCTATAGGAGAGGAATGTTTATAAGCGAGTTAATCTGGGTTTTCACTGGTGCAAATAGGGTGTGAAGCCCACAAAGAATATTGAAAAACCTCAGAAGTGAATGTTAATAACCTTTATCTCATGAAGCACATTACTGATCTAGCTAACACACCATATATATGACCATCTTTGACAAGGCACAGTGGGGCAGAACCTACCCAGTTGCAGCCTGTACTGGATGTCTCACTGACTTCAGCAGGATGGGCCGTGTGAGTTATGGGATTTCTGCCTGCTGCCTTTGCTAGCAAGGAATACTTACTAGTTCAAAGAGAGTAAGGCAAATGGGATTGGCCTGGTGGGCAGGAGATAGGGTTTATGTGCTGTGCAGTTATGCTTCTTTCATGATTTTGAGTAACTGTAGAGCATACTTTTAAATACTGTCTAAATAGAAAGACAGTAAACACTTTATACTTCATGTATTGCTGACTATTGGAATTCCTTATGCGTCATGACAGTGTTGTGTTGTTGTGTTTTGTTTTATTTTCCTTTTCTTACTACAGTTTGGCAGTGTATCCATATTGATACTTTCCGTTTCTGTGTCTGTCTATGCAATAAGAACTCAGAAAGCTAACATAACTGCAAACTAACGACTCTTTCAGATGCTTGGGACTGAGAATAGTGCTTGAAGTTGTAAGCAATAAAGGTACCGTGCACTGTTAAACAGAGGCAAAGAGAAATGATGTATGGATTAATAAAGAAAGGCTGTAATTGATAAAATCATAGCAGGAAATGTCAGGACATGTCACAGAAATTAATAGAAGAGTTCAGCCTTCCAGCACATGCACTTGCTCTGAAGTAAATAAAGTACAAGTCCTGATTGCTACAGGTAGGACAGTTGGCTTGTTGTTTTGACATTTTCAGTATTATTAATTTGGCACTATATTGCCAGGTGAGAACACCTGAATTGCACATTGTTGTGGATTGCCTCATAGTATTTCTGTTAGAAGCAAATAAAGAAAGAAACTACTCAAAGCTAGACATTAAGAATCTGCTGGTGACTATAATTCTGACATCATGTGAAATTACAGACCTATTACCGCTTTTATTGAGCTTTATGGGTTACTAATAATTTGGATCCTAGAGATCCCAAGCATGATGGAGGCCCTGGTATAACAGTTATGTCTTTGCTTGCAGAAAAACACCTGACCTGTACAGTACCTAGCAAGCTGTGCTGAGACCTTCAAAGCTGCAGCTGTAAGCAGCCAGTATCTCTGCTAGCAAGTCTGCAGCATGACCAGGTGAGTGGAAAAGAGAACAATGCCAGCCACACGCTTGAGTGTATAAGGGAATCCTACCAGGTACTCTGCACTTTTTAGAATGTTTCTAGATTATGCTTTCTTTCCTTGTGATTTCTGTTGTGTGCATCTACTTCTCAATTTTACCTTTGGTTGGTGTACATCTTTTCATCAGACAGTGATTTTTCCATTGCCATGCCTTCCTTCTGAAATTCTGGTTGCTACTAATCTGTTCTGTCATAGCTTCTGGCTTCTTGTCATCTCAGTTCTTGTTCTCTTCTGACCTTGTTTTTCATATACCTAAGCCACAATCTGTTTCTGTCTTTCTTAACCTCCCTGCCTTCCCCTTTCCATCCTCAAATGTTAGATTTATTACATCTGCATATTAATATACACTTGCTCATAAATCGAGAAAATAAATGACTATGACAATATGGTACCTTGAAATAAAGAATATGTGTGCTTTTCCCACCACTGTAGGAACATTTAGGTGGTTTACATTAGCACACAATCTTATACTTAGTTAAAACAAGTGCTTTACCTAACCCACTGATCCTAGCCCCAGTCTCTGTTCCCTGGAGAATTTGAGTTTGGCTTAACAAACACATATAAACCTGTTCCTCTTGGCCAATAGAGCACTGCCTTAGTCTGAAACTCATCTACTTAACAGGCATTTTAAAGTGCAGAAATGCAAGTTGGGTTGTGCTGACTAATGGTGCATAGAGTTTTACTGTAGTAAGCTCTGAGATGTTTATAACAAAACTTGAGATTAGTTATTTTTATAGAGCAGTACCAAGCAGATAGCTTGGTAATGCCAGCCAAATCCCCACATCTCCAGACTTAAACTGGGATGTTCAGCACCTAGCAACCTTGAACTGTCTGAAAGGCAGAAATGCTGTGCATGACAACTGGTCTAGTAGACTCTTGAAAACTTTTGGGATGCTGCCACATATCCCACAGCCTTTTGGCTGACCCATTGTTGGCCATGCACAGTGGGGATAACCACCTTTTGTGGCCACTATATTCCCAAGGAGGTACTTTGGGTAGACTAGATATGGCTACTTGAGTTCAGAAACCTTCCAGACTCAATGTGAAGACTCAATCTCTTTCCTGTCTTTCTCCAAAGAGTAACAGCAATATTTAGCCATATTTTCAATGTGCTTGGCCGGGCTGAGGCTGAATGTAACTGTGTGACAAGCCATCTCACCACTGTGTTACTAATTGGTGTTCGTGATCCACGGCAATTACTCCTATGGGGTGCCCAGAGCTGTTGTATGCAAATTTCTTTCATGCTTAGATCTACTGAAGGATGACAAAAAGCCAAATACTATATGGGTTTACATTCATGGTAGGAATTTAGTACTATGTCCCATCTGTCACTTAATTAACTGTCATTCGCTCTAATAAAACTCATAATGCAATACCTTTTTTTTTTTTTTTTTTTTTTTTTTGTGAGAAACTTCATCTGGCCTTAAATCCATAGAGAAGAGGAAAAATCTATGCCTTTACAGGAAATAATATTGTGATATTTATTTTCCTAAAATTATTAGTATTTAACATTCAGTATGCCAGATCTGGTGTACTGTAGTGAAAGCTGCACAGGACTTAAAAGTTATTTACTAGGTGATTTTTAGATTTATTTTCTTTCTAGTTGATTGTAACATTTTACAATTTTGAGGCTTGATCAGGAATACTACGTCACATTTTTTTTCTGGTTACATTTCAATCATTTCTGTGTAAGGAGCCAAAAAGACCTGCAAAACCAACTATTACTTTCATCAAAGCCATTACAAAGGTCTAGTTGTGGTTTCTAACTAATAATTCTAATAATTGATTGTTGTAGTGGAAATGTTAAATCATAGCTTGAACCAGTGATTGAGCACCTGGTGGGAAGGCAGAGGCAACCCAGGGGAGCTCAGTGAATGCAATGCACCTGAGGGACCAGAAGGGGTGGAGCCAGGATCCACCCCTTCCCAGACTTCATTTAAGGGTTGGCAGCAAAGGCAAGGGGGTCCTGTTTAGAGATCTTTGCATATCTGAGGCCTTCTAAAGGTAAGCAAATTCTTTTCTCTCCCTTCCCCCTGTGTGTCTACAGCTGTTGTATATGTGCACATTCTCACTTGCTGTAGCCTAGGACTACGCTGTCACTGCTGAGCTTTCTGTTGCATTACAGCATTACAATTGTTAATTTTAATTACCAGATGAAAATCTTGATAGGAGAAGGTATATGTGGTCAGTCAACCAAAATAAGCTTAATATTAATAGGTCATTTTAGTAAGGTGTTAAAATGTAGTCATGTTTCATGGTGATGATAAATTATCATTCTCATAAACTGAATGGGAGCAGGATATGGTTAATGTGATGTCACTGTTTAGATAACATTGTTTAATGACTGGTTTATACACAGGTGTTCCATGATACAAGATAGTGGGTCCATTCTTTTAACCCTGAGCAAGCTGCACCCTCTAGTGAGAATCTGTTTTTCAAGTGGAAGATTCAGAGTACATTCAAATCCTCTTTTGCTGAGGTTTCTAGACCTCCAGCACTACAACAGCATAAATTTACTTTTTCTTCTCCCTATTGTGTAGTGTTACAAGTACACAGTGAATACTTTCCAAGTCTTAACAGGAGTAAAATATAAAGAGAAGAGTTTATTAACTATGTGAAGGTACAGTGTAGATAAAAAAGAATCAAAACTAAGTGGAATAGAGGTTGTATATTCAGTTTGCCACCTCTAAATCCTGGTTTCATTACGGTCATTTGCTGTGGATTGCTGTAGTCAAGGCTCAGGAGATAGTAAAAGAATATCACTGGAGAGAGAGGTTGCTGAGCATTTGAGCTAAAAATACAGGTCTTTAAGGTTGCATGCTGGGATTTTTTTAATAACTGGATAAAGTGTATTTTAATTTCTCTTGGTGTGTTTTCCTGTTTTATGTGGGGAATCCAGTCTTTCACACCATCAAAAATAGGAAGAAGAAATGCTTTATTTAAGTTAGTATTGAATAGCAGGTAGTGTGTAAGGATTGTTCTCCTATTGTACATCTCTACCTCGACCCTGTACTGGGTGGAACTTAACTCAGCTGAGTACCTCATGTCAGCCTATGGACAAGGGTTTTTCTTCTGTTGAGCTGGTGAGAGACAAGAAGCTGAAGTCACTACTTATGTATTTTGTGTGTGTGTGTGTAATGTTCATATATAATGTATTTTATAATATTCATATATATATATATAAATGTTCAAATACTTATGCAGCAAAAGAAAACAGGGTAATATTTAAGAACTACTTTGACTCTTCAAATAACAATGTTCATGTAGAGAGAAGGGGAGGGGAGGCTTCTCTTTGGTTCCAATCTATAACTTTGAGAAACAGACCAAGAAGTAAAAATATAGTGAATGTATTATGGATAGGCAGATCATTCAGGTTGTAGAATGTCTGTGATGCACTGAGAAATAGCAGAAGTGATTTCTTGTGAGCTGGTTTTAGTTTTCCTAAATATTTTCTTGCATAAATTCAATCACCTGTTTTTTGTAGTCAATAGAGTTGTTCTTTTTTACGCATTCTCCCTTGTCAGTTCTTATCAAACCATTTCAAACTTTTTTTGCCTTGACAGTTGTATTCTATACTTCTCTCATTCCTCCATTCAAATGAGCAGTAATCATCTGAGCTGATCACAAAGGTCTGAACATATTTTTTTATTCCAGACTAAATAGGTAAGTGATAGCAGCACACACAAAAAAATCTAACAGTAACTTTCTTCAAGTCTGTTGCCTTTAGACTCTAGACATCTAGCTAAATAGATAGAAGCTGAGTCTGTAAGACATCAAGATATTACCGAGGAAGTTAGTAATGAGGATGTTTTAGGAAGTCTGAATTCCACACCATGAACAGGATGTTTAAGTTCCTTCAACATAGTCACTGAATTTCAGTTCCAAATTTTTAATTGTGAGTCCCTCTTTGAGCAAGATCATCTATCAGTTAAGAAAGTCACAAGCTCCCTAGGATAATAAAAACTCAGTATTTTGAGTATCTTGAATGCTTTAAAAGGAAAGTTGAAACTTGTGAGTTCCATGTTCTGTGAGGTAGAAAGAATTCAGTGGTGAAAACACTTATAGAGGTTAAAAAGTCTTTCCATTTGACCATCTGCCTCAGTAGAATGCCTAATCTAGACAAAAATGGATGAATGTAGAGAATATTTTCCCACTTTCTCTAATGGCAGAAATTAAAACTGAACTTTTTACTGAGAAATGGCCATGTGTGGATTTCCATTCTAAAGTTTTGGTAGTATACTTATAAATACAGATCTCAAAAATTCTACTTGGCTACTACAATGTGAATAAAATGGTTGCATCAGCAGACCTGTGTCTTCCCCCTTTTCTTTCCTTTTTTTTTCCTTTTTTTTTTTTTTTTTACTAAAATACTAACAGTTTGCGGAAGCTGCACACAGGAAAGCTTTGAGAAGGTTAGTCTGAAGATGCTTTTGGGATGCGAAAAGTGTGGTTATGTGCTTTTAGGATAAAAGATGTGTGACTGCAGAACAGAACTAGTTACAGTGACCAGGAATGCTTTTAGCCTTATCTGAGGTTTACTCCATTGTCAAAGCTATTCATGAGTACTCTGTAAGAATGCTCATTCTTACAGATGATAAACAGTAGAGGTTACTGCTGACAGATGCTTGGTCCTGCTGCTGTTACACGTAAATCTAAGGGCCTCTCTTGAGCCATACGTACCTAACATGAAGCGCTAACAAGATCTCTGTTCAGATTGTCTGCAATCACTCTATGCTCTCATTTTTCAAGTAAAAACTTTTTTTTTCTCATGCCACATTTAAAATGCAATGATTCAATACATTCAGTTTTTTTTAGCTCAGTGGGCAGAGATCTAGCTGAGGTTTCTTACTGATGCTAATGCAAGTCAGGTGGCTAATACCCTGTACAGCTCACTGAAGATTCGCCTCAAGATGCCTTGTAAATTGCTTTTCATTGAAAGTGCACTCAAAATTCACTTTTCTGTATGTGGTTATTGCTACAGCAGCCTTAGTATAGATATTAAGGTTGCCACTGAAGAGAAATTGTCAAGTTAAACAGGGCTTTTAAAGAAAATCTCATGCAATAAAATTTTAAACGCGAGTTGATCTCTTGAACTGCAGCTTTTCTTCACCAGAGGTCACAACTGATGTGCATCATGATTGGCTTATGCACCTAGGCTGTTCTGTCCTTCCAGTTTGGCACAACTCAATTTTATTTGTTTGCAGCCATGAGGATACTAGGATCAGATTTGTTTTCCCTTGTTTAAAAGAAAATAAATTTCCATGCAGAGGTGACTTCCCAGATTATAATGCTTAGTTAAAAAGAATTGTTTTTGTTCTTTTTCATATGTTAAGCCATATAATGCTTTCTTGTTTTCTGTTCTCCAACTGTGTAAGTTCCTGCTGATGTTCCCTACTGTACTGCCATTACTGTTTCTGAATGCTGTACTGTGCTAGATTTAGCCCTGCACTCTTAGGGGGCTAAGCTTATGGTTACTAGATATAAAAAGACTGTTTATGTAGTCTCAGTAGATCAGAGATCAGGTGCCACCACATGAACAAACACGTTGATCACGCACCTCACTGCTGTCTGTACTGCACCTCTCTAACAGAAATTGCCGACGACAGTAACAGCTTTGACTATTCACCTGCATCTTGTGATAGTCAAAATCTGGTAATGGTGACAAAACTACCCTTCTAAGAACAAAACAGAGCTTGGCTTATGTGCTTCTTCTCAGTAAGCATTAGAACAGACATTTCTGTGGTTTCTTTGTAAATTGTGGAAATTTCTGGGTTTGGAAAGAAGATCCTTCTTTCTGAGCCCTTTTGTGGGTCTGGTAAAAACCACAAAGTTACTAATGATATGATGCAAATGGGTTTTCAACTCCTTAGTGAATCCCTTTAATATTTGTATTTCCATACAAGTATGGTTTTTGTTGTTTTTTTATGAGGCGAGGAGTGGCAATATTGTTGACTGTTCAATACAGAGATATTGTTTATGTTGATTGTAAAGACTATCGTGCTGGCTGTAGTCTACAGTTATACATATTCTTAAAGACAGCCAGTACGCAGTTCTATATTATCCTACCCACTATCTCACATTTGAGTTAACGGAGCCACTTCTGAGTTTTGAGGAGGGAACCATGATTTGTGTTGAATTTTAAGATGTAAAATTCTAAAAAAGAAGGGGGGGAGAAATTGGGAGGATTGCTCCATCATTCATACCTTTAAAAATGTAACGGGAATCTGAACATTACTTTTATCTTGGTTCTTTCCAGTTTCATTGGCTGTGTTCATCCTCATACACATTCAGCAAAGGAAGGCCTAGTAGCTTCAGCTATGGGGCTAGAAGTTGCTTTAGAGTTAATGAAATGATGCAAGCTTTCTACCTGGCTTATTCAACTCAGTCACACTCCGGCTTGGAGGGGTGTTAGAGCTGCTTGTTCAAATGCCTCAAGCTTTTGCTTGCAAGTAGAATCTCTCTAGATGTCTATTAAATAAATCTCAGTGGTAAACTGTGACCAAATGAATGATAAATTAGTTTCTGAATTCTCTCATGGACTTAAGAGCACAAATCTCAGAGTGCGTGAATTCTATACCACCACAGCTTGATTCTTCTTTATGTATTTCAAGCCTCAGTATGGACAATCTTACTGTTGAACCTTGCTGTCTGCCATACAAATTTAAGGGTTAATTGAACTTAGGTAGTATGCTGAGAAATACTTATTTTCTTCTTTTCACTTTCAGAGAATATTTCTACTTGCCTTTCCAAGTAAAATCATGCTTTATTTTACTTAGCTTTATGAGAAGTTAGGGTTTCAGGAGACTAATTCTGAAGAGAATTGAAGAGAGCAGTGAGATTTTATTTTTTATTAAAAAAACCTAATCATCTTTTTCTTTACTTGGATGAAGAAATAATAAATTTTGTGTATATTTCTTGCAAAATAGAGGTAATTGTTTTGAACCACAATAGGAAATTCAGAAGAATGGAACAGATTACCAGCTGTATCACTGAACTCTTTCATATTTTTCTTGGACTAATTCTGGGTCTGTCTCATTTCTGTAGAGAAAGCATGAGTTTTGTTTTGGAAAACCAAACTGTATATAGTACAAGCTGATATTCACTTTTTATTAAGAGCATTTCTCTCATGGTTGAAGCTTGTTAAAACCCACCATTGAAGCCTGAATTTGTTAGATTGATGCTGGAATGGAAAGTGATAATAGATCTTGACCATGATATAACCATAGATCACTGATCACAAAACAAAATAAAACCTACCTAGATTTGGGCCACAGTAAGCCCAGTGTGAGCCTCTCTATATATACATACAATATTAATGAGATCTTTCTTGCTTACTGAGGTACTTAAATTGGTAACATGTACTTGGCTACTATCAGAGTTAAATGCTGTGGTTAGAAGTAAAATAAAGGTTCTATTTCTTTTCAGCTATACAGAAGGTAACTTGCATACATATGTTATTTTATTCAGTGTAGTTTTTTCAGTAGTTATAGGACTAATTCTATTGCTGGAAGCTCTCTCTTGAATAGGTGTTTCAATTAACAGGTAAGAGCATCAGATGAGGTAGTGCTGTTTACAGCTTGGATGGTTGTTGAATGAAGAGAGGGATGATCTTCCAGAAAGGAATAGTTTGTTTTCATTCTTGTATGACTTGAATACTGCTGTCCTTTTTGTCAGATATGATAAGTACTAAGAACCCATATCTCTGGGAGAATTTTAATGTCAGAATCTCTGAAAATCAGGACTTCAAACCTCCTAAATTATATCTTTATGTATATGTTTGTGTACAGCTTCTTGTGCATTGTGGTGAAGTTTCCATAAATATTAATATCCAATAATAAAAAAAAAAATCAGGGAAGAGGAAGCTGCCCTGCATTTCCTCACTACTCAGGAGATCACATTTGAATAGCTACAATATAATCCTATGACTATAATAAGGGTTGTGAACACTTCTTTCCCAAAATATCATCCGGAGTCTTGCTTGTTCACTAGCACTTGAATGCTGTAGTGGTTTTTCATTAAACATGTCTGGAGGAGAAAAAACAAAAGTTTGTTTCTGTCAAGTCCATACGCTGTTGGTAAGTATTTAGCTCATCTGTAATACTGCATGGGAAGATGCTGCTGAGCTGTAATTACTTGTAGAACCAGGGTTTAGAGTTTCCTGACTACTGTGGGATTTACTTTGCAACCATAATGTGGCATTAATATGTTTCTTTGCACTGAATGTTGAGCATGCTGGCAACTGCTTGCTCTCTATACTGGTGGAAATAGTCAACTATATATAATTAGTAACATTCAATCTGCTCTCCAAAATACTAGAGCTTGCCTGGGTCTCAGATTGTCAAGGTTTATTGCAAGCAGTTCAAGACCAGAGAGTTCAATTAGAAAATTAACTTATATGTTATTTTACCATATTAGAGAGTTGATTTCCTTCCAATTTGAAACAGATGATACATTGTTACAAAGGGTTGGGGTTGCACTTAATATTCTCCTATAAAAGAGGTAAAGACATACAAGACTTTTCCGCTACATTGGGTTAGGGCTTTAAAAATAATATGCTTTTTACAAGCCTAGCTGCAGTTTTTATTCATCTAAGTCACGTGTGTTTGCTGGAAGCCATGTACTCTCAGTGCTTCTCAAAGCATAAAATGTGCAATAAAAATTTTTAAAAGTATTTATGCTATGTTTAACTTTGCAGGGGAAAAAAATCTAGTAAGTTTAATCTAATGTCATTAAATGTTGTGGTTTTCAGTAATTTGTAATCCAGAAACTTTTGGTATTGGAGGCTAAATGGTAACAGAAAATTAAAGCAATAAGGAACACAAAAAAATTACTAAGGTTACATTTTGTGGAGCTAAATATTGACTGTTAAAATGTTTGTGCTCTCAATGAAGTGGTGTGAGTGTTGGCTCACCAAGTACCGGTACAAACTGTACCTATAACTTTCTAAATGTTTGAAGAATAAATTAAATGGACCTCCCACCTAGGTGGCCTTGCTGTCATAGATGGCACCAAGAAGGAATGGCCTAAGGGAAAAGAACATGGGCAAGAACAACATCAAGTGGGAATTCAGTATGAGCTGCTAAGGATGTTATACCATCCAGAAATTTTTTATTCCAGAAAACAGTTAAGGCAGTTGAGTAGTCCTAAATAGTTCCGAAGTTGTAGCTTGTTTGCCTGTATGGCTCTCCTTTTTTTTTTTTAGAAGTAAATCAGTATTTTTACTGATTCATGTGAGCAGACACCTCTGGATGGCCTTTTTTTTTTTTCTCTCTTTTCAGCTTTTACTGCTCTTGTACAGTGTGGCACTTTGGCCTGTATAGAAAATTCTAGGGTTTTTTTTTTAATATAAATACACAGGTTGTTGAAGGTTTACTGTCAGGAACAGTGATGCTCATAAGGACTGAAGTGTATGCTTTGAGGCTGTTATAAGGTAGATAAACCCTTTTTTCTAGACCTTTATGCATATAAAGCCACTTCTCATAAAGTAGATAGGTGAATGATCTGTTTGAGTGAGTGTGCCAGTAGCATAACCTTTTGGGGTTAGAATAAAGATATATTTAAGATAGGCAGGTGAATAGGCTCCTGAGCCTTTGTGGAACCCCTTCAGAACTGTTTCTTTGAGTCTTTCAGAGTTTTCTTCATTATTTCTCAGGTTGCATCTGGCAATAGGGTACCCCATGATACAGAGCATGCAATGCTTGGTGGCATATTTTAAAAATAGTTACATATCTAAATGTTTATCTCCCATAAGAGCAGTAGCTGTCTGCAAACTTTATTTCATTTACAGAGTTCAGATTACTAACTTTCCAGCACTTCTTACAAGTCCTAACCAAAAACAATCCTGTTTTTTATAAGCTAATAAATGGATAGAGTAATTTTAATAAGAGAACCTAAGAAGCCAAAATAATTGGAAAAGGAGATGAGGGGAAATTATCAATCTCTTGAACACATGATGTTGCCAAATCCAATGAAGAAAATATACCTTGATGCTCAGAATCGACCTTTTGAACAAGTAGCCACAATCCAGGGGAATTCTCAGTAATCACTGGGAAAGAACTAATCAAATTCATTTTGATGCTTTCTGGTTCTGATATGTGCTAGAAGCAGGCATTTCTTAATACCAGGCATGAAGCTTGCCCTTTTATTACTATAAGCGCTAAGGTAAGGTTTATCTTTCCCAATAAGAAAGCATCAATGTCTAGTGATGAAATGATATAATGTAGAGCACTGGGAGAACTTCTGCTATTTCTAATATATAGTTGCCTGTTTTCTGCTTCTTATAAGTTGCTGCAAATGAAAGAGCATAATGATAAAGAAGACTCTCTTCAGGCAAGAGAGGAGTAGAGACAATTCGCAAGTGCAGTCTGTGCCTTCAGTGTTCAAAACATCATAGAATCATATCATTGCTCAGGTGGTAAAAGACCTTCAAGATCATTAAGTCCTACAGCAGTCAAATCAAACTAACCTAATTCTAACCACCCGCCACTAAATTATGTCCCTGAGCATCACATCCAAGTGGCTTTCAAACGTGTTCAGAGATGGTGACTCATCCACCTCCCTGGGAAACCTATTCCAGTGCTTTATAACCCTTTCTGTAAAGAAGTTTTCCCTGATATCCAACCTAAACCTCCCCTGGAGCAACTTCAGGCCATTTCCCGTTGTCTCGTGGCCAGTGAGGAGACCAGCTCTGCTCTCACTGCAATTATCTTTCAGGTATTTGGAGAATAATAAGGCTTCATCAAGTTGTTCTTCCAGAGAACATAGGACTACTTTGTTTTATGGGTAGGTACTCTAGCTTCCTCTGAAAACTTGCAATCTCAACATGATTTTCCTGTTATGAGAAAACCTGTGGTTTTTGCTGAGGTCTAGCAGCTGAGTAACACCTACCAATAAGTGCAGTTATTTGAAGAGTCCTTGTGAAATTTCAAGTAGATATACGGTTCCATCCTTTATCTCCTTATTTCTAAGGCCTAAGTACATAGGTAATTAGCCTGAGGCCAGCAGATGCTGAACTTGCAGGAGAAAAAGAGGTTGTCAAAAGATACTGGGTCATCTCACTGACTGGATAGAAATGTCTCCAGAGACTCCAGTGGCTCTTAGGGATAGCAGGCAGTTTTCATTTGGAGGGTGGCATTGCAGTTCTTTCAATCTAAGAAGCCTTAAATTTTAGCCATAATAAAGGTATACAAACTTTACAGGAAAAAGTTTTCTGTGCTTTGTTGGTCAGCAATTATTATCAGCCTGGATGGAGTGCAAATATTTGGTCTGCAGTTTTGTACCCTGGTCTATTTTACATCATAAACCTGCAGAAAAGTCAGTGCCTTGACCAGACACTGAACTTTGCTATTCTGTCATGTAACTGGAGAAGCAGCTCCTAAAAACTTATACTGATGACACACGCACTTGAAATCAGAATTTACACCAGAACAGATCAATATTTTTTTTTTCCCTTGGTTTAATTTGGAGTAGATCACTGGGGAGACGGCATGATTTGTGTTATGAAGTGTACAGTATGCTTATTACCACTTTCTATTCTCACTCATTTGAAATAGTTTGGCTCCCACTAACATTTAGGACATTTGCACTGTTATTCCCTGGATTTTAACAGAGCGAAGTGCTAGTGGTAACTTTAACTTTTTTAAAACTTGCTTTGTCTCTATTTATAAGAGAGGCGTAAATTTTTAAACTTTATTTTTGGAGAAGACTTTTTTTTAAACAGGTAGGAATGCCTTCTTCCCAAAATAGAGTTTGATGCTGTAGAAAGTAAATATTACGTTGTTTATGCAAAAGAGTTGCAGAGAGTTCTGGGAAAAGACAGCAATTTCTATTCAAATAAATAGATACAATTTTGTTTTATTCCCTCCCATCATTTTAAGAATCTAGAAATGGGAATCCATTTTCTAGTGAATGTTTCAGTCATAGGGCTATCCTCGTGCCAAGTGAATTACAGATGTATTTTAGTAAGTGTGGGAGTTAGCTGGTTAAGTGTGAGCTACTGAAAAGAAAAGCTTTTGTACAGATTTGTTGCATTTTCTTTGTAGGTTGACAAGTAAAGTGAATACTTCTTCAGAGCATACTTCCTAGTATTTCATGAACTAAATGTTGAACAGATGTACTTAAAGTGTGGAAAAAATTAAATGAAAGGCACATTTAGGATTTATAGAGTTGAAAACCAAAAAAACTAATGGAAATTAGAACTTTGATGAACAGAAACTATGCTGTTAATGCAGGGTTTTTTACTGTAACTTAAAAATAATAATAAAGAAATTGGCTTCCAGGTCCCTGAGTTGTAATCTGAAATTGAATAAATTATACTTAGAAAATGATGCAATATTGGTTCTGAAAAAGGTAATTTATCTGTAAAATATGTTTTTATATTCATTTTAAATTAACAGTGACTATTGCCATTCCATAAAAATGTACTTCTTCCCAGATACGCTGAAATCCAATGAAATCTGAGAGCTGAGAATGTAGAATTTTTTTCTATGTCAAAATTGTGCAATCAAGATGAAAGATGACATGAAAAAAAACAAAGATTCTCAACTCATGAACAATCCCTTGTTACTGTGCTGCTGCAAGAAGCAAGCACAAGGACTAAACTGTGCTGCTGAAGCACAGTCGCTTTGCACGAGTGTGGGATCATTGGCTCTAACAGTGTGCCATTTATTTCAGTAAGACAGGCACATATTTCTAAAATGAGCTGTGGCCTTTATTCAGAAAAAACACCTCTGTTCTGGAAAACAGTCTCTTTAGACAATTACAGTTACAACAACTCTACTGCAGAAAGCATTTGAGCCTGGGACTTTGGGAATTAAACACATGCTTAAGTACTTTTCCTTAATAGGGATACATTTAGAGCTCTGAATTGAAGCTTGCATGGACTAGTGAACAAGGGAATTTTTAAATGGTTGTCAGCCATGTGCATTAAGAAATCCACAGCTGAAACAATGTCCTGTATGTGGAAGGAGGTTCTGAAATGAAATTCTTTATTAAAACAAATGCACAATCTAACAGTGTATGCTATGATGCAATGAAATGTGAACATCTTCTGTCATTTTTACCATCATAACTGGAAGTAATTTATTTTCCTCAAATAAAAGAATAGTTGATCCATCTAAAAGACACAGTGTTGCCGAAAGGGATTTTGATTGAGAATTGAGGGAGAGACATAGGTTGTCTTTGGGAGAACATGTCTTGGTTCTCTCTTCATTTGTGTATTTATTTCTAAAATACTAGTATGATTTTTGATGTTTTCCTATTCATTTTGAAAAATCTGTTTCACAGAAGACTTGGGTCAATTCTTAAAGCATACTATTTAACGTACTATACCTACACTTTAAACTGATAGATCATTCAATATTCAGGGTAGCTGATTTCTTAATATTATAGAAACGATATGCATTTGAAGATAGTCAGATAGCAGTGGTACCCACAGTTAGCCCGTATAGCTGGGTTGTTCCTTTTATTGATATAGTCCCTTTCCAATTATGTATTGCTGTCCCCTGCCATTCCTGTTCTTGTGCAGTGAGAGAGATCCTTCTATCTGTGATTCTTTTGCAATAGTTATTTTAGTCAGTTCTTGCTAAGATTTAGAATTTTTCTTGAAATACGGTCTGAAATTATTGTTACATATACTATGGTGTGTGTGTATATATACACCAAATATACAATATATTATGGTTGTATGTACTATGTTTATTTATAAAACAACTGCACTGAGTAACTGATGCCAATTTAAAACAGTTATAATTGCAAAGTACTAGACATGGGGCATGAAAAATATTTTACATTGAAATTTTTTTATGTAAGAGATGTTTTGCCAGTGACTGCAGCACTGGCTGGGCAACATTTCTGTACCTACAATTCTTCACCTGTAAAATGGGGTAAGAAAGCTGTAGACTGTTTCAGGTTCAGTAATAAATACACAAGGTATATTGTGCATTTTGATAACTGTAAGTAAAACTGAGTCCATGCGCCTGAATCATGTCTCTTTTCTATGTTTTCTGTCAATAGAGTTTTTATTGTTGCTTTTTATGTTTACCACATCTAGGTAAATTATTTTGAACAAGAATCATTGCTTTGTGAAAGAAATATGTAGTGCTTGGAATAGAGATTATGACAGTCTGGTATGGGGAGTTCTGGTATGTATCACTCTTGTTGCTGTCCCACAGGAAAAACTGTAAGTCCTATTTAAAGTGCCACTATGACACCATCATGTATCACCTGATCCTAGTGGAAATGGGGCAGTGAAATGGATTGCAGGATTTAGAACTTTTTTCCCCAGTGAGAAGAACAATCACGACAGTAAATAGTAAATCATTTGTTGATGAACAGAATTATCTACTTTCACTCTCATTACAAAATGTATGCTAAACTCTTCTACCTGTAGGGTAAAACTCATTAAAAGTATCTAATTTTCCTTCTCTATTGTGTAGGTGATTGGCATTAGTAATTTGTTTGGGTGAATCTCACCACTACTATTTTATTGTCTTTGAGTATATGAAGTCATCTTTAGCATTATGGGAATGGATGTATTAGAGCAAAGAAGAATAGGGATAAGGTCTGCTAGACAGTTCAGAGAGATGAAATCAGATCTTAAATTTCAGTTTAATTCTTCCTTGTACGTGTGCTGATAAATTAATCTGAATACTTCAATGTGTACTTCCTCACAATTTGTATGCAGAATACTCAACGAGTTTATTCCTGGTCTAGATAAATTGAGATGCACACCTAGGATGGAAAGCTTGAAATTCAGAAAGTGGTAGACAATCAAGATTTGAGCTGATGACAGGCATTCTTCTATAACAGAATGTGGTACTAAAATAGTAAAATCAGTAAATATTGAGACTAGATTTCTTGCAGTCTGGACAAACAAAACCTTACAGGCTTATGCATTTACGCAGAATAAAAGTACAATTTTCTAAGCAGAGAATGTGAGGTATCACCTACACCCCTTAAAGCTGTTTTGGCCAAGAATAACAATATACAACTGTTGGAACAAAAACCTCCCATTAGTGACTATTTTCAGTCTTCTATTCTCCATTGGCACTCTTGGAATGTCTTCCATTCTCACTTTAGTTGCCTCAGGAGCCTTACAACTCCAGCAGAAATGTTTCTTATGGAGCAGGGAGTAAGAGTTAAGTGTTTCTCCCACTTTTGAGAAAGACCCTGTAAATGAAGCTGCATCTCCAGGATTTGTGATGCCTCCTAGGATTATAGGAATTTGAATAATACTGTAATCAATTCTACTTTGAAGAGTGTAGATTTTTAAAACTTCCAAAATCTACTGCTGCACAAAGTTTTTGTTGAAAGAAGTAATAGCTACAATAGTGTAATAGGAAGCTGGAAACAGAATTGAAAAGAAGACAGTGTTTTGTGTGTCCTAGCCTGGCTTACTATCACGCACTGGGACTTCTTTATATGGCAGCAGACTTCTGCGTTTCCTGTGTCCTGATGAACACATCTTTGTGTGTCACATGATGAGAGGAACACCCAACTATCGTGAACGTGAGGAATGGCCATGGTACTAAGATGTTACAGGTTCTCTTTCAGTAATGTTCATAGGACTGTAGGGTAATTGGGGTTGGAAGAGACTTCTTGGGGGGGGGGGGGGGGGGGGGGGGGTATTTAGCTAAGATTCAGTATCAAAAAACATTCAGGCATTGACTTGAAACGCAAGTGCAAATTCATGATCCATTTAAAGCGTGATTTGAAGGTGAGATGTGTATTGCATCGGAAGTAAGTGTGCTATAAGGAGTAGTCTGAGCTGACTGAGCAAGACCCCTTTCAGCTTGAGATTTGGTGAACTTTCTCTTGGCATGTGACTTCTGGCACTACAACACTGCTGTATGTGGTATCAGATCGCCAAGCTGTTCTGCAGTGTGCTATGTCATTATAAACCTGGAAAGTTAAGAGGTGGATTTGCTAGTGGTGGGATCAGTAGTTGTAGAAGTTTAGAGGACAGAGAGCAATGTCTCAGATGATAGCACTGATAAAATAACAATTTAGGCCATTTAATATTCTTAGTACAGTGGATGGAATTGCTTCCTGATACTAAATACAATATTTTGATGGGCTATCTGACTATTTAATGTGCACAGAAATGTGATTTTGGCATGATTAGCAAAAGAAAAAATAACATTTGAGAAAGCCATCTAATCCTGCTTCCTCCTTTTAACTCTGGAGAGCCAGAGAAACGGTAGCATTTGAGATGGTGATTTCCTCTTTGGTCTAATTATTATGAGTTGGAATGATTAACAAAACAGAAAACAAGCACTTAATGGACACATAAAAGCTGTTAAGTAGACACAAAAAACACTTATGCTCTGTATTTGCTCTGCTGTTAGTGGTGCAATTTCAGAGACGCTACCTCAGCGTTACTATTTAACCCGAGTTTTAGAGATTCAAACAAGAGCAGACAGGTTTCATTAACATAGGAGGTCCCTGAAGAAATAAATATTTATTAAACTTTCAGTGATGTAAAAAAATGTGTTTTTTCTTTTAAACCACACTTCAAGTGTTGGTGTACTGCCTGCCAAATTCATAGCTGGTGAGCTATTTAGAAACTTCCTGTTCCACATGCTAATTAACAGTCTATGAATTTTAACTTAAATCAGGGTCACATAGCTGAAATGTATTTCAGAAAAGGCCTGCATTTGTCATTCAAAGGCATTGCCAAGGTTTTAAGGCCCTGCTATAAAGTGGATTTCACAGCTTGAAAAACTAGTTCTCCAATAACAACTGGGTCAAAAGTGGGAGGAACCCTTTTGCACTGAGTCACATGAGGTGCATTAGAGTTACTTACATTTGAAATCAGAGTTAATCCAAAACCAGAACATTTAATATAAACCTCTTTGAATCCTCGTGGGCGCTGTGGTCTTGGATTCATATCCTTACATCAAATTGTGTTTCTCTGGCTTTAATTTGAAATGAGATTCATTAGTCAGGTAGCAGTAATCTTGGACAGAAATGCTTCTCTTTCACCACCAGATCTAGCCAGATTTTAGGGGAATCTGTGTTTAAGATGACTGTAAGATCTCCTACCTTCGTTTGGTACAGAACGGAGAAAGTAATTTGTCATATGTGGTACAACCTCTTCTTTCTACCACTGGCACAGCTGCACCTTGTAGAAATCCAAACAATTTTGACATGCAGATTCATTGATTTCAAATGCCTCTTTTCATACTCTACATTTTTCCTTTAATGCAAAATTAGCCTTATTATAATACAGCTCTTCTCTGTACCTATATAGTTACTATATACATAATATATTATAATCACAGTCCACTTAAACATATTTTAGAATTCTTGCATCTTAACCATTTAAAAAAGTATATTGCTTCATAACCTACCACTGATTTGGAAGATCACAGAATCACAGAATGGCCAGGGTTGGAACGGACCTCAAGGATCATCAGTCTCCAACCCCCCCCCCCATGCAGGGCCACCAACCTCCCCATTTAATGCTAATCCAGGTTGCCCAGGGCCCCATCCAGTCTGGCCTAAATCTCCCATCCCTCCATTTTCCCTTGTCCTGCTGTTATCAACCCTTTCAAACAGTTGATTTCCCTCCTGTTTGTAGGCTCCCTTTAGGTATTGAAAGGCTGCAACGAGGTCCCACTGCAGCTGCCTTTCCTCCAGGCTGAACAAGCCCAGCTCACTCAGCTTGTCTTCGCAGGGGAGGTGCTCCAGACCCCTGATCATCTTTGTGGCCCTCCTCTGGACCCTCTCCAACAGCTCCCTGTCTTTCTTGTACTGGGTGCTCCACACTTGGATGCAGTACTCCAGGTGGGGCCTCACAAAAGCAGAGTAGAGGGGGACAACCACCTCCCTGTCCCTGCTGGGCACCCCTATTCTGATGGAGCCCAGGATACCATTTGCCTTCCGATCAACAGGGGCACACTGCTGGCTCATGTTAAGTTTTTCATCTACCAAGACCCCCAGGTCCTTCTCCACAGGGCTTCTCTCAGGGTCTATGGATGCCTGTGATTCTTCCAGCCCAAGTGCAAAACTCTGCACTTTGTCATATTGAGCCTCATCAGGTTCACCTGGGCCCGCCTTCCTAGCATCTTGAGGTCCCTCTGAATGGCATCTCTTCCTTCAACCGTGTCAACCACACCACTCAGCTTGGATTCGTAATGTTGTTAATACACAATGCTTTGTCTATTTATTGCTTCCGTATTTTTTAGCTGCAGACTTGATTACCTTTAGTGCTCTCTATAGAAGGGAAATAAGTTTACTCTGGTGAGTTGCAGACTCTTCTCTTTAGGAAGAAAGAAGTGAGCCACATACACATGATTTAGCAGCCCATATGCATATTTACCTGTATATGTCTATCTGGGGAGCTAAATGACCCAAAATCAAAACGAACGCAGAATGAATAATGACAATCTGAGTATTAGAAGTTAAGCTTGGGCTAGGTGTTGTCAGAGTGAAGAAAGATGTAGAGAAAGTGGATCTGGGATACAGTTGAAAGTGTTCAAGAGGTTCAAGGATTTTCTTGCTACCTTAGGTGGGATGAGTGGGAACAAGAGGAAGAGTGAAGATGCTAAGGGAGGTGTGATAGTACTTGCTGCTGGGAGCTGTCAGACATCGTTCCAGTTACTTTTGCCACACTGCTATTACATTTTGTTAATAATAATAGTATATTATAATAGGCCTTATGTTAAAGCTATGGCTTTCTATCTCTTCCAGCAGCCTGTTGAATACAGTAATTATTTATATCTCCTATGGGTAGAATATTTCTTAACAAGAATGATCCTTGGATGCATGAAGTGGAGAATGTTAGTAATATAACTTCTATTCAGTTTACTGTTTGGTACCTAGGATCACACCTGGATGAAAAAGTTCAATTCTAGTATTTATAGTTATATATTTATATATATATATACATATAAATAATAAAGGGTCGGGATTCAAAGAAAATCTACAAACATGATCAGAAGTATTGGAAAATATGTTTTTTGTTTTGAAAATGTGTGCAGTTTTTATTTTGTGGACATGGACTGGTCTTCTTCCTCTTTGCTCATGCTTAAACAGCAATAGAGCAAAAACCTACTAAATATTCAATAAAAAAAGAGTCTTTTTCCTTAGTAGCTTCTTCTCAGCCTTCAAGCATTATTCTGTGTATTGAAAAATTTCCTCTGGTGAAGGCTGAGCTACTAGATTCAAGATGCCCATGTTGATCAGATCAGTTAACAAGCAGCCTGAAGCAGATGTTTTCTGCGAGAGGTGTGCAGACTCTCTGACATGGAGAGATGTGATCAGGGGATGCAGCACCTTCTCTGTTAAGACAGGCTCAGGGAACTGGACTTGTTCAGTCTGGAGAAGAGAAGGTTGTGAGGAGACTTTGTTGCAGCCTTTCAGTATTTAAAAGGGGTTTACTAACAGGAGGGGAATCAACATTTGCAAGGGTAGAAAGTGATAGGGCAAGGGGGAGTGGTCTTAAGCTCAAGGGGGGATGGTTTAGATTGGATGTCAGAGGGAAGTTCTTCCCAGAGGGAGTGGTGAGGAGCTGGAATAGGCTGCCCAGAGAGGCTGTGGATGCTTCATCTCTGGAGATGTTCAAGACCAGGATGGTTGGGGCCCTGGACAGCCTGGTCTAGTACCAGATCTGGAGGTTGGTGGCCCTGCCTGTGGCAGAGGGTTGGAACTTGATGATCTCTGGGGTCCCTTCCAAGCCATTCTACAGTGATTCTATGTGCCCAACATTGATTTCAGAGCTTTATATCTGGACAAAATGCTGCCGCATCATTTTGTGAGGAGATGGGCTGTTAAAGTATTAGCCATGAACGAAGGGGAAACTCCTCCTCCTTTTTAAATTGCTGCTTAATCTATTTCCAATTTTATAAATTTTATTTTATTTTTTTTTAATGGAATTCCAGAACATTATTTTTAAAAGCACTCTGGAGTTTTCAACAACTTTCAATGCTGGAGGAAAGGTATAATACTTGCTGTGCTGCCACCTTGTGTTCAAAAGAGAAGCTTTAATTTCAGAACCGTGGGATTATTTTTTGTTTGTTTTTAGAAGTTTATTTGCTCATAAAAGATGTTGGGTGTATGTGCATATATGGCTTTTTACTAGTTTGATAGACAGAAGTTCCTCTGAATCTTATTATACACCGCAGATAGAATGTGAGAATGCAGATACAGCCAGGAGACAATCTCCAAGCAAGAAGATCAAAAGCAAATTCTTGTAGATAAGAGTGTAGCTAATAGGGGGAAAATATCTCCCATCCTCAGGGAGAACTGTTGTTCTGAAGAACTGGTTTTGGTCTGTGGTTAGCTTTGCACAATTTTTCAGTCTATTGTCTACTGACACGCATTTAGACAATGAAGATGCGTTCTGGATATCTAAAGACAGATGCACAAATGTGTTTCATGACTTTTCTTTCTTGTCTTTTTTTTTTTCTGTGTAGCAGGTACTGTACAGAGTGAGATTAAAGAGAACTGCACAAAAGAAATGATAAAAGAGATGTGTAGCATATTTTATACAGCAGAGTGCAGTGTTAAAACGGTTTCCATTGTGGTCTATCCGGTTTCCAGGCTTTAATGTTGTCAGGGATCAAGACAGGCAAATGGAACCAGAGAAAATGAGAGCTGGCCTGATCTGTTCCCCATCTCTTAACACAAACCTTTTGAGACGCCTGTAAAGGGTGTATGAGGGCACTTGTGAGACCCCCAAAACCCTGCTGAACTATCTTTTTGAAATTTAACAGTACATAAAGGTCTAATTGCAGTTTACACCCCTGCAAGTTCCCTTCGGAACTGTAAAACCACTGATTATGCCGGACTTCTTCTGCCCCCTTCCTTGCAGGAAGGAAAGGTGGAATCCTTATAGGTTTCAGGGTTTTATAGTCCTGGGGTTTTGGCAGGTTTGGAGAATGCCCCTGAGTATTGCTAAACTTGCAATGAAAAATCTGTGGAGCTGATGGGAAGATTGTGGTCACTGCCTGTTTTATTGAAATAAGACACTGCATTGTTGGAGGCGAGCAGGGCTGGTCGTGTTCTTATACAAGGATACAAAAAACAAAAGGGTGTGAAGCATTTTATTTCTAGTGAAAGCTTTGGCAACGTTCTTGTGTCAGTAATGATTTGAGTTCATTGGCTATTCTGGCAGCATGCTCCTCCATTCCTTACCTGTATTTTGGTGTATGTACTCCTTAGTCATGTTTTTCTGTCTGAACTTCTGATCCCAGTTTTAATTTTTTTTTTATATCATTTGGAGATAAAGGGTAAGACCTAGGCATAGAATGATAAGAAGCAAGTGTTTATCTATATTGTACTTTGATTTTCTTTGCTTACAAATGTATTCAGAGAGCAAACACATCTTTGATACTTAAAAATCAAGTGTAGTTTTTTATTATCCCATTTTTGTTTGTTTCTATTTGGTCAAAGAAAAGGCTGCACAGAAACAATATAATCCTGCATTTAATACATTCTATAGTCAGAGGTATTTATCCTATTACAAATCAAAATTTAAATACTAGTTATTTTAAAATAGGAAGGGTGAGAGACCAGTGAAAGACAAAACCATTATCAAGTCTTTCTCTACAGTCTCTTTGAGCAAATTGTTTCATCTTCTAGGACAGGGAAAAATAAGACTTAAGCAGAGAATGAATTGTAATAAACTTTAACAGTTTATTAATTGTCAATATTTTCACATTTAACTTTAAATAATTAAACCCCACTCCTGCCCTCAGGACCCAACTTCTGCTTCATGTGAACTTTTCAAATCTAAAGGAAAGGAAACATCTGGTGTATCATCTGGCCAATGAGGCATTGCACTGCAATAAGTCATGACAATATATTTGATGTTTTTATTGCATATATGAATAATGTATATTGCTTTGTCTATATATTTGTCATTGTAGTTTTCCTGCTTTAATTAACCCACAAATCATGCTGCAGAAGCATATATGGACAATTGAGTTAGTCAAATGCCTTACTAATAGTCTGATATCTGAAAATAAGGCTGTGATTGGAAACTATTGTACCATAACAATTATTCATATGTCAAATAATTAATATCAATTTATTCCTTAATGTTTTTGCCTATAAACAGTATTGTTTACTGTGGAACTTTATTTCATCTCTCATGTTAAAACAACCTCATCCAGTGTTACTCATTTGAAATAAGTTTCTTGTAGGACAGAGGCAAATTTACTGTTCTCACAGCCTTGTTGATGAGGAATGGTACTGAGGCTTGAGAAGTTGCACTTGTTTCTCTTTCTAACTTGAAAGACATCCAGGTTCTTCCTTTATGAGCACTGGAATTCAGTGAACACTCTTTGAATAACATGAGACTTGACATATCAGAGCATGCAATTATGGCAAAGGCCAGAATAAGCGATTTTTTTTTTTTTTATTATATAATAAGAAATATGACAGACCTACTGGAAGTACTTATAGAAATACAAAAATGTCATGAGGCCTAGTTCTTCGGGCATCTGCCCTCCATCTGCCATCCATTGACCAGACACTTGCATAAATCCACAGCCCTTTGCCAAAGCAGCCTGCACTAGGTGGCTAGTAAACATATTCTATGTGGACAGAAGGCCCACAAAGATAATTTTATAATTAAGCAAAATGTAGGTTCTAGAACACCAAAAGGACAGCAAAACCTCGAAATTGTTGTTACTGACAACAACAGATGCAGCCACATATTTCATATTCAAAAGTCATAACTGATAATAAAAGCAAGACTATTTAATTATATTTAATATTTTTTATTTACTTAGGATTTTTCTTGAAGGAGAAATGATATTTTTTTTGAATTTTTGCACCATTTGAGAGCAGTGTTTAAAAAAAAAAAACCAGCCACATTCAAGCCCTATTTATAAGTTCTGCAGTGGTTTGTCAGATTGAGACGGCTAAAATAAACATGACAGACGTTATTTTGTAGAACTTAATACCGTTAATCCTTAAAGCATGGAATCAGGAAACTCTTATTCGTACTGGTATTTGATACCTGTAAGCAATCTCAAGTTTCTAATGCTGATTTTCTTTTCATTCCACAAAGAAAACTGTATCAAGGCCTTTTTCCTGGAATATCGCTTGAGGCTATTCAGAAAAAAAAAAAAAAACACAAAAAAAAACACAACAGGAAATTTGGCTCTTTAGCTCTAATAATGGTCTCTTTATTGAACAGTGACTTGTTTTTTTTGTTTAACAGATTTTCTTATGAAAGAGCTAGAAGTGAATAAATGACAAGTTCAAGCTCATCTGATTTCTTCTGATTTATGTTGACCTTGAAAGAGAGAGAGGTCATGCTGTTGGCAGGCAATAAGAACTAATCTGTTACTAAGTGAGTAATTAAAAGTGAGGCCATATATATTTTTGTAATGAGTTGACAGCAATTCCATCCCCATGTCATACAATTGCTCTAATCAACATGGTCACTGCATTTAGTGCCAAATGAGAAGTTTACAAGAAGTCAGATGACAAACTCTGAAATGTGCAGTTCTTTCAAATGTGCAGCTGACTGACTACATTTCAAATGAGGAAAATGCCCAATAAAAATTAATGGCAAACTGATATGTGCAATCAGGAATATTAAGTTTTTCTAATGAATTGGAGTGGATGCTTATTAGCAAATTCAAGTGAAAGATGTAGTGATGTGATCAATTAAAAAAATCTGAGTTTCGGCGGCTGGGACATTGCAGACTTCTACTATTTAACTGGAATGACTTAAGACTGTTCTGACATCAGGCATGAGCCTATTGACTTCTATGTCACCAAATAGCCTATAGAACTATCCAAAACATATTAGGAAATCTGTTTCTTGAGTTCAGGATAATTTTCAAAGTTGGTTCAGGGCCTGGATATTCCTGCAAAGCACTGAATTCTTTGGTCCTAGTCCAGGAAACATAGTGGTTAAGTCTTCTCTGTCTTCTAAGACTGGCTTGGAGGCTGGGCTTAATTCCAAACTTGCTCTTAATCCATACTGCTTACTGATAGGATCTGCCAAACTCAAGCTTGGAGACAACTGGGAAGAGAACTTCACATTTGCTCTTTGTGTTACTTACCTGGTCTTCAAATGACATTGCACAAGCAATGTTGAGATGGTAGGATGTCCTAGAGGCTGGATAGAATGAAGTCATGGATGAAATATCCCACAGAAGAATTCCACTGTTGCCTTTTGTGAAATCAGGTAGGACTTATAGGCAACTGAAATTGCAGTAAGGGAAAAACAGACTAAAGGAGATTGCTGCTTGATCATTTTGGGTCTCCAGGCTCTGTCAGAATCAGCTGAGCATAGCTGCTACCTTAAACATCTACTTAAATATTTCTATTTGCATTTTTAAGGTCAGAGGACTTTCATACAATGTGCAAAAATGTTTCAGACATGCGTATATATTTGACCAAATTTGGGTGACCCCTGGCAAAAATGAGCCTCCTGAACTATAGGTTTCTGTTTAAAAAAAAAAAAAAAAAATTAAAAAGTTTGTGTAATCACAGTTGGTGGCTAGTAGCTTATGCTTCAGGCAGACCACAGAATTACTCACCAGTGAAGCTGTTTTACCTATTTTTTTTTCCCAGCTCTACCTTTTATACTCACTGAGAAATGCTGAAAATTCTTTCACTTTCTATACTGTGCTTTACATTTGTCAGCTATATGTCCAATCTTGAGAAATCTCTTGCAGAGAAAACTTTGATAAATGTTAGTAGTGATTAGTTTTCTAGAATCACTGTGAAGTCTAGAGCTGCATTCACCTGTCTTTCAGAGAAATGAAAACTACAGTCTTCTCAAACTTGCTGTTGAGTTTGAGTAGAATATTACTGTGAGTTTCAATTAGGTTTTAGATTTGATTTGCATTTCCTGTGCTTGCATGAAGAAGATTCCATCCTTGATGTAACATATTTTGAGGCTGCATATTAATCATATTTAAGTTAGAATCTGATGTTTCTCAAGGGGATATTGGTTGACTATCATTGCATATTGACCACCAAATGTTGAGACCAGTTCTTTACCTATTTTCCCCAGATTACTAGTCAGAGTCTACCATGAAACATCAGAGCTACAAGTGCCTGTAAAGTACTTTTCCCATTATCCACTCATTGTTCATTTTGGCTGTAAGCTCTGCTATGTACGATAAAATCTACAGAAATATGTGAGATTGGCATTACAGTCAGGCAAAAGATATTTCTTGCAAGTGACAACAGCACAATTTCATATCTCAGCCAGCTTTTGCTTGGGTCCAAAGCCATTGTGAAACAGGCTGGAACTGTTTGTGAATGGGAAATTCTGCCTAACAGATGGCTATATGCAAAGGCAGCCAAGAGACCATGCATTAGTATTGTGTATTTGCGGGGGCATGAGCTGTAGCCAGAAAGGTCTGTAAAGAATATGCCCTAAGCTTTCTGGTCCAAGATTAAGCAGATATGTCATTTCTAATATAGTTTTTGGGTAAACTTCTGAAGTATTAAAAAGGAATGCTTCTGCAGCTGTTTCTGCACCAAAAAAAATAAAAAAATCTAAAAGAACAACTCAGTTATGTTATGAAGTCAGCAAAATTCAGGGAGCTTGAAAGGGCTGGTTTTTTAGAACTGCATTTTTGTATTTCTGAATTAGGCCCTTGGACCACAGCCAGCTTTCTGCTGAGAAGGTTGGCGGGGCACAGGAGTTGGATACCCAACAGTCTGCTGCCTTCCATGGTCTCCTCTATATGTAGTGTTCCTCCTGCATAAAGCCATTAGTGACCAGATTGCACAGAACATGGGTTTTTGTTTCGTAGCTTTTATTTGTTGTTCCATTTCCTGTTTCATTTCTAGTTAACCTCTGCTCTTTCTAGTTCAGACATAATATCAAAGTGAATTTGGAAATGAAATTCATATGGAAGAGAATGAATAGTAAACCATACGTGCTATATCCAATATCACTTTCTAACATATAAAAAAATCTTATAATTATTTTTTAATAAACAGAATGTTTTTATTAATGTATGAACTTTTAATAATGGTAAATTTTCCCCCCTCCTTCTCACTCCCCTCTCTCCCCCCCTTTTTTTTTTCCCAATCAAAACCATCCTCAGAATTAATCAAGAGCTGCATTTCAGTTGCAAAGACTTTTGTTGGCAAGATGCCTTTGAATTGCACGTTTAGAATCTGTAATGGATTGGACAACTCCTGTTTCAACCCTCACTAAGGGCACTTTCTTTTACAGTATTTTTATATGGAAGTTTGCATGAAAATTTATATCTGTATTTACTTATAAATGGATAAATTGGATGACTATGTGCAGTACTGGAAAAATCATCCAGAGTTAGATAGAAGGGAACATTTTGAGCATTGTAGCAGTGGAGAGAAATGGACAGGTGTATGTTCTTTGAACTTGAGCAGAAATACAACTATTCCTCACAGATAAAAAACTTCTTGATGTATTCTTTCTCTGTAAAGCTGAATTAAATAAGTTCATAAATTGGAATTATGCTTTTATGAATTATGAATGATTTTAGGAGATGCCATACCAGCTCAGACATTAGCTCCTGGGGGTGGACCTGAGAGCAGTGGGTTGTGGATGTTTCAGAGAACAAGGGCAATAACCTACAGTAGGTTGAAATGTTACTTTCTGCCCCATCACTGGATTTTATTTTATATACTAGGATTTAAGAGATTGTTTCAGGCCTGAAGCACAGTGTATGATATGCATTTGTGTTTTTTAGGTGTTATGCAAGGGAATCAAAGAATCTTTCTTTCATTCAGATCGTGTTACATGTGCATATTAAAATTGAAATTTACTATATATATATTTACTGTATAATATATTAACTATTGGAAGTTACTCTATGTTGTCAGAAAGTTGAGTATTTTCAAGGTAAAAGATAAATACCTTAAATATCGTTGCAGTAGTGTAGCCAGTGAGACAGGGAAGAAAACGTGTGAAGTTTTTATGATAGCCTGTGATGTGACTAAGATGCTTGATAACAAATCGTGCGATGGGAGATTCTAAATAAGTCCATCATTTCATACCAAATTTACTGTAGTTGCCAAAATATCAAGAGCCTCCAAAACCCTACATATCAGCTGTTATTCAGGCTGCTTTTGTTTCGGTACTTTCCGTACATATACATAATAAAAATACTAGGAAAATACATGAGGGATGCTCTGAAAGTAATGCCTTCTATTTCATTGTGTCAACTCACAGCATCAGAGGTGGATGTTAGTGTCATGGCAATAGAGTTTTGAATCTTCCCACCAATATTCTGTTTCATTTTGTTGCTGTGCAGCAGAAGGCAGCAGAGGGGCACTCTGGCATCTGAATGGAAGTGTAAATGAAGTGAAGGGGTTTGTCATTGAATTCCTCCACGCAGAAAGAAAATGGCACTCATTCATATCCATTTGATGCTTCCTGAACATCGATGGAGACCAAACAGTCGATGTGGTGCATTTCATCAGTGGCAACAGCAGTGTGACAGACAAGCCACATTCCAGACAGCCATGCACAGCTGTCACACCACAAAATGACAAGTGTCTCAATAAGTTCATCCATGTGAATTGACAGGTAACTGTATACAGAGCTGAATATCTGCCTCTCTGTGTTGGTAACAACAATGGCAACATTGGAATGCCACAAAATTTGGACCAGATGCTTCCCACAGATGCTCATACGGGAACAAAAAGAACACTCTTTGTGAGTTTGCCAGGATCCATTAAACCAATAAGAGGCTGTAGGTGGTAGTTTCCTGGATTTCATCATTACCAGTGATGAGATATACTGTCACCATTATGAACTGGAATCAAAATGGCAGATCATAGAGTGGTAAGATGTAAACTTACTATAGAAGAAAATGAAGACTCAGACCTTAGTGGGCAAAGTGGTGTGCACTATCCCTTAGGATAGGAAAGGAATGATCCTTCTGCATTTTCTGGAACATGGACAACCCATTAGCTGACAGCTACACTGTGATGCTAACTGCAGACTCAAACTTCCAGAGTCAGACCAGTCAAGAGACAAACTTTCTGTTGCAGTATGATAACGTCAAGTTCCATACCTGTTTGAAAACCATGGAGCACATTGCCAGTCTTAACTGGATTGTTCTACCACATCTACTGTAGAGTTGGATATGGCAACTTCTGACTTCCATCTGATCAGGATGATGAAAGATGGACTGTGTGGGCACTGTTATCCCAGCAACAATGCCATCATAGTAGAAATGAAACAGTGGGCCACCTCCACTGGTGCAAATTTTTAAGGGTACAGCCTGCAGGCTTTTGTTCATTTCTAACAAAAACGCATAATTAATTGTGGCAAAGTAAGTAGGTTGCATTACTTTCAGAACAACTTATGTATATTGAACTCTATGTACCTTTATGTCATAAAACCATGAGGAGATAAGTTCCCATTGCCCCGGAAATGACATTTACAGTTTCTGACCTTGAATTCAGATTGTGTGTTATGTGACTCTGCCCACTCTGGAGCATCATTCTTTGAGAATCAGAATCTTGAGAATCATCTATCAACAGAAATGTTAAGAGGAGATGAGAGTCAGGGATCGTCTAAATTTGCTCACTCATTTTTCAGAGCTGGAAATTAAAATGGATATTCTGTGGCTGTTTCTTACCCAAGATTTCTGTGGTTTGGTTATCTCTATTATCTTAATGTTTTCAAGTCCTGTGAAGGAATGTACTGGAGATGTAGCACTGACACAAGGCTCAGATGTGAAAGGCTTCAAGGTTTGGACTAGGAATGTCTTGCTGAAGTAAGAGGTAGAGAAGTGAACTTCAGTTTAGACATCTGGCACTGATAACATGTGTCTTGAACTTATCCAGAATGACAGATCTTTCTTGAATATCCCCATTAAAGTACCACTGACCTCACCTTTAAATCCTTTATTTTATGTTTGTCTATAATTTAACTTGACTTTGCATTAAATTTGTTTCTGTTGTTGAATAAATGAATCCAGTGGTATTTGTCTTACATAAGGGGCCAATCTTTCAAATGTAACAATTGTTGAAAAGACATATAGCATGTTGGGAGATGTCTTGTCCTCCCTGTGTGGGGTGGAGAATAGATTGGTTAGTAAAGGACTTGAAATGTCATCTAGCTGGATCTTTGTGATGCAAGCTTTAGTGGATGATTTGTTGCCAGTGAGTCAGATGTTGTTTCCTAGTGGCACATCTTCCAATGATTATCATATATATTTTTTTCCTTCATATTTTCTTCTGGACTTGTTTCTTTCTTTGTTCAGAGATGAATGTAAAATTAATCTTTGTTTCCTGGCCTTTCTCTCTGTCTTCCAAAACTTTCCTTTTGGAATACTGCTCATCTCTTTTTATGCTATTCGTTTAATGCTGACATATGTAAAATTATGATCTCTTCTAGTTAGCTACTCAGGTCTTACATTAGCTTTAAGTAATATGTATTAAATAACTTAGGAAAATTCCATCTTAAAACCATCTGTTTAAAAATCACAATAGATTTATCTCAAAGGCTAGAGCTATTCTAGCTAGAAGATGGCTGGTTAGTATTATGAATCACTCATTAGAAATTAATTCCTGCTTCACCTTAAATAAGTAGTACTCTATTAACAATTTTTCAAGGTGATGTGAAGAAATGGAAATAAGGGTAGGTAGAGTGGGGAAGTGGCTTATATAATGAAATTAATGAGACTTTAGGGGGACTCCTCCTGTGTAAAGCAACCATATCTCTGAGTACACTGACTCTATTCCAAAATTGCTATAATATAGTTATATCCAATCAGTATCTCGGCAAATATATAAATAAAATATATTTACTCAGAAGCTATTAAGATCATTTTCACATCAGTCTGTCCTCTCACTGTAACTGCATAGCTATCATACTCTGTGTTTCATAAATATCTTAGGCTGACTGACAGTTACACCGCTTTCAACGTGCATGCCCACCTTTGTTCTGGCCGTGTTCTCCTGCCTCTTTCTTTACATCAGTTCTAGAACTCATGAAGCTGTAGCTCATGAAGAAGTAGCTCATCAGGATGAAAATTAACTGGAAATAGAGAATTGTTTTAAATCTGATCAGTGAGATGATCTGAACTGCAATGAAACAATCGCTAGAGCTGAAACAAAGGACTGCAAAAGGGCCTGCAGAAAAGGGTGGAAGTGGCATTTCTGCAGTAGCCTGCAGGTAGATCAATTTAAGGCAGTTGCGATTTTATGTCTGTGGTGTACTTAGCAGTTTTCATAATACATTTGGCAAGTGACAAAAAACCTGTTTGAATTTCTTCTTCTGTGGGTGATATTCTTTGGACAGTTTACAATGTTTATATAATATTAAATTTGCAATTTGCAAATGATCTTGCTAAGTAACTTTTAGCAGATTGGTGCATCTCTTACCATAGTCTGTCTGCTGAGTGGAATTAAAGATTCAAAATCAGAGACTTAACTTTTTTACTCTCATTGTTTATAAAACTTAATGTATGGATTAACTGTTTTTTTTTTTCTGGCAACAATGAAACCTTTGGCTTTTGTGAGAAATTGCCTCAAATTATCATTCAACCCACCTATAATATTTTTGTTTATTTTCTATTGTGCCAGGTAAGATCTGTTGCTTGATCTATGGAGAAAATTGATCGCAGCTTATGTACACACATTACTCTGAAAGGAATGCCTCCTATTTTTTTTTTTTCATGGAAGCTACAATGGATACAAGGAACACAATAACATTATTTGTTTGAGCAAATTTTGAGCTACAAAATGCTATTTTCTAGCTATTAGCTGATTCCCACAAATGCTTTCATTCTGTGGTGTGACAGCTGTGCATGGCAGCATATAACACTGTGGAAACACACCACCCGTGATCTCACTGTGCACACATCCACTGTTTTGTCTCCATCAGTGTATAGGAAGCACTGATGAACGTCAGTGGGTGCCATTTTTTTTTTTCTGCATGGAGGAATTCAATGACAAACCCCTTCACTTCATCCACACTTCCATTTCAGATGCAGTTCTGCCAGAGTGCCCCTCTGCTGCCTTCTGCCGCATAGCATCAAAATGAAATGGAATATTGGTGGGAAGGTTCAAACTCTATTGCCATGACACTAACATCCACCTCTGATGTTTGGGATGACATAATGAAATAGGAGGCATTACTTTTGGAGCATCCCTCATGTATTTTCCTGGTATTTTTATTACTTGTATGGAAAGCACTGAAACAGAGAAGCCTGAATAACAGCTGATATGTTGGGTTTTGGAGGCTCTTGAATTCCTGTCATAGTTCTGGGTGGAGCAACTTAGCCACCAAGTCAAATTGCTTTCAGCTCTCTCTTCTACGTTGTATTAAGTATCAGTAATATTTTTTGTTTGTAATGCCTTATGTTTTGATGATTACAAATGTTGGTGCTATGAGTTACTTTCAAGATGAAAGTGGAAATCGTTACCTTACTTATCATTCTCTTTTTAAGAATGTAACAATCTTTAATAATATATGTAAAGGTTCAATTTATGTGGCTATTTAAATGTTCTTTCAAGCTTAGAATTAAAGAAAAGGTGTAAGCCAGTAGTTAAGTCCTACCACTACCAGTAGTACTAGAGCAGGTACATAAGTGCATTGCTGACAGCCTCTTTGGTTTTTGCCATTCAGCCTTTCAAGGGCTTAGTGGAAGAAAGTTGTTTGGGTATGTGTTTGGGATATATCGCACTGTGTTCTTCTGCCAGGCTACTAAGTCAACCTAGAACTCTTTGGATGAAAACAACATGTTTAACAGTGCAAGGTTCATTTAATAGAACTGGTTGTTTTAGTTCAGAATAAGGTCGTCAATGTGAATGCTTCTCTCAGAATGATGACGACTAGAAGCCAGTGCCCATTTTAGTGCAACTAATCTCTACCATTTGTGGTTTTAACAAAATTCCAAGTTCTCCTTTATGCAAAATAATAAAGCAGAAGTATTTTAATGGTAATATCTGCACACCTAAAATAAGAAAAGCTTTGGAAACCTTGAGGGGAAAAATGAGCTCATTTTCATATCTGTTTCCCAAACTTCGGCAAGTTTAGTATAGCATGCTGATTGTTAGGCATATAATTAAATTAAAGCGTCTTATGGTATTCATTTTGGCACTTCATTTCATTATAATTGCTTGAAATAACTAATAATGGAAATCATCTGAAATGAAGCTAGTTTTTAAAAAGATGTCCAAGCTTATTGCCAGGAACACCCAGAATCTCAATTGCCATATTTTTCTTTAAGTGAGAACAACTAGTGAAGACGAATGACAAAAATTTTGTTATTTGGAAATATTATAATGTTCTTGGACCTGTGCTTGTGCAGTTCCTGGAATGTATGATCATGGCCCTTTTTGAGAGCATTCTTCAGCAATTTCAAGGAAGGATTTGGCATTCTATGTGAGTGCAGTCAAAAGAACTAAGAAAGAATATTAAGGACTCTTTTGAGAAGGTTTCCAGAACCAAGTAATCCATTCTGAAGAAATTGCCTTCCAGAAGGTGAAAGAGACTTCAGTTTTTTCCAACAGGAAGAGGGTAGCTGAGACCTGGAAGTCATGTCTGGAACATTCTGCAAGAAAAATAGGTACTGCTTAATGAGTGTCATGAATGAATAATTTATGTTGGATAACATTTTTGGAGACTTATGTTTCTGAGATGGGAATCTGAAATGACTGTTTCCTCTTAGTAATAGTGGAAGGTGGTCTGACTAGTCAGAGAAATTACCATATTCTAGTCTTTTAGTGTGGAAAGGATCATGACAAGTGTAAGAAATGAAATACCTTGTTGAATTTTCAATTTACTTTGCTGGTGAGGCAGAGCCAAACATTCTTTTCCTGTTAAGTTAATTTTAAAATGTTGTGTATGCATGTCATATAGCTGGTTTTGGGTCTTATTTTTTTTCTTCTTCCACTCCCAGTGATCTAGTCAACAGCCTCTGTTCTTCCGTTTAAAAGACCTGTGTTTCATGCATCTCAAGGATTTCAACGTCTATATCACGTGATTCCCATTAATCCTCTTTATCCAGGGAATGTATTTCAAGTCTTTGTCATTTTACTTCAAGGTATTTTGTTGTACCTTTGTAAATTACTTTGGTTATGCTTTTTTCCATCCATGTCAGGAAATACAAACAGAACCGCTGATTTAGGGATATAAAACCTATCAACTGTGTGGACAGCTCTTTCAAACAGTACTAAAGAAATAAAATTGAGGAATGTAAAATGTTCTTGGTTTTTCAGACTTTTAAAGATATATTATTTCAGATTATTTCATAGTTTAGGAGATTTATATAGCACTGAAAAAGCAAACTTTAAGTGCCTAGAATTCACTCTGTGGTCCAAACTCACATAATAAAAAAAAAAGCATTTGTCTGCACAAAGCCTGCTGACATCCACACTCCAGAAGCCTCTGCACTAAGAATGAGATGCGGATCTCTGGATGAAATGCAGGGCTGCTTATTGCTTGCATTCACATTGCCGGTTTAAGTGTACTCATACTAATTGTGGTCAATAGTAAGTGTACAACTTAGAGAGACTCTCTGACTCCCTGAATGGCAATCTCAGAAATGGTTTTAAGTTGAGGGAGGGGAGATTTAGGTTGGATGTCAGGGGGAAATTCTTCACAGAGAGAGTGGTGAGGTGCTGGAACAGGCTGCCCAGAGAGGCTGTGGATGCCCCGTCCCTGGAGGTGTTCAAGGCCAGACTGGATGGGGCCCTGGGCAGCCTGGTCTAGCATTAAATGGGGAGATTGATGGCCCTGCATGTGGAAGGGGGGTTGGAGGTTGATGATCGTTGTGATCCCTTCCAACCCTGGCCATTCTGTGATTCTCAGATGCATATGCCAAGCTCAGTTGCAAAAGATTTTTTCCAGCAACAGCAGGTGGCTCTCTTTGGCAAACTCCCACCAACCATTCTATTGGCTGCTACTAAGTAGCCTCTTGATCTTTAAGGCAGGGAAGCTGATGATGGGATTCTGACCTACATATTTATCTGGAAGAAGTTTCTTTCAACTTACCTTTCACTTCTCCAATTGCTCATTTGCTTTATATTTATCTATCTATTTCGTTCCAAACCTCACATAAGTTTCTAAATGCCTATAAATCAATTTAATGTTGAAAGGAACATTTTACATGCTAGAAATCTATCCAGTCTTTTGCTCTTCATTTTTTCACCTGTACAACCTCATTTCATTGTGCCTCCGTAAGAACCTGGTGTCCTCTAGATTTCATGTGCTGTGCTTCTTTCTTGCTTCATTAGGATTTTTTAAATGATATGCTATATTCTGGCTGCTTTTCCATTTTTGGCTTGAGATCTTGGTATGGTCCTCCAACTTTTCTTGTGCTTCTACAATGGCAAGCCAGAAGTCCCTCATGTTTTAGTACAGATAGCGATGGCTAGAGGAAGCAGAACCAGATTCCTTGTCTGATCAATATTAACTGGGTTGAACCTGATGATACTGCAACTGTCTGGCAAGATGTGAGTTGTTGTATATAACACCCTTTCTCAGGAAACAATTTGCCCTTTCCTTCCTGGCACAGGGAATACAAACAGAAAGCTAATGACCCACCTCTTCTAAGCTGACATTTGTACAAGTCTGTCAACTCAAATTTACTATTGGCAGCCACCGCTCTGCTCTGTCATTTTATTTTTAATTTTTGTATGTTGTTATCCAAAACATTGTCTCCATGACTGTCTGCTCCTGCAGACACATGAATTAAACCTTAAAAGAATTCTGTGACTTAATGGAAATAGCTGTAAATTACATATAAGAGAAGGTGGAAGTCCTACGGAGGCACAGAATCTGCATTAGGCAGTAGTTCCTGACTGCTGGATTAAGTTTCTGGGCGGAACAATGTTCCCACTGTTTTTTGGAACTAGATTTCTAAGAATAAAAAATGAGGATCACAGGTAACAAATTTCACAAATTCTCTGTTGACAGTAGACAAACACAATTGTCAGAAAGCTGCTATATTACATTTTCCATTGTGGCAGTTACCTTCTGGGTCATTTGTTTAACAGCTATATGATAAAAGCTTTTCCTTAAGTCATACAGAGGTCTCGAATACCGAAGAAAACTGTCACTCCAAACAGAGTTTCACTGCTAACTTGTGATTCAAAGTTTGCTCTGAGTTAAACACTCATAACCGAAGATAGAAATTAATAGTAATGTTTCTATCTTCTTTCAATTTTGTACATGCACAGGAGAAAGGGACCATGTGGGGTCTCAGATTGCATGTAGAAAATAAAAAATAGATGGAAAAAGTAACAGCTTTCCTTTAAATTGGATGGAAATGAGTGCACCTTTCAAACACAAATTTCAGGATGAGTGAAGACAAATAATGCCATCTCAGTATTACTACTATTTAGATATTCTTATGTTGACTTTTCATATGAATGTAGTAGAAAGACATACAGCTATTCATCGAATTTTTATGAGCTTTAGACATGTTGCAGACAGAAAGCAGATGGGTCACGTTTTCCACCCCACAAAGTACTACTTCAGTCTAGTAGAGAATCGTTGAGTAGTGTAATGTTGTCTAACATGTGGCTGCTCCATTTGGAGAAGTTAGTTCTCAGGTGAACTTTGGATTCTCATTTTATCTTCCCCTCTACTACTTTTTGCTGACCTGAATAAAAATGCACAATAACACTATTTGATAAAGCAAATTCTCAACCACAAAACACTATTTTTTTAATACAATCACTGTCATTAACTATGCATTTTCACCAGTGATGATTAAAAGCCTTGATATCCTTGTGGTGAAAATATCCATGGGTGTCTGGAACATGGCTTGCCTTTCTTGTCACTCTAGCCACTGTTGAAACACAGCCCCCTCATTGTGCTCATGTCCAGTCTTTGTTCCCCAACAGTGTTCAGCAGGTGTCAATGAATGTCAGTGAGAGTCATTTTTTCTGTTTGTGGGAATTCAGTTCAACACCTTTGCTTCAACCACACTTTCAAGTCAGATGCTATTCTGTCGCACTGCCCCTCTGCTGCCATCTGTTGCACATCAACAAAACGTAATGGAGTATTTGTGGGAAGGTTCAATCTTACTGCCATACTGCCAACATCCTCTTCTGATATTGTGGGCTGACATAAAATAGAAGGCATTGCTTTTGGAGCAGCCCTTGTAAAATGTGAAGAAAAATCAAATGAAGTGGGGAATGGTATTGTGAAATGCATGCTTAAGTTATGAAATCCAGGATGAAAAGTACAATGAAATGAGTGAAGCATTTTCCAGAATCTAGTCCCAAAATAATGCTATGGAGTGTTTAGTAGAAAAAGAAACAATTCTTGGTGGAGGAAAAAGAGGAGAAAATCAGGGATTAAGCAAACGAGAAAAGGTGCATAATTCGGTGTCAGGAACTGGACATCTTACAACTGGAATTTGCCTATTGAAGGAAATAGTAAACTCCTGATGCAGTTGAAAAAGCCAGAATCTTAGCTATACATTTTATTAGGCTCAGTCTTGCAGATGGTTTCAAACGGATACATAGTGGTCTATTTTCCACACCTGACTTTTTTGTGGTTTTTTTTTTGTTGTTTGTTTGTTTTTAAGAATAAGTAGGGGACTGGAGGGAGAAAGAAACATTCTGAATTTCTTCAATTCTTAAATTAAGGGACTTTATGAAGAATATGTAAACCTTTTAATAGAAGACACTATTCAGAGGAGTGTCACTCAGTGATATCAACTAATGACAGTAAGCTATGATTTTTCTGGAGAGGTTGTCTGGAGAAACAGCACATTACTAGAAATTCTAAGTTGACATTTAGTTGATGATTTACCTCAATACAAAAAGTTTAGAACTTGCCTGAAAATACAAGTAATCAACAGCTACACGGTAATGGCATATTGTACAGCTGCATTAGTGGTGGAAAACAGGCAGAGCTGCAGAACTTTCTTGAAAACCCATTTGGGAGCGCTCTAACAACTGTACTGCCTAAATTATATTTCCCAATGGCACCACCTCTGTTAAGTCTCTGCTCTGAGGGGCTGAAAATAGAAACCCAGCAGGAAGGAATGACAATATTTTTGGAGCTTTTTGCAGTTCATGTAGTGGAAGAATCACGTAATCATAGAATTGTGAGCAGTGGAACAGTCTGCTTAGGAGGGCTGTGGATTCTCCTTCTCTGGAGATATTCAAGGCCTGCCTGGGTGCCTACCAGTGCAGCCTGCTGTAGGGGGCCTTCTTCGCAGGCGGTTTGAACTCGATGATCTCTAGAGGTCCCTTCCAACCCCTACAATTCTGTGATTCTGTGAAGCAGGAATGGATTCATGCAAAAGAGAGTGATAGGTGCGTGTTGTTTCCCAGGAGTGTTCCAAAACCTGCAATTCTGATTCTGTGATTTCCAGAGGCGTTGTCATTAATGTGATCAGTCCTTTCCGTGCCCTGGGGCAGCTGTTGGCAAATGTTCATATTTGGGTAAATTGGTAAATGTTGTGATCCAAATTTGATTTGCAGTTGTTTCCCACTGTGTTCAACAGGAATTTCTTGATTCCACTAGTTTTATTCAGGTAAGAAATAAGTTTATGTAGGCATGTAATACAGATATTGTCAGAGGACATTCTCTGTAGCCAGTTTTGCACATTCTTCCTTCTTTCCCAAATTATTCAATTCTGTATGGAAGGTACAGCAAGGCACACCAGAGGGATGGCTTTTGGGATGGCTTTCAATATTTTCTGCATGTGAAATAGAATCCAACCATGCTAGATATTTCCAAAGAGCAAAATCTTCCAAAATGAGGAAGATCAGCTAAATATAATTTGAAATGGTATGAGGTCCTGGCTTTCTTGTATTTCCACTTTTTCAGAATTAGATTTGATTCACTTGGACATCTGAATGAAGCAATTCAAGAACTTTGACTTTTTTGTACTTCACGAAAAAAAACCGAAATGATTCTCAGAGGATCCTCATAAAAACTGTGTACAGTGTGCTTAATCACAGGCAGCAGGAGAGGCAGAATTCCAGAAAAGTGCCTAGGGAGTTGCACATGTTGTATTTTCTCTGCCCTTTATACACTGACTCACAAGCATGCACACTTCCATATCACTTCCTGAGCTTACTCTGCTACTTTATTATACTCAGATTGTCTCAGCAGCTGGAGAGTGTGAAATGGCAACTAAAGAGGGAAAGGTAAAGGACTGTTTGTAATGGTATCAGCTCATAGCTTTAATTTCATGTTTACTTTAGAACTGAATTTAAGGGAGATTTACAGTTTTGAGAGATGTAGGGCTTTTATATTATTATTTTGTTTTTTGAATTTCAACTGGGATTTTGGGGGCTCACCATTTTAAGCAGCACGTCATCGCTGCTTAGAAGCAACTGACCAATGCCTGAAGATACTGGGTTGTGTATTAGCGTTTTTAATACCTCATTATTTGTATTGAAGAATAAATTGAAAGCAATATGTGATAATTTCAAAATTAAATTATATTGCGTATCATATTTACAGTAACTCTTCTCCCCTTCCCCTCTGTTTTTTGGTGTTGTGGTGATTCTGTTAAACATATATTTTGAACAGATAATTACATCTTAGTTGATTCCTTTATTATTGTACTTAAAAATTATTGGTTTTGCTTCATTCACTTTTAATGCACCAGTTGCCTGCAGCCTACAATAAAAATAAATGCAAACTATGATTAAAAGCTTTAGAAGGCAGATCTGACAAATGCAGTATAGGACTTAGACACAAAAGGCAATTGGTCACTCCTACAAAATCATATCCCAACTAATGAAAGGCTTTGAGATCAATAGATCTCTTTGGTAATTTGGAACCTGATGGGCAGCTAAATCGGCTGTCATAAATCAGGCAATTGAAGTCAAAGAAAAGGAACGTTCTGGGAAATATGGGGATAGAGGACTAGAAGGGGTTGCCTGGGTCATCAAGACCAGTTTTTTACTGTTGTAGACATCCATGATTCATAATCCCTCTCATTAAGTTACCAAGATCTATCTTAAAACTAGTTTGCCTCCACATCTCCTCTTGGCTGGCTGTCACAGAACCTCTTTCTTCTGATGGTTAGAAGCCTTCTAATTTCCAACCTAAATATACTCATGGCCAGCCAACACCCATTTGTTCTTTTGCTAGTGCTGTCCTGAAGCTGAAAAAAATACTCCCTTTCGCTTCAATCTCTTGGTGCAGGAGATAGCATGTCCCACAAACTCATTCTGCTGCACTATGCAAGCTTGGTCTTCTGGGGTTTTCTATTGTAGTGGCGTTTCCATGCTGTAGGGATTCTCTTCTCTGAGCACGCAGGTCACAATTTGAATTCAGCCATTTTGACCATGGCATTTCAGTGTGAGAGAGGCAGTGCCTTGTGTGAGAGGAGCAACACACCTTCGGCTCTAGCGTAAACAGAATAAGGATTCCATATTAAACAGGTAATTCAGATGTGAAAGATTGTGCTTGCAGATGTGACGATATTAACACTGTAGTTCATAAACAGAAAGGAAATGCAAATTGAGGAATTAGTTTTGTCCTGCATCTAAGCTTACTAGTTTAATAATATACATCCGAAGTTTTTCAGTAGACTCATAATAAAATGTCACTCTAATCAAGGATGCTAATGGATTAATATTTCCTATGATACTGCTGATCATTCTCAGATGTGAATGGGGCATTATTTATCAGACATATCATGTATTAGTTTGTGTGTAATTAACTAATATTTTTGTACAGTGAATAATAACTGTCTTTAAATAAACATTTAAAATAAACTGTAGCTTTGTAGTAGATAAAAAGTGTTTAGGATTTGGAAAGCCTTACTTTACCAGTAGATGGCACAAATCAGCTTGATTTGGCTTCAGAGCATGTATAGAGAATACACTGAATAAATAATGAATGGAAATGATTTTAAAGTTCTATTTGAGGTGATCAGATAACAAACAAAATATATTAACAGAAGAGTAACGGTCTTATTTTCTGTTGTGTAGCTTGGTAGATTTTTGGGGAAAACAATGTATACACCAACGCTTTATACTATTATTCAGGGAATTTTACCTGGTTTTGGCCTATTCAGACCTAAGTAGAAATGCCAAGGCAGTCAGTGGGTTTGGATCTGGTCCTCATGTCATGAGTGCAAATCATCTTTTCTCTGAAGTTTTTGCCTGAACAAAGTTGCAGATTTGAGTTTGCTTATTTTGTTGGTAGTTTACTTTTTTCTTCTGAGTATACACTATTATAACTAAATCTTCCATTCTTGCTGTTTAAATACCAGTTGGCAAAGTGTTTCATCTATTAAGTCTCTAACTCTTTTAATTGGGCTCATTTTAGCTCAGGGCATTTTGTACTTAGAGGATGGCTTCATATCTTGGAAGGCACATCCCACGTGAGATGTGGAGGAGTGATTTGGAGAATAATCTTGCCTCATCCTCCACTCCTCCCTTGCCAGCCATTGGGCCATGTTTTCCGTGGGGAATCCCAGCCCTGGTGACTAGACAGATTGGCTCCTTGCTACGCAAAACAGGGCCATGTTATGGAGAAACTAGGCAATCATAGATCTGCCAGCAGCCTCCTTGTTGTCCCAGGTGTGGTTTCCACCCTGCTGGCAACCAGAGGAATCATAGCCCATTTTCACAAAGCACTTCTGATTTAGCTTAAGTCATTTCTCACAACAGGATAGAATACAAGAAATTAATAATAATAATAATAATAATAATAAAATGTTAATAGCCTTTGTTTGAATATTGATTTTTGTCAGCCCTATAGCATTTGTTCCATTTGGTTATTCAGCACAAAAAAGAATTCCAGTTCATCCTAGCTCTTTTCTATTAAGGATCATCAATGATTTGATGACAAAAACTCTTTCGGTAGGATGACTTGCAACAGTAACGCAGTATCTTGAAACAATTTCATATTTTATAAGCTGAAGGTCTGGTCGAGAGTTAGTTATTCTTGGGATTAAAAAAAAAATCACTTTTCTCATAAATAAAATTACAAGAAATTCTTTTGAACTGTACTGACTCAGTATTACTTGGAAAGACATTTACTCACTTATGAGATATTGAATGAGGAAGAAGTTTCTCTACCAGGAAAAACTGTACAAGTTTTTAATAGAAACCAACCAACCAACAGAAAAAAACATGCAACTTTTCTCCTAGTTCTTTTAATGTTTTTATATGCAATTCATGTATTATTACCTTGGCCAAGGAAGTCAGGAGGGCTAGCCAACAGCACTGTGAAAGTAAGGTCTCGGTTATACACTAATGTAAAAGTTCCTCTTACTCTGAAGTACTGAAGAGCTGTGTTATGAACTCTACCAGTTGTGAAACTATCTTGGAGGATGCTAGGGGCCAGTGGAGAGATGCTAAGGAGCTGTTTTCATTCCAGAATGACTCAAAAATCCCCTACAGTGACAACACAGGTGTGAGAACACTACTGAGGGCAATAGTCTGCTGCAACATGGATCTACAGCAGATCATTGAAGGCTACTCAGCTGTTGAGAACTGCATGCTAAATTAAAAGGAGGTTTGAAATGAAAGAAGGTGGCAAAATGCGTTTTAGGAGGTACAAAACCAATGAAGTGAAAAAGTTCATCTTTGCTGATGTGGGTATCTCAGGTTGCTGCTAGATGGCACTAGAAGATGCTTATGTGGCAAAAGTGGCAGGAGACTGCAGGCAAATTTCTTCTGGGACTCCTACCTGGCTTGCTCTGAAAGCACAATGAATAAGCAGTTACATATATACCAAGATAGTCCTCCTCCCTCTTCAGTACTATTGTGTGCAGATTTTAAGGATGGGAAAATGACTACTCCTTCTTGCAAATCATAGCTTGTATTTTAGTGCCTTGGAACTTCAAAGCGATTTTGTGATTCTTTGGGGGCAAAGGATTTTGTACAAGTTTAATTGCTGTTGTGACGCTGCAAAAATCTATGTTTGCATGGGTGAAACTGGACTTAAACATGAGAACAGGCCTTCTCAGCTTTGGATATATTTATTGATTAGACTATTTTTGAAGTGTTGATAGCAAATAGAGAAATACATTCTTTTGAGACTTACTATGTAATCAGAGAAAAGACACAAAAACTATCCTGGATGATCTTCAAAGCTTGATAATTATTTTTATTAGTTGTGTAGCACCACTTGCAATTGTGTTGGCAAGCTCAGTAAAAGGCAGGGTGTGTTTTAGGAGAGATTAGGATGAAAAGAGCTCAGAGCCTCTCTGTCTCTGAGCTAAAAGGAGTTTCATGCACAAGGAGTAGCTGGGAAGTGGAGTTGGGGAGCAGTGATACCAGAGGCACTGGAATAATGGAAATAAATTATAGGAGGAATTAGGAGCAAGAGTGTAGATAGGGGTGGACTTGTGCAGGGTCTGGAAAATTCCATCTTGTCTCTTATAGTTTCCAAGCAAACAAAAGCTAATCTAATCTTGGCTATGGAGTATGAACACCACTCTTAAAATTTCTGGTTACATTTGAAAGTATTGCCTTCATTTTCTTTCCGCAAGACTGAAAATTCAGAGTGTCTTATTCAGACTAGATACTGAGTTTCTTTTACATCTGCTGCTGAGTGCTTGGATCATTTTACACAACCAGAGTGTCTTTTCTGCAGTGTCCATGAGTCTAGTTTAGATATTAGCACTGTATTTATTACAAGAGTATTTATTTATAGGAGTGAATTGAGATACATTGATGATGTACTTTGGTCTTTCCCAGATGCAGATATGGCAACCAGTTTTGGAGGGTGTTATGAGATCCTTTGAAGAGGTTTCATCTGTGACAGTTCAGTAAGAAAAAGAAGAAAGAAAGAAAGAAAGAAAGAAAGAAATCTGAGAGTCCAAGTAACATTTAGAAAACTCTTAGAAGTAGCAGTTGTCTCTCAAAATGGTGCCATCATGGCTGTATTATAGTGCTTCTGAATGCCTCATAGAAAAACACAAACCTTTGAGTTGGAGGAGACCTCTAAAAGTCGTCTAGTCCAACATCCCTGCAATGAACAGGGACACCTACAGCTAGATCAGGTGTTCAGAGTCCTGTCCAGCTTGACCTTGAAAGTCTCAAAGAACAGAGAACCTACCACCTCTCTTGGCAACTTGTGCCAGCGTCTCACCACCCTTACTATAAAAATCTTCTTTATATCCAATCTAAATTGTATTCCTTTAGCTTGAAACTATTTATCCTTGTCCTATTTCAAAATGAGAGGCTCGAATGGCACTTTGTTAGTAAAATGTTATTTCCATTCACCTTGTATGAAGGATCAGGAGACAGGACAGATGTTTGAGACACTGGCAGGAGTTGTTTATTATACAGGTTATAAAAACTTTAGAAAGGAAATACAAATACAAATTTAGAAGATGGCTTTCTGTTACAGTGGTTGATAAAGGAAACTTTGTAAATTTGTTTCACTAAATACTTTTTCAAATGGTTTGAGTCTTCTGTATTTTTATTCATGTCTTCTGTTGCTTAGTATAATGCAAGCGTTGTTAAAATCATGTAAGTTTATCTCTTTTCCTTTTTTTTTCTTCCCTTTTTTTTTTCCCCTCCTATATTTCTCTTTTCATTTTTGTTTCCTTCTTCCAGAACTTTCTAAAACATTCAAAATTTTTTAAAAGCTTTTCTGGTTTAAGAGAAGATATGAAGAAGTGAAAAGGAGTAGTAAGCTTATAAGACACATTCTACACCATTTTGTAATTCTGTATGTATTCAAACTTCTAAAAGTGTAGAAATAACTTCTCTTTTCCTTAAGGGCTTGAGTTTTTAAAATTTCTTATTTATTTATTTTTTAATGCTTCCAAATTGGTATTAAAAAACTATCAGCCTAAAAAAAGAGAAAAAGGCAAGAAAAATTCCTGAGGACATTTATTGCATTCATA
>JAPSGF010000001.1:42914014-42996551 GCA_035772895.1 Perdix hodgsoniae | reverse complement strand
GAAAGGAAAGGAAAGGAAAGGAAAGGAAAGGAAAGGAAAGGAAAGGAGTGGGGAAATGTGGAGAAAAAATCACAAGTCAAAAATATTCTTCAAAAATTTGAAGACTTTCATGAAAGTACTTTGGATTCATGTATGGAATATTTTCTTGATTTTAGTTTTGAAAAATACCCCCACCTGTTTATTCAGTTTGCTTTTTTGTCCAATATCTTCTGTTTAAAACAAAACAAAAGACCATATATATTTCAAATATATATTAAATACCCATATATATGTATCTATATGTTTGGTTTTTTTTTAAAATATATATATACACATACATATAAAGCCTACTACATGACATTTGTAGGGCTATGCTTGTTGTCTGCATAATTTAAAATGATTTATCTTAAAATTTGAGCTGGTAGATTCCAAGTCAGATTTTACTTATAGTATTACAGGAATATACTTCATCTGTAAAACCTCTTATGCAATTGTGGCCAGTCTAAGTACATTGAAAGTCTGTACTGGTATGCTTAAAACCACACAAGTTGATGTTGTGAAACAGTTCCTGTATTAGATGTGCTCTGAATGTTCCCATGGTATGAGCACACAAAATCCTTCTTCATAACTTAGGTGTTAGGTACATGCCAGGTCTGTTATTGATATCCAATCTACATAAATTATTTTGTCTAATTATCACCTAATCTCTCTTATCTTAAATGTTATATTATTTTTAACACACTTTTCTATTTATTTTTCTTGAACTATTTTATGAAGACACAGCTTGTCTCATCCCGCACTATATGTTTGCATCATTATTGTTACTTATTTGCTTGCTTGGTAAAGCCACTGAAGAAGGACTTCAAACAGGAAGAGAGAAGTAAGTTGTTCATACAGAAATGTACATTGAAGTCTGCTTACATTTCTGGTTGTTTTTACTTATAGTTGTGATGGAAGGTCATAGCATCAACTTCTTATTGCCTAGCACCAAGAAAAATTTGTTACCTGGAGCAAGGTCAGTCCTTGCACATGAAAGTCTTTTCTCTGGTGGGTGAGATGGTTTGTGAAGAATTTACTGTCCTTCAAAAAGGATGGCAGTTGTTGAATAACAAACCAGCTCTACAGACTTCTTTAAGAATTGTTTACATAGAGATAAAGATAATAGAGACAGATGGATCATGTACGGGTGTGGAGCAGGGAAGGAGAGGAAAAAAGCAGGTCATGGGAGGTGATCCTTCCCCTCTACTCAGCACTAGCAAGGCCTCACCTGCTCTACTGCATTCAAGTGTGGGCTATCGAGTACAAGAGAGATGCAGAGTTACTGGGTAATCAATCAAAGGCCCGCTAGTATTGTTTAAGGATTTTTATCTTGCAGGCTGAGAGAACTGAGAATGTTTAGCCTAAAGAAGAGAAAGCTCAGACAGAAGAATCTTGTCAATGTACATAAATATCCAAAGGTTGGCTGTAAAAAAAGACAGATATTTTTGAAGTTTTCAAAAAGGATCTGGCTGTGGTCCTGGACAGCCTGCTTAAGATGACCCTGCTTGAGTCCAGGACTTGGACTAGATGATCTCCAAAGATCCCCTCTAATCTCAGCCATTCTGTGATTCTGAGTAGAGGAAAAGTGCATGAGGGTGGAAGGGGGGCTTGCTGAGGAAGCCTGAGCTATGAAGAACATCAGGTAGGAAACAGTAAAATTAACAGGCAATCTTGGAGAGGGGGAAAATACAAAGTCAGGGCTGCAGAAAGCAATCTTAAAATATTCTTCTCACTTCAGCCCCTCAGTAGCAAAAGTAATCAAGACTGTAATTGTGCCTATCAGACTGAGAGTTTCTGTATAGTAGGGAACTGGCCACTCCCTGGCATTACTCTTGCTCCAGGGAGCCTGGGAGCAATACATCTCAGTGCCTTCAGAATTGTGAAGAATGGTCAAACAATGCTTGACCTTCTGGTTAGAAGGCTTGTGCAGCAGTACACTGAGGAGCCGGTAATGACATGTATGTAAGTCTGCTGTAGATGAACAATGACATTGTTAAGAATAGCAGTGACAAAGCCTTGTAGACAACTAGAGATGGGACTAAATCTAAAGAAGAAAAAAAAACAGCAGATACTGTTGCCACCCAAAAGTTCCAGTGGAGCAGGATATCCACAAGTCCTTTGTACACTGTACACAAGAGGGGTTTTAGAAGTAAAAAATGAGTAAATACACTCAGCAGAACTAATAGAAAGTGCTGTGTGAAGAACATACATATGTGTATACATGCATGCACTCACGCATACAGTATAAGATGAGCCAGATATCAGGAGATCTTGAGCAAAACTGAGCAATGATGGGTGTTGTGGGTGTGCCTGTGTACCAGGCTTCATTACAAGATGCAGGAGAGCATCCACAGCATAATTTTCACCATGAAAATCATAATGAAGATATTATGGTAATAAGAGCTACATAGATATTCTGCAGTGCCCTGTGTATCCCTACTCATGAAATTCAAGACAATAAATGGGCAGCTATCTGGCAGTGGCACTGCATGGCTCCTTTTCAGTAGGCTTCTAAGAGCAGGCTGGAGACCTGTTGATAACACATGAGATTCCTTATGTCAGCCCAGCTCTGATGAGTTCATTCATAATGTGATGGTATGATTATCTAAATGCCAATCAAACTACACGTGCATGATCAGCATCTTCATTATTGTCTCTGCATTTGTATTGTGGTCTTAACTTCCCTGCCAGATCAGATACAGATTTCGCAAATAACTACGTCTCATGCATTGAATGAGTGGTGAGAGAGAAGCCTACTGCTTGTCCTTCAGTAACCCTTAAGAAGTCTACTCTTAGGTGAGATTTCTTATTGATCTTCAGTTCATTATCTCATTCACTGGAGTTCTGCAGTGCATCTTCATTACCTGTAGTCTGATGTTCATGCAAAAAATGTATATAGGGAATCTCTTTACTATTAGTGAAGACTCTGGAGCTCTGTTCCTCTTATCATAGAAGTACCTAAATGATGGTACTGTATCTGAGTATCATTCTTTCACCTGATAGTGGCTGTGCGTATCTGCATGTTCTTTCATATTTTGGGGAAAAAAAAGGATCTGCAGAAAGTGCTAAGAAGTTTGGGAAGTAATTAGAACTTTTCTTAAGAAAAGGGACCTCTTACTGAGAATTACTGAGAGTAAGGGAAAAGGCAAATGTATCCACTGAAAATGAGTTACAGACCATCTGTCTGTCTCCTTCCAACACTGCTCTTTCACACAGCATTCTTTGGAAAACAACTATCGCCAATATACGGTGACTATCATCTATTTCTACAGCTGAAGAGGTGGTCAAGCAGTGTGATAAAGGGTGAGCCAACACAAAGAGAAGAGAAAACAGGAAAACCAGCAAATTAATTAATTTCCAATTGTTTTCCTACACAGATCAATCTCTAGTGCATAGTATTTATGTTTGTTCAGTGCATTTTCTTTGGTAGACAGTGGACATTGAAAAAGTATCTACACAGCAGGTGCATACAAAATACGTGACTTAATTTTGTGCATGGTGGTTTGCTCAGAAGACCTGGTTGCTTAAGAAGGTTTTCTGTGCCCAGGATAAACATCATTTGGTGATGGCAGTGATTTTGGCGTTTTGATGATTTGATGATGCTTGGCTAGTGACAGACACGGTTCTTATCAGCAGAATTCACTTGTTTCATCACTTCTTATGATAATATCAGTAGTGAGAATGCTGAGAATTGCAAGCTTTTCAAAGTGGGATTGCCTGATTGTTTGATGTAAGATTTTAAATTACATAGAAATGCACTTTTTCTTTCTCCAACAGTTTATTTTGTCTTTTATTTCCCATATCATGACAAATTATACAGCAAATCTGGAAAGCATTAATGGGAATATCTTAAAATTTTAGAAGCAAATGACAGAAAGTCTTTGATTTTTTTCCTTAAATCTTTCAATAGTTTTGCAGTTTAGAAGACCAGAAAGAAAGGTCAGTTTACAGAATTATGGTTGATACTTAGGGATTCTGAAAAAAATGCATCCCTAGCAATATTTCTTCATAATAAGTAGTGATGGCACACAGCTTCCATCTCACCATCCTCTAGGGGAGGAGAAAAGCAAGGATCAGAATCAGGAGAAAAGCAAAGGCAGGTGGGTTGTGAGACCTTTTGTTTAAAAGTTTCTCTGAGGCCATGGTAAATTAGAACAGCCTCAGGACTCCCCCAACATCCTAGAGGATGATTCTTGTTGCAATATGTGTTCAGGTGTTATGACGGCTTTAGGTAATTTTTTACTTAATTCCTACAGTCTAAGACACAACACAGAATTCAGCCTTCTGCTCATGACCAGAATGCTGTCACCTGGGATTCAGCAGATCTGCATGTGTATGCCTGTGATAGATGAGCTGGGAAATAGGGCATGTCAACCACTTGTGCACATGTGACTACCTCTAGCAGGCAGACATACAGCTATTGTGCCTGTCACATCAAATGTTTTGAGCAAAGTTTGTGTAACCAGGAGGTCTGCACATAGCTGGCAGTGCACAGTCAGCCCTGAGGTAGTTTTTCTATGATACTGGTAGTTGTGAGTATAAACTTTTTTTGTGTAGCATAGTAGCATGACCTTCCTTGACACCTGTGTAATCATGCATATGCTGAGCTTGAAGACAGTATTATTCCCTAATGCAAGCTGTTTCATTGGATGGGAAATCAGGGACTGAATCATTCCTTTTCTTTCTTGACTTCTGCAGTATGCATTATTTGCAAAAATCATGCTCCATATACGATTGGCTTACATTCACCTCATGGAGTAGCACAGAGCATCAGTAGACATATAATACATATTCTTGTAATGGAGTACATTGTTTCTGAAGTCTGTCTTGCTCTAAACAGATGAATAATTTAATTTCTTTTTTGATGTGTCTCAAGTAGGTTCTCTGATACAATCAGCTTTTAACTAAAGAGCCTACTTTCTTAAAAGTGATGAGACTCATCTGCTTGTTGTTTTTTTTAACATCTAACTGCCTAAGAGAAAGGTATATGAAAAAGGATGAACTTCTTTTTCATCAGTAGACTTGCTAACGGACTGGGAACTACTCATAATTTTTAGGTAATTCCCAAGTACAGTTCAGGGTTGATGCATACCCTGAAAGATATATGGTTCCTTAATAACATTCTCTTCCTCATAATACGTTTATTCCATACAGTAGTTGGTCTGTGGACTCCTGTGTATTTTCCCTAAATCCTTAGAAAGATAAAAAATGTAAATCTGCCAGTATTGTTCAAGACTCTGTCTCTAAAAATCCTGTATAATTGTACTCACCATCGAGCAAAGGTGCAAGATCCATCTGTTCATTTTCCAAATCTGTTACAATTCTGTATGCATGTCTTGCTGTCACAAGACTCTGATCATACTGTGCAGGCAGAGTTTTAATTCCATACAGTGGGATGACAACAGGTGCTTTCTTGGAATACTGAATATCTTTACTGTGTTGGTAGCCCTATCACTGTAAAGAATAACTTGGGCTGGGCTAATTATGGCTTTGTCATTCAGCCTTAATTAATTAACAAATGCATTTGCAGTCTGGGGAGTGGGGAAATGTGAGGGGAGAAGAACTACGTAAGTGCTGACTGTTACTATTCTGAGAGCATAGCTCCTGGAACATCATTTAATTTGCAATTATTATTATGGTGGTGATTGAGCACTTCACAAAAGATGTGGGAATTCACTAACCCAGTAAACATGTAATCTAATTTCAAGCAGAGACCACAGTGAGTTAGAAAAAACAACTGAGAACTTAAAGGAAGACAAAGGTGAAGCACAATGAGATAAGACCATGTACTACACAAAATTTACCATGTCTACTTCTTGCTCCTTCTCTAAATTACTTTCTTTACTAATATGCAAAAATGGGTTTATAGAAAGAATCTAACTGAGCAAATAGTACTGTTGAAAAACAACATTTCATCTAACGTGCAAAAAGTGAAAAACAGTAAAAAGGTAATATAAGGAAACAACAAAGTAATCAGCAAATGATGGAGGAGAAGGTGTGCTGACTGAGAGTACTCTTGGTTTTCCACTACAGCAGTGTATGAACTTTACAGGTTCATGTATTCTCTGGCTATTCTGTGTTCACTGTTAATCCTCAGTGAGGATGGGATTCTTACGGATATTTGATGGAGAAGGTGCTAACCACATTAGCTACCTGTAAAATTCTTTATCATCAGACAGGTGGGAATGAATCACAAAGATGCTTACTCATCAGAAGTTTTTATAGCATTTAAGTGTTTAAGGATGTTGTCTTGTGGTGTTGATATCAGCAATTTCCCTTTCTATCTTCACTGAAATTGCGACATGATTTCTGTGTCATGAATGTTGAGCGTATTTCCACAGATTATTTACTCCTAGTGACTTATATATTTACTATGTAGTAGTAGTCCACAACTACTTTTTTTTATTTTGTCAATGACAAACACATACACAAAAAACTGTGCATCTAAGAATGTTCAGTTTATTTTGAAAAGAGAGGAAAGTGAATGTTAATGAGTAGCAGTGACAGTGTCAAGACCCTATGAAGTATAATTTTCTTAGTTTTACTGAACATCGTGACTATGAATGGTATAATCACTCTTCTCTAGCTTTGAAATACCCTTGAATAAAAAGAAACACATAAGTAAAAAGAACACTGAAATGGCTGTGTTAATAATTATGGGGAACTTCCTCAAACAGTAATGTCAAGACAGGAGAGTACATGAAAATGTTTGAAAATGTAATACATGAGTGAAAGGGAGGGAAACATGGACTTGTCAGGAACAGAATTTGTCGTCTTGATGTTGACTGATATGTTTGGGCAGCAAAAAGAGTGTGGAAGGCTCTGGAAGAGAAGATAAGCTATTCATATTTGGTATAATTAAGAGGAGGAGAGTGAAAAGATACATGGGGAAGGATAATGTTGCACTTTCTTGCATGACTGTATTTGCCAGGAAGAGAGAAAATGATTTGGTGTTATGCCTGAGTAAAATTTTAACTGTGTACATGAACAACAATGTCAATATAAACATTACATTAAAAAAGATTAGTTTATTATGAATCAAAAGGTATGGATAAGTGTACGGGAGCTGCTGAATCACAGCCTGAACCTTTGATTAGTTATCTGAGGCAAGCAGTATGTCAGCCCTGGGAGCACAGGTGAAAGCAGTTCACCTGTGCTGCAGGAAGGGGTGGAGCCAGGCTCCACCTCTCCAGACCCATTTAAGTGCTGACTGCCAGGGAGGAAGGATCTCTGCTGAGAGATCCACTCCTTTGGAGACCTTTACTGCGAGCCCTCTGCACGGGTAAGCGTTCCACCTATTTTCTCTTTGTCTTGTCTTTGTTACCCTTGTGCCTAACTCTTTATTGGTTTATTTTTGATTATACATCTATCTGACTGTACTTTTCAATTATATTATTTTTTCCTTGATTGTACAATAAGGTCTTCCATTATTTAAGTTTTTCATGTAGAATCCTTAGAGGATGGAGAAGGTTTGAATAGTGTAAAGGGAGACAAGAGTGTGATTTGAGAGCCATCCCTTTCTCCCCAGTCAACTCAAATTTCTCAGAATGTTTTTCCTCCCCCCCCCAAGAACTAACTGGAACCCAGTTAAATTACTAGGTTCCAGGTTTACAACAATCGAATGGATATAGTTCCTCAGACAGCACAGAATTGAACAGAAAAACTCCTTGTGACAGGAATCCAGAAGTATAAATGGATTCAGAAATTGTTAGATACAATTCATGTGCTTGTCTTCTGTCAAGAACTACTTAACTCTAGAGGCAACTCCTGACTCAGGAAATCCTTAAAATACTGATTCTCACAAGATGAGAAGGTAAATCAGGAAGTGTCAACATTGAGTTGACCTCATTCTTACATCGTATCCCTAAAGAAAAAATTCTAATCATGGAATCATCATAGAATCATAGAATGGTTGGGTTGAAGCAGGCCTTAAAGCCTACCCAGTTTCAGTCCCCTGCCATCAGCTGGTTGCCACCCACTAGATCAGGCTGCCCAAGGCCCTATCCAACCTGGCCTCAAACACCTACAGGGATGGGGCATCCACAGCTTCTCTGGGCAACTTGTTCCAACACTCTCTGAGTGAAAAAATTTGCCCTAAAATCTAATCTGTTCTATCACCATCTACCTGTGTAAAAAATCACATTATGGGAAAGGGAAATGAGTTGCCTCTGCTCTTACAAAATGAAAGTCACATATATTTAAGAGGAAAGAAGTACAAGGAGAGAAAGAAAAAAAAAAAAGAAAACAAATGGAATTGTTTGCTTTCTTTCCTGGTTCCCTGTTAAGTTCTGAGTAGTGGGCTGTGAGGATGGGGAACTGCTTGGGTGCTCACTGCAGAAAGATGGAACAGCTTTGTTGAGCACCGATGGACTTCCTGACATTTCCTAAAGGAAGCCAGAACTAGCAGAAGAATCACTGTGTTTTGGAAGCTGTTTTTAGGAATAGCAGACAGCTGATACAAAGAAGTCCAGGAGATTCCTAAAACATCCTGAGGATCATTTCTTGGTGCAGGTACTGAGGGAGTTGAATGGGAAATGTGCCCTCCAAAATTTGTGCTTATAAGCAGAGAGAGTCTTGTGGGTGAGTTGGTGATTGGTGTCCATCTTGGCCATAAAGTAGTTGAATTTAAAATCTTTGATGACAGGAAGACAACTGCCATTAAGACTTCAGCTCTGGACATGGGGGGGTGTTGAGTTCAGGCTGCCCAGGGAAACATTTAGTAAAGTTCCTTTGGAAAGTTAGTTCCTTTGGAAAACTTCTGAAGGTATTGTGGTTCATGAGAACTGGTCATGAGAGCACAGAAACAGGCAATTCCAAAATGCTGGAAGTCAAGCAAGTAGGACATAAGGCTGACTTGGTTAATTAGGGATCTTCATCTAAAGCTTAGGCAGAAAAAAAAAAAGTATGGCCACTGGAAGTGAGATCAGGTAACATTGAAGGACTACAGAAATGCTGTTATACCCTCTAGAGGGAAAACCTACACAGTCAAAGTTCAATTAGAGTTGACAATCAGTTCTGTGGGGAACAATAAAAAGGACTTTTAAAAATATGTTAACAGTGAAAGGAGGATCAGAGATAACATTCATTAATTACTTGATGAGTATGATTACCTCGCAACTAGGGAAGTAGACAAAGCAAATATTTAATGATTTCTTCACTTCAATTTTTAGCACCAGTGAAGGACTCTGGACTCTGAGACCTCCAGAGCCTTGACCTAGAGGATCACAATTGCAGTGATGATAAAATCACAGCCAGCCCTGGATTTTTGAGGGATTTGCTGCTCCAACTAGATACATGTAATATGTATGGGGCCTTGTGAGATTCATCCCAGGGTACTCAAAGATCTGGATGATATTATTTTGAGATGCCTCTCTAGTATTTTGTGAGTGATTTAAGGAGGCAGGAAATTAGAGACATCCAAAGAGAAGATTACCTTTTGCTCTCAAGACTTTGGATGTTCTGTTCTTCCTATTTTGCTTCATTTGTTCTGACATTGCTAGGTTTCTGCAGCTACGCAGAACACACCACTCCTGCCAAAGTTTCCTGTGCAATACTAACATCAGTATGCCCAGCCTGAGTCTGATTTCCTTCCTTGAAGGCCTGATTTCCTTTGTTCTGCTCCTGGGAATTTTCCACTCTGTGTTTCATACAGGGTGGTTATTCAGCTGATTTCTTTAGACTTCATCCAACTAATTGTCCTAGGGCTCTTTGAATAGGTTATCATTAAGGTTTTAACAACCCATTATTGTGCTTTGTCTGGGAGGGATGTGATGCAGCCTTTGTAAACAAATGGTGGATTCTCCTTATAATAAGGCCTTCCATGATTAAAGAGTTTCATAACAACCTTATAGCATCAAGTATAAGGTATAAATTGTACACGGTTCCCCCACACACCCCCTTTCCACAAATGACAGGTTACTGATGTACCTCTTGGCTATAGAAGTAGTATTAAATATTCTGGTAAAAACAATTTCAGTTGCAGAAGGAAGGAATGACACAAGGAGAGAAACCCCAGGTAGATCGCATAAAGATTGTGTTCAAAGAGCTTCAAAACAAACAAACAAAAAAGATGGATTGATAATGATGAAACAAGTTGGCTGTAAGTGGGATGTTTTTATAATGGGAGTGACCAAAGCAAGCTCACATAAAGAATAATTGGCAGGAAAGTGAGAAGTTACGCATGGCAAAAGGGAAGTGATGAGGAAGTATGTGATGGGGATCACAAAAGACCATGTTATAAAAGCAGGTGGAGATAGGAGTGTACAGGAAGATGGAGCAGTGCTTCCCCAGCTGTTTGCTTGTTTCAAGCTGACCTTAACAGTCTTGCTTTCTCCAGTTTTGGAGTAGCACACCTGTAGCTACTACAGTTGTAGCTACTACACATCAATCTCCACAAGAGTCTTACTGGTGTAGTTACTGTTTATGAGAACCATGTGTTCCCACGTGTTAAGGATCATGTAGACTACTGATGCTGTTACCATACTACCAACAGGCAAGTTATGGGCATTTCCTGCATCAGATGATGTCTTTGGGTTTGGCTTGTGCCTTACATTACTTTATCTCATTCAAAGTTGATAATGGTTTAAGTTTTACCATTTGCTTCTATTACAGGTTTTATTCTGTGGCTTGACCTCTTTTCATTCTCCTTGGGCTGTGCCTTCACCCATGACAAATGTGTGGGCAGGCCTGTTAACTTGTGCCATAAACACATTCCTTTCTTCAGGGTGGTACTGAAGGTGAGGCAAGAGTTTAATAGGAACTTCTTCAAATAGCTATGGCGTTTTGTCTGTTGAGATGCATACTGTGCTGTTGCACTTATCCTGCTGTACTGGCTCTGCATGCCTCTCTTGAGTAAATCTCTCTCCAGTCATTGATGTGGGTGTGTCTCTCTCATTCCTGCATCAGAAAGGAGTGATAGTTGAGCCTTTTGCCTATATGTAGGAATTGCCTGTCTCACTGTAGAACCCAAACTTGGCTCTGATCTTGTTTCTTTATGCCCTTGTATTTACACAAAGCAAATGATAGCAGCTTTGTTCAGGTAATGGCAGGTTCTGCTTTTTGGTCTTCTGTACTATGGATCTCCACGTAGTTCAAAGTGATTGTTGTGCTCAGTGTTGCATCATAAGTTTTCCTGAATGACCAGATATTTGGTTGTTTTTTTTCTTTTTTTTTTTTTCAAGCCACAGAATTCCAGCTTAAAAAGAGAGAGTTCTAGGAACACACAAAACTAATCCTCATTGAAAAAAAGTCAAGTTAGCAAGTGAATGTCATGATGTACTTAGTCAATTTAAGACTGCGTGGGCAGGAAAATTCAGGTGTTCAAATAAAGTCTTTTCTGTTAATTCTCCCAGCTCCATTTTACTCGTATTTTTCCTGAGTTCTTTCTCCTGTTAACTATGAATTGTTATCCTCTATAGGATATGTCTTTGATCTGAGAAGTATGTTGAGGAAGAATAGATAAAACATATTAAGACGTAATTCCCAAACTATTTCAAGTGTTTTCTTTCTGTGATTCTATTATTTTTTAGTTAAAAATTTTCATTATGATGTAAAATAATTCCTGTGCCTCTTAGCTGAAGATGTTGCTGTATCAAGGGTAAGACCTATTTGAAGGCTGGTCAGTGGATTTTGATCTGTAAAGGGAAAATACTTTTAGAACCAATTTTTAACTGAAAACCTGAGCTTGGTACGTAAACGATACTGATACACAGCTTCAGTTCAGTGTGCTTTTAATACACAAAAACATGAACATATGTAGAGATAAATATACTCAGTATAGAGAAAAAACCCATACAAAAACACCATAAACCCAAAGCAAATAAAAAATGCCTCCTTAATTCTTTCTTTTTGGCTCATTTACATGATAAAATATATATACCAATCCGAATAAAACATTAAAAATAATGTACCTTACACAGCTATCAGAGTTCCGGAATTGTAAATTGAATTTACATTTTACTACAAAGGGTTGCTAGATCTTTCAGGGAATGACTTTTTGTTCTCTGAGAGATCAGTACTGTGTTCTGTTTCATACAACGAACAACTACGTTCAAAAAGTTTTGAAAATCTGACCTTTTATTTTGAAAATAAGACCATGAATTTATGTTAAAAGAATCTAAAATCAGCATTCAATTTTAATAAAACAGAAAATGATTACGTTTTAAATAACTCTCTGTTTAGAGCTAAATTTTCGGATACTGTTTCTAACTTTTCAGTTATTTACAACAGTTTAATACCTTGCCCTTTCCATAAATATTTAATTTTGTCTCTCATGAGGCAAGTTTCCTTGTTTTCTTTAAGGGAGAGAACACCTATCTCCAGATCACCAAGGGATACCTATAAGAGTAAATTACCATGAAACAAGTTGGGGTGTGGATTTACAATGTGTTGTTTACTCCACCCAATGGCTTCCTTTTATGGTATATGTAAGGTCTTTACCTCCCATCCACTGAGGTGCAAACTACGTTACACTCAATGGCGGTAAAATTACATGGATATTCAAGCAGTTGCTAACGTACCATAATTTCACAATCTGTCTTATCTCTTAGCAACTTGTTTGCATATTATACATTTATCATAGCAAAAGCTTGTATAAGCAGAAAGGGAGCTTAAAAGGGCATTACTTACAACCAGTACTCAGTATCATCTTAGTAAAAGGCAAAGTGCAGTGTATTTGTAATTCTGAAACTCCCTTGTGGGGTGAATGTCCACCAGGATTATTTTGTAAAGAATGTTTTAGGCAAATTATATTTTCTGTTGATCTGTACTGATGTTTTTTCTACACAGAAGTTGGAGATATCATGGATTTATTCAAAGACAAAATAGGTAGTTAATCATAGAATCCTTAGAATTGGAAGGGACCTCTGAAGGCCACCAAGTTCAACTTCCCTGCAATGAACAGGGACATCACAGCTAGATCAGGTTGTTCAGGGCCTGTTCCAGCCTTGCCTTGAAAGTTTTCAGAAACGGAGCATCCACAACATCTTTGGGTAACCTGTTCCAGTACATCACCACTCTCACTATAAAAGACTTTTTCCTTATATCCAACCTAAATCAACTTCCTCTTTGAGCTTGAGATCATTTCCCCTTTTTCTATCCCCACATAGTCTGCTAAAGATATTATGATTCATGAATTATTGTACAATTCAGAGGGAATTCTGCCCCTAAAATGAAGGATGATATTTTATTTTATATCTATCCCATTTTACAGAGCTTAGCACTGCAATTTTTAAAAGAATTTATCATGGTTTTTTCTTCAAAATATCATAATATTTTAAAGAAAATATCATCTGGTTCATTAATCAGAAGAACAGAAATTATATAATAAAATAAACCTGAATAAATCCATGTTTATATAGTTAGTGTTGAAATATCCATATATATGTCTCTTTAGTTATTAAATATTGCATACTGTATCTACTTGCTAGAAGAATATTTGTAACTTCAGATTTCCTTTATCTTTTTATTACTTTGATCTCCTTTAATTTTGATAAATGTAATAAAATCTCAATCAAATAGTATTTTAGTGTTCAAATCTTTAAAGCATTGGAACAGTAGTTTTCAAATAAAAGATTTCTGAAAATGTTGGAATAAAAAAAAAAAAGTTGCTCAGTAATGGACACAGTCATAAAAATAACAGCTATCCTGTTCTAAAGTATTCAAATTTACTATTAATCTAGGCACACACTGACAAAAAAACTCAAATGTCTTTATTTAATTTATCTAAATACTTTTGAAAATGAATCTCCTTAGAACTTCATTCCCAATTTGAACATGGGATATAGGCTTTGACAAAATTTTGGTATTTCTAAAGATATGACCTTATGCCTTCCTGTTAAAGAGACTTCTGACAGTGACTGCTCTATCTAGAGAGAGTGTGCTTGGGTAAACACAGGTTTTTTTTTTCTGGAAAAAGCAAAAATGGGAATTGTAGCTTTAGAAGAGCTGTTAAAGAAAGGGAGCTTCCAAACCCATGAGATAAGTACCTTAAAACTGGCAGAAGTAAAGAATAAAATATGCCTTTCACCACTCAGAGTTATTCAGAAATATATGTTAACCATGACTTGATGAGAAAAATAGCGCTACTGTACCTTTTCAAGTGTGAATATACAACATATTTTCTCAGGAGCCAGTAAAAACTAACCTAGTAACCCCAAACTAATCTGACCACAAAAGCAGGAGCTGATTCCTGTTCTTTCTGTGTGTTGTATTATTTGCTTTGTAATGTGAGAACTGTCTCACTTGACCCAGCCCAAAATACCACGCTTGAGTGCCCACTGTTACCCTGCTGTAAGTGAGAGGTAACCTACTCCTGCATGGAAGGGCATTTTAACTGGAGGTTTTGAGAATATACAGAGTGCTTTACAAGAGACTAAATAGCACCTACAAACTTGCATCCTTGTTTGTCATGCAGTGACCTGTTCTAATTCCCATAAGTTCAGGAAACCACTGCAGTGGGTAAATTGTAAACCGAATTTATGATACCTGAAGGATACTCCAAGAGATTGAAATTTGATTTCTTAAACAGCTTAGAGAAAATGACAACATTTGGACTTTTCTTCTCTGACCTCATTTGGGTTTCCTTTTGTCCTTCAGGAACATTAGTAGGTTGCCACAGTCTCACAGAATTTCAGACAGTGTGATGAGATTGCTCCAGGTGATGGCTGAAGCAAATGCAAATTTTCAGCATCAGTTTGTGAGCAGCAGCTTGCCTTGTAGATGGTCAGGAAGCATGATGGAGTGCGGTGGGTATCACAGCACCACTCAGCGCCTGCTGAAACTGGGGAGGAAGGCTCCTGCCGTCATCAGCTTGCTTGAATGAGGCCCTTTTCAGGAAGCGGTAGCCACTGCTGGACCAATCCAAAATGTGAGTTCCTATCCATTTTTTTTCTGTCCTGCAGTTGCCAAAGATCTTCCTGCTTTACTAGCTGCTATAAAGCGTCTCTTGACTTAACAGCTCTTAAGCAACTGTTGCTTTTTTCTTTTCTTTAACACCACAGCCCATTGTTAAGCAATTTTTAAATATGTGCATACACACACACACATATATTTCTTCAATGCCTGGCTTAAGAGGTCTCTTGGAGGTGTCCGACCTGAGGAAAACCAAGCTATTTGCTGTTTTCTCCTTTATTTCCCTGGAAGGTGTCTCTCTCCTCTTGTGATGCTCTGAACCTCTTCCTACCAAACAGCATTCTGGTATCCATATGTGTTAGACTTCTAAATGGAGAGAAGATTTGTCCAAGTGTCACTCCATCAAAGAGAGATACTGCTCAGGTATTTGCTTGGCAGATAGATGAGGTGGCAGAGAAAGATGCTTAAGTGCTCAGCATGGTGAGGTGAGGTCTGTGTATTGCAGGATCTGAAATGGGGCATGTTGTTTGCAGAGCAATGGATCAAAGCAAGGATACTGAACACTCATTTCAGCAAAGTGAGAAGCATAGCGTCTACACTACAACACTGACATGCTGTTGTGTCTCCACAGAATCTTTTCAGCCAGCCAAATTTCTCATGTCCAGTTCTGACACAGTTACAATCTCTCTTTTTCCAAATAGGTTTAAAGGTATATTTAACTTTTGAAGATTTCCACATTGCTGGGGAAAAAAAAAAAGAAGAAAAGCATTTGTGTAACAATTGAGCTGAATCATTTGAAGCATATATCATCTAATACATGGTAATTAAGGTGAAGGCAATTCCCTTTTTTTTATTGCCTCAGTTCTAGCTCACACTGCTCATTCCATGCTACACCCCACTTTTTCTGTGTCTACTGAGCTCAGTCATCATGGGAACAATTTTCAGTACTCAATCTTCCTCTCCACCTCAAATATATTATATAGCTATGCAATGATGTTGAAAATAGTTCCAGTAACCCAGGAGTAGTTTATCAGATGAGTTGACCAAGTTTGGTAAATCTCTGATGTGCTTCACCCTCTGGACCTGTAGCTCTCTCTTCCAGTATTGATGCTTTTCCTTCTGATTGTTTATTGGATTACAGTTCATTTTCTTTAGATTACACTGACTAACAGAAAAACTTTTCAGGGAAAGCAGCATATCCTATGTATCTTGTTAATCTTCCTTTTGGTATTTGGAGACATTTGATACTTACAAAAAATGTTTATGCTTGGATAATGTTTTTCTTAGCTCACTGAACACATGTTCATTGTGCTCATTTTATAATTGATTTTTATCCAGAGCATAAAGTGATGAATACAGCCTGAATGAAAAATTCCATTTATTTACAACTGTGTGGGCCTATGGTTCCCTTAACACTTCTAATGTCCTTAAGCTACAGTTATAATTGTCTGCTTTCTGCTAAGTTAAATTTCACATATCACAGACTCTAGATTGTCCATTTATTTGCTTCTTACTAAATAGTGCAAGGTTCAGATCAGAGCTCAATTTTCAGTCTGTCAGAATGGAGATAATGGAGTTTAGCTTTCTGAATACAATGCAAATATTTGCAATATTGTAGCTAGAAATAGCGCGTCTGCTAACAATGGGCTGATGCAATGGACCAGTAGAGCTACTATCTGCATTGTTGTGATATTTTGCTCAAAGACTGTTTTACAGAAGTGAAAAAATAATCATTTCAAAAAATGCATGTCGTTTTTCCAGCAAGGGTAAATAAATCTTCCCCTGCAACTTCACAGAAGTGCTTGCTGAAATATTCGCATTAAGAATTAAATTTAAGTCCAAAGTGTGTTCTGTTGAGGGATCTGCTCAATGATCTAATCTCTATTCTAGTAAGAGCTCTGTTCTAGGAGATGCATTGAAGATTCCTCTCAATTGTTCTGTGCCATTTCCCTTTTTGCTTCACTGCCTTTATGAGTCCAAGGGTACAATCTATTTTTGCAGATTCAACATCCAGAAAAGAGCACATTATTTTTCCTCCATTTATTTACCCATTCCTCTAATTCACACAATCTCTGTGCACATGAGTTTGTTGCTGCAGAGCTTGAATTTTACCTGTTCAATTTTTACTACTCAAAGCTTTTCTTTAGTTGCAGTTTCAATCTGTACACGGATCTATGTACCAGGATACAATTTACAGTGAGCTCTGTTTTCCAGTTATCACTAATTCATCTTCTGGTGTGATGTTGTCTACTGTTTCTACAAAAAAGTTTTCTGAATTACTCTGAAAGAATAAAGACCATACAATAATACACAACTGCTATAGCTTGTAAATTCTTCCATAGTTTTGTAATCAATTATATGTTTAGTTCCTTTTTCACATAGTAACATCTGTATTGCCTTGGGCTCATTGTCACAGGATGCATCATCATGAGCTAGTCTCGCCAGATTTGCTTACTTCCTAGATTATTTCTACTGTGCAAAGCAGCTGCTTATGGAAATATCTTAGCCCTGAACAAGCTAGTTCAGGCATCAGGAGCAGTGGAGTCATGCTGCTTGGCACTCTGATGTCTGCTGCTTTCCAGAATGCATCTTTGTAAATGGAATTTTGTTTTTGGTAGTACTTTGGATTCTCAGGCATGTCTGAGAGTGTGTAAAGTACTGTTTTTGTTTTCCAACTTAATTCTGATCCATATAATTTCCCTTAGAGAAATTCTGGAACTGCTATCTAGGGCCAATTCTCAGTTCTAATAGAGTTTTATTTCTGAGCTTTTTTGTTAGTTTTTAAGTCTATTCAGAAGGATTCTTTTGATGAGAGAGATGTTGTTTATGTTCAATTCAGGCAGCTTTATTTCATGCTTGTCACCTAAGTTTGTTCTTAGTAAATTACCATGAGTATATTGCAAATCACTTTGCTGGGTAGAGCTGAATTGTCACATCTGAGCAGTAACACAACAGCTGCATAATTAGCCTGACTTCTAGAGGTCTGTACAATTTCAGCATCACATCACTGCCTCAATGACCTTTCTTTCAGTTCTGGTACTACCAAATAATCCGTTGCAAGTAATAACAGTCTCTAGAACCAGGACCCAAGATGGAAAGGTTTTCTTTTCAGCCCTACTTTCTCTTTTTTGAATAACGTCTCAAGTTCTCCTCCCACTCTCTTAAGAAGTAACATATTTTTTTACATTTGTTTACAGAATTTTCATAGCTCATCGTTTAACCAAGTGTATTTGAATTTGATCATGTCTCTTCTTACAGCTGTCATTCTCTTCTCTGGTTTCTGTTCTTTGTACTGACATAGTACGCGGCTGTCTATATATTCTCTGCAAAGCAGCTGTTGATGTAGTTGTGATAATATGAAGCACTTTGAGATATATTGATTAAAAATATTTTACGGTTTGGAGCCAGATTACATACTGTTTTTTCCTTCGGATGCCTGTTATTAGTGTCATGATATAGTACTATGACTTGGAATTTCCATTAATCTGACAATCTGTGGGACATTAAGTTCTTTAGTTTTGTGATTTTTGAGGCATAATGCCTTGCACAAGGGAGGCCAAAACTGGAAAGAGGAAGTGGGGGAAAAATGGAAGAGGATACTAGGGAGGATGGGAGATTGTCTATGTATGATTTATTAGCTTGATCTTGAGAATTTCCTCTTTGTGCTGAGCTGTGAATATAGAGGGATTTTCTTTCCTGTGATGGTTTTGTTTCCCCATTTAATTAAAATTTCAACAGCTGATAGTAAGTACTGACCATTGAAAATCACTAACTTTTATGTCTGCTATCAAAGTATTAGTGTTTTGGGACCATGAACGCGCTGAAACTAAGAGGAAAAAGTACTATGCGGATTTTCTCCAACAAAAATCTAAACATCATAAAATTTCACAAAAGAGGGAGCATAAAAATTTGTAAGTGCAAAGCATTAGAATCACAGAAAAGCGTGAAGTATGAGACAGACATATTAATAAGATAAAAAGAAAAGGGGTTTTCTTTGGTAGCCATAAAGTCGTATACAGCTGAAAGAGCTGCTGAGGTAGATGGGAACTAATTCAGTGAAAGAAACAATTCACTGTCTTTGAGGAGAAACCTTAGGCCGGAAACGAACACTAAAGATCTTCAAAGTGATGATTCTTCAGCTTTCTTGAGACAAACTTTACCAACTTCTTCTCTGTATATGGAATCATCATAGAAATGTAGACTGTCTTTGGTTGGAAGGGACCTTAAAGATGATCTAGTTCCAACTTCCCTGCTGTGGGCAAAGTTGCCATCCACTAGGTCACAGAATCACAAAGGTTTGAAGGGACCTCAGGAGATCACGCAGTCCAATCCTTCTGCTACAGCAGGTTCCCTATAGTAGGTTGCATAGAACAGCATCCAGGCAGGTTTTGAATATCTCCAGAGAAGGAGAGACATCACTCTGGGCAGTTTGTTCCAGGGCTTGTAACCCTCAAAGAAGTTCAGTTTTCTCCAGGGTGAACAGTCCCATCTCTTTCAGCCTTTCCTAACTGCTCCAGGCTCCTAATCATCTTTGTGGCCCTTTACTGGACTTTCTCTAAAATATCCTTGTCTTTTTCAATCTGGGAAGCTCAGAACTGGACACAGTATTCTAGATGTGGCCTCACTAGGGCAGAATAGAGGTGGAGGACATTCTCCCTCGACCTGCTGGCTGTAATCTTTCTAATGCATCCTAGGATGCATTAACCATTGGTCTTTCTGGACAAAAGGACACAGTGTTGACTCAAACCAGCCTGCTCAGGGCCCCATCCAACCTGGCCTTGAACACTTCCACAACTTCTCTGACCAGCTTGTGTCAGTGCTTCATTGTGCTCCGAGTAAAAAAATTATCCTAGTATCTCAGCTGAATCTCCTCTCTTTTAGTTATAAAACCATTCTGTCTTGTCCTTTCACTATCAGCCTGTGTAAAAAGCCAGTTTTCCTCCTGTTTACAAGTTCCCCTAAGGTACTGGAAAGCCACAGTGAGGTCTCCCTAGATGAATTCCTACTTCTCTACAGCCTCTCCTCTTTGTGTTTTCATTTTAGCTATTATGATGCTAAAAAAGTTGATGCTGGAGGTGATGATGGCAAGAGAAGGAGTTAGAGAAGATGCAGAATACTTGGCATGAGTCATTGGAAGAGGTATTGATTGGAACAGTGTTGATGCTTGGAGGGCTGAGTGAGTGCTTTGAAGGGGCACAAGAAGAGGGAGTTGTTAGGACACCAAATTTGAGGATAAGATTATGTGGAAAGAAGTGAGATTTTTCCCCTGGAAAGTTATTGTACTGAGGATATTCCTTACTCTTTCTGTTTACTTTCCTGGAGCTCTTGTGGCTAGGAAAGCAAGAATAGCCAAAAGGGTAGAGAGGGCTCAGGAGTATGGTATGACTGTTGAGTTAGAACATTTGAATCCTCAGCAGCACAAGGCACGTCAAGAGAGGATGGATAGGATAGTTCCCTGCTTCCTTTCCAGATAAAGAGATGGAAGGCTGGACAGGAGGGAGAAGAGCTACCAAACCACAGTCACTTCTCTAATTTCCTGAAGAAAAACAGACAGAATTTGAGGATATTGACACAAACAAACAAAAACCTGTGTTGTAAGATAGTTACATACCTTTACCTACATCCATGAATTTCCTGTGATAATTAAAGTAACAGTAACATGTTGATAAGAAGAGAACAAGGTAACAAAAAGAGAAGATTTTCGTCTTTGGTGGTTGGTTTTGTTTTATTTTGTTTCTTCCTCTTGTTTGCTGCATAGTAGAAGTGATTTACTGGGAGGGAATGCTGGGATTAAAGGGATTGCTAAAAACCCCATAACTAAACAGGGTGTTTTGAAGTGATTTCTGTTTCTGTAAATCTTCTGTAGCGGTGCTCTACCTACTGAGCAATCATTTTTTAGAAATCCTACAAGCTCTGAAACACTTTTAAAAGGCAAAATTTTGTTACTACAAGGAACCAGAGATTCTAAATTAGGTATAAGTTTCCTCATTTTATAGACTGTACACTTTTCCCTGTTAAATTTTCAGAAGAAAGTACTGACAGCTCCAGAAAAGTACAACATAATATAAACTTGTTTTCCAGTCCCTGTTGCCTCCCTTTTTAATTATCATTATGAAAAAGTGCTTTAGTTTCAATGGACAACAAATTAAGGCATTCTTCCATACCTTTGAAAGTATGTACACACCTGGTATCTGTGGTTTAGCAAAGTTAAGAAGAGGCTTTGTGGCCTTGTTTATGGAGTAGAATTCTCTACTCTTCCTACCAGTGGTTACTGGGTATTGTAGAGAGGAACTCCGCATAAATAATAAGCCCCTTGATTTTACTATCTTTGTTCAAAACAGATATACTAAGTACTGCCATCTGGAACTTAATCACATATGAGCAATTCAGTGCCAGTTATGTGAGAACATTTTGAAAATCTCCTAATATAGTGGAGGGATTTTCCTCTTTCACTATTAACTTTGTATCTTCAAAAAATCCAGAATTACTCTGGAATATCCCAGTTTTCAAAATCACACAAATTGGCTGAATTCTTTATAAATCAGTGTTCTGCTTATAATTATGATATAACTAATTGTTTATAGTTGAAGTATTTCATGACATACATTGTACAGTTGAGTCAGAAACTGCTACCCCTCTTTTCAAATGAAGGACTCTGATGGTTTCACTCTAGAAAAACGTGAAAAGTGTTCAGATTTTCTTTTATGCTAGTAGCAAGAGATATATTTTTCATGTGCATTGATCCTGCATTGATTTTCTCTGTCTTCTTTCCAATTGTAGGGCAGACTTTTCCGTCTTCATTGCCAGGCTTTCTCCTTACAAGTGTCCTGAGGTGTGGTCTAGGTGTGTGCAAATCTAGCTTAGTCATTCATCCATCACCTTGTCATTAGCATGGCGTCTGTATTTAATTAGGCTTCCTTCTTTTCTTCATCAGAAATCACCTTTCATACACTATGAAAGCTGTAGCCCATTATTAAAAGTTGGTTCTAAGTGAGATTCCTGGCTCTTACACAAGAAACAGTAAAAACGATACCCCAAATACTCTTTCAAGTGAATGTTATGTCTAAAGAACACATTGTTTGGGAGTCCAGTATACAACCGCAGAGCATTTTATTTCTCAAGATTTACTTCATAAGCAGTATAAGAGTTTTGGTGGGTTTTTTTTGGTGGTGGTTTTTTTTTTGTTTGTTTTTCAATCTGCTGAATTGCTTGATAGGTTGTAATCATCAACAACTTTCACTGTTTGCATTTTTTGCCTGCCAGAAAATATTACAGAGCTATTGTTGTGGTTAGTATTTCAGTGGTGCTTGGAGATGGAGCATTGAGACCAGGACTCCACCTATTTTGTGTAAACTTGTTCGCTCTCCTAAAATGCTTGCATTTTAAAAGGAAATAGAGAAGAAACATTATCCCAACTCTTGAAATGGAGACATAAGATACTGTGTTTGAGGGTTTGGGGTTTCTGGCAGACACCAAGCTGAGCATGAGCCACCAATGAGCACTTTTCACAAAGGTCAAGAGTATCTTGGGCTTCATGAGGGAGATTATCACCAGTGGGTCAATGTTCCAGTTCTAGTACCAATACCAGTTCTAGTAGTGGGTAAGAAAGGTGACCTGTCATACATGGTGAAACTGAGAGTGCTGGAATTGTTAAGCTCAGAGAAGAAAAGGTCACCTAATAAATACTTGATTTGTGATGGGAGGAGCAAAGAAAGAGCTACCCTCTTCTCAGTGACAGGACAAGGGTCATTGAAAACAAATTAAGAAAATAAATTCCACTTAAATTTGTGAGAAAATCTGTTTTATTGACGGCGTGGTCAAACTCTGAAATAGGTTGTTCAGAGAGATTGTGTTGTCTTTATCACAGTTAAGACAGTCCCAAGCAAATTGCTTTAGCTGATCCTGCTTTGGGCAACAGGTTACACTACATAATCTACAGATGTTCGCTGTTCAACACTGCTGCCTCTCTGCTCCCACCAACTTGCCGTAACAATGACAGTGGTTCACTGTAGTGAATAGAGTTGAGCTCAGGGTACTAGGCTGTCTGATCTAACAGATGAATTTGGCACATGATCAGAGGGGCCTGCTACCCACAAACCAGATACCAAGATAGTAAGCTGGTCTAAAGACTTGTTCTATTTAACACCCACGTTCTTAGGCTTCCGCCCCCTGTCCTCAGGCCATACTTGTACCTGGGATCACCTATGTACAGTAGCATCCTGGCCACATTCTTTTGCATTTGGGAACACAGCTGTGTGAGTGGCCCTGGAGTTGCTATAGCAGATCATGCTGCCAGCGCTTTCTTCATGTGGGAGTGGATAGTCTGATACACCTATGGCTGCATTTGCAGAAGTAGCAAAACAGTGTTTTAAACTCTGCATCTTTTAGAACCATCACTGAGTTTGTCTGGGGAGAATCGTGCCCCAATATGGAGATATGCAGGATATAAGCAATCAGGCTAATTCACAAAAAGATGGATTATTCCAGGGCATTAAGTCTAGTCCTTGCGGCAGCAATGCTGTAGTCATTGGAAATGATGCTCAAGACCTTTAACTGTAATTATTTCTGTTGATTCTCTTGATTGTAGAAAAAAATAGATTTTTGGCAGTTGAAATGTGTTGCGATAAGAAAAATCAGTAAGTTCAGTTTGATGAAAACAGTTTTGAATCTAACCAGGGCAATCAGATATTCATGAATAATAATATGTCACGTGTGAGACATATATTCAGCAAAGTTAGGTGTCCAGTAAAACTAGTTTCAACATTGTTTGCTCTGCCTAATCTCTAAAATTATAATGCGTGAGTCACAGCTCTTAGATGATCTTAACCTTTGCTAGAGGATACCCTGCACTGTGTTCAGCAGCATAAACAACTGAGCAAGGACCCGTGCAGACCTGGTGAACACAACAGGAGACCCTTTTGACTGTACTGTAAGTCATGCATCTTTTTGCTGTGGAAGAACTGTCAAATGTTACAACAATTTCTGATTAATGAATTGAGAAATTATATTGTTCTCAGTCAGACTGCAATTTAAACTTTTTGTATTGTTTTATTTCTTTATTTTTAAATATGTAAGATTAGTCCTCTATGAGAGCTCATTTGTATAGCATTTCCCTCTTTAGGAAGACTGCACTTTTAAAAGTTTTAGAGTTCAATGAAGAAAAAGGGTGATAAATAACAAATGATGTACATGAAATAACATAAAAGTATACGTTTATTTTTTGCTCTCTAAAGTTTCTAGAGAATTCAGAGAAAAAGTGCTGCAGATAAAGTTAAAAGAGTATGAGTGACAGTAGAGCAAGTCACTAAAAACCAAAAAGTACTGTTTTAAAAGTGTTCTAGGCAAAAAGTGAATGATGACCAAAAGTGTTTTGGCATGGGGTTCTTGTCCTTTCCTAACAATAGTACCATTGCTGTAACCACAGTATTAAAAAAAAATGTGATTAAAGAATATATATATAACATACATTGTAGTGGAGATCAGTATTCTGAGTTCACTGAATTTTGGAGAAACAAGGTATATAAGAATGCAGAGAACACAAATGAAAGATCACGGTTGGATAAAAATTAAACAAGACATCATAATTCTATAAGATATGAAAGCCTAAATACTATTTCTCTTTCCAAATCAGACACTTAACTTATGTTTCACCTTTGGAATTCTTCATATTTTTCTCTGGGGAGTACTTAATTTTGTTAATGATTTTGTAGGTGAAGTAGTAATATGCCACAGGAAAATGCTTTAGATTTCCAGTTTTGTTCCATGTCTTTACTTTATTTTCTCAAAAAGTGTTGTTGAACCATGCGCAGTACCATTAAGATTTGTTTCTGAACTTAATAGTATGCAGAAGTGAATGGATGGTTTATGCACTACTTTGAAAAAGGCTTTCCTATTCTATGGGTATTTTTTAGTATTATTCCTCTAGAGTTCACTCGTCCATCTTTGCTTTTTGCCATTGCAGCCTTATGTGCTAAAGACACCTTTTACTGTATTTTTGATTGTGAAGTCAAGATTGTTTTCTAATTGTTCTCCTCTTTCTCTAATTTTTATTTGTTTGTTTCTGATTTTTAGGTGATTCTGTTTGGTCACTTATCTAAACCTTTGCACGCAGTAGGCACCCTTCCTTTTTTAATGAACAACGCTGTATTTCCATGGTCTTGATAAATCTGTAATTGCTCAAAGCTATGTGGCAGTTTTTTTAAAATAGTGCTTAATTAGTTGAGCTTTAAGGAATCACAGAAAATGCTCATCACTCCCTCATTAACTAATTCATTTACTTTCTCTCTGGTGTCTGCTTGTATGTTTACCCACAGCCCATTTAAAATTACGTGTAACATTAATTGTCACACTGGAGGAATACTGCATTTCCTTTACTTTGAATTTTTCATCATACTAACTGTAATTGACCAGCATTAATGGCTCCCTTATTCTCTGTTCTAGAGACCTGTGCTTATGACTTAAAGGATTTTTAACACTTAAAGTCACATTAAAAATATAATACCGGAAATAAAACTTCCAAAGGAAAAGTAGCCTAACCTTAATGAGGGTGCCTTTCATATTGCTTTGCTTTGATTTTAATTTTCATTCTTTCATAACTTCTTCAGTGGATTGAGTAATTTTCCAAAACCTACTTCCTTGAAATAGAAAGCTGATATCATTTGAATTAAAATGGCTTGGAATAACTGGTACCAAGCCAGATCTGTACAGTGAAAGGACAGATTTATTGAAAAGCATGAGTTAAAAAAACCTTGTAAGACAGATTTCATTTTTATTTTCTTCTTTTACAGATCTATAGAAACATGAAGCTGTTGTTGTTCCTCTGCCTTTTAGTTGTTGGGATTAATTCCAACATTTATCCCTATGAGCCTTATCATCAAGTTGTAAGAAACCAAAATCAAAGAGGAAAAGAAAACCGAAACATGCCACAGCAGGCTGTAGGGAACCGTGTTTGTCAGTTTGCTTGTTGCTTCTACAAAGAGATTTCTTCTCATGAAAACAGTGGGAATATTTTCTTCTCTCCTTTGAGCATCTCTACTGCCTTTGCAATGCTGACTCTTGGTGCCAGGTCTGATACTTTGGCACAGATTCTTAGGGTCCTTCACTTTAATCCACGTGAGATTTCTGAAAATGAAATCCATGAAGGTTATCGTCAACTCATACAAATGGTAAACAGAAAGAATGAGGGTTTACAGCTAAATATGGGAAATGTCCTGTTTGTACTCGATCGACTGAAACCACAACAAAGATTTTTGAATAACCTCAGAGAATTCTATGAAGGTGAAATTTATCCTATGAACTTCAAGAGGTCTGATCAAGCCCAGATGAAGATCAATGATTACGTAGCAGAAAGAACCAATGGGAAAATCAAGGACCTCATAAATAACCTTGATCCACTTACTGAACTTCTTCTCATTAGTTATATTTATTTTAACGGTAAGATATGCATATCTAATTCTCTGATTTTATACATTATTTCTTCAAATCGGTCCTGGACTTTTTTTTTTTTTAACGATATAGTTTCTCATAAGGAATCGTAGCGTGTGTTCCTTTTGGTATTCATTCAATTATGAACAAAGTTATCAGCTTGATGCTGCTGATAAGTCCTAGAAAAATTTAAGACAAGTTTTCCTTTTATGTTTGAATATGTACGTTTCTTTCCTGGTAAAGAGTAATCAAAATATATTTTCAGGAAGGCACCTCTGTGCACTAAAATACGTACTCCCATAAAATTTTGTGATATATATGCACTTTTTTATGCTTTGATAACTAGGAATTAATTTTATCTTCAATTCAGTTGGTTGGTTTTTATTGTTATTATTTGGTTTAACAACTTCAGAATTAAATTCAAAGAATACTGTTAAAGCAAATCTTAGCTTCTAATCTAAAAGAAAATTCGTGCATTTACTCAGCAGTTCTGCTGTTACTGTATGTAGATTCATACCTGAAGCTAGATGTGTAAAAATAGTTTTAGTTTAACACTGATGTTATTTTTTACTAACTTCAGTAATAGTGTCATTGGCATCCTAAAGTGTCTAAAGGCATAGGTCTTCAAACTTTTGTTTTGTTTTTTGATTCACAGATATTAAAATTTTGCAGTGAAGAAATGGAATTTTCCCCACTCCATCCCTATATAAAATATAAACCTATTGACAATAAGCTTGCTTAATTAACTTCTACAGTCTGCTTAGCTACAGCCTACAGACCTTCCCAAAGCTTTTTTTTTGAGTGCTGATCTAACAAGAAGAGAAGCAAGTTTGTAAGGATCAATAAGTGGTTTAATGACGGTTGTTGTTAGGAGCATATCTGAAATGTTTTTCTACTAGCACACACAGTATGAGGAACAAATGGGAAGAACTGGAGGGTTTGATCTTTTTCCAGAGCTGTGATAGCAATGATATTAATGAAACTTGGTGAACTGAGTCCCATAACTGGAGTACTGGAATGGAGGGTTATCAACTGTTCAGGAGGGGCAAGCAGGGCAGGCAATGTGGAAGTGTTTCACTGTATGTAAGGGAGAGAGAGACTGTATAGCCATTGCTGTCAAGAGTGATGTAGTAGAGAACCTCTGGGTGAGGGTTTAGGGGAAGCGATAGCAAAGCAGATGTCACTGTGGATATCTGCTTCTGACACTGACGGGAAGATTTTTGTGGATCAATTATTCTGTAAGCAGTTAGAGGAAATCTTGGGTGTGGTTGCTCTCACCCTTATGGGAGATTTCAACTTCCCTGACATAAACCAGAGATACCATACAGCTGCAACAAGTAAGGCTGGAAAATTCCTAAAACATATTGAAGATAACTTTCTTCTTCATGCCATAAGTAGTTACCAAGCAAACTAGAAAAGATGTTCTCCTAGACCTGTTGTTTGAGAATAAAAATTGTCTTGTGTGAGATATGATGATAGGAAGCTGTTATTATAAAATAGTTGAGTTCAAAATTTTTGGTATAAGGAGGAAAAGGTCAGCAGAGTTGCTAATCTGGATTTTAACTTTCAACTACTCAGACAGCTTTAGAAGCTTTGAGTTGGTGAGATGAGATGAGATCAACTCTTTGATAAGAGCTGACCCTTATTAAGAAACACCTTTTAAAATCACAGGAGGAGGCAGGCAATCTCATTGCATTGCAAATCAAGAAAGCAGGGCAGAAATTCAGATTGGAGGATCCAGTGAGATCCATGGGGCCTAACATTCATTCCAGAGTACTGAAACAATACTGAAGGACGTAACAGATGTTACAGATGGATGTTCTCAATAATTTACCAAAGATCTTGGTTATCTGAGGAGAATCTTGCTGATTGAAAGCTTGCCAGTGTTATATCTGCCTACAGAGAGCATGAGAGAAGATTCAGGAAATGTCAGGTCTTTCAGTCTGACCTCAGTCCCTGGAAAATTAAGGATATTATCCTGGCAGCTATTGAAAGGCAAATAGAGAATAGAACTATTATCAAACCTAGTAGTCACCATGAGTTCACAAAGGGAAAGTCCTCTCTTGGTAGTTTGATATCTTTCTACAGTGAATACACTCACTTAGAGAGAAGACAGTAGATGTAATCTTTCTGGATTTCAGTAAGGCCATTTATACTGTCCCTCATATTCTGGAGAAATTGTACAATTGTGAGGTAAAAAGATTCATGTTATGTTTTGTGATGATCTGGCTCAACGGTCGAACCCAAAGTGTTGAAGTGAACAGGGCTACATCTGGCTGGCTGTCATTAGTGATGTTTCTCAGAACTCAATCCTAGAGTAGGTCCTGGTCAACATTTTTATTGATGATCTGGATGCAGGAGTGGAATGCAACCTCAGCCGTTTTGCTGGTGATACTTAAACTGGGAGGTGCTGTTGAGTTTCTGGAGGGATGAGAAGCCTTGTTGAGGGATCTAGAGAATTTGGAATATTGGGCAGTCGTTCATGACATGAAGGTCAACAAAGGGAAATGCCAAGTGTTGCACCTGGGATGGAGTAGTGCTGAACAATTACAGAACACTGATATAGACTGGGAAATGAGCAGGAGACTAACTGGACAGTGAGGGAGTGATGGTAAGAGCAGTTCAACGTGAGTGGCCAAGGGAACAAACTATATTTTGAGATGCTTTAAACAAAGCACAGTCAGCTGGCCAAAAAAAGGAGACCGTGCCACTATATTTAGCATTGGTGCCACCTCACCCCTGGTGCAGCTCTGGCCTACACACTACAAAAAGGAAAGTAAGGCCCTTGAAAGTGTCCAGAAAAGGGTAACAAGGATAATAAAAGGGCTGGAAGACTTTCATGAACAGGATGAAAACACTTGAGCTATCTAGTCTGGAGAAAAGGAGGCTGAGAGGTGACCTCACCACTCCCTGCAGTGCCCTAAGTATGGGAAATGGAGGTACAAGGCTCTGCTTCCTGTGAAATCATAAGTGGATAGCACAATACTTCACCAGTGAAGGTTCAGACTAGATAAGAGAAAAAAATTATTTCTCATAGGAATGGTCAAACACCCTAGGAAGCACAAGCTTCCTAGCAAGGTGGTTAATGTTCTGTGCCTGCCAGAATTCGAGAGACGTTTGCACAATGCCTGTATTGGTATATTTTAATTTTTGATTAGCCCTGAAGAGATCAGGCAGTTGGACTTGATCATCTTTGTAGGACCCTTCCAACTGAAATATTCTAATTGTTTCAAACCCTCTCTCTCTTATTCATTTTATCATATTCTGAAAACCAAATGAGGAAAATATTATTAGATAATTTATCTGGTAGAAATATCATGTAAGGATGTGCAAAGAAGTAGCCTCATATGACTAGGATGGAAAGCTCAATGCACAGTAAGGAAAAAAACCCTGAGAAACTTCATATTATGAACATACTTCTAACGTCTTTTCCATTCTCTATACATTGCAACTTTCTGTGCACAGCAGTGGTTACTTAGCTCCTCCCTTTTTTTGGTGTAGCTTAGTTTTTAGAAGTCCTTCTCCAAGGACAAAATTCTAGCTCTGTTTTCCTGGCTCTCCAACAGTGACCATGAAATTCCACCACAGTGCACCAGTCCCTTACTATTGCCTTGGTGGGATAATCACCAGAAAATATCATACTTCACCGTTCTTTATTTTTTTTGGCTTGAACTTGTAAAACAATTGATAGAGGTGCCATCCCTATGTGGCAGCCTCCTAAGAAAAAGGAGACCACTACAATAGATGTTCCACCGTATAGGACTATTTTTTTCCTCTGTTTTAAAACTTAAAATCCAGATTTTTAATCAAATAAAGCCCTCTTTGAAATCAGTGGATATTCTCCCTAAGTGGAGCACTACATGAAATTTGTTTGAGCTTTTCAGGACCTGTGTCATATTTCTGTGATTCACTTTGGATTTGTTTTTTTTCCTTAAACAATGTCAAAACAGAAGTACTGTCTGTTGTATGTCTGATGATAGAGGTCTCCAGTTATTTTATTGAAGGTTTTACAGAAAATCATTCTGTGCCATCAAAACTGTGTTACTGTGGTCACAATTAAAAAAACATGAAAATGCCGTCAAAACTGTTGATTTATATTTTCATAGCTCAAGACATGAAACCTCATATCACTGCCTCAGAGTAGTACATGTGTTGTTTATATCTGTTCCACAAATGGTGGAAACAGTAGATGATCAGTTTGTACCACGCTGCCTAGTAATCGTTGTTTAAAAAGAAACCATAATTCAAATGTAATCTTGTTTCATGCTTTTTGTTTGTTCGTTTGTTTGTTTTCTTACGGAGCTTATTTTATTTTATTTTATTTATTTTATTTTATTTTCTCTTTACTTACTGAACCAAAAATGACCTTTGCTCTTCAAGGTAAAATTTACTGCAGAGCAACACTTCTTTCTTTAAAAACAAACAAGCAAACAACAAAAAAAAACAAATCCAAAACTATTTTCCAGACTTTTTCAGCTCAGTCTTCAAAATGGATGAGACAGATGTAATTCAATTTATAAATATGTATCTAGAGAGGATTCAGTGTGGGCAGTATGTTTCACCATAAGTAAGTGAAGAGCTCTTGAAAATTTGAAGTTTTGAGTATGACAGTATGAAGGGTTTCTGTTATTTTGTTTTATTTTTTTAACCTAGCAGTATGATAGAATTAAACTCTTCATGACTTTATTGACCATCAGAAAAGGTGGCATATAAAACTATTCTCTCTTCAACTAACCTGAATCTCTTCATTTCTGTAGAGAATTTACCCCTTTATCTAAGTTCCTTAGGTGCGGAAACAAGGAAAGGCGATGATCTGTTTTATTCTGAGCTCCCATTTAGAAGTTGCATTATATGAAGGATTTGTAGGCACTGTAAAACTATCTTCATAGAGAAAATCGCACACTTGATAACACAGTTAAATTTATTCTGTCTGGTTGTAAAAAAATTTTCTACATCACAGTTTACTTACTGTGTTGTTATTGAATTATTCTGAGTATTCAGTGGGTACAAGTGCTTATTGCAAACTGACTTATCTTTGAGTCTTATCCTAATATAGCAGTATATGCCTCTGCAATTGTGTCCTGTCATTCCTATATCCTGTATCTCACAGTATCCTACAACTCTACCTCTTGTATTTCAAGCTGAATGGGAAAAACCTTTCAATCCGCAATACACTAAAAAGGAAAAATTCTTTGTGGATGGGAACAAGGCTGTTGAAGTCCCAATGATGTTTGGAATTGGTGCATTCAAGCATGGCTATGATGAACAACTGTCTTCCACTGTGGTGCAAATGGATTACAAAGGAGGTGCTTCAGCATTTTTTGTTCTGCCTGATCAAGGAAGAATGAGGAAGCTGGAAAAAAAATTGTCTTGTGAACGTATGGCAAGATGGAGAACATTAGTCTCAAAAAGGTAAAATTCTGCAGTACTTGGTTCAGATGGTAAGAAAGGAGATGCATACATTTTAATCTGCTGAGCTCTGATAAAGAGTTGGGATACTATTTTAAATTCTATTTTAATCCATCCAAAAATCCCCTCTGACCAAATATGAAATTTGACTCTCTGATAATCCTGTGCTTTCACATCCATACTGCATGAACTAAAAGCTTTCACTGCTACAGGACTTTTACTACTCTCACATTCTGTTTCCTGATGTCAACTGTCTGTAAGTCCCAGTTTTCTGCCTTGATATCAATAATAACATCACATAAAAGACCTTCACACGTACACATTTGAACACTGTTTTGAATTATCAGTTTTCAAGACAAAAGAGCGTCTTCATATCTAAAACAGTTCACTGTCAAAACTTTTCAGGAAAAAAAAAAATCAAACATTTTCCATTTAAAAAATTGTCAGAAATAAAATGTGTATTTTCTAGTGCAGCTTTACAATTTTTCAGTTTCTGGGAGCAGCTATGTGATTGGTCACTTTCACTATGGGACAAATCAGAAACTGAATCAAGTTATGAAGCATTTTTGCCAAAGAAGCACAAACTACCTTTAAAATCACTATGAAAAATACTAATTAAAAAACATATTTTTTGTTTCATCTCCTTTCTTCCCCCAAATGAAATAACTTACTTTAAAGTTGTGAATGGGAGATAAAGCACTTTTAATATTAGAAATGCATCACTATCTTGAGTTTGTTCTATGCAGCTCTCATGCCAACTCTCTCCTGCAAACTAATAACTTAAACTCCTCCCCTTTTTGCCTGTCATTTTCAATTGTAACTGCTGTCATTTAGAACTTTCTGGGATGCATCAATAGATGTCTTTGTTGTGGGATATGGAATGATGAAAGAGTTTGGGACAAGCTATTTTTGTCTCTGTTTTTATATCTGCAAACTGATATTGACCCAATTTGTAGTATTGTTCGTTAGTGTTGGCTGCTGAACGGGAGATATTGCCAAAGTATTGGTGCAGCTGACTACAGACAGCTGAGATTAATGGTTGAACTGTGAAGAAAACATTCCTGTCTCTTCTGGAAAGTGTATCCCAGTGCTTCTTGCCCAGTCACATTGTTGCTATATGCGTTCCCTTTCCTGCATGTTGAAAACAAGTAGGGACTTGTGAATTGAGTGTCTGTGTGTAATAGAAAGAAGGATGATGCAATTGCAGTTGCATCTCCTTTGAGTCAGTAATCTGTATCATCAGAAATTAAGTAGGAGATCAGAAAGCCATTTTCAATCCACTAGGACTCTCATTTTTGATTACCAGCCAGACTTTGCATTCAGTCTGTGGAATGTGTTACGGTGAAAGCACAAGCTCTTCCCTTTCTACTTGTCCACTGCATGGCTCGCTTTTTGGCTAGTTTCACTCAGTGCTCCACACTTTGTTGCCCTGTAAACCTGAACCTGGTTTATGACCAGAAAACTGTACTGACAAATCAGCATTGTCAGAATGACCTCTGACTAAACATGCTGCTTGAAAGATCAAGGAAGAAGTGGGATGGGATGGAATAGAATAGAGCTGTAATTAATTTATTGAAAGACTAAAGTAGCCACTTGAAAATAAATAAATAAAGAATAAAGTAGAATGAAAATGAATAAATTGAGCATCAGATGACATGCAATTATCTTGTTAAGTAAGTAGTTGATGTCTGTGTACTTTTTTTGTTACTTTGTCAGCTACACATTGCCCTGCAACCTTACTATATCTTGTTATCTTCTTTGTTCTTAATTTGTATGATAAACTTAACAGCACAGCATTTCTTTCAAAGTAGCAATATTTGAGACACCTGAAAGAATCTTTTTCATAAGGCATATCCTCTGTACCCACCAGTAATGGAGTGTAAGATCTTCCCTGAAGTATGCAATGTATGGCTAACTTTTGACAATGTCATATGAGGAGATTAGGAAGTGCATCTTTACTGTAGTATTGGCTCACTGCAGACTAGAGACCCTACCTTCTGAACCAGCATTGCTGCTTGTTATAAACATTCTTTTCTCCCAGCATATGGGAGTATTGGGTGCTGAGAAGCTCAACATGAGCCAGGAGTGCGTGCTTGCATCCCGGAAAAGGCCAACTGCATCCTGGGCTGCATCAAAAGAGGGATGGCAGCAGGGAGAGTGAGGCAATTGTATGCCTGTAGTTCAGTCTTGGCTGCCTCCACCTGCAGCTGGCTACTGTATTCAGCTCTGGGTTCTGAAGCATAAGATGGACGAGGACCTGTTGGAGAGAGTCCAGAGGTGGGACACATTTGTTCAGAGCTCTGGACCACCTCTCTTGTGATAACAGAATGAGAATGCTGGACTTGTTCAGCTTGCAGGAGAGAAGGCTCTGGGAAGACCTCATTACAGCCTTCCAGTACCTGCAGGTCGCCTAAAAGAGAGCTGGAGATGGACTCTTAATGAGGGAGAACAGTGGTAGGAGAGCAGTTAATGGTTTTAAATTAAAAGAGGTAGATTTAGATATTAGGAGGAAATTCTTCATTGTGAGGGAGATGAGGCACTGGGATAGGCTTCCAAGAAAAGCTGTGGGTGCCTCATACCTGGAAGCATTTAAGGCCAGATTGGATTGGGCTTTGGGCAACTTGATGTAGTGGGAGGTGTCCCTGCAGATGGCAGGAAAGTTGGAACTAAAATCATTCCATGATTCTATGATCTCCTGTGTAGAGTAGAGAGACCCTGCCAACAAAATATCTTTGGGAAGAAGCAAAATGACTCTGCCTTGTACTGTGATATCATGCCTGAAAGTTTAATTTTATTCTTGCACTTCCTTTCCAGCAACTCAGTAAATTTGTATCTTCCAAAATTCACTCTTCATGGGAGATACAACCTTAAAAACATTTTATATAAAATGGGCATAATGGATCTATTCACTGATAAGGCTGACCTATCTGGTATCACTGGACAACCCCAGCACAGAATTTCCCAGGTAAGTGATACTGCTTTTTCTTTTCCCTTCTTATGGTTATTGATGTTCACATTACATTGTTTTTGAATATTCATGGTGTAATACTAACGTGAGGAAGATTCACTTTACATGAAAAGGCAGCAGTTGATACATAGAGTACTTCATCCATGTTTCTTGGGTTGTCAGTGGAATTGTATTGGAGTAGGTTCCAAGTTTCAAATCTGGGAGGCATTTTTTATCTGTATGGGGACACATTATAAAACAGACATTACTAAATCATTGCCCTTCCACACTTAAGTGTCCCCTGCACTGTATTGTTACAGTCATTACTTTGCTGCTTTTATGTATGTCTACCTTCTTCAGCTTGTCTGTGGATAAATAGGGAGATGCAGGATGAATCATTACTTATGTATTATAGTGGGGAGGGCAGAGGAAAAACAGTGCTTACTTTTAAACTCTGGGAGAAAGTAAAACACAGCTGCAAAAAGAAAACATTTGGCCTCCAGCCTATGAACAATGAATTCCATTAATATCAGGCCAAGGCAAATTCTATGGATAAGTCATGCGTCAAGATACATAAAGTCGATGATCAGGGCTACCCTGCAGAGCAAATTTCATTGCCAAATATAAGCAAAACAACTAGGTGGAATTGCAGGTGAAAGTTAGTGAATTAGAATCTCTGAACCTCTTGATTGTGCAAACTAGAACTTACACATTTCTCTGCTCTGTCCTATTTATAGAACTCCTTGTTTGTCCATAATTGTCACAAGATTTTAAGGAAGATGAAAAAAAAATAATTTCAGGATGCTACTCATGCTTATCTGTATGTTAGTTCTTCAACTGTACAAATTTGTCAAAAAATTAAATGTGATTTTGCTCTCTTTTCAAATTTACTCTAGCTTTGTAGATTTGCACTAGAGGCAACATGAAATACAAAAATTAAACAAAATTTTAAAAATGGAAAAATACTGTTTTTATGAGCAGGCGTATGCCTCTTCAACACATATGAGTTCTCTAAGATGAAGAAAGCTGCACTTCATGTAATCTGTTGATTTTTCTTCCCCCGAGGTTGCTCTTTTTGTGCCTTAGACTCATACTTGTCCACTTGACAATAATTTCTTATTAATAACTTCTCCAGACACCTTCTGGCTCAGTTCCTCTTAAGGTAACTGGTTTTGTACCATCTTGACTTGTAACATATCTGTTTGTTCACAGGCTATTCATCAGGCTGTGGTAAAGGTGGATGAGACTGGCACTGAAGCAGCAGCTGCCACAGGCATGGAAATCGTGCCAATGTCCGTTCCAGTTGTCATTAAAATGAACAGACCCTTCTTACTGGTCATAACTTTAAGGGACAACGTACTGTTCATGGGAAAAATTGTGAACCCTCTGGAAAAAGATTAAGCTAATATACACATTAGGTATGCAGTTATCACCACAGTTAAATCCAGTGTTTCACCTGATGCGCATGGCATGGCTACAGAGGGCTCTCCACCCCTTCAACTATGTTATTCACTCCTTTTTTTTTTTTTTTTGTAGATGAGACACTTCATCAATTTAAGTTGTCATAGTTGCATATTTGTTTGGACCTTTTTTTTTTTTTTTTAAGATGAAGGTTGCATCCAGGCAAAATTATCATTAGATCTGAAACAGGCCCATGTGATAGTAACAGCACAGATAAATTTTCAAACAGGGAAGATGAGGAGTATGTGGGTAGAGAGGATTGTGCAACCCTGCTCCTTCCCTCGCAGTTGTGGCTGCCTTCTCACTTTTTTTTTTTTGCATTGATTGACAAATGGGTGTAAGTTATGGCACTTCGCTACTTGTGCCCATTTTCCTACCAAGTCTAGGATAGCTTTTATAACGTACATAGTGCTTACTACCTTGCACAGTGCCATTTTCCAGTGAGTCAGCTATTTCCTTGCATCTTGGCTGTTGTGGTAGCTTGGCTGCTACAAAGAGATCACATGAAAGATGTGTTTTTCCCTTCCATATATACACTAGTCTGTCCACTGTTTCTGTAAGACTTCCCAGTCCATACTCGTTCCAGGTAAACATGTCAGAATTGGGTCTAAGAAAGGAAGACGTAGATTAGATCTTTGCAGTTCAGCTCCCTGGAGCAAACTTTCGTGAACCAGATACATGGCTTACAGCAGCCACAGAATTTCTTTCAGCCCCTGCCTGAATCTAAATCAGCTTCTAGAGGAAACACTAGCCATCTCCACAAGGTGCCAGTGCCCATAGCAATACTATCTGGCCCTGCGTGATCATGCATGGTAGTAAGCACCACTGCAGTATTGTTTGTAGGATAGAGCACCCTACTGGTAGCACCTTATACCCCATTGGTGACTTATACCATGTCTTTTGACATGAACCCTTCTGTTCCCAGACTATCTAGTAACATGATATTGGTACTCCATTTCTCATCTGCTTCATGTTTAGTATAGCAGCAATATTATAGGATATGTTTTCACTATTAGGATACACAGTACTGAAAGTCACATTCATAATGTACATGCTTATTTATTTTTCCTTTTCTGTCTACTTTAACTTCTTCTTTCAGAACGTCTATCAGTGTTTTATTTCTGTGCCCATGTTCATGATATATATCTGATCTCTGGTTGCAGGAGGGGTAAATTATTGACTAAAATGGGTTTGTGTGTTAATGGGTGTTAAGCATTAACAACAGTCTTTGTACTGTCTTGAGCTACACAAAAATGTACTACAATAGAAGAACAACAGTGAATAAATATGACATTGGAAGTCTCTAATTTTGCCATTTTTTTCTGTAATTCTGAGCTAAAAATTATGAAGTATGGTTCAAGCAGGATTTTGACAGGTGTTTCTAACTGACAGTTGTCTATATAGTGCTTGTATACACTAATCGCCATGGTAATACCAGTAATGATCTTAAGAAAGCTCACTCCCTTTTTCTGAGCAAAAAATCCGTGTTCAGTGCATAATAATTTTCAGTGCATAACCTCCCTATTAGGAGGAGAAATTGCTGAGAGGTTTGGACATTCGTCTGATGAAGCAGTGTTTATCTGAAAGGTGATGTACAATGTGTGCTTATTCTATTTTACCAAATGTTTAGCTTCATATGTGCCCTTCATCATCTCTATTCTGAAAAGGTCTCTCTCAGCTCCTTCTGAGGGCTATGTTATGACATTTGGTATGTGTATTGAGCTGTGGATCTTGTTTCTTCAGGTACCTTATTCCATAAACAAAACATGGTTGCTCTTAGCTTCTGAACTGAGTTGATACCATCAACAACATAGATCACAGTATTTTAAAAAACATATATACTTTTAAAGATTATTAATGAAAAAATGAGATAATTTCTTTAGGATCTGTCAGCATGTTGTAGAGGAAACCATTTCTTAATAAAATCACAGTGATACAGCAGGGAAGAAAAACTCATCTGTGTGGTATTCAAATTGGACAATAAGGAAAAATAAACTCACAGGCTCCCAAAATAAAGTTAGATATACTCAGCTTATTGTCTCTGATGACATCACTGGATCTATAGATAATCTTAACAGAGGGCATTTTTCTACAAGGTCTTAGAGAGCTTTTAATTCTGTATTTATCTACACACACTGAAGATCATTCCAGGTCAGAGTATTAAGATATAATCAAATATTGCAGCTTGTTTTCCTTAAAAATGTGTAGCAGTAGTAGATGTACACCCCCCCCAAAACAACAACAACAACAACAACAAAACTACCAACAACAAGAAATCAAACCAAGCCAAACAGACAAAAAAGGCCAAAAGGCCAACTTCAAAAAGAATGGTAAAAAAGAAAAGAAAAAAATGGTATATTAACATGTTAATGAGAATTATGAAGAAAAATTTCAGAAAATGGAAATTATGATCAAACTGGGGAAGTTGAAATGGGGAGTGGGACACCAAAACGCAAAATAGAAAACTGAATAAAAAAAACAAAATAGGAAACAAAATAGAAAAGACAAGAAAAAAAGACACAACTTTGAGAGAGAAAGAGAAGTCCTAGCTGCTAAATAATAAATTATTTTCCATAGACATCAGAAACCTGCCAGAGGGGCCAATTCATGTTCAAAGTATACAAAGGAGTTTTCAAGGGGATAAGGCCAGAGTAGAAAAGTTCAGTCCATTGCAGATGTATTTCTTTTGCAGCGGTTGAGCCTTAAGAACAATTTCAAGTTGAATTAACAGTAGAAGAGATTTTAGGGGGGCGGCGAGGGGGGGAAGAGAAAGCAACAACAAAGTGCTAAGTATTTATGGAAGAGCTCTTATCTGTCTTAAGAAAAATGTTAAAACTTTCACTGTGATGCACCACTTAGATTGGTCTATATGAGAGTGACAGAAAGCTACAAATGTAACATTAAAAAAAAAAAGTTTGCATGTAAACATACAGTGAAATGAAGATCACTTAGCCCGGTTTTTGAATTTTGGAAACTAGAATTTGTCATCATAGGAATACATATGACAAAATATTCAAGAATTAATATGGCTTTGCTGAAGAATTCTTTGAAACTGTTGATATGTGTGTGGATTGCAAATTGATTGATATATTGAAGGAATTCTTCATGAGGATCTTTAAAAATATATAAGCTAGGAGTAGAGGGAATATCCTTCTATGAGTTTATAAGCAATAAGTTCAGGAAATCTTTGAAGGAATTCAGACATCATTTCAGAATTGAATGAATTTTGAGGTGGTATATTTTGCTGATGGTTCCACCTTGTTCATGGTTTTCAAAAAACTGTATATAAGGATGGCATTGTACCGAATGACTGGCTGATAAAAAGGCATTTTATTGATGAATGGTAGAAAAGTTTTTAACTTGGTAGCATCTGATAAAAACAGTGGAGAACATTTTCATCTTTTCAATTTGAAATTGCCATCAAAGCAAAAACATTCCTGAAAATGTTCTAACTTCTTTGAGTCTGTTTCCTTAAATGGAAATAATATCCTCAGATAAATTCCAAGAAGTTTTTCCAAGAAAATTTGTTAAGGGAACTGTAATGGGCAATAAGGGATGCAGGCACACTGAAGAATCTACTACTTGCATGAAAATCCTGAAAGTCTCTCAGATGCAGAAAGAAATGAAGTTTGTGATGTACTTTGTACTACATGAGTAATTTTCAGACTGTGGACTTGTAGCTCAGTTATGAGCCTACTGTCATCAAAAAAGTGGAGATCAGAATTCCCATCTCAAAGATTTGATAGAATTGGTTTTTATAGTAGACTATGAAGAGAAGGGTAAAAGATTTTCTTCCCTTGGAAATGGTGCGTCTTCTTAGGCTTACCCTGGCTTGTTGGATTCAGCTTCTGGTGAAGAGATCCTAGTTGTTGTGCTTCAAATCTTACCTCAGAAGGAATCTTAATAGTTCAGAGGTCTCCAAAGAGCAAAGGATGCTAATTGTCATCTGTGCTGTAATATTTAGGTGTTGGGTTTGAAGCTATAGTAATTAAGAGTGTGGAGGCGAATTAGAAAAACAAATGTGTTTGTTAAGAGATTTATTCAATCATCATTAGTAGGAAAGCTGGAGCATTCACAAAGGCTGGAGACCAGTTCAAACAGGTTTCCATAATCCCCACCCACCTAAACTCAACCAAAGGCATTAATTTAATAACATTGCATCATACAGGGGAAAAAAAGAAACAACACAACAACACAAAACAAAACAATGCACACACACACTCTCACTGCCTGATCAATGAACTTGAGAGCAGGGCACTGTCACCTAGTTCTTATGACCTAATTACCCTTTTCTGATCTTTACATCTGGGCCCTATCTCACTGACCCCAACCCTAGGACTGCTGTAATGCTCCGCTGCTCTGTGGAGGAACACACGTGGGTATTTAATGAATATCAGTCCAGGCTTTTCCTCATCATTAAAAGTTTGCTTTTGATGAAGGATCTTGTGATTTTTTAGGGAATGCTTTCTCCATGATTCTTCAAAGGGCTCTGTTGATCAACTCCCTCCAAGAGGATGGATGGAATGGAGAAGAGAGGCTTGGTGCTACAAGGAGATGAGAGTTGTCTGTTGATGCGAGTGACTGTTGTTGAAAAAGAATGTTAGAACTGATAAGAATGTGTAGGAAGCAAAACCAGATAGGTCAACAGTTTTTTAGGGAAATTCAGGTTCAGTATCAAATAGTCACAATTCAGTTTTCTGTTAAAATTAACTAATTTGAGATAGTTTTATAATGTATAATTCTGTGGAACAATGGCTCTTTATGGACTCAAGTAATGCTTTTATAAGTCACGTGATGTTGGCCTAAATCTTCCTACACAGCTAGAAGTTGTAGTCAGAAGAAAGCTGAGTTTACACTATTACTGTTCAAAACAGAACTGAAAGCTGACATCTTTGTGTGTTTTCTATTTGGTGGATTCTTGTTTTTGTACCTACTTTTCCAATTAAGATCTTCTGTATGAGTAGAGAGACTAGCAGAGAGAAATAGAAAGGGCATTCTAGCAACTGCATTCTGGGTCCATTCTTTGGCCGTTAGGCAAAGTCTATATCATGTGCCTGGGCAGCTGTGCTTATGAGTCACACAATAACGTCATTAGTATTTACTTCAAGCCACTTTGATCAGCCATACTTGATCAACTGCATGGCTAAAGGTAGGCACTCAATTTGGTGTTGCTTAGAAGTACAAAGCAGGTATAGGAAGCAGCTCAGCTGAGATGGTCGCAGATAGCAGGGTCAGTAGACCAACCTAGAAGATGAAGAAGAACGTTTTAATGAAGGCTTTCAAAATAATGAAAGTTGCTTAAGTCTTGAATTAGTCATTGGGAAGGTTCTTGTTAACTATATTTTCATGTTGTATAGAAACATATTTATTACAATTTTAAGTACTATGTTACTGCTCGAAACCCATAATTAATTGATTATTTTCTTTCTTCCTTTAATTCAAGAACATTATTAGGAAAGAAGGATGGGCCACTGATTACGGCATTTGGCTGGGATATGGAAGTTTCTGCCTTCTTTCCCAGCTCAGCCACTGATTCAGTACATATAAACTTAGCTTCCTGCCTGCATGTAGCTATTGACAAAGGATGACAGTCCTTCCATTCTTTGTTTATACTGTCAGTGCAGCATTTTGATGCCAAACTGTAGAGGAATAATTTGAACTTAAAAGCACAACATCTACAAAAGATTAGCAGTAGGAGAAAAGGTTCAGATGAAATGCTCCCAACTGGCAGGGTCTTTACATCAAACTGGAAGGTGAAAAATCCTTCAATTTTAAACACAACAGATATATACATCTTTATTTTCTCATAAAGTTCTCTTATGCTGAACGGCTAACAAATATTTACATTTTTTGGTCATGAAATAAAAAGTTTTGGTAAAAACATATGCTCAGAATGTCCTATGATGCATACAAACTATTACTATTTGCAGTTTATGTGTATTTTGTCATCTCCTTCTGTGTTGCTATGCAGGTAACACCTCTTGGATTCCTGTTGTAAGCACATCAGCACATTAATTTTAAGGAAGTTTGCAACTGAAGAATATTTTCAACTTCACTTTGAAGCTATATAATTGAAGCTTTGGGGTCCTGTAAATCACTGATTTTCAAACAGTGTATTACTGTTACCAGGGGAGGTGCCGTAGTCTGAAACTGATAAAAGATAACCTTGTTTTCATTAAACTCCATGGAAGTAAAATGATACTCAAGGCCACTGACAGCAATTTTGTATTTTCATACTGTTTTTCATTTTATCTAAATGAAGAAACTTAATGTGTCATTTTCTTCTAACTCAATGGTGAAACTGAAGTCCAGCAGTGTTATTGATGTTTCCAAAGTCAAAGCTCAGCTGCTGAACAGAGCTGGCAATTCTTCTGGAATTTTCAGAACAGTACTTTGCTCATCAGGCAGTCCATCCCAGCCTGAAGTCATTCCAATATTTTCAACTTTATTTGGACAATGAAAAGGATTCCTGAGGATCTTTCTAATAAGTAAGATTTTAACTTTTAGTTTTTATTTTATTTTATTTTGTCAACTGTTTCAAATATTTTTTCCTTTCTTGGAAATCATTTAAACATAAGTGAAAAACTGACAAACTTTTAAAAGAATCTAATGTCTAAATAAAGGTTTCTAATGCTAGAACACACTCTCTACACTTCTGCTCCCTTTTCAGGAGGGCTCCTGTCATCTGTAAAATTCTGTCTTGCACACCAACCTGCACGCTTTTGAAGCAGCGGTAGGAGGTTTACTTGTTTCTGCTACGTAATACCTATAAGACACCTGCTACACTGTAGTAGGCAATTTGTAACTGGAGTTGATCTTGTAACCTAAAAGCTGGTGATTAATGTATAGCTACTACTGTAGTGTTTAGGTCTCTCCAAAAGTAATGCCTCCTATTTATTTCATAGAAAGTAGAGCAGATTCAAAGAAAAAAATTATACTATTTGATGGAGAAAATTCTCAGCTACAAAAGTCTATTTCTTTTTAACATAGTCACCACCATTAGCTATGTGTTTTTGCCAAAGGTTTTACAAGAGCCTGTATGCCATGCTCATAAAAATCTGCACCAATGGAGATGACCTGCCGTCATTGCTGCCACTGCTGAAATGCCCCACCCACTGCCTCACTGTGCTCACATCTACTGTTTGGTCTCCAGAAACACTCAGCAAGGTTGAAACAAAAGAAACTGTCAGGAAGATGTTTGCAAAATGTCATTAAATGCATGACATAACGTATAGTTAGATCTCAAGATGTACAAGTTTGAGATAGGGTGTGGAATATATACAAATATACATGAACTGCACAACAGTAACATAGATTACATAATTATGTAGAATTTGTAGCAAGTTGATTGTGGTCTTAATTATCAGCAGTAGTAAACAACACATCTTTGATTATTTAAGTATTCTGGAATTTTATTCCCATTACAAATAATTAAGAAGCAGGATCTAGTACGGTAGAGGAATGACCACTATGAATCCAGTTCATGTGGTTTCATGACATAGTTTGAGAGCTGAAATTGTGATTAGCAGGAAAGTGGGACTGTTACTGGCTCATGGCATTGCAGGTCACACCTGGCACACTACATTTTAGTTTAGAATTGATGTTGCATCTTATTTTTCCTGTTATAAATAAATGGAAGGGAAGTGCCTTGTTAAAATGTAGCCCAACATCATTGTAAACTAGACAGTAATTACAGACCCTCTCAAATGAAAAGAAAACAAGAGGTGTATATCCATTTTGTAGCACAGTTTGTCCTTGACAACCATGACCTTTCATTCGCCTAGGCTTTGATGAATAAAACAATCTCTGTGGTTGTGACCTTCTACAGGTAGAATTAGAGGAAGTAAGTACAAAGAAAAAGGAGAAAAAGACGGAAAGAGAAAATTTTTTCAAAAATTCTTTGGCTTGACCAAATTGCAGAATCTTCGGAAATACTATGTAATCAATATTTGCTCTCCTCTCATCTCACCTCCATCTCCATCCCGTCTTTCTGTTGTCGTTGTTCTGCTCTGTGCTATATCAGGTCTGTTAAATATTAAACTATAGAAATTAAGCAGATGATTTAACAGTACAAATAACAGTATGGAGAAAAGCATGGTCTGTTGACTACAGCAGGGCTTCTGCTTTTCTATGTACATACAGTACCACAGCAGTGGTCAAATAAGGTGAGCATATTCAGATTCCAGGAAATATAAGATCATAGATTTAGTATATATGTTACCTATAGACAAAACAAACAGTAAAAACCACCATGCAAATAAAGGAATAAATAAATTGGTTAATCACCAAGAATCCAGGAGCTCACAGAAGCTTTACCTAGATCTTGTTTAGAAGGTAGGTAGAGTGAATCTGGGAATGAACAAGAGACCAACAGGACCTCACCTTATTAAGAATTTGGAAAATAAATTCCTAAAAGAGAAGAATTCTAATAGACTTTTGGCTGGAAGCAGGAACAGTAATCATAACAGTAGAAAAGTTTGAGAAAAGATTTAATGTCAAATCTGTGAGGTACAAAGAAGCTTATTTTCATAGATTTCTCAATTCTGAAAAGATCTGATGGGGGATACCTCCACAAAAATAGAGAACTAAATTCAGTTAACTAGAGACTTGTTCCAGCTGCTCTGAAGGACTGGAAGCTTATGTGAAGCATTCCATGCCAGCATTAGTAGATGAAACCCCCATTTCTAAGGGGGTTATTCCAGAATGCCCTTTGATTTCTGAATGAAATGTGTGCTCCATTTGTCTTCATGGACTCGGGTACTTCCTGCTGCTCTAGAGGGAGCCACACATCCTATGCAGCTGTGGCTATCAGGCTACCAGGTGAGAAACGCAGTCCCTTTAACAAGTTAGAAACATTTGTTGCAGACCCTGAAAGAGAGGATCTTTCTGTTCCAAAAAGTCCCTTACTGTCTGGTATTTCCCATATCTTTATACCCAGTTTTGAGTGCCCTGCTGCCATAGTTTCAGTTTCTTCCAGGTTTTTGCCTTGTATTTTGCCTTGAACTTTATGCAGATTTATGTGAAGCTTTCATCCTTCACTTATCAGCTGTGGCCAATGACTGGCCATGAGTTAGCAATGATGAAGTAAACAGGAGTGTGAACTCAGGGTGCACTGAATAGCTAGGGTAGCTGACTGTGAACTGTCTTGAGATTCTTTGTGTTTTCCAAACTGCATTTTGGCAGTACTTTGGAGTATGAAAAGTCTTTGAAACCCACACACCTGTTTACTTCATAGCAGTGTGGTTTGTTTAGCCGTACCCTATATGATCCAGGAAATAAAATATTATTATTCATAGAGATTATTATGGACGTTGACTCTACACTTTCATTACCACTAGGGAAGAAAATTATCTTTTTAGAGCAATTACAGTAGAAATTAAATTAAATTAGTACAATGATAGATCTATTAGATAATGCTGAGTAAAATCCTCCAGGTTGAGGATCTGTGTTTCTGAAGCCCTGCTTTGATGCTAGAATCCTTCATTCTTTTGAAGAACTCCTCATCAGGCCGATGGCATCTGGTTTGGCGCATCTCCTGACATAGGAAAATGGAAGAGCAAGAAAAGCATAACATAATCCTGTGTCTGAGTCTTAAAGTAGGTGCATTTAGGTGATATGAAAGAAAAAAGAGATGTGGAAGTATGGCTACAACAGAAGCAAGATTCTCTTTCTTAGCTGGTCCTGATCAAGCTTTGGTTGTTTTTCAGCAAGACAGGACTTTATGCTAAACTTACTACCCAGCTAAAATGTTAAATCGTGTGTTCAGCAGTATGTTGAAGTGATCTAGTAATATTCCTCTCCTGTAAACAGTTCCTCAGCTTTCTCACATGCAGTCTGATTTTATACTAGTCATTTTTATGATATTCATATGATCAAGTGCAACATTGTCTCCTTCTCCCCGCTAGCTGCCTGAAAAAAATTCTTTTGATTCTGCAAATACCTACAAAGATGATTTTTTTTGTGAATGCAAATGAATGTCCTAGAGTTAACATGATGCAGCGTGGAAGTGACTACAACAGTAGTGACTACAACAGTAGTCACCCTCACGCTGCATCATGTTAACTCTAACAGTAGTATGACCAGGATCTCTCTTGTGAGGTGGTACAGCTGCCTTTCATGGGCACTGCACAAGCATTGCTCATTCTGCCTGATGATGGAAAGATGAAACAAGTGGAAAATGCTCTTTCCAAGGAAACAGTTTGCAACTGGCTTAGTAAATTGAAACCAGGTAACTCCAGCTAATTTAATTACTATATTTTAGGAAACAATATTAATAGAATGCACCAATTTCAGATCTCCTTCTCCTGCATTTAGTGTAGTAATTTCATAGATGTCAATTTATATTATTCTAAAGATAAGCCAGAGAGGAGCATGACTGATTAGCAACTGCAATCCCTCTGACCTGAAAGTAGTGGACATGATCTTGCAATGATTAACTCAAGACTTATTTAGCTACCTTTTGGTTACTATACTTCTTTATTTTTTTGATGGTATGTTGTTAATAACTAATTCATTTGCTTCACCCTATCCTAGATTTTGTCCTCCTTTTCCCTCCTTTTGGGCTTTCTACAACTGGTCTGCTTTTTCTCTGTAGTCTTCTAGTCACAATATTCTGCTGAGTACATGTGTCTTGACACTGGGATGAAAGAGTGACAATGAAGATATTGGTTTGTTTTTATTCAAGCGTAACTAAAGTCAAAGAAAAACTGTATGTACAAAAAAATGGATTTGGGCATCTCCCTGGCTGTCCACATATAAATGCTACCAGCAAACAGATTAGGAATTAGAAGAATACTATCAAGTGTCCTTGAACTGCACACTATCCAGCCTTCTGGCTCAAACAAGACTACCATGCTTCACCACTGTTTTGTTTTCTTTGTTCAACAGAAGATTACATCTGCATTTACCAAGGATTTCCCTTAATGGGTCTTACGATGTCCAAGATTTCTTCGTGGAAATGGGCATTACCGATGCATTTTCCTGTGCCTAGTTAGTTGTTGTTATCCTTCAAGCTCTTTGTAAATGCCATTCTAAAAGGACTTTAACAACAAAAAAAGAAAATTCTCAAGAGAACAGACTCATTCTACTGTAGCACTGTGTCTTTTTCTAGTCCACAGTGTCATCAAAAAATGGTGAAAGATGGCGACATTAAGTATGAACTGTCAAAGAATAATCCTGCAACATTGTCCACAAACTATTGCTATGGCTGATGAATAAAATAAGCATTCATTTAAATCCATCACTAACTCTCACTGTCTATAGTCTCTTGTTATAAATCTTTTAAAATCATCACAGACTTTCAGTCTCACTTATTAACATAGCAGGCTGGCTGTAAATATGTTCTTAAGAGTTTTAAAGGAGTCCATATTTTCTTATATGGAGACAGAAGTTCTTTACATTCTCTCTTTATGTACTTTCTTGAATAAAATGTATTTTCAGAAATCGCATAAACTCTTTCTTCCATTGCATGTCAGCATATCTCCCACTCTTACTGCAGAGGAGCTCTGGGTCTTGCTGACCTGTATACCAAACTCTTCATTATGCAGTTACAAACCCAAGGAGAGTCTGACACCTGCTTTGAAAGCTGTTCTCCCACTTCACTACACCCTTTGATTCATGCCATCGCATACTGGCCTTGGATAAATATTTTGCAAGTGGAGGTTAGTCCCTGGCCCTGGGAAAATGATGCTCTAGAATGTACATTGCTCACAGTTGTTCTGGTAATGTTCTGCAAGCACTGAGAAGGCTATGCAAGCCCCACAACAACAACTCACCATTTCTAACATGGCTTTGACCTTCTGAGTTGTACTCAGGAACTTGGTCCGGCCTCAGAGGTGCTTTATGGGGATCCATCGGTGTCTGTAGCATGGGCTTAGTGTATGGGGGACAGCTATGCTTTCGATTCAATAGACTTGGAGGATCCTATCTTGTTTGTAAAGAGGAGTCCTTTTGCTCCAAGCAGCAAGAACTCCACGGAAGCCCTGAGCTATTGCTTATGCTGGAGTGATACCATCTCTCAGTGGACCAGGAGATAGTAAAAGCAGCAGATTTTACAGTGTTGAGATCAAAGATAATTTGCAATGGTGTGAGGCAGCCTGCTCTGCAATATCTATATGAGCTCAAAAAGATCTGGGAGCAGTTCCAGTGAGATTCCACCCTGATAAATTGGTGCTCCAGCACTGATTACAAGGCAGGATGGTGAGATTTTTATCAGAGCAGGGTGGCAGAAAAACAGGTTTCAGATCTATTGCTAAAGAAAAAGAGGTTAGAAAAATTCCCATGGTTGCTGAGATAGAGTAGAGGCTTCAGAAAATAACATATGGAGCAATTTCCTGCCCCATTTGCCTCCCAGACCATTCCTTTTGAGAATAGAAACAAGGAGCTGAAGGAGAAGAGCTACTCTGGGAGCTTTCACACTGGAGTGAGAGGAACATGGCTCTTTGCTGCTTCTGCCAAGAATCTGGCTTCCTATAGGGAGAATTCGAATGCTGGGTTTGGGAAGTATCCATCATCACATGTGGAATCATTGCAACTTTCTTCCAGTTGAAAAACTTCACAACCTAGAGCAGCAGGTCGGCCTGAGCAGTTACAGGATTGGGGAGTAGGAAGAGAAATTGTCACAGAATTTTCTGCCAGGATAGGATGTGGAGATAGCATGAAACAAACAAGTCATTTGCAGTATGAATGAAGAAGGAACACAAATACCTATAATTTAAAATGTGTGCATTCATACAGCCTGGATACTAAATACACCTGGATGGTGTTATTCACAGCAAAGACCTGAGGCTGTTCTTTAAGAATATGAATAATTCTGTCAATGTTTTATGAAGAGAGGGGTCATTTTGTCCACAGAAAACCTGATCATATCTGTCTTCCCTGTACCATCTATCCTTGTTGTTTTTGTCTGTCTTAATGGATGATATGGAACATTCTTCTTCATGCTAATTATATCAGTGTTAGACAAAGGTTCAGGGTATTCTGACAGACAGGTCAAAATTTCCGTTTAAGAATTGTGAACCCATTTTATCTGTGGTAAGCACATGTATTTATGGACTCTTTCATTTATCTGCAGGTAAGTCTATTAAATTCCTTTTATCTTCCACTACAACAAAACCTGACTTGATTAGTATGGCTCAATCTCACATTCATTCCTACAGTCTGGGCAACATCCAGAACTAAATCAAGCCCTGAATGATACACAGAGCTTCTATATACACCACAAAGTGTAATTCACTTGATTTGCTGAACTGACAGTCAATAGAAGGGAAAGTACAACTTACAGTGTCTCTACAATACCCACCCTAGACAAATGAACTCCTGCAAGTCTGTTACTCTGACCTGACATACTTACAGGAAGACCAAAGAAAAAAGACTTAAAGAGAGCTTAGTGTCCTTGCAAGAGCAGATCGACCCACTGAAAAACAGCCTAGCTGTGTGTAGGCAGACCTTAGTGCCAAGATTTTCCTGGCAGTCTCTAAGCCTTGTGGGAAGACAGTAAATTTGTTCTGTCTGACCTTGTTTACAGTCCACTGTGGTTGTTTGCTGAAGGGACAGTTTCTGTCAGTTTCTGCCGTGTCTACACTGCCCTGTGGCAGAGTCTATTAAATACATAGTCATAAGCCACGAAGCAGTATGATTTTAGGGGTAATGCTGTCCATTGATTTTCTACCTTTCGCCAGTAGGGAAAGGAGTTGATCCAATTCCAAAAGGAATAAAGAAATCAGATAATCACAAGAACAGCAGCTGATGGAATAAACCCTGCTACTCAGATGCCAGAAGCACTTTGGATTTTTCTTTCTTCATAGAATCATAGAATCATGGAAGTGTAGAAGCATAAAATCATAGAATGGTTTGAGTTGGAAGGGTTCATTAAAGACCTCATGCCATAGACCAATAGATCATGTTGGTCAGGGTTGAATCCAGCCTGACTCAGAGAAGAAATTTTAGCTTAAACCTTGTTCTTCACAGAACTCTCCCATGAGTGGACACATCAGCTCTCTTCCTGAAACTACATCATCAGTTCAGGCCTTGTCTGTTATTACTGTTCCGTGGAAATAGAAATTTAGCGAGAAGCAAGCCAATCCAATTCTGACTGTTTCAGCAGACTCAGTAGAGTAAAGCAAGCAGGACTTTTTTTTTTTTTTTTTTCCTCTTTACACAGACTCACTTCAAGCATAGAATAATTAAGTTCTTAAGAATCAGTTGCTTCTGATAGTTCCTGGGAAAGACATTTTTGATTGTGGATTCTGAGAATCAGGCATACTTATATGGTGCTACAGGACATTCTGTGCCTTGTGGTCCAACTCATCTTTGACATGAGTCTAAGAGGCTTTTGGAGGTATAAAGAAAATTCATAGAAGTGTTAATCCCTAATAAAGCATTGAAGTCTAGCCTCCAAAGCACAAAGGCATTGGAGCTTCCCAGTGGAAAAGAAGGGTGAAAGAAGTACAAGCATTTTAAAATGCAAATATTTCCCTGAAAACAAAATATTCACTACAGTGGGTGTAAATTCTGAAGAAGGAAAGGAGCATGAAGACTACCATGGACTATATAGCTTTGAATCCTGTGACACTTCTCCTAGCAGCCCCTGCTGTGTAGTACGTCTCTACCCTTACCCACACGGAACTGCTTTGATTAGATTTAAACTGCTTGTACATATACAGTGGTGATAACATCCATTCCTTGTAAACTGCTAACCTACAATGACTGATATGGAAATATCCCTTGTATTTTCTCAGTTTCAGGTTTTACAGAGGATCTATTTTTAAATAACGAAGTAATTGTGCTTTCCTCAGACTAAAAGTTTTAAAGAAAACAGTGTAATTCATTCATTTCATGTAGATGTCCTTGACTATGATTAATATCCTGGTTGCAAAAACTCAGCTCAGCACAGATGTTTATGCAAATGACTTTGTTGTCTTTTTGTGAAAGAGAATTTCCATAATGAAACTATGTTTTCTATTCAAAACTACTCCTACAGATCAATTTATCAGCAGTGAATTATCCTGATTTATACAAATGACTCTTATTTGTTTCTCTTATGTCTGATTGCATTCAGTTTCTATTTCATAAGTCATCTGGCAACAAACTACTTATGGTTTATTACTCTGTGGTTGGAAAACTTCTGTTAACATCAATATGATGCCTATGTGGAAGGTCTGAAGAGCACTGTGCTTTGCCTGATTTTTGCAGATGTCTTGTTAAGGAAAAGCTGCTACATTGTTCTCTCTGTCTCATGTGGGAAATGTGGACCAGGTGGAAGATGCTCTGCTGAAGGTAAATGTTTGAAGGCGAAAAACAATGCTGGAAAACTATGTTTCATTAAGTTGTGATAAGAACTTCAGTTGCAGCCTGGAAGAATCTCAGAGCAAGAGGAAGTGTCTGTGCATGGCTATGATTAAAGATTTAATGAAAAGTAGGTTTTAAAATGCAAATGAATGCAAAAATCGGCATATTACCTAGACCTCCTTTATATGTATATGTTGATATGCTGTTCTCACATATGCAAAGAGATCCTTTAGGCATCAAAAAAAGCCATGCCTAATCTCATACATTCAAGAAACAGGTAAAGAAATGTACAATTTGAATTTATTTTCTAATTCTTCTATTTTTCAGGTCTGAGTCCTATCCCTCAGGCAAATCTTACAGAAGAAATTTCAGTACACCTTGACTTCACCTACCCTGATTGGAGATTATCGCCTTGTGCCAGTGCTGGACAGAGTGCTGCGTGTCATAGCTTTGATATACTCAGAGTTGTAGCAGAGATTATTCAGAAGAGGCATCAAACAGAGGCAAATATTCTTCTGTCCTTCTAGCTGCTTCTAGGTTGGTAGAATAGAGAAGACGATCCTGCAATCACAACAGAAAGGCCATGTAGGCATAGTTTCAATATCAAAGTGATTTGTGGTAGTATGTTAACATGAGCTGCTGACAGAAGTGAGATTTTGCTAACCTGACAGAACATTAACTGAGAAGATAAGGTCAAACACATAGCTTGTTCTTTTTCCTCTGTTGAAATTAAAGAGAGGACAGATGTAATAAAATATCTCAGGAATCTGTCAGAATCCTCAACATCCCCAAAGTTTACAGTGTTGAAGATTTTTTTGAGGAAATGGATATGAGCAACGGAATCATATCATAAACTTCATTTTATAGAATATTTTCATTCATACCTAGCTGCTCTGACATCTTCTCTGTCATGACTAGCAGCATTAATTTATTTAATGACAACAAATGACAATATTTTGCAAAGGTTATTCCTATTGCTTTTTACCTGTCCTTGGGAACAAAAAGCTTCAAGCGTAACTTCAAAATGCCCACAGAAGAAATTTAGTTACTGCTTGTGTAAGATGATGTCTGCAACAGAAAAATAAATATATAAGACAGAAATTTAAATTTAATAGAAATGCCGAGTTTATCTTCTTGCTGAAGATACTTCATTCTAAAATGAGAACTTTTAATGCAGAGTGAACTTGTCACTCTGAAAGTTGTTTCCATAAGAAAGGTTCCTTTTTGACAAGTGAAGATGAGAGGAGCAAATACTGCTGGTAAGCTGTTTTCATTTCAGTATATCAGTTATGAGTAGTAACACCTCCGCAAGAAGCCACGTTTATAGTGTGATTCTGTTGGCCATTTTTCTGCAGGTGGATCCTCCAGCACAAAGCTTCATGTTCTGGAGATTATAGGAAAAGGAGCCCTGTGCCACCATCTTCTGGTAAAATCAAGGAATGGACAAGACAGATTTTGTCACTTGTTGAAGCCAGAAAGATCAGTATCTGGATTGTTGTTGTGTCAGTAGGTATTTTGATTTTCTTTTGAAGTTTTACATTCAGAGCTTTTTTACTGTCCTTCTACTGCAGGAGCTAGGGACTCACAACCACAGCATGGAGAAGCCAGGTTCAAAGCCAACAAAAGGTATTTCTGAACACAGCAGAAAGTGTATGTAGAGTGGTACATTGCAGTGTGATCCTGCAACCCCAAAGGGTTACCATCTCAAAATGTTTTTCTCATGCATCTCACCTCAGTGCTCTGCTACAGGATCTGGGTACCATTGAGTGAGAAGACTCAGATTCCAAGGAGTCCTAATGAACATTCTTGAGCTATCTATTGAAATGCAAGACTTTTCTTGCTGAGAGAGGACATGAACTAATAGAATAGGAAATGTTGAAAAAGACTTGTTTACCCAGCAGACGTACTGACTGCTACAGGATGTAGAAAGCAACACATTGTGTCCTTCTCCCATTACACTGGTGCTGACCCTAGACAAATCTGACCTGTTAACAGGTGCCTTTTTCCTTAGAAATGTATTTCTAAATGTTTAGTGCTATTATATCCTTAACTGTTTCTGTCCTGAATGTAATGCAGTGGAATGTAATTCTGTACTGAATGTAATGCACTGTTTTCAGCAGTGTGTGGAGACAGGACAAGGGGAATCGGCCAGAAACTAGAGCATAGGAAGTTCTGCACAGTTGTGCTCAAGAACTTCTTTACAGTGAGGGTGACAGAGCACTGGAACAGGCTGCCTGGGGGAGTTGTGGAGTTCCTTTTCTGGAGATATTCAAGACCCGCCTGGACACCCAGTTGTGTGACCTGCTGTACAGAACCTGCTTTGGCAGGGAGGTTGGACTCAATGATCTCTGCAGGTCCCTTCCAACCCTTATGATTCTGTGATTCTGTGAAACTTAGGTCAACTCCTCTTCTTTGGCAAGCAAATGAATTTCAGTCCAAAACTTACAATGAACAACCATTCAAAGATGCATCATTTCATCACTTTCCAGTTCCGTAATCGAATGTTCACTCTCAAAAAACTTTTCCAAAGTGGTTCTACAGGTGTCAGTTTAAACTCTCTTACAAACAATTACATTAAAAGGACTTTTGGGCTGATCTGTTCTAGATTAATTATATATGGAAGTATAGCCAGTCTGTTTTTCCAAGGAGATAAGAATTTCCAATCATGATGTATCTAATTAAATGTGTATTATTTATCATGTTTTTACTTAACCTTGCTCAATTTGCCAACTGAATATTTTCTCAAACCAATTTTATCGCAGTTCTTTAATAGCTTTTTTTATCAGGTAGATAGAGCAAATATGAGACTCAGGAGTATTAGGCTTTTAGGAATTGATCTCTAAAATTCTCTTCTTCCATGGTATATCTCAGCTAATTCAACAGAAACTGAGCTAAAATATATGCTTTCTGGAGAGCACACATAAATAAAGCAAATGATGATAAAAATAGAGAAATATCATTATTGAAAGATCATATAAAATATCTTTATTTTCATAAATAAATATAAAGATGTTGAAATGATAACTAATGAGAAACAGAATCACATGAGCTGTGAAAGCTGAGACAATTTTACTGTCATTATCTCAAACACAGAGAAAACAAAACAACAGGCTTGGTTTCCAAAGGTAACAGCCTCAAATTTTCGTGTTTGGAGTCACCCACCTTCTCTTAGCTACCCTCCATAACAACGCAGTTTATTGCTAAATTTCAGTACAGCTTTCTTGAGAGGTAGGAGATTGAAAAAACCTTATGCTACTATTTGAAAATTTGTGAAATGTAATTTTGCTCTTGATGTGGGGGTGGCAGGCAAGACTCTTGCTGCTGTAAGTTTTGCTGGCAGCAGCTAGCAATATGCACATGGCTGAGAGACCCAAGTACTTTTGGGGGGCAAAGTATATAAACATTTGTATTATGGCAGTTACTGTGGGATATGAAGTACTGTGTGTTGACACCATGCTTTTAACTTGTATTAGATCAGAACAGAGGGATAAACTCAGATAAAAACTTTTTAATGTCACTAATTTATTTGGAGCAGTTTATGGGCTAATGAAAACGGGATAATTTACCTCAAATGAGGAGCTGGATTCTAATCTATCATAATGCTATAAGATGAGGCAAAGACAGGTGTTTCTACTTTTTCACAGCTTGATGGGAGGAGTCTGCAGCTACCTAAAATTTAAAATTTTCACTTCTAAAGATACATTCCATTCTGATGATGAGAATTCTTTTTGCTAAACTTGAGCAAATCTTTCTAAGTTTTAGAAAAAAAAATGGTTTAGAAAGTGGAAATTTCCTCATATAAAATTCATAAAATATGCAGTTTCTTAAGCACTCAAAGAAAATGCTTTTGTCGTGATTGTTACAGTAATAAAAGCTCATAACTAGACACAATTTCTTCAGATGTTAATTCAAATTACAGTGCATTAATTGTCACTGGTTCAGATTTAACACAGTAATGATTATCCATAATGGAACTGCTCTCATACTACTCATACGACTAAAATTAATAGCTCACATCTTACACAATCAAGTAGCACATTTAAAAACAATTCCTTGGACATTTGTTTTCTAAGCAGCATGCTTGGAGACTTCTTGGCAAGAAATCTGTTTCCCAGTTCCCAGGTTTATGCCTATATCATCATCTTAATGTTCATCATTTAGGAGAACTAACTGTCAGCAGGACCAATTCGTACCATTCTAAGAAACTATATAGGAGTGATAAGTACAGAAAACCTTGAGGTTAACATTACTGAGGATGCGTGCTTTGTTTTTCTAGCACATTGAAATTTTATTTAGCTGGGGATTATTTTTCCTCTCTCCCTCTAATATTTTGACAAGGTAGAAAAATAGATAACAAAAGGAAGTAAAGTGTAGAGCTATAAAAGTAAAAACAAACATAAAAACCCAAACCAACCAACCAACCAAACAAACAAAAAACCAAAACACACCAGAAAACAGAAAAGAATAAATCTTGTATATCTTGGGAAATTAAGAAGGATGCATTATTTTTTATACATCTAGTTTTTTAGCGTAGTGAAACCTGGAAAATGAAGTCCTCTCTCTCTGGGCAGCTTACCTACTTGCTAGGCAGCTTGGCATCACTGAAATACTCTCTCTTAATCCCACAGTGTCTATAAACCATAATAAATGCATTTTTGCTATTGCAAGCAACATAGTCTTTCCTACTTTATGTGTTCTTAGTTAGTATCAGAAGGAATCAGACAGCCTCCAGAGTCTCTGGGGCTGTAAAAATATTTTTTCAATTGCTGAGTGAAGAAAATAATAAAGAGTAACACACAATGTAGCAAGAGCTTTGATTCTCAGTAGAGACTATGGATACCTGTATTTTTCTTTTAAAGTTAAGATGTACTACAGCAATTTGTTGCAAGTGTGATGTTGTAGTAATACGCTGAGAGACTGAGGATATAGTATTGTCTGTCATATACTGAAGGATGTTAGCAAAAGGTTACAAGGCTAAACTTCCAGGTTTTAGGAAGTACCAGAATTAATACTGCCTAGCCTTGATGTAATAACGATGGCAAATGGAATAGGCATCACACATTTTGCCATCTATATAATGACAGGGCTATAGAGGTACTCAGAAGTCCTGAACTCTTGTCTCATTTCTGGGACTGGATGTGCTCTAAGTAACTATGCTTCTATTCTGTACCCATGTCTTCCCACTTTTTCCTCTTCCCTGCCTACTCCAACATTTACCAGGATGTACCAGGTGTGCTTTCCCACCATGTTTCCTGCCACACATTGAAACATAGAGAACTTGAATGTATTTTGGGAGGCATCACCATTATCAAGCACATGGTCTTTGTACAGTTGTTGAATATCTATTCAAGTGCTCCTTTAAACAAGACTGTGTTCCCAGGGTGGAACTATCAGTTGCCTACTGTAGTTCTGAATAAATTAGCATGGAGTGGCTGGGCAGCTGGCCAGGCACCAGCAGCTTTTCTGGAGTTACTGCTCATGCTTTTCACACAGCAGTGCTGATAAAGAAAGCTTTCCACCAAGCCCCATTTTTCTTTCACACTATTATTTTTATGCTTTTTCTGTCTGTTGGTTTTTGCTTTGTGTTGGTTTTGTGGGTTATTTGTGGTTTTGTTTTGTTTTCTCTAAAAACCAGGAAGAAAACTCTTCTATACCACCACCTCACCATTACCCAGTCACAGGCCATGGTCATCAGCAACAGGTAAGCAGCTGCACCTGCTGGAAATGTCTCATTAGAGTGGTCATGCCACATTGTCTGTTGCTGTTATTCACTAAAAAATCTAGAGACTATTACTAATTATGCACAATCTGCTCTAAGAAACCCCCTCTAGTAAAAGTTATGTTAAAAAGGAGAACTGTAAGGTAGAAGGGCTTCACAAATCTAAAGGCAGCTTACCCTGTTTGGGCATCCTGATAGAGAGACTGTATCCCTGTAAGCAGCCTTGCCCCACTTCTTTTTTTTTTTATCTCCCCAAGACTGGACTAGGGCAGATGGTGGGCAGGGAGGCTGTGCTCTTATGGAGTTGTGCTGAGGTCTTCCCATCTTCACTACGCCTAGGCAAGGGTGATGAATCCCCATGAAGATTGCCTGCAGCCATGAGAGGCCCAGCTATCCCAACAGGCCCACACAGCAAGCATCTCACAGGAACCCACAAACGTGGTAACAGCACAAGATATGGTCCCTCTCATCAGAGCCCCACCATCTGACAATATTATCTTATGTTTGGATTGGACAAAATGTCCAAAACATTATTACTGCTTGCTGTGTATCCTCACTGATATTTTTTATTTGAGGTAATTAATGATTAACGGAGGAGCTCTGGTGAATCTTGTTCAATGATACTGAAGAGTACAAGGAGCAGATAAGGTGAATGCAGCAGGGTCCTCTTGTAACACTGTAAGTACTCTTCCAATATTTTCTTGGATCATTTGGATATATCAGCTCAGGGGGTTGTATTGTTGCCTGGGAAGAAAGTGCTTTCATATGCAAGTAATACACGCACAACAATTTGTTATGAAAAGATTCAAAATATCTCAAGGACAAGCAAGAACTGCCTACTAGCACAGAAGATATTTTATCCGATGAAAAAATGTTTTGGAATCAGCAAAGATCCATACAGAGACTTTGCTGCCACAGCAATCCAATATCTTATCTTTGAGAAAAAGGTTTATTTTGTACTTTGTACCTTAAATTGTATGACATGTGTTTACAGCCCATTTTAGTTTAACACATATTTCATTATCTATTTATCTGACTGAAAGACTAATAGAGCTGCAGTAACAGCAGCATCAGACATAATGGCTAAAGATTAATGGCTTCCATCTCTTTTCTCTGGAGAAAAGATCATAAACTTTCTTTGTGTTTTTTGTGTTATTTGTGATTTAAAAACAATGATAAAAAGAACCCCACTTCTATATGTATCTGTTTTACTGGTTATTATGATCAAAATTGTTCCTTTTGTGAGAGTATGTGTTTATGCACAGTTCATATTCATATTCATTCAGGGGTTTGCTGCATGAGGAATATGAAACAAAAGGGAGGGGTTTTTGAGAACAGATAGTTGTACTTTGAGAACTCTTCATTTTGGTTGGCTGAAACATGCAAGTCCACATTCTTGGCCCTAACCAGGTAGTTGGTAATAGGCACTGGGGCTAATGCAGTAAGGTTTGAATCGAATGGCAACACATAAATTTATTTCCCTGCCATGTTTGGTGTGTTTATTTCTTTTCCAGGAAGGGGTAAAAGGAAAATGAAACCCACCTTCTCCTTGTGTTTTCTGCTGGCTGGTTTGTATTCTGTTGCCCAGTGTCATCAGCGTCCTCACTACCGCAATAAACAAGACGATTCTAAAGGAGCACGTTACCCGGGTAGCAGTTCTCACGGGGAAGGAGTTTTTCCAAATAAAACCAAAACTTTTGTCAATGTAGTTCACAGCAATGCTGACTTTGCATTTTCATTTTACAAGCTGGTTGCATCCGATGAAACCAATCAAAATATTTTCTTTTCACCCATAAGCATTTCTGCTTCCCTTGCAATGCTGGCACTGGGTGCCAAGTCAGCAACGCTCACACAGATTCTGGAAGGGCTTGCCTTTAGCCTGAAAAAGACTCAGGATCAAGAAATACATGAAGGTTTTTGCCAGCTCCTCCACATGCTGAACCGTTCAGATAGCGATCTCCATCTAAGTCTGGGCAATGCCCTTTTTATAGAAGAGACACTGAAACCACTACAGAAGTTCTTGGATGATGCCAAAAGCTTTTACCAGTCTGAAGTCCTTTCTGCCGACTTTAACAACTCCTCTGGTGCTGAGAACCAGATCAACAGTTATATTGAAGAAAAGACAAATAGAAAAATTGTCAAACTAGTAGAAAATCTTGATCCTCTCACCACGATGGTTCTTGTTAACTATGTCTTCTTTAAAGGTAAGAATTACTGAAGAGTACAAAGATTGTAACTTAAACACACTGCTTATTGCAGAGAATGAAAGAAAGAAACTGCAATTTGAGTATTTATTTTGAGGAAAATATGTTCATTATCTAAAAATTGTTCCAATGAAATCATGTACATGTGTTAACTGTAAGGATGTATGCGTCCTTACTTATTTGAGTAAAAGACTGAATTGTTTTTAGAAAATACTTTTGTTCTACTAGGTAAATTATTTAATGTGATGATAGACTCATGATCTAGTGAAAGATGTTGTTTGCAGTATCATTTCTCTGTAACTGTCTTCAGGCATCTAGAAAATAATTAAACAAAGAGTGCAGTAATATGAAAAAAAATGTTTGCTCTAATCAAAGGGAAAGAGTGGGACTAGATTCTATTTTATTCATAATGAAAACTTGTCTTTGAATTCCATTGAATTATTTTTCTTTTTTTGTCATAAGCTCACTGGCAGAAACCATTCAGTGATTCATACACAAGAAAAGAAGATTTTTTTGTGGATAAGAAAACATCTGTAAAAGTTGACATGATGTATCGGAAAGGTTACTACAGAAATTACTTTGATGAAGAGCTATCCTGTTGGCTGGTTCAGATTCCTTACAATGGAAATGCTGCAGCATTATTTGTTTTACCTGATGAAGGGAAGATGAAACAGGTGGAAGATGCTCTTTTGAAAAGAACTGTGTCCAAATGGGAAAAGCTCCTCCAAGATAGGTAAGAGATTTTCCTAGTGTGACATAGTTTAGCAGTCAGCAAGATTGAGCTTGAAAGGCCAAGTTATTTTACTGAACTCTGTTCACTTATAGGTCCCTCTCTGTGTGGGACTTCCCCTTTCTTAGCTCAAAAATGAAAAATACATCTGGATAGTGAACAAACAGGACATTGATCTTTTTATCCTCAGCATTGTGGTGATGAAGTTAACAGAGACTTGTTTTATATGGGCATTGTGAAACTTAAATGGAGTAGCTATTTCTGAGGTATTGGGTATTAGAGTGGTGAGGACCTGGTGGGATCTGCAGTGTTGTGTGTGAAAGATGAATTTTACTAATTTACTATTACTGAAGTGGTTTCTGTGGTAGCCCAGGCCCTGTTTTGTGTTCAAACAGCCTTAGGACAATGAGCCATGATCTTATAGAATGCCTACTACCTAGTGAGGCTCTGTTTGTAGCAGAGTTTATACATAGTTGCGATGAATCCTTGAAACCCACTGTGGATGTAGAGGTTAACATGGACTCGTACTGCTCCAATTCTATGCATTATATAACTGTACTGGTGGAAAGTGCTATCTGAAACCTAACAGCAGACTTTCTTCATTTAGGAAAAAATATAAATGAGAATTGTCACTGTAGTGAAGCTGTTGAGGAACATTACCTAGATGACAATTTGTCCCTTTTGATCTTATTTGTTTCAGAAAAATACACCTACATATTCCAAAACTTTCTGTTTCTGGTACCTACGATGTGAAAAAGATAGTCAGAAAAGTGGGCATAATTGATCTATTCACTGACCAAGCTGATCTTTCAGGAATTACTGAGGATCCTGGACTGATGGTTTCAAAAGTAAGTCAGCACATGAAATACGGTGATTACAGATTTTTTCTATTTCTGGGAATCCATCACGAACATAAAATGAAAAGCTTATCCCAGTCTTTCTGAAGTAAGGTTTAATCATAAGCATCTGCCACAAAGACAAACATACCTTTCCTAAAACTGAAGTCAAACACGCAGATAAGGGGTTACAAAAACATGGATCAGGAACTAGGAAGACATACGTATCATTAGATGTTCTTTTGGATACTGAACAAAATTATCTATAGGTAGAACATTAATTTTGGTAAAATACCCTCTAATAGAGGGCAAAAATGCTATTACACTTGCTCTTCTAGTGCTCTAAAAAAAGTTTTTTTTTTCAGCTGGATGATAGGGTATATTTTTGATAATACATGAAGCTGCCAAATGTAAAACTGAGTCCAGGCTAAATTGCCAGCTTTGTTTACTTCTAGAACTTCTCATCATCAGTCATCTTGAATGCTCTTTGGCCATCTGCTGCACAAAGATTGCTCTCTGCACACCCGGTTGATGGAGGCTTTCAGGGCTGATGTGATTGTTGATTGAGTGGGCAGGGAAGAGCTGGAGATGAATTTCCCCAGGTTGCTGCTGCCAGATCCCATCCCAGGCAGGTCTGCCTCTGCAGGTTGTTGTGCTTTATATCCTCACAGGTGATCCATAGAGCTGTGCTAAATGTTCATGAGAATGGCACTGAAGCAGCAGGAGTCACAGTGAAGGAGATTACATGGAGATCTGGTGATTTTTCTCGTCCTCCTCGAGTCAGATTCAACAGGCCCTTTCTCCTGATGATTTTGGATAAATATGCTCATACCATCCTCTTCATAGGGAAAATAGTAAATCCTCTGAAAAAATAACTGATTGTCCAAAGGACAGGCACTTCTGCACATAGCTACCTAAGGTCCTGTGATCCAGTAATAACTGTGTACACCAATGTGTACTGTGTCTTTAACTGTTGTTATTATGTACATTTCTAACCCCTAAAAAGCAACAACTATTTTTTCTTGCCCAAATGACACAGGTATTTCCTCTCTGGTCTACACCTGCATGTAACTTGTATTGTCAGCAAAGTATGAGTCACTTTTCAGCTGTTATGTAATAATCCCTTCCAGACATTCTCCAGCATATGAGGTGATCTGTAGTCTCTTCCATGGATGATATAGCTTTTACTCTACACCCACAGTGTGTACAGGGGAGGCCGGGAGAAGAGAAATGGGGAAAAGAGAGGAAGGTGTATGTCCTGTCTGTTTAATCCGCTGACCTTTGATAAATGATGTAAAATGCAGAGTGTCTTAATATTGGAGTGACTTTTCTTTTTTTTTTCTTTTTTCTGTGTTGTTTTTCTTTGTTTGTTTGCTTCGTTGGTTAGTTGGCAGGCTTGGTTTGGTTTTTATTAGAATGAAGTTACATCACCACTGACTGCAACATTGGAATACGTAATAATGTAAAGGGTTGACCATTACAATTGATTTAGATGATGTCTTCTCCTGTGGAAGTCCTATTCATGCAGGCAATAAAGTTGCTCTTCATTTCTGGGGTATTGACAACGTACTGAGGTAAAATAAACGGTGGACCATTCCATGTTATAGCACTAGTTTTTTTTAATGGATTAGCTGTCACTTTCATTTGTCATTTCTCTTGCTGATTCCAACTTCATTATCACATCTTCCAGATAGACAAGTCGGACTGTGGTACAGAAATTTCTATCTTCTCATAGGAAACAGCAAAGCTTTTCTAGGAGTTGTTAATCAGTTTTGAACTCAGAAAGCTATCATAAATATGCACATCAAATATAGGCAGTATTTGATAAGTCACAGTAGATTTTAACAGTGGATTGATACTATAGAATAAAAACATACTTGGAACTTGTACCTTTTCTTTCAAAGATTCATGAGTCTAGTACATTGCTAGTGTATTATTTTATTAAAATACGCAAAGCTGTTGAAAGCAGTTAAATATTTATTAGACCTTTCACTACAGAATATTTCAAATTGGTAAAAAAATAAATAAAATATACAAATAGAAACTTTGCAGTCTTCAGACTCTCAAAATGTGAAATAATATACCATGAAAATAATGATGACTATTTCTGAAACAATATTGTCCTGATTGTTCGGGGGGTTTTGACTTGTCTCTGGCATTAAATTACCACTATCAGTATTACTAGACTGTAGCTGTATGTCAGCCAAGTATTGCTTGGTGTTCACACTCAAAACCCTCATCAAAATCACAGAAACTATTGATAAAACTTCCTTACTGACATCTGTTTTTGATCAATTCAGTATTTAGTAAAAGCTGCTGTCCAGAACACAGGGCATATATACAGACTTAATCTTGGTGTAATACAGACAAATGGATTCTACAGAATATCACTTAAAAGTTCCTGGCAAACTGTGGGGCTAATTCAGGACAGCATGCTGAAGTCCAGCTTTGTAGTGACAAACGACTATGTAAGCAAATGTCATGAGACTTTATGTTTGTTCATCGTTGTGGACACCAAATCAATACTACCTGTTTGCTATCATGAAAAAATTTAAATTATATTTTGCCAATCAGATCTCCCTTTGAGAGGCAAGTTTGATGCATGACCTATTTGTAAGCAGATGAGGAATAATTAAGCATCATATAGGAATATGAGTCAAAGTTTGTGCTTCCGTTTACATATGAAAAGATGCCATGAGGTATTTTGTCAAATTCTAATACAGTTGGACCTGTTCCTGCATTATTTTCCCAAAGAAGGCATACTGTATAAGAGGAATGCTTAAATAGAAATTGCATATAGCTATGGTTATAAATATATATATATTTATCCATATACATATATATATATATATTTATACATTAGATTCTCCTCTCTCTCTTAAAAAAAAAAAAGGCAATCATGAAATATGTATAACCTATTTTTCTTTTTCTCATAATCCTTAAAGCAATCTGTCCACATGCACTGTATTTTCTTAATAAGATTCTGAGTTTAGCACCAGGCTTTCTAGAAGCATTAGATCAGCTTTCAGAGAAAATGTACCAGGATACATGTACAGAAGAAAAACTGACTTTGATCATGCTTTATTCTTGGGATACCTTGTCTCACAAGTAAAATGAGACCAGGTGAAGATTAGTCCCTCTATCACTAGCACTCTCTGCATTATTAAACTATCCCTGAATTAACCAAGTAACCAATAAATATAATGAAATTGTTGTTCATGTAGAGTCACCTTCCAATGGAAGTAGGGACCATATACAGTTGTATTGCATTGGTTCTCTGTCATAAAAATAAAGATAAAATTTGATAAAGTTCAGAAAATATTTCTCACCAGAACTTCTCGCACTTCTCAACAAACATGAGTGCTAAGTAATGAATACAGAACAATTGCAAAGCTGTTAATCCTATGAGCGTTGCAAGTTCAGCGTGCTCATGTTTTGCTCACAGGGAGGGTTACTTCTTTCAATCTGCTGCTTTCTTCTTCTTTTATGGATTTCTGTTGATTGGTTTATTTGCTAACTGTGAACTGCATGTCTGCATGGCACAAAGCAGTCTTCTCTAGAGAAATCCTCCCTAGAGTGAATGATTGTGGCTCTATTTTGAGTCATTCAATCATGCACTCTAGAGAGAGAAGGCTACTTTGTTAGACATTAAAAGCCGTGAAAGAATTGCCAATCTAAAAAGCAAAAGCTAATTTATTTCTTGTTCTGTAATAACTGGCAAAGATTTATCTTCAAAAGTGAAACAAAGTAAAAAAGATAAAGAGCTCAAAAACAAACAAACAACAACAACAACAAAAAAACCAAAGACCAGAAACACCCCAAGATCAAATCATGGAGGAAATGCACTTAATCCTTAGGACATTGAAAAGAATTTGAAAAAAATATATCCAACAGCAATTGTGAGTAGTGCTAAAGAACACAAGAAGAAAATCCAGCCAGGATCGTGTGTGGGAGCAGAGAAAGTAATAATATGCTTGAAGCAAAACAAGGAAAATAACATATTTCAAACAGCCAGCAGCCAGTGCCAATGTACAGGTCTTTGTTCCCAGAGCTGTGCGGTATCAGCTAAGAAGTACGGCGCATAATATAGCCAACAGCCTTAAAGGTCACTAACTGAAAAGCAAATTGCATATTCTTCTGGAAAACCTACAGATGCCATATAAAATGCTATAACAAATAGGAACCCATATTTCAATAACAATAAAAGGCAGAGGCTGCTTAAGGAGAAAAACAAAGCTGAAGCACAGTTCTGATGCCAGTGTATTCTCATCAAAAAGGAAATATCACAGAATTACCACAGCCAAATTGCCTTTTTATTTGTTTTCTAATACATGAGAACTAATCCATCAGATCTTGTTACTATTATCTTGATATTGAACAACTCACTATGCTCCTGTGCTGTATGATACTGTTTTTTCTCCATGTCATCCTCAGGACACAATGACAAAGAAAAATGTTAGCAAAGTTTATGAAGTTCTGGTGTGGACAGTCCCCATGATACCCCAATGATAATGAGAGGGGAGCCTTAGCTGAATGCCAGCCTGCTGGTCGTAGTATTGATCAATGATCAATACATCCACAACGTCTACTTTACCAGAAAAAATTATCCCCACAAACTGGTTTGTGCCAGTCATATCCCAGCCCCATCACTCAGGGTTTTGTACTTCTCAAAATTAGGTATGATATATTTCATTATGCATTCAGCATAATAGTAAATTCAGCTGGTAACTAACAGATATCTCTGGGCAATACTACATACATTTCTCAGCTCTCTGGTGATTTTTCACTGCTGAAAAATAAGTGGCTGTTAAGAGAACAAAACAAATGATGTAATTCACACTGACATGAAGATAACTCAGCATTTCTGCTATTTATTAGATTCCTAGCATATGCTCTGTCATTTGGCCAGGAAAAAATATCTGTGGGGCAAGATGAAAGGTCTGTGGCTATTTGACTCTGAAAATCTTTGGCAAAGAGTTGTATTTCTCTTTTTCTTTTCTTCAAATACAACATAGTTTAGGCTGGTGTTATTTTTTGTTTGTTTGCTTGTGGTTTGGTGGGTTTTTTTTATGTTGTTTTGTTTTGTTTTTGTTTTGTTTTTTAATCTATTATATATCATAATAGTTCTTGATTAGGAAAATACACATGAAGACATTGCTGTATTGTGATAATTGTATTGTGACAATAAAAACATTAGTGAACTCAGACAATCACTTGAAGTATTATTGTGTTTCACTCTTTTACTCTCTTGTTTGAAATATCCCTCCTGTGCATACTGAACTTTATCTTTTCCCAGGCCATGTCTGCGGTATTCTTCCAGACAAAGATTGACAGGATGTCTGACTTTGAAGTTCAGTTTGATTTCCATGAACTCCAGTCCAGATTACGGACTCAGAGACTGTCTGAACACCTCGCTAGGTATTCCTACTTCACTTTCCCAGGAATAGCAACATGCTTCTACTTCTAGAAATCTATGAATGTTATGAACCACAAAATTTTTTTTGTCAGAAACAATTTCAGTCATAAACTAGTTCAGTGTGGGAAAAAAGTAGGTTTACTGTCCATCAGAAATGGATGGCTCCATAAGCAATGCATCCTTTAGCAGGGCTGCTGGCTTTCCATCACATACTTCATGTCACTCATTCCATCTGCGTAGCTGGTTTTGCCATTTCTTAAGAGATGTCTCCAGTTAAAATGGATCTGAATGTGTCTGAATGTGTTTGGTATGAGTAATGTGAGAAATATTTCTCAAACTTGTCTTACAGTATCTTCAACAGCATGAAAACCACTATATGCCTGTACTAAAAAGGAGGAAAATGGGAAAGCTTTCTCAGCAGCTGATTTACAGATTGTTGTTGCTTTATGCTGTATGGAGTGCAAGCAACACAACAAAGTGGAGAAGACACCTTGGTAAGGAGGTACCTTGTGAGAAGATAACATTTGTGCTACAGTGCATATTACATATGCTGTCTATTGAATAGATTCCAATTTCCCCTTTAAAAAAGAGTGAGGTTGACAGCAGTGAAAAAGGGAATCACCTCTCTGCAGAACATGGACTAGGAAAATATCAGCTTCAGAATAAATATTCAGGCCTGTCTGTTCACTTTCTAAGATTTCTATTTCTGTGCCATTTTTATGTGACTTTTTTTTTTTGCACTTCCTGTACTGCATACATAAGATTTTGGGTTTAAGTTCTTTTAAGTCCGATGAATTAGAAATGAATCTCAGAGTTATTTCAATCTCAGATGACTCACTTTTTGGCCAGTTTTTGAATGGTGTAAGATGTTGAGGCTGCTTAGTGCAATAATTCACTTCCTGGATTAAAAAGAAATGAAGAAAAAATGAGGACAAAATCATAACTGGGTAAACATATGTAAGTGTAATACTTGTTTCTCTTCTAAAAACATTCCTTTCTGTAGCTGTGTTGCTATACAAACTAAGACATCATAGATAAAAACTTTCATTTAATTCAACATAGCAAAATGAGGGAACAAACTAATTCAGAAGCAGTATAAAGGGTCTGATTTGCTCCATCTTTCCATTGGTTTTAGCAGTAAAGTCCATGCTCATATAATTTCTCTTTTACTGACATTGATCTCCCAGATAGTTCATCACAAGTTTCCCCAGAAATTCCAGATCTGTTTTCTTTCCAAAACACTCAAGTTGGATGTGACAGGTTTGCTTTGGATGGAGGTGGAATTTGGGTGGAGAAAGATGTTGAAAGGTCAAGAGAAGTTTAAAGGGAAAACAGCCACTCTCAACACATCAGTATTCATGGAGTTTGGCAATACTGAACTAACTACCAAGGCCTGAAGTTTATATCTCATTTCTGTGGCTAAAACTGAGGAAGTATTTTTTGGCACAGTGGATTTAATGGTGTTCCAGTCTTTCTTTAGAAACTATTTCAAAAACATTCATTAAAATTGTTTTTTCTCACTGTATACATGCTGTCCTATAAGCTCAGTCATAAATCTGAAACAGCATCAATTAACCTCTGTTAATACTTATGGCATTACATGGATAGATGGATAATTTTCACTATGCTTTCTTACCAATTTGTAAGTTCTATTCCTCATTACTTTTTAAATGGCAGCCAGCAAACAAGTCCACTCCCACATACTCACTAGTTAACTCAGTGACTAGCATAGCTCAAGAGCTGTAAGACACTTCAACATTTACCTGGAAAGCAGCAATGTATTTGAAATCTGTTCTATCTCAGGGTGACTATCATCAGCAGTGCTGAATTTGCATTAGGTTTTACAAGTGGGTCACAGCAAAGGTAGCTGGCAAAGCATTTTATTCTCTCCTTTGAGACATTAGACTGCCTTCCCAGTGCTCTCCTGGGGTCCAGATTATCCATGTGGATTTGGGAACACAAAGCCTCTCCTTTAACCTGATAGAGACAGAGGAACAGCCAGTGCCACAGAGATTTTCCTTCAGTTCCTACTAAACAAGTTCAAGCTGAGCAAATACAACATCCTCAGTAAAATAACCCAGAAATATCAGGACAACATCAAAGAGGTGAATGATGCTGAAGCTGACAGAAACTGAATAGAAGATGAACAGTTTGGAAATGGAAAACTCTAAATAAGTACTTTTTTTTTGTTACCATGAGGTAGTCCAATACTGGGAGAGGCTGCCCAGAAAGGCTGTGGAATCTCGATATTTGGAGGTTCCCATCCCACCTCTGCCTCTTGGTCCCTGTTTCTATGAAATTTGCTTACCTTTTTGTGGGACCTTCATGAATATCTGTTTAATTTCTCTGGAGAATACAGAGAGGTTGCACTAGTGAGGATTGCTGAACATGGACTTATCTTCTCCCTTTACAGAGGTCTTTACTGGCTCTGACTGCAGGTTGAATTGCCCATATCCATAAACAGAGAAAACCTGGCCTAGAATTTTAATTTTGAAAATTTCACTTTTGATGCTTCTGCCATAAGCATCAACATGTGAACAACTGTCTAATTTCCGAGGTATGAGTGAAGTTACTGTGGTCTCAAACCTGTGACTCTGCACGGATCTAATTTTGCCTTTAGAAGCCTAGCTCTGTGCTGGGCTCAGGGTTTTGGTGCTGTGACACAGTGATATTGGTTTGAATTATTATGAGCTTGAAAATAGAGTATGTGATTTCTGAAACAATAGCCAGACAACTAGAATATTTTTTTTATATAGGCATTGCCAATGTTTGGCTATAAAATAGACCTTATCAAAATGTAAAATGAAGAACATGTTCATCTTATTAACCCAGGCCTGTTTTTAAATTTGAGAGTTGGAGTAGGCAAAGTTTATGTGGGAAGATAACTTGAAAATGCAAGATTCAGTCACATAATTATTGAAAAACAAACTTTCAAGGAGTGATCATTATTTCATACCATCATATGTATCACTAACCAGCTGCACTAGCAGATAGTGTGCCAGCAGCAAACTGTCAAATTAGATAGGGCTAATTAAACCTTATTACTTTGTTAGGCACGACTTACTGAACAGCCACTGTGTAACAGTTTGCAGAAACTTGACAGTTCTTACAAGTGAAGCTAAATGAAAACAGGAGACTTGAGTTCTCTTTAATATCAGTTACAGAAATCAACATGGTTTTCTTTTGAAGACGTATGAACATGATACATTTGATAAGAACAACGTGTGATCTGTGTTTATATTAGAGCTAACAGAAAAAATGTGTTTCTTCAGTAAATGTGATGAAGAGAAAAATGAAGCAAGTGAATGAGAGATATCTTAGCGCATTCAGAACTTGAACCTATGTTTATATGCCTAATGTATGATTTTAGGCTGCTGTTGTAAAAAAGTTTCTTTTAAGCCAATCATTGGTATTCAGACAGAAGATTAAATTACAGATACCTGGGATTAATAAGGCTTTTATTTAGACAAACATCCCACTAGTATAGCTGTAGTTTTCAAAGCTGAATTTTTAAAATTATGCTCCTTAACCCACAGCAGGTCTCCTAGTTAAAAACGTGACTTGGCCTTCAGATATCAATAATCACCATAGTGTTTCTTTCAAGTGTCTGCCAAGTCAAAGTATGAGGTAAAGATGAACATATTTTTGTTTTGGTTCCTAAGCATAGATTTAGAGACTTTATTTCCTGTCATTCCAGTGTAATGGATTTGTTTTCCACATGACAGACACAACTAGAAAAAACGTATGTGAGACCGAAAGTAAAGCCTCCTATTTATTTCCAGAGAAATTGCAACAGATACAAGGAAGGCGACAACTCTCTTTGAAAGAGCAATTTCTCAGCTACAAAATGCTATTTTTCGATATATCAGTCTATACTATGAACTCATATACTATGAACTGAATCATTCAATATATATCAGTCATCACTATGAACTGATTCACATAAGTGAGCCAATCAAGACAGTCTTCATTTTGTGATATGACAGCCATTCTGAAGATGGCTTCTCGCTCATGTCACTGTTGCCACTGCTGAAATGCACCACCTACCAACCTCACTGTGCTCATATCTGCTCTTTGCTCTCCATAAATGTTGCTAGTTATCAGCAGGTGTCAATTTTTCTGCATGGAGGAATTCAGTGACACACCTTTCCTTCATCCACCCTTCCCCTTCAGATGCCATCGTGTCAGACTGCCCCTCTGTTGCCATCTGATGTGCAGCAATAAAATGTAATGGAATATTGGTGGGAAGGTTCAACCTCTACAACACCCATCTCCAACACTGTGGCCAACATAACAAAAGAGGAGGCACTACATTCAGAGGAACTCTGCTACATAAATTCTGCTCTGTTTTTCTCTCAATCCCCACATACTGTACATGGTCATGAAGCTTTTGGGTGTTTTATTAATAAAACGAGATTGTATCCATTATTTACTGAGATTTTAGAGCTGAAGTATTATCTTTGAAGTTTTGCAATGTCAAAATTCTATGAAAGATGGCTCATTTCTTTATAATAGAGTTTATTTTCTCACTGTCCTGTGTTGGGGAGTGCTTTTCAGATAGGTAACTATTATAAGACTAAAATCTTGAGTACATCTAAAAACTGTGAAATATGATATTCAGGGCAATTAGGAACTGAACTCCCCCTGTACTATGGTTGACTGATGCATGAATCCTAGTTCTGTCAGGACACACTAGGAATCATAGATCTTTCTTCAATTTCTTTAATTTTTCAACTTTCTTCACTTCTTTAATTTGACAAATCCATTGATAATCTGTAATTTCCATAGCATGTTTTGGAAATGAATATGTTTACCTTCAAATTATGCAAATGATTATATTAAAGACTCCTGGCTTACAGGTCTCAGTATCTATGTGCAATATGAATGAGAATGAAGGCTCTGCCAAACAGGATAACAGAGATAAGACAAACATTTTGGGAAAAAGAAATGCAGATTTTTATGTGAATCATCACCAGGCTGAGCATAGTACGTCTTCTGTGCATCTTCTTTCCCTGCTGAGAGACAGCTGAATTAAGGGATGGAGCTTACAGACCTCTTAGTCCTGTTCACAGAATCACAGAATGGCTTGGGTTGGAAGGGACCTCAAGGATCATGAATCTCCAACCCCCCTCCACTCTTTTGGAAAAATCTGACTGCAACCACTCATGCGTTCAGTATATACTGCAGGTATGTTCTTCAACCTAAAATCACCTCTGTGGTTTCCCTCTAGCTATCTGATATGTATATCAGTGATATACAGCAAAGATGCTACAGATCATCTGAAGTGAGGAGGCTGTACCTGTTCTGCAGTCACCCAATTATGAGTTTTCTCTTGGCAAAGCATAAGATTCTACTGCCTTGAAATATTGCCATTTTTGTTTGTCTCATTGTTTTACATTTGTTTCAGCATTTCAGTGTCCCAAAATAACAAGGCAGTTGTGTCACATCCTAGGAAAATATTTAAATATACTGGTTCTGTGGGTGGACATGACATTCAGAAGGGAGTAGCCAGAGGTTGCAAGGCTTGCTGAGCATTTGCTGACAAAGGAAACTAGGTGTCTTTTTCCAGAGGTGCTTGCAGGAAAGTAGTGTGAGTGCAGTCAGATGTTCAGGAATTAACTTAGATACAAGAAAAAGTACCTGTGTAGGCACATTTTGAAGGTTACTCTCATTAGAAATAGAACCCTGTAGAGGGCCAGTTGTAGTGGTATCTTACAGACTCTTGCAGCTTCCAAATAGTGTCATTAGCTGCTTTTCCTCCAGGATTGCTCTAAGCTTTGGATACTGACTGGCTCTTGATTAGGGAGAATCAGTAATTCCTTCGGCTGTTGCTAAGAAAGGGCCCAAATGAGACACTGCTGGTTCAAGAATGTGAGCTCCAAGATATTTTGCTGGATGGTAGGTGAAGTTTGAGAAGTGAGGATTTCTGAAGTGAAGGAAACTTCTGACTCCTGGTACCAAGAGGATGTGGGACTGGGAAATGTATCCTCTGAGGCTCCAAAAATGTCTGAATTTAAGACACTGTGTGTTTTACTTCCATATGTACCAGAAGGATGTATTTTTCTCCTTTACAGCTCTTCTCCAGATCCAGCAAGTCCTCTATGCCATTTGTTCTCCATAGTGCCTCTACTATGTGTAAGTCAGCATCCCATTCCACTACCTCTTTAGGAGGTGAAACTTCTTATTATTCTGTGCACTTGTTGGTACCTAATGTTTCCCAATCCCTATTTAATTTCTCAGTGCTGTCTTTGTCTGTACTTGATCTGTTCTGACTCAGAGGATGGTCAGATGTTCATGAAAGGCAGATCCTGCTTCATCAATCAGATCTCCATCCATGGCCAAGTTACTCACCTGGTATAGGAAAAGGCTGTGGATGTAGTCTATCTGGATTTTATTAAAGTTTTGATGCTTTCTCTCACAGTGTTCTCTTGTAGAAGCTGTCAGCCTATAGCTTGGACAAGTACACTCTGCTGGGTAATGAACTGGCTGGAGAGCCAGTCTCAGAAAGTGGTGGTGAATGAAGTTAAATCCAGCTGGCAACCAATCACAAGTGGTGTTCCCAAAGGGTCAGTATTGCTGCTTATCCACTTTAATATCTTTATTGATGATCTGGATGAGAGGATTGAGTGCACCCTCAGTAAGTTTGCAGATGACACCAAGCTGGGAGGGATTGTTGATCTTCCTGAGGGTAGAAAGGCCTTTCAGAGGGATCTGAACTGGCTAGATCGATGGACTGAAGCCAGTCATGTGAGCTTTAACAAGACCAAGTGCTGTATCTGGCACTGATGACGTCTTGAGTACTATGTTCAGTTTTGGGGCCCACACTACAAGAATGGCACTGAAGCACTGGAATGTGTGCAGAGAAGGGCAATGAAGCTGTGAAGGATCTGGAGCACTAGCCTTCGGGGGAGTGTCTGAGGAAACCGGGATTGTTTGGTCTGGAGAAGAAAAGGCTCAGGGGGAATTGTATATCTCTACAAGTCCCTGAAAGGAGGTTCCAAAGATATACCAAAATCTTTCAAGCAGATGCTAGCTCCTTTACTATTTTATAGATTTCTGTGCTCCTATCCTGACTGCAGATCACCACTGTTTCAGGTATGATTTAGTTCATGTTACATTTTGTGGCTGTTCTTAATGAGTCTGCAATTCTTGCAGGGTTAACTCTATTGCCAGAGTTGTTATATTTATCTTTGAAGTGCAAATATGATACTTTTCTAGTGTAGTGAAGTGACTATGCAATCATTCATATCCTCCAACAATGGTGTTCTTCATCTTCTGTTGAAATGCAGCTTTAGAGAAAAGCATATTAATTCCAATATTATTAGGGTTAGGAACAAATCTTTTTGTGCTTCAGCAAAAATATGTTAACTTTGGGAAACAAGGAAAGTATCTATTTAAAGGAACTCGGTGTATATATTGCCCTCGAAAATGTCAAGTATATGGTAGGCCAAGTAGCATCACTGAGAAGGAGAGGTGTTCCCCAAAGCTCTCATATCCTGAACCTGGCTGTCAGAGCTTAGCACTGGGCAGAACTGTAAATCTCCAGACGAAAGGCAGTTTCTATCTCAGGTAACATATAGAGCAAAGTAGCTGTATTTGGCACAAAATCTAATTTCCAATTAATACTTGCTTGGGCATTGCTTTATGACCCTTATGGAGCATAACACTCCTCTCAACCAACTGGCTTTGTCCCATGGTCTTAGCTCACATTGGAGTAGAGATGTGTTCACTTGAGTATGGCAGCCAAGAAAATTAGCTTCCTCAGCATTTAGCTTTATCCTTTTAGATTATCTGTATTTGAGGTCATGTAATATTTAACAGAGGAAAACAGCAGTGTGAGTAAAGCAACAAGAAAGAGCACAATCCATGCAGGACCTTCTGAATGCAATGTAAGTACCCAGATATCTTTACTTTAAAGACTTTGATGCTGCTATATGACATTTAGCTAGTGAGTCATGAAGCACATCTGCTTTCAAAGGAGAAACTTGGTTTCTAAGCACTCAAATGACAGCAGAATTTAATTTCCAAGAAATACCGAATAGCAAATTGTGGAGTTACATTACAGCAGCTCTGCAAGTATAAGTCTACTATGAATATTTATCCAAAACATCTCTTTCAAATCTAGAAGAAATCATCTTACTTAAGGAGAGGGAAAATATTCTGACCTCCAAACAGTCATTCTGGTTTGATGTCGTTATTGAGTTTCTCTAAAGTTTGTGATGTGGTATCCAAAGCTCCGAGGTAAATAAGGTATCTTATTTTCACCAGGGTGGTGTAAATAATAAGCAGGATACATAAAGTTAAGTTTGCGGAGAGGAGGGTTCCCTAGTCATACAAATTTTAGACAGACAGGATAGACCATGCCTTCTCTGGTGGCCTCACCATCTTATCACTGTTGTGGGTTTGAACAAATAGAGGAACCCATCTGGAAGACATGCATTAGTTGAGTGATGGTTTAAAATAAAGCAAATATTCTGATCTAATCAGATGTTAAAGCAGGAAAATGTTGCTAGCATGCTTGTGATTACTCACTTTATGTGTTAAAATGAATCAGGAATGAAAAAGATGATGATTTGACTATTGTAAATCTTTATTGTTTTCCACTGATATAGCTCTGTCACTTGACGTAAACCTCTTACAATCACAAATATTGTATCTCATATGAGAGCTCTTAGAGGTAAAAACACAGGACGTCAGTGTTTCTGATGTGTCACCACATCATAAAACAGATCTACAGTGAGATTAAAAAAAACAATAAACCTTTTAATTTACTCTCTCTCTCTGAATCATATTTTCCTTTAACAATCACATGCTACTTTCTCAACAAGTACCCAGTAACAAGGGACTTGTGTAGCTGGAGGAAAGCAGAACTGAAGCGGGCAGTAATTGATATGAATTACATCGGAGATCAAAGCAGGAGTGTTTCAAAACCATGTCATAATAAAGGAGCAGGCCAGGAGATTAACAATGTTAATAAATTCTGTAGGCAGCAGCAGATTAAACAAAAGATGAAATGTTCACATGCCATTCTCCAGAGTCCAACATGATTTATTTTTGTCCACACAGTATTTGAAAATTATGATGAAGGCCATCCTCCTGCTATACTTGCTGTTGGCCATCCTTTACCCTGCAGTCCCCAGCATGAGACAGACTGACCATCACAGTGAAGACCCCAGGGTAACTCACCTCCATGAGCAGCATCCTCATGAGGAAGATTCTCTTGCTTTCTGCCAGCATATAATACCCAGCAACACAGACTTTGCCTTCAGGTTTTACAGGCAAGCAACTGTCCAAAAACCTGGCAAGAATATTTTCTTCTCCCCAGTCAGTGTCTCTGCTGCCTTTGCCCTGCTGGCCCTGGGCTCCAGAGCTACAACCCAGGCTCAGCTGCTAGAGGGGCTGGCCTTTAATCTCACCAACAACAGGGAGGAGGAGATACACCGAGGCTTTCATCATCTCCTTCTGTTGCTGAACCGTCCTGGCAGCCAGGTGGAGCTGAACATGGGAAATACCTTGTTTGTGGACAAACGTCTGAAGCCACTGACAACATTTCTGAAGGACATAAAAAAACTGTACAAAGGGGAAATTATTTCTAGTAACATTCAGAATTCTACTGAGGCTAAAAAAGAGATTAATGATCACATAAAAAACAAAACCCATGGGAAGATAAATCAAATACTTAAAGACCTTGATCCAAACTCTTTAATGGTACTTGTTAACTATATTTATTTCAAAGGTAAGTTCAGTTATACAGATGCTACTGCAATATCCAAATTTGCCATGGACTGAAAAAAAATCCCAGATTATTTCTGAATTGTTTTTAAAAGGACAGTGCTAAAACTATAAGAAACATTGCAAGTTCTCATTCTTTGAAACCTCTTAATACATCTATCCTTTTTCTGGCATATTTTTAGGTTTGTAAGCACAAAAATTCACTTATTTGCAACCTTCAGGTTTTATGCACTTACCAGAGCACAGCAAATTCATGCATTTGTGGATTTTTCTATCAGACTTCTGTTTTATAGCAAAAAATATTCTTCCGTATGTATATATCCTGTATGAAGAAGCAAATCAAATTCCAAAGATTATAAAAAATGACAAAACTTTAATTTACCTACAATCCAGGCCTATTAACTGGGTACATATCTATGGAGGTGGGATCTAACTGTTCTACAGCCAGTCATCACATTATATATATACACCAGCAGGTACGTAAGAATGCTCTGCTTTAGCAATGATTAACTTCTTAAAGGTAATGTCCATTTGTAGCAGTGTGCAGGACATAAATTGAATTCTCCACCCAGGAAGATGGTAATAGGTGGAAATAGAACAGCATTCAGTAAAATAGCTTTCACTTCAAGCACTCAATTAAATCTAGGCACTCTAGTCAGAAGGTACCTTCCTTATGATGGGACAGGAAAGAGTTCAAACTTATACAGTAGTTAAAGTACTTCAGTGTTCATATTCTACTACTTCAATACTTCAGTATTTAAAAAACAGGTGCACATAGTTCTGAAAGGACAAATGGTGATCTGTGTGTATCTGTTCAGTGAATGACTTGATTTCATACAAGTAAAATACCATTAAAAAGTCATTTGAATAAGGATGGAGAGTGAAACCTTTAGGAGCCCCATTCCACTTACTGTAATAAAGGTATTATCAGACCCAAAAGTTCAGGTTGTTCTTTCACTGAATTTTTTCCTTAGTGCTACCAGATGAGGAACAGATGAGAAAGCATAGAAGGAGTTTAGCATGCCACGTTTAAAAAGGCAGTCATCTGCTGTGGAACTTGCTTAACAAGCAAAGTGGTTGTAAATTAGCTCACTGGATCCTGGCAGGCACTTCTTTTTCTTCAAATTTTTCCTCTTCTTCAAATAAATTTAAGATAACATCATGAAGTTATCTCATTTGATTTAGCTGACTTGCAACACCTTTATGAAGTCTAATCTTGGATATTTGTTACTTGAACATATAATAGCAGAGATGATACGCAACAAGACCTTGAATAAGTTTTGAATTCCTCTAATCTTCAATTATGAGCATAGATCTTTAGATATGGATGTATTTTCTGTAAATTAGACTAGACTATACTAATACATCTTCCTTAAAATAAGGATGCAACTGTGTTCTTTTTCTTTTACTTTTAAGCCTACTGGGAAAATCCTTTCAGTATGAAGGGGACTCACACGGATTATTTCTATGTGAATGCAAAGACCTCGATTGAAGTGAAGATGATGATTCGAGATAGCTTTTATGACATATATTCTGACAAGAAGCTGTCATGCAAGGTGGTGAGGATTCCTTACAAGGGAAATGTTTCAGCATTGTTCATTCTGCCCAATGAAGGAAAAATGAAATGGCTGGAAGATGGTCTGATGAAAGACACAGTGTCTAAATGGGAAAAATCACTTGAAAGACGGTAAAGTCTAATATGATGCTTCGCAGTAGTCAGAACCTGAGGTCTAAACACTGTAATCAAGTTTTAAAGTTATAAGGTTTTGTTTTTTCATTAGAGGCTTAAGTAATGGGACCAGCATAAATGAGCAGACTAAACAATTTGATGATTTGAGACTCAGCAGCAATTTGAAGTAGCACTGCTTTGTCATGAGGGAAGAGATTTGTGAGCTGGGAAACAGCTTCTCTTTCTACACATTTTTCAGTTGATCTTCAGTATCTCCTTTTCCTTTTCTCAAATATAATATGTTAACAGTGGTACTACTGTGACATAGAAGCTAGATCCCTTAGAGAGAATGGGGTATGATTTAAAAAAAAAAAAAGATCTTGAGGACTAGCAAATGAATGCAAATGTACCCGCAAAGGTGCTGGCACTACTGCTGCTTGTTGTCTATTCAAGGGGTGATTGTAAGACTGGAAACAAGCTCTAAATAATGTCTTTCTCATACTACATTTTCCCATCATCCTGACCATTGTCTTCCCACATTTTTGCTGACATTTTTTTCTATATTTGAAGACCAACATTTTAGCACAGAATTACCAGCAAGTTGGGAGATTTCAAGTTATACCTTGATCATAATAACCACCATAAATCTCTTTTAAATTCATAGGAGGATGGAGGTGCATATCCCAAAAGTATCCATTTCTGGCACTTATGACTTAAAGAAGATAGTCATGAATCTGGGTGTAACAGATGTGTTTTCTGACCAGGCTGATCTGTCTGGAATCACAGGAAAGATTGATCTGAAGGTTTCAAGAGTAAGTTGGTTAACAGAAAAGTCTATGGATTCATCAACTGCCTTGATTTAAGCTATGTTCCAGAATAATTCTTAGTCCTGAGAATGATAACTCTGTGAATTTGAACATTTTATCTCATTCTTTATCAAAGAACAACTTTAAATTCTTTCAGACTTATTCAAGATCTGAAAATAAAAATACTGCTTTCCTTCTGGCAGCCTGAAGTTGTGGCAAAGGCTGGGAGGCTTATATAAATTTTTCCAGGAACAAAATATTTTCAGCATGCAAAAGGAGACTCCATCTTATGGAGTTGGTTTGCATGAGCATGTCTAGTATAAAAAGTGGCACCTTTTATTTGATGCATGCATGTGATTCTATAATTTTAAAGGACTTCCAAACTATTTCTGTAGAAGGCACTGGCAAGTGATAATCATATAAGAGGGACCATGCTACAGGAAAGCCTCCTGTTTCCTGGGAAGAACAGATAATACAAAGATAAATTAACACTCTTCTGGGCATTGCAAAATCAGTAACTATAACATTATAATATCTTGGTTTAATGAAACAAATGTTGAAAATTTTTTGCAAGGATGTTTATTTTCTACTGACAAACGTTTAATCCATGACGTATTTAGTATACAGACAGAAGAGCTCTGGAATTTGACTTTTTTTCCTTCTGAAATAGTAATTCCTGCTCTGAATTCAAGTGTTCTGCCCTGACACACATGGTGAGAGATACTGAGTGGAACAAACGTTACTCATGGAGACAACATTGCTAGAACACCTACCATGGACTAAGTTTCCTTCTTTCTTAGTTTGTGACCTACCAGCCATTTCCTTGAATGACAGGAGGTGAATTAACTTTGTGCCAATTTTAGTCATTCCACCCCCATACTGTGTGTACAGTAATGCTTGCTGTGTTTCCTTGTAGGCTATTCACAAGGCTCTGCTGAATATTCACGAGAATGGCACAGAGGCTGCAGCAGTCACTGGCACAGAGTTTGCTCCTCATTCTGTTCCTCCTGTTATAAAGTTCAACCGTCCATTTTTGCTGTTGATTGTTGATCAATACACTCAAAGTATCCTCTTCATAGGAAAAATTGTAAACCCAGTGAAAAACGATTGATCAGTGGCAGGTCTTATTGATTTGAATCGCACTTTATGCATTTATAGTCTGATGTAATTAAAATTATATAAAATCTTCTAGTAATAATTTTATTTTTTCTAAAAATAATCAAAACAGGAATGTAGTCATTCTTAAAATCACCGTCCTTGCTCCCTCCAGTAGAAAGCAACTACCCTGATATGCTCACCAGTGATTTATGAAACAGTGTATACATCAGTCTTCTAATGACTAATGCATGCTATCATTGAAAAATAAGGTAAGTACCCAGCTGAGAGAAGCAGTTTAAAACCTGTTCAGTAATAAATGAAAAAGCAGGCTGCTACTAAGTAGCGAATAGGAAACTAGGAAAATACTGTTGTTTTCTCCAGCTGTCCTGGTCCTGGAGGGATGACATGGAAATTTAGAATATAGGTGCAGTCCACCTAGAGATATCTTAGGTTTTCTCTTTCATGTGGATCTTACTGATGGAAAAGGTCATGTATTTGCATGAGAAAATGATTGCTCGGCACTCTGAGGATGTTTGTACCAATCTAACATCTCCTTATGCAGCCTGATGGATCCAAGGTAGTGTCAAAATTCAAAGTCAAATCTTGGAACACTTGAGGGGCTGGAACACCAAGAAAAGAAACACCTGCTAACAAACACAGCCAGACTTGTGATATTAGCCTGACTCCAACTCTGTTCCACCCTTTGGATTCAGCAGCAGCAACTATTTGAGAAGTGTTAAATACAATTATCTTTCTCAGTGTGTTGTTCCTCATTTTCTTAAAGTTTGACTCTACGGATCATGAAGGTAATTTGAAACAAGAACAAGTTCATCTGTGGAACCTGATCTTTCCAAGGCCACTGCTACCCATCACACCAATCTTCTTGATCAGAGCATTTGACTTAGTTACAGGATATTCAAGAATATTCATCTTTGCAATCCTCCCTTGCCTGAAGACAGACAATCCTTTGTCTCCAACATTCTAATTAAGCTGAAACTGCAAGAGAAGAGTTAGCATTAGATCCAGAGTGCTGTTACAGATATTTTCCTGGAGGATAGAAATCCATGTCTGCTCCTCCCTGAGTAGAGGATGGTTTAAAGTTGAGTTAACAAATAAATCCTGATGAACTCTACAAAGAGTGCTGTTGAATGGATGGTGGATGAAGCAATGATAATCTGAAACATTGGTAGGGCTTCTAGGAAAAAGGAGATGTAACTTCAAATTATAGGGTGGGAAGATAGTGATGATTCACATCCAGACACAGGAAGGACAAGTTTTTTTGCCATGCTCTCAGAGCATTCGTAGCTTATGGCATGAATACCTATAGCTGCCAGCCTTGTGCTGTGTTTTTCAAGTTTACCTTTAAGGCATGACAAGCATCCTAATGGAAGCAGTGACTAAAACAGACACTCAAAAAATGTTACTTGTCTTGCCATATAGCTTTAAACTGTGGTTCATCAAGAAACAATAGTTCAGAAAGGATACATTATGAATACCTGGAAGGAATAAAACAGACACTGAGATTTATTACTATCCCAGTTTTTACATATGTTTGTAGATAAAATTTTCTAAGGTCTGTACTCTAGTCCTGAGTTTGACTCAACGCAGCCCATTTCTATGTTGCTTAACTCCGACCCTACAAGACACAAGGGCTGTTTACTGGAAATAACATTTGGTTTACACTAAAGCTCCCAAAAATGCCCTTCATGTGTCTGGAAAGAATGCAGCTGTTGTGAACAATACCTGCATAAGGAACTGTGTTAAATATGTAAGAAAATGAGTGGTTGTAGGTTGATGGTCAGGCCTGTGCTCCAGAATTACCTGATATAATGAAGCCAGAATGACAACAGGAATGTGAACATTCCTCTGTTATTAAGCCCTATAAGCTCCTGCCCAGCATGTGACATTTCTCTGAATGCTACTTAGTCTCTGGCCAAGCTGAAAGGCTTTCACCAGCTACTTGTCAAAAATGAGGTGGCCAGGGACTGTTTTTCCATCTTTGGAACAGTCAGTTCAGGAAAAGCTCTTTAAAACAAATGCAAGCCAAAAACTGTAAAACTACCATGCATTTGCTATAGATGTATCTTGGTGCTTTCTTCCAATCAGTGCTTTGAGTCTGCTGCCACATTAAATGCATGGATATTTTCAAAATGCTTCAAAAGGGCCTCAAAAATCATCTCGTTTCAACCTTTCTGCTATGGGCAGGGTCACTACGCACTAGATAAGGCTGCCCAGGGCCACATACAGTCTGGCCTTGTCCAGGGATGGAAGTATGATCACCTGAAGTGAAATTTTTGTTATGTGAAATAGAATCACAGTCTGGAAATAAAATAACCTTATTTCCTTCTGAAATGCTAAAGAGAAGAAAATAATGGTGTTATTTGATCTTCTTTGTGTGACTTGTATCTAGCAAACTATGAGTTCATGTGAAATTTTAGTTTTGAGATTCCTAGTGACAGTAAAAGAGGGAATGCACAAAACACAGAAGGGGCCTGCTTTCTATTTTCAGTTCTGTCACTAACTTTCTCCTTGGCCTTCAGCTTTTTTTCCTTCCGTAAGTTACACTGTTTTGCAATTGAAGCCAGCAATATTTTCCTTATCCAATAAAAAAAGTCTGAATATTTGTAAGACATACAGAGTTTATAGTTATAATGCCCTTTATAGAAATAAATAAAAATGCATAGATTAGTTGATTTTTATTCTAGCTGCAGCAATTTTGCAATGACACCAAATTCTTGATTTTAATTGAGTTATATATGTCAAAGGGTTTATATGAGCTTTTGCAGGCAGATCTTAACTGATATATTTTTATAAGACAACAAAAAATGTCTGCATGAAGAATTATCACATGAAGTTCACATTTCTCTTGCTCTTCCTTATCATCTTGCTGGTCTTTTTCTTCCATACACAAAAATCTTCTGCCCTGAAAA
>JAPSGF010000001.1:42746454-42914004 GCA_035772895.1 Perdix hodgsoniae | reverse complement strand
CCAGTCCCCTGATCATCTTTGTGGCCCTCCTCTGGACCCTCTCCAACAGCTCCCTGTCTTTTTTGTACTGGGCTCTCCACACTAGGATGCAGTACTTCAGATGGGGCCTCACAAGAGCAGAGTAGAGGGGGACAATCACCTCCGTGTCCTTGCTGGGCACTCCTCTTTTGATGGAACCCAGGATGCCATTTGTTCACCGGCCTGTACTTTCCGGCGTCCTCCTTGCTCCCTTTCTTGTAAATGTGACCCTTCCTCCAGTCATACAGGACCTCACCTGACAGCCAGGACTTTTCAAGCACCTAGGGGCTCTGCCCATCTCTTTCAGGATTCCCAGCTTAGTCTCTAGTTTCTTGGTGACATCCATTCTAGGTAGAGGGTTTTCAATGCAGCCATTTGCAATGGTGCTCAGAAAAAAAAAAAAAGAAAAAAAGAAAAAAAAAGAAAAAAAGAAAAAGAAAGAAAAAAAGAAAAAAAAGCTTTATTTTCCCTGGATTAGCGTAAGTGCTGCAGCCTAATAGCTATCCATGCGGGCTTATTCCCTCTTATTTTCTATTACATTTGACAGGAGAGTATCGTGTTTTCCAAGGTATCTAATTGTGATACATACTCAGCAAAGGACTGAGTGTGGCTATCTAACTGCAATCATGGAGAAACTGATTGCTTCCAAGTTTGCAGATGAAACTTGTCATCTGTAAGCCTGATGTGACTGCTGGTCTAAATCTTACCTATGATGAGACTTGGATCAGGGTAAGAGGAGGCAGTGTTTGGGATTGTTGAGCAGTGTCAGAACATGTTCCCACTCTCTTCCTTTCACCTGAGTGTCACTGCATGATGTCTGGGTTGATAGATAAATATTATCTATATTGGCAAGCTAAGACTTGAGAAAAATAACTTGTATTTACTGGAGTTAAGCAACAGCATGCTTGCTTCTGCTGAACCTTGATTATTATGTAACACTGCAGTAAAATTTCTGTCTGCTTGCATACATCATGAGAAAGAGCTCTCTGAATATAATTTCTGACTAACTCTTGTCTTGTAAGAGACAGAAATGACATCACATTAATATGTTGGGTATATTCTTATGCACAAGAGGACGTGTAGATACACCTGGAGTTAAATCACATAGATTCAATGGAAACAGCTAGTCGTTGTTTGTTAGGATTAGTGACATGTATTTCAATCTTAACCTTCTAAACAGTTGAACAGTGCCTCTGTGTCTCTGCTCACTGAGAGGGATTCCACAATAAGTCGTATGTAATAGGTGTATAAAACCTGTCTATTCTCTGTATAAATATAAGATCTTTCCTTACTCCAGCTAACGTTTTGCCATGATAAAGTCAGTTCTCCATTTTCTTATTTTGATATTTTTTCAAGCCATGCTGTTATTTTGCTTCTCATTCACTATTTCAATAATTTTCAAAATACTCATCAGCAGCCTCTCAAAAACTAACCACTATTTCTCTTGACAAGCAGTTAAGTAACGATTTAATGAAGACGTTGAAGAATGCTACGAGGGCTGCTCTGAAAGTAATGCCTCGTATTTTTTATGTTAGCCCATGATGCCAGAGGTGATACGTGTTTTCAATATGTGTTGTTGCCATGTGACAGATTGCAGTAGAGAGGCAGTCTGGCACAATGGCATCTGACATGGAAGTGCATATAAAACAAAGGTGTGTCACTGAATTCCTCCAGGTAGAAAAAAGTACACCTACTGACATTCATCGACGCTTGTTGAATATTTCTGGAGAGGTGAGCACAGCAAGGGCAAAGAGTGGTGCATTTCAGCAATGGTGATAGCTGTGTGAAAGACAAGCCACATTTCAGGCATACATGCACAGCTGTCACACCGTGTAATGGATAGCATCTCAATCAGCCCAGTCACACAAATCAGTTCATGGTGGTGACTATCGCAAAAAAAAAAAAAAAAAAAAAAAAAAAAGGATTTTGTAGCTGAGAATTTTCTCTACCAAATAGTGTTACTGAGGTCTTTGTATCCTTCCCCCCCCCCCCCCTCCATGGAAAGAAATAAAAGGCATTACTTTTGGAGCAACATATGTAGTTAGAGTATAATTACAATGTGCCCTACAGTATGCAGAGCAGTGTGGAGGTACTGAGCTGCTCCTGACCAAGCTTGTTGCTGCTTCAGGTGGCTGATTAGCTGATATCCTTCTATCAGTATATCCCATGCAGAGAGTCACTATGACAAACTAACCTATTCACAACCAGACATCACTCAGGACCTATCTTAGATTTCCAGTTCACCTACTGTGTGGATTTCAAAAACCCAAGGTACTGTGCTATGCTAAACTGTCTTGCAAAGTTCTTTTGCCCACAGATTTGTTTAAATGCAAGAGTAATATGAACCTTGCTCTTTACACTCTCTGTCACAGATGTTGGCATCATTTCACCTATATGTTGAAAAACAGGGTTACAAAGTTTGATATCTAGAAAAAAAGTAGTTAACTCATTCTTTGCTTAACAAATAAATATTTGCTTTGATTAATATTTACCAATGAACATTAACTTAAAATTACCAAGCAAAACAGAGAATAGGGAAGTAGCACTGTGAATGAGAGGTCCAGCAGACTCTTTTTAAACTACACTGTAAGTACCATATTATACTTCCTTAGAAGAATTTGAATTCATATTTTCTATGATCTCTGCAATTTAATACATAGTATTTAACTATAAGATGATTTTATTTAGTATAAGTAGTAAGAAATTTATCTTCTGGAAGCATGATCTATACACTGAGAGCAGGATTCAGTCAGTGATGCAGCCCTTAGATACTATGTCAGGATGACAGGGAGATGAGGTACAAAGTGAATATTCAGCTGCCACTGACACCAAGGAGAAACACCGAATCCTGCCTCTACTACCAAAGGAGTAAATTCACTTGCAACTCAATACGCTAAATACTGTAGGATGATGCAGGACTAGTTCAGGAGCTGAGAGTAACATAACTGATACAACAAGCACCCTCAAACACTACAGAGAGTTAAGTGGCACTGGGGTTGACACTAGTCTCAGACACAGATTTCTAGAGTTATATAAAAAGCATTTACAGGATCAAAGTGGATTGCTCTCCTTTAGATTTTACTTTCTTTTTTTTTATCTATAGTTTAATCTGGCATTTTAGACAAACTGAAAATAATTCCTACACTCAGCATTTACACATCTTAGATCTCAAGTTTTCATAAAGGGCAGCCACATAAGAGGAAACCCAGATTTAATAACTGCCCGTGAAATGTTTGATATAAGATCCAAACCTGGCTTCAGACACAACTAGTGGCAACCAATGGAGCAGATTCACACACTGTAGAATGATTATGCAGTTGCTCTGATCAGTAACATCACCTCTGTTTTCCTGTAGTATAATATCTCCTTCATGTTTTCAAGATTTGTGATTGAGATAATTTATCTGAGATGTTCTATGGAGAACATACTTCCCCAATATCTCCTGAAAAGAGAAGAGAAACTGCAGGGTTATGTAGAATTTGTTTGTATCAGTCATCCTCTTACCCAAACATACACAGCAAGGCTGCATTTAAGCTACTCAGGAAGCTTCTGCTCTAGCTTTTCCTATACTCTTGTGTGTTTGATTTTGCAGCCTTATGGATATTTTATGTGCAATGAAGAGACACAATAAACTTTCTTGCTTTATCCTCATTTCACTGAAACATGTAAGATAATGTTTGAAATGATGCAGTTCTTGAGTTCAGAGCTGCTGTGCCAGAGGCAGAAAGACACTGTTTAAATGGTGAAGCATGAGATGGATTCTCTTCTACTATAAGTGATGATTTCTCTGTATTACTGCAGTGCATGAAAACCCAAGTCATCACAAGATCATGGCTACTATACACTGCCAAAGTGCTTACTGAATGTATAGGAACAATATGTGAACTCAGTTGTGTGCACAGATACCCTTAGAAATGCAATAATGCCATAGTGGTTGGACACAAGGACAATTTCAGATAAGATGCCTCACAAAAACCTGCACAGAATCAATTCTTCCCTAGTGGTGTCATGTTAGTATCTTGGTTGGAAACAAATAGAACAGACCAGAAATGGACTAGCCATGATGCCCAATGGAAAGCAGAGTAGAAATCCTAAACACTGGCATATGAAAATCAGTATTTCAAATACAAAATAAATTGTTTTTATGCAGGAAAGATGACATTCTCCACAAGATAATTTCTCCTTTCTCAACAGAATTCTTCAGAAGGAAAATGAAGTCTGCACTGTATTTGTGTTTGCTTCTTGTTGGACTTCAAGTCCAGGCACTTCCTAAACTCAACCACAGCAACGAACATGAACATAAGAAAGAGCAACCTCATTCCCTAGGAGACCATTCCCATGTGGAACATGAAAATGCATCTCACATGAAGATAACCCCCAGCAACACTGAATTTGCATTTAGGTTTTACAAGCAGGTCACAGAGGAGGGAGGTAACAAGAACATTTTCTTCTCTCCCTTGAGCCTTTCTACTGCCTTTGCAATGCTCTCTCTGGGGGCCAGATCAAACACACTCAGCCAGCTGCACAAATGCCTCACCTTCAACCTGACAGAGATGGAAGAGCAGGAGATCCATGAGGGCTTCCAGCATCTCCTCCAGCTGTTGAATGACCCTCATCGAGAGATTCAATTGAACATGGGCAATACTCTGTTCATAGATGAGAGACTGAAACTGCAACAAAAATTTTTGAATGATGTAATAAATTTTTATTATTCAGAAGCTGTTTCTATGGATTTCCAAAATTCTGAACATGCTAGAAAGGAAATCAATAACTATATAAAAGCAAAGACCCATGGTAAATTTGTAGACTTACTGGATAGTCTTGATGAAGATGTTATGATGATTCTGACTAACTACGTTTACTTTAAAGGTGAGTGAAAAACAATGGTTATGGTTATAAAAATAGGCTCTAGAAGTCTGATTCAAACTCAAGAATCAAAGGTTTTTTCCCATGGTGAACCTACGCTACCAACCAATTTAAAATATATATTTCTACTTTTAAATGATATAAGGAAATACTTGAAAGTCGGGTATAAAGAATTATCTTTTATGAGTAAAAAATAAAAAGGAAAAATATAGTAGTTAGAAGTACCAATCAATAGTATATCGTCTCAAATTAGGCTCAGAGCTGAAAGTATTCAAAAAAGGCAAGCTTGGGAGCTTATGATTATTTTTTGAAAGGCACAGCTGTTTGGCTGTGCAGGATACAATCAAAATAAAGCATGAATGAGACATAATAAAGGAGTAAGTCCAGAGAATGCAGAGAAGTTTCACCACTGACTTAGCAGATGAAGGCTCAGGGCTTTTCCTCAACCTGTATTTTCCTTGTGTGATATTTATTCAAATGACTGAAATGATTCAAAGCTCCTCTCTATTGCCAGGGTACAAGAATCCTTAAACTGAGATAGGCTTGTAATTGAATTTGCCATTCAAATATACTACCCTGTGCATCTAACTAATGTGTTATGCACTTAATTGCCATTTTTTCAGCTTATTCAGCTCAATTTTCATTCTTTTGTCAAAAGGTTACTGGGAAGAACCTTTTGAAAGTTACGACACCAGAGACGATGACTTCTTTGTGGATGCCGAGCATTCTGTTAAGGTTAAAATGATGTATAAAAATACATACTATAATATCCATAGGGATGAGAAGCTGTCTTGCTGGATAGTAGAAATGCCCTACACAGGTAATGCTGCTGCCCTTTTTGTTCTGCCTGATGAAGGGAGTATGAACCAGGTAGAAGATGCTCTGCTACAAGATACGGTGTCTAATTGGAGCCAATCACTTGAACAAAGGTAAACCTTTGACTTCTTTTGACTGCCATTTTTTTTAAGCACTAAAAAGTCCATAAATACTCATGCAGGCAAGGTAAATCATAGGATGCCACAAGGAACTGCTAGACACAGCTCTGAGGAACGAGCATTACACAGCTCCTTCACCTCAAAGGAAGTATCAGGAGATTTTGTTCACTGGGGAACCTTCTCCTCAGCTTCTCCAGCCACAGCAGTGGGAATGCTGCAAACTGTAGGGATTCTGCGCTTGCAAACTCAGCCTTTGGGAGCTCATCTAGACTAGGGAGGATCCAACTGAAAGAAAATGAAATTTCTTCTCTGTCTGGATGACCATTGATCAGTCTGTGGGTGGTAGGACTGGTACCTCAATTTCTCCTTCACTAATGTGGTATATATTTAGGCTTTAGAAAGCCATGTCTGTGCTTCACAGGTAGCTGGGATAGATTTACACCATTTGTATGAGATCTTGTATTGAAGGATCTTGCAATTATAAACTCTCTTTCTTTTTTTTTTCTTTTTTTTCTTTTTTTTTTCTTTTTAACAAAAAAAGAAGCATCGACCTGTATCTTCCAAAATTATCCATCTCTGGCTCCTATGATGTCAAGAGATTGTTTTTGAAAATGGGCGTGACGGACATGTTCAGTAACGATGCTGATTTCTCTGGCGTAGCAAAAAATGCCCTCCTAAAAGTTACCAGGGTAAGTATGTGAACAGGGCTGGTGATCAAGAAATTTGCCTGCCCTCATTACATTATGGTTTTATCTTAAAAAATAGGCTGATCCCATTTCTAGATTTCAACAATGTCTCACTGGCAGCAATACAAGAATTTTAGGGGTTAGATGGCTGTTGTTTATTGCAGTTAGCAAGAAATTATTTCCTACATAACTATTGCACAATCTCACTTTAAAACTCCTGACGAAGAGAAAAGATCTGGAAAGGATAATGGGAACAATTTCACAAAAGTCTTGCGTAAATAAATAACACTGGAATCATAGTTTTGACAGTAATTTGTGAATGATCATTCTTATGATCATTCTTAGAGCACCTCAGAATTGGTTTGTCACTATTGTGCCAACGGAAAAAAAAGAAAGATTGTGTATACATAAATGAATCCAAAATGAAAATATTCTTCTGGTGTTAAATATTATGGAAAAGATCTTACACAAAGAAACCACTGAACAATAAATGCTCTCCATGCTGCTCAATCTCTATAAGCAGCAAAGTTTGACTCTAAAGAGTTAAAAAGAAATCTTTCTCTTAACTCAGAGCAAACTTCTCTTGTCTTGAAAAGGCTGAACAAGAGAATCATTTATTCACAAATTCTTTTCATTTTGTGCTGTCTCTTGAAAACTACTGCCTCTCAGTGTTAGAGCAAACCTGTTTGTCACCCACTGCTTCTCACTGTTTTGTGCTTTGATGTTTAATTTTTGCTTCCTTTCCAGGCAATTCACAAGGCCAAGTTGAACATTAATGAGAATGGCACAGAGGCTGCTGCAGTGACCGTGGTAGAAATAAGGCTTTTGTCTGCAATGTTTAGTCCTCTTGAAATCAAATTCAACAGACCCTTTTTGATGATGATTTTTGACAAAATCACCAACAGTATCCTCTTCATGGGGAAAGTTGTGAACCCAGCTGCCATAGGAGACTAGGCCAGAGCACTTGTACTCCATAACAAAGAAGAGCTTGTACACATCTCAAAGAGTTCTTTGCAAAAAAAAGGCCAGAATTGATCCCTAATTAAAAATTAAAAAGAAAAAAAGTATATTTTGTATTATATTATTCTTATATTCCAGTAAACAGCTGGGAAAAACAGGAGCAGGTTATGTTGATGAGATGTCCTAGGATAAACATACAGAAGTGGGATCTTTACAGACATTTCCATACATCATTCAATCAAAGCTGGTGTCTTGGCTCCTTGCATGCAGATAAATCATCCTTCCAGCTGAAAATTTCCCTGTCTCCCACATCTTTTATGTCTAGGCCTTGGCTCAGAAACTTCATCAATCTACCAGCATCAGCTGAGAAACCATTCTTCTCCTCACTGTGAATTCCAGGATAAGTCTTCTTTGTCTTTGAAACTTTTTAAGTAATTAGTGACTAAGCAGGGAAATAGAAACCCTTGAAATCTCCTTTCCTAGATGACAGATGCTCCTAGGTTCAGCATAACCCTTTTCCCTCCAGCCCAACCACTGCCTCCTACCAGCACATATCCTTTGCTTCTATCTCCATTCCTCCTTAGTTTCTCTGGAGTAAGAGTAAGTGGACCATCTTTTCTGGCTGGCTAAGAATTCAGCTTCTGTGCCAGTGGAGGCTGAATGTCACTGCACAAAAGGTCTCTCTTAAAGTTCTTGTGCACATGGAGTAATGCCTGGGCTCCATGAGAGAACTGCATGGCAAAGCTGTCCTCTCCAAGCACACTGTTTTTGTCCTTCCACATTGAATGTGCAGGAAAAAAATGGAAAAGAAAAAATCGAAACCAAACATGTGCTGCTAAATTAACTTGCAAAACCTGCTTTCTGAGGTCATATTCACTTGGGGAAATACAGCTGATGAATAGCAGCAGACCAAGTGAATTTCTTGCCACAACAGGATGCTACATCTGACTTCCAGTTTTTCTGGAGCCATCTTTGCTCTCACATGGCTTGCTCAAGTCAGTAACTCAAAAACAACTGTAGGAATTTTAACAAGATTTTGTGGTCCAACAATTTCAAAGTAATGATGTCTGATTTAAATAGTTGGTGTTTGACTGTAGCTTCTCTTTTCAGCTTTTGTCTTCCACGATTCAGATGTTATTCTCCATCAGCTATCTCCTCTGGGGTTACTCCTTTCTTTCCATTAAAAGTTATTCACAGCTTCTTCTGGATGCCACAGAGCCAGTCATTCCACAGAATACCTCACTAAAAAATCACGTTGTTCTTGCCCTTCCAAACTGTTTATCTCCATAGGGTACTAGACCAAATGTAGCTAGCTACCCACTAATTATGGTTGACAAATAGGAAGATGATTAACAACAGACCTTCCTTCTGAGTGTTCTCTCTAGGTATCCATCAGGTTGATCTCTTCACTGCCACATGAGAAGGCAAAGGATGATTCTAGAAACACAGTCCTAAGATAACATTACATTCACTAAAAGTAGTGGTGTTTAGCAGGGACAGAGAACACATTTGTAGCCATAATGAACTGTCACAAATTACTGTTTTCGATCTCTTTACTGTGTCCTCTCAGCTTCAAGAAATGATAGGCATCTACATACTTCACAAACACAGTAATAATACCTCCACCAAAAACCAATACCTCCAGTCTAAGTTCTGCTTTCCAGCTGAGGAGGGACAGGAATCAAAACTTTATTCGAGAGGGACTCAGGCTTCTAGCCATTGCTGGAGGGTATCAGCTTCTAGCAAGGCAGGGTCAGAAATGCTGAATATGGCTGGGTCTGAGGAGGACCTGACAGATCATATGGATGGGAGAAAACAGAATCTGAGGAATCTGCTTATTTGTTATGAGAGGTAATAGAACCTTTCAGATTGGCAAGCACAGACCTTATCTCAGACCTACTGGCAAAAAAAAAAAAAAAAGGTGGTAGTCAGCTTATTCACATAGATCTAAAGATACACTTAATACAAAATATTGTCTCTATAATCATCCCATTGTCTCTGTACTTTAAAGAAAGGAATACACTGAGGCCTGAAAAATGTTCCACGAAAAATCTTAGTCAGCTATGCCTGTCTAATTCATTTTTGCTCTCAGGAAAATCAAATAAATTGCTCCAACAGTTCTTGAAGAAGCAAGACTCCACTCCTGGGACTAAGCCAAGGATTTCAGCTCTGCACAGAGGTGCCAAATTACCAAATTACTCTTTATCCACAACTTCAGACTGCACTCTTTATTTACAACTACAGCTGCAGAATCATTGCTCACCTGCTTTGGTAGTGGTGGAATTTAGTTTAGTAGTCAAATGTTTGAGACAAATGTTGAGAAATGTTAGAGGAAAGATAAGAATGAAGGAAAACGGGGAACTGTTCATATTATTTCAATTTCTACCTTCCCCTCTGAAACGTCTGGAAAATGAAAGTGAGACACAACCAAATTCTTATTGCTTAATTATAAATAAAAGAGGTCTGAAATAGGAACCTTTGCAAAATTCATGATTCTCTGCTTATAAGAGTTGTGATCTTTTCTTATGGAAAATAGTGCAATTTGATTAAAAGCAGATATTTAAGATGAAAAAAATATTTCAACTGAGAGAATACTTGCCAGAAATTATGTCATAACTTCCTTGCAGCTGTAAACAAGAAGAACAACCACCTAACATTTTCAGAACACAGTATATGGAGTGAACTAAGGATGTGCTGTACCCTTGCATTACCACAAGATAACGTCTCACTTTGTCCCCCACCATCAGAGTACCTGCAGATAATTAGGCACAGGAATGTGAATTTTGGTCTTTTATGCCTTCTTTTGTCATCCAAAATAATACCCTATGCACCACAAACCCTTTCCATCCATGAGAACCGAGATCCGCAAGGGATCTTTACAGTGGTTTACCCCCATTCTGCATATATTTTGACAGGCAGGACTTTCTGTGCCTTCACTAAGCACCACTTTCCGCTGCTTTTAGTGTCAAGACCCAATCACAGAAAATTAGCATTACCGAGGTGCTCAGCAACAGCACAGTTCTTGCCAGAGTCACAGGGAGCTTGACCTGGCACTGCCTACAGGCAGTTCTAAGTGGGAATGGAAATAATATGAGCACTGCTTATGTTTCCTATTTCCAACAATATGACCTGACATCCATCAAAAATAAAGGTTATGAGAAGCAGTAGGGAATGGTGCAGGCTGCAGACTAACAGATCTGATCAGTTGCACGCTGAATCTCAAAGTTACTTTGAACTCTGTTGATTTATCTGAAATGCAATTACAGAATTAATGACAACATACAGATGCATAAATAGAAAAGCACAGAAAGGTAAACGTGATTTGCCACTTGTTAAGGTATAATTTTTTAAACATACTAAAATAGCTTTAAACATTGGAATTTTTGTGTTCTAGATTTTTCAAGTGCCAATTTTCAGCAAGGCTGCAGTAATTCTCAGTTTACAAGGGATTTACAAATACTCTGCAAAGAAGGGACTACATTTTTTTACCTGAGGACCTCAGATACAGGTTTGTTAAAAGACTTCCATAAGACCATGGAGGAAGCCAAATCACCCACATTGCCTGAATCTACCTTGGCAGCAGATGGTGAGCTGAACACTGATGAGCGCTGCTCACCCCAATCTGCCTGTTTTGCAGGGCTAAGGAACATTTGGTGGCAGCCTCAGAAGCTGGCATTGCACAGTACAGAACACATCTCATCTACATTCAGGCCCTGGGGTGACCAAAGCTACCACAGCTTCACGAGGGAGGTAATTCAAAAGCCTTTCTTCATGGTGTGGCCAGTGCCAGAAATCCACCTGGATCACATAGAACTGCTCCAAAAGTTTTTGGCTGTTGACAGAAGCTTTTTGGTGACTCCAAAGTTATTTCTAGCAACACCTTGAGCTCCCTGGTGGCTGAGAAGCCAAGCAGCGAATTTTCCATGAGCCCCTTGGAAAACTGCTGACTTAGTCAATAGCTATTGTCTGCAGCATCAACTGGATTTTCTAGCTAGCTATATTTCTTCAAAGACATGGCAGTACAGGCAACGTGCAGGGGAGCTTGTAGCAAAGGGGAACCATGAACTTTTCAGTTTTTTAAGGCTGTAATTACTTCTAATCCTTTCACTGATTTCCAATAAACATCCTAGACCCTGTTTGCAAATCTGTGAGCCTTTAGGCAGATATATCACATTTACTCCAAAATTTTGCTTTTCTACGTGCTGCTTTGAAGTCAGTGGGAACTACAGATTTGTACTGACTGCAGTGCAAGTACAATTTATTTTAGCGTTCAAATATGGTACCAATAAAGGACACAGAAATACATGACTTCTGTCTGTTCCAGAATATTTTTTTCCAAACTGCTGCAGTGTATGTATTGCTCACTGTATCCAGTGTCTTTGCAATCCTCCTTGTTGAACATTCAAGAATAAAATAGTCCAAAGTTAGCATCACCTATTGTTCTGTGAGTGGCAGTCTGCAGACCACTGAAATTTACTATAGGACCAAAAAAATATCAGTAAATGAAGGGTTTGACTATTCAGGAAAGGATCAAACTGACCCCGATGAAGCAATTTACAATGAAGAAACACGTCCCTCTCAGAATAATAGATGACATTCAACTACACTTGAGATGTTGATTTTCCCAGTGTTCCTGCTCTCTCCTCTACAGTCTTGTTGGGGAGGCCAATGCATACATACTGATGGGGACAGCAAAAAGAGCATCAGGATCCTTTTCCCCTAAAAGAATCAGAATTGAGCAAAAAAATTTCTTGCCTCTCAACAGCCTGGTGTCATAAGGGTGGCAGGCTGAGGCTGAGCAGTGTGAATGTCTTCTCATATGATTTAAATAAATTAAACAACATAAAAAACTCTAAACTAAAAAAAAATGCTATTTCAAGGAACAACTTTGAAAGCCCATCACTTTCCTTATCTCTTGGATTCCCCCTGCTGTTGCACAAGGAAAGTAAATTAGATACAACTTAAACATGATTCTGCTCTCTGGCTCAGCAATTGAAGACAAAGCTTCAGGGGAAGAATTCTTAGTGCACAAAGGAAACAGAAGATTCATTTCTGATTTCTGAGGGTTTTAAAATGAAACAGTTTGATCCAGAACTGATCTAAAACACATGCAAGTGTCTTGGTGTGGCAACAGAAACAGTTTATAAAAACAGCTTAGAAAACTTCAGCTTTCATAAAGCAGCTTTAAACCAGTTTCTATTCATTTCTCATGTTGCCTTTTGGCAGAAATATTACTAGATATTAAGACTTTCAGTGCATTAGTAATTGAGGGTAGCGCTTGATGAATCCAGTCAGCTGGTTACAAGGTAGATACAGCACTGCAGAAATAACGTTTTCATGGTCCAAAAACTTTGAATAAATATTAAAAAGAGAGTCAATAAATAAAGATTTCTCTTATACTTGTTGATCATATCTCACTGTTTCTCAAAAGCTTCTTAAACAAAGAATTTCATTATAAACAACTATGGTTCATGTTTGTTTTTTTCCTGATGGTAAAATACTTGCTAAAGCCCAAATCAGGTCCAATCTGAGTAGAAATTACAGTGTGCCCCATGAGCACTCTATGATTTCCTGCCTGAGTGGTGAAATCCTACAAACGTAGTAAAGTTCTGTTGTTTATTTTACAGAAGGGAAAATGAAACAGATATAGGAGGCCCTTTGGATTGAGTGCTACATAAACATGGAAAAAAAGAATGACTGGAGTACAAATCTTCATCAGCTGTTATATACACTTGCAGCCAGAACAGGCCAGAAACCTATGCCATGACAATACAAGATGCAGACTGGTCTCCCAGTTTCTGCACAGTAGTAAGAGAGCAATGTATTTCTCATTCTCTTTGGAAAAGAACTTGCAGAAACACTTCAAAACATTTTAAAATTTTTTTCCAAATCTTTTTGCCTCTAAATACCTTCTTTGCAAGGGAGAAGTACTAACTCCCTAGTTTTGCTTGGAACCAAATGACATATATGAGATGAAGGCTTTTCCTTCCCCTTATATATCTATCCATGGGCAGTGGGGTCACGTTCTGTAATTCCCTCACAGGTAGTAGCTTTAGCATCTTAAGCAGCTGGTAAAAAAGGACATGGGAAATCATTCTATTGGCATTTTTCCCAGAGCAGTCATGTTGAAGGAGACATCATACCCCAAATAAAATTTTTCCCCTCTTCATTCTGGATTAAAAGCTGTTAACTCAGATTGCAGAGAGGAAAGCAATAAATCTTCCTAATTATCTCCTTCAACACTATAAGGAATAGCCATTATACCACATTTTTGTTGGTTTGGTGTTCATTTAAGTGGGAGACTTTGATGAGTAATTCGCAAGATTGTCTTAAATAAGTTTGCAGATAGGTGGATATGGTGTGTAAAATAAACTATTTGCCTGAAAAAACTAATGGAGATTATCATTAATAGTGAATCATAAATGGGGGTTGACCTTTTGATGCTGGTTGGGAGATGACAGAAAAGTTGGGGAGAGTTTTAAAGAGTTTGGAAATGGAAGAGAAGCAAATGAAATGATATCACTGCAATGATAATGCTAAAAATCTGTATCTGGTAAGTCCAGAGGAAAGGAATATCTACCCCTTGCCTCCTGTGGATATATTCATTTTCACAACCACCTGGCTGCTGGTTCGAAATGACAGTGCCAGCTCAGACTGTAACTGGTTTAACACAGGCACACAGTAGGCATCAATTCAGCAAGTTCACTGACAAGACAGTTGAACTTGCAAATCGCAAAGGCTGTATAAAGGTAGATGCAAATGCAAGAATGACTGATATAACTTTTTTAATAGAGTTGCATTCACAGTTAATTTGTGTGGGGGTCCAGATTTCCCAAGCATTTATTGACCTCACTGTTATTAACAATTTTACATTCCTCTGAGCATATTTGAAACAAAGTTCTTTGCAATGAATTGCATTCATCATCACTTGTACCTCCATGACTAATACCTAACAGGTCTGATCATTTCTGCCCTGGTCTTCCTAGGACATATGAGCTGAACTGAAGGAATTTTTGTCATCCTTTGCACATTGTCTTGCTTTCTGTTAACTCTGAGCTTTACCTTTGATCTTGGAGCCATACTGCTGTTGGCTTTCCTCTGAAGACTTTGGAACAGAAATTCAGGGGAAGGAGAGTATTTGCTCCTGTCTATCAGCATGTGTCCAAGAGAAGCTGTGTGAAAATTCAAAAGCCTTTCATTTCTGGCATGAACTCTGGCAAGAAACAATGGAGATATTGGGACCCAAGAATGCTCAGTAAATGCTGATTTTGCTGTTTATTCTGCTGGTATACATCAGTTATTATCTGTGTCCTGAAGAGCAATGTTACTGTAATAACTCTATTTGCTCTGTTTAATGTCTAACAGTGTGCTTACTGGTTAAGCCTATTCAAACAATATAAAAGCAGTACAAAAATCTGTAAAGGTCAGATGATCAAAGTAGGGTACTTGTAAAAACACTGCAGATACCTTTCTATTTTAGTAGCTAGGGACATTACATTCACATTGGCTATCTGTTTCACAGGTTAACTCATCCAGTAGATTAATTCATTCATGCACAGTTGACAAAGATCACTAAAGCAGTGTTAATCTATCCTGTAAAATGAAGCTCTTTAGACATCCAGTGAGGTAGATGAGGGTTTCACTGCTGTGAAAAGGAATTTTTAAATGAAACTTTTAAAGAAGCAGCAGTGGGCAAACATGAAACACTGACTACAAGTAATAGAAAGTTGTAGGATTTTTAGGAAGGATTAGTCTTCGTTTGTAAAGAGCTTCAGTATCTACAGACAAAAACTACCCGTACTTCAGCAGATGGAGACTGTCAGAGCAGAGGCCTCAGTAGTGGAAATGGATCCAGGGAGTCTTGTGTTCGAAAAATTGCAGAGACTTGGAAAACTCTGACTGTAAATCAGTCTCTGCCTTTCATGGTCTGCTTCATGCACAGACAAAAATAGGAAGTTGTCTAGGATGACTCAGTAACATCACTAATTGACATCTACAGTGCATCTCACTGTTCTGATTGTGCTGAATGCCTGGCCACACTTAATTTTCCTTGGCTATTAAGTTGTCAGGTAAGAAGGTACCAGGGACCCAACATGATTTTATCACAAGGGCAAAGCAGCATTGCATAAACAATAATCCTACTCAGCCTCTCCTATTCTTATAGCTCATAGTTCATCAACTGCAGAAACACCACCAGCTCCAGAGGAAACACAGATATCCACCTAAATCTATATGAAATATCTTCACAATTCTGTTCTTTGCCGTTTACTTTTTCTCTTTATAGAATAGTAAGGAAGTAAGGAAGATGCAGCCTCATAGAATTTGTGTGATTTTAGTTCTGCTTCATGGAGCATCTTGTCCACATCACAAACAGCTGTGGTATCACCCGCTCACAGAATCACAGAATGGCCAGGGTTGGAAGGGACCTCAAGGATCATCAATCTCCAACCCCCCTGCCACATGCAGGGCCAACAACCTCCCCATTTAATGCTAGACCAGGCTGCCCAGGGCCCCATCCAGTCTGGCCTTGAACACCTCCAGGGACACGGCATCCACAGCCTCTCTGGGCAGCCTGTTCCAGCACCTCACCACTCTCTCTGGGAAGAATTTCCCAACCTAAATCTCCCATCCCTCAACTTCAAACCATTTCCCCTCATCCTGCTGTTATCAACCCTTTCAAACAGTTGATTCCTCTCCTTTTTATAGGCTCCCTTTAGGTATTGAATGGCTGCAATGAGGTCACCCCGCAGCCTTCTTTTCTCCAGGCTGAACAAGCCCAGCTCCCTCAGCCTGTCCTCATAGGGGAGGTGCTCCAGTCCCCTGATCATCTTTGTGGCCCTCCTCTGGACCCTCTCCAACGGCTCCCTGTCTTTTTTGTACTGGGGGCTCCACACTTGGACACATCATTCATCACATTGCTCCATCATTCATGTCCAGGTTAACTCATGTTAAACTCTCAAATTGAAAGTAGCTCACTTAAGTTGCTCCCAGCCGAACATTGTGCTCTGAATGGAAGGGATCCCCTGAGAATAGAGCTGTAATAGCGCTTGTCAGCGGCAGCAGTGCATACCTAGTGGCCATTCCCACCCACTGGTTCCAGTGTCTAGTCTATTCCCTCTAAGTACTGCCATTGTGGATTACTTCAGATATGCAGCGAAGACTCTGCTTAATATAGTAACAGGATAGACAGCTCCCATTCAGATGTCAAAGGGATGGAAGCAAAGCAACTCAAATGCATTTGCTTTGCCTCCACTGAAAGGACTTAGAAATGTTATGTTTTAAGTATAAGGACAAGATGCACCACTGAAAGAGATTATAGTTATAAATGGTGTACTTTAGACAGTGCAGCTTCCACAGTGCAGTTCATCATCTCATGGGCTAGCTATTGTTTCTTGATGTTTTTCTTCCACAGTTCTTCTAAGCAATCATAATTTGCAAAAACGCAAGTAAAAAATGCAATTTCTGAACTCTACTAATGCTAGAAATACCAGATATCCACCTAAATTTTTTGGACATTTTCTCACCCCAAATGAGTCAAGTTTCTAATGTTGTCCATAGCCTCAAAAGTAAAAGTCTCCATATTTGTGTAAAATACTTGAAGTAGGATATTTTTCCCCAAGAAAGGGCATCTGGAGATCCAATGGCTGACTGCCTTTATAAAAGCAATTCAGCACTAATTATACTCTAAGAAATTTGTAAAGATGGAATGATGCCATTTGTAAAACGCTGAAAATTCATTGAGATGATATTGAAGACATAGACAATTCATCGTCAGATACTTGGATAGCAAGGCCTGGCAGGGTTTTATCACTGGGACTTCCCAGCAGCATTCATAATGCAGAGTCACCATGGAGATTTAAGAGCTGTATTGATTACACTCTATTAGAGTGTATATATAATTACAATGTTCTATAATACACATTATTGTACATAGATTGCCCTGAAAATGTCTCCTATTTTCTGGGCTGCATTAATAAAGGGGTGGCCAGCAGGAAGAAAAACATGATTGTCCCCCTCTACTCAGATCTTCTGAGGTCTCATCTGGTGTACTGCATCCAGGCCTGGGACCCCCAGTACAGGAAGGATGTGGAGCTCTTGGAGCAGGTTCAGAGGAGGGCCACTAAGATGATCAGAGGGCTGGAGCACCTCTCCTGTGAGGAAAGGTTGAGGGAACTGGGCTTGTTTAGCTTGAAGAAGAAAAGGCTCTGGGAAGACCTCATTGTGGCCTTCCAGTACTTGCAGGGAGCGTATAAACAGGAGGGGGAATGGCTGTTTACAAGGGTTGATAGTGATAGGACAAGGGGAAATGGTTTTAAATTGAGACAGGGGAGGTTTAGGTTAGATATTAGGAGGAAGTTTTTCACACAGAGGGTTTTGACACACTGGAGCAGGTTGCCCAAGGAGGTTGTGGATGCCCCATCCCTGGAGGCATTCAAAGCCAGGTTGGATGTGGCTCTGGGCAGCCCGGTCTGGTGGTTGGTGACCCTGTGCATAGCGGGGGGTTGAAACTAGATGATCATTGTGGTCCTTTTCAACCCAGGCCATTCTATGATTCTATGATTTATTTCCATGGAAACTAAAACAAAAACAAAGAGCACAATAACACTATTTGTTAGAGTGAATTCTCAACTACAGAACACAATTTTTTGACATAGACACCACCATGAGGTATGCGTTTTCACTGGTGATGAACAGGAGCCTGCAAGCTGTGCTCACAACAATCTACTTCAGTGGAGGAGAATCACTGTTCCTGTCACTACTGGTGGAACACCACCCACCTCTTCACTGTGTTCACACCCATCACTTGGTCTCCATCAACATTCAGAAAGCATAAATGGATGGCAGTGGGTACCATTTTTTCTGCATGGAGGAATTCATCTCTACACCTTGGTTTCATCTTCACTTCCGTGTCAGACACCAGCTTGTCAGAGTGCCCTGCTGCTGCCGTCTGTCACACAGCAACAAAATGGAATGGAATATTGGTGGGAAGATTCAACCTCCTACTGTCAGAGTACTAACATCTGCCTATGATGTCATGGACAAACATAAAAAAAAAATAGGAAGCATTACTTTTGGGGCCTGCCCTCTTATTTATTATTTAACATCTGCTACAGACAATGACAAATGTTCCTGCCCATGCTTATAGTAAGAAGGAAAAATATAGAACACACAGAAAGATAAAGTGTTGTTTAAAAAAAACAAGATCATTATGAATTGTAGCTGCTTCGTTCTATTCAGAATGCTCTAGTACTTCTGATAGTGTAGAAAACGTCACACTGGAAAAGCCCCATCAGAAAAAGAGCATTCAGGCTTCTGTAATCTTTCCAAATACAGCACAGCAATCTCCAAACATAGACAAAATGCTGAAAAAGTGCTGCAAAGGGATCAGTGAAAAAGACTTGAAAGATTCTTTACAGCAAAAACAAAGAATTTTATCATACCGTATAGTGGCTATGAGAAGAAGCTGGCAAAGATTTCCCTCGGGGAAATCAAAATTTTCTTAGGTATCAGGGGGCAATATGTTTCAGCATGCATTTGACCTAGTGCTGTGCTGAAAGCTGTGGTACCTACATGAGCTCCTCCACCCCCTTGCGCTCTGCTTTTGTGTCAGACCAGCTTTCTTTGGCCTTCCTGAGGCCAGACTGTATCTAGGCACGAGGATACACCACAAAGAAACTGGAACACATGGGAAGTAAAAGCTTGCTTGGACTGTAAAGCAAAAATCAATTTCCTATTCTGGGAAAGATTAACTAACTTCAATCAATAAACACTGCTGAAACAGCTTATACATTCTTGATTCTTCTTTCAGTTTCTTCTTTTCAGTCTTTTCACTAGAGAAAAAATGTGAATTTTTGGTATTTTGTTCTTTTTGGAGAGGAAGACAAACATCTTAACACAGGAAAAAAAAAACAATTTTCTTCTGCCTAACCCTTCAGTTTCTAGAATCCAAGTAGACAAAACCTCTGCCACACTCCTCAAGGATTTGTAAGAGATTAAATCAGACTAAATTATCTGACAAAAGCTGTATTTCCGCGTTTCTCTTTGTTGAATGCTGAAGATCACCCAAACATCCTCAGAGATTCCTTTATAACATACTTATCACTTATCTACTGGGAAAAGCCTTGTGCTCCATGTAGAAATGCAATAGATACTAATATTCCATCAGCAGTCGTTGCTATTTATGCTTCCAGTAAACGTTCACAGAGAAAATACTTTCATGATGAATTTCAGTGAAACTATTAGGTTTTTTCAGACAGAACCTTGCTATTTTTCTTCCCATTCTCTCCATTGTCTGCTCATTTACTTTTCTGTGGGTTTAACAGATCACCACATCATATTTTACTGTTGAAGTTAGGGGTAGGGAACTAACTGTCACTGCATCCCTGGAGCAGATGGGTGATTATGTAATATGTGTAAGCTGATACTGATTTGAACATGTCATAAATATAGAAAAGTGAAACAAAACCTGTGGCAAAACCTTCCTTATCTTACCCTAATTATAAGTTCAAGTGTCAGATACTGCTACTGCTCTCCTTATCAATACAAGTGGCAACCTTTTGTGGTCATTGATAGAGGTTTTGTGTATATATAATATACATGTTATATATACAATATATATATAATATATATAATATACATTGTATATATATATATATAATACTTACATGCAAATTATCATATGATATTTTTAAAAACACAGAAACTTAAATCCTTAAAACTTTACTGTATGGCACTTTTTCTGAGCAATGGCAGGTGCTTGTGCAGCCCCAGGTTGTCCAATTTGCATGAGCTTATGACTTTCCCAGAAAAATGAATTGAGACCAAGCATTCACCAAAAAGTTGACATTTGTAAGGAATTACTGGAACGAGAAATGGTAGTATTCCAAGAAGATGACAAATGCCTAGATGACCCATGTACCTGACATACTTAATAATGCATCTTTCCCAGTTAAGAACCTACACTTGCTCCATAGAGGACTGAACCCTCCTGCTCTCTGCCTATCGTGGTGTGAGAACCAGCACAGGCTCCCTTGCCAGCCCCAAGCTCAATTCAACAAGACAATACTGATGCTGTGTGATCTTTCAGCAGTCTTTCCACAACAGTACGGGGAGAAATTTTCCTGTACCAAGAGTACTGGAACAGTCCTGTTCGCTCAAATGAAAAACACTTGTGATTTGTCTATTCAGGGAACAATCTTTTTATGAACAATTTATATCTACAAGTACTTCTTCATAAACCAGTTCCAACAGCAGGACCTCTTTGTACAAATGATATCCTCTGCCTCCCTCTGTCGATTGAGTTGACCAGCAGCACCCTTGACAAAGGGGAAGCAGTAAATCCTTTGGAAAGCTCCATACTTGGAAATGTGAATTGTTTTCCTCTAATGTACTGATTACAGTTGGTCAGTAAAGTACATTTACATCAGCGACAGGAGGTTCATTTCACAGTGGTTAATCTGTTACTAATTAAAAGCCTTCTGTTAGAGAGCTCAGCACTGCCAGCATTGATTGCAATGAGTTCTACATAAAGAGACAGAACTTCGTATTTGCCCCTGTGTGTGATGCCTACTCAAGCAGTAGTTTGAGGAAGCAGAGAGAAAAAGAGTGTGCATCTGTGAAGATTATCTTCTTACATCTCCAGTTACAGCTTTTCCTGCCTTTCACCATCATTACAGATATCCCACAGCTCTTCTGATCTTGCCACATACCTCTAAGCCCCTGTGAAGGGGCAGAGGAGTCTTTGTGCTTCCAAGTGAAAACAAACCAAAGAAAAAAAGAAAAAAATGCAGAAGTGCAAGAAATTTTCAGAGCACTGGAAAAGGATTTAAAAAAAAGAAAAGAACAGTTAATGAATTTATAGGTCACTGAGACCAACTGCAATTCTTGAAAAAAATGCTGGGAATATTATTAAAAAATAAAAACCATCAGAAGGATCTAGAAAACATCAAGATGACAAATTGCAAGAAAAAAATAAACACAAGATGACAAAAAGAAATCGGTTTTATTAAAAACTGACCATCAGACCAATTTAACCCTCTCCAATGGCAGAGTACCAAGCCTTGTCATTAGTAAATAGTTGAGCTAAAGTATAGCTTAGCTAAGCAATACTTAGGTCACATTTGGGCTTAGTAAGGCGCTGAAGGCACTGTTGTCTTATATGACCTACTCTTATATAAGGTACAGAAATAAGTGCTGTGAGATTCAAGAATCACAGAATGGCCAGGGTTGGAAGAGACCTCAAGGATCATCAATCTCCAACCCCCTGCCACATGCAGGGCCAACAACCTCCCCATTTAATGCTAGACCAGGCTGCCCAGGGCCCCATCCAGTTTGGCCTTGAACACCTCCAGGGACACGGCATCCACAGCCTCTCTGGGCAGCTGTTCCAGCACCTCACCACTCTCTCTGTAAAGAATTTCCCCCTGACATCCAGCCTAAATCTCCCCTCCCTCAACTTTCTATTTTTAAAAACTACTTCCGCTCATCCTGCTGTTATCAACCTTTTCAAACAGTTGATTCCCCTCCCCTCTGTGGGCTCCCTTTATGTATTGAACAACTGCAATGAGGTCACCCCGCAGCCTTCTTTTCTCCAGGCTGAACAAGCCCAGCTCCCTCAGCCTGTCCTCATAGGGGAGGTGCTCCAGTCCCCTGATCATCTTTGTGGCCCTCCTCTGGACCCTCTCCAACAGCTCCCTGTCTTTTTTGTACTGGGCTCTCCACACTTGGATGCAGTACTTCAGATGGGGCCTCACAAGAGCAGAGTAGAGGGGGACAACCACCTCCCTGTCCCTGCTGGCCACCCCTATTCTGATGGAGCCCAGGATACCATTTGCCTTTCGAGCCACAAGGGCACACTGCTGGCTCATGTTAAGTTTTTCATCTATCAAGACCCCCAGGTCCTTCTCCACAGGGCTCCTCTCAAGGGTCACTCCTTCCAGTCTGCATGGATGACTGCGATTATGGAGATCCTGAGATTGGATCCAATGATCCAGAATTAAGGAGAAATCAGGCATCCTTGATTGTTCTGGGTGTAGAGTGATTCAATATTTTCTTTATCTGTCCCACCTGTCTGGTTAAAAGGCATTAAGAAATGCTCGCATTTCATTACTGCAGGAATTTGCAGCTGATGTATCTCACCATTAAGCCATACAGTGTGACAGCCCATCCAAGAGATTCAGATTTTACTGCCTGCACAAGCCCATACTATCAATTTCTGGGGTGTACAATCACCACAGAAGGTGGATGGGACAAAAATGAGATTCTGGAAGAAGAGAAGACTGTGCAAACACCAGAGCAATCAGCCTAACAGACAGGTCACAGTAGATCTCTGGGCTTTGAAATCAAATCAAAGAATAAGTTAGTCTTAGTCTGCTGGGACAGGTATTTCTTTAAGTGGCTAGACTCCAATTTCATGGCCATTTGAGAGAGATATAAGGGCACCTTGGTAGAGATGAAATTCTTTTTAGGACTTGAAAGAAGGTGTTTCTACAGGATGCGTGACCTTAAATTCTGGCATTATCTGTTTTTAAATCTCTTATGGACTATTCATCTCACAACACAGGCTCAGAGGAGTGCAGAATTGTTAATCTGTTAAATCTTGTTAAATTGCAAAAGCCTGTGGGTATCCTTGGGCCAAAGAACCAGGCATGATCAAAATGAAGATATAACACTGAAGGAGTTCTGACCACATCATTTTAGAGCATAAAAACAACAAGTTCTTTCTCTTCCCTATAACTCTCAAGGGGGAATAACTGCAAACAGAGAAATGAAATTTGCTCATATAATACTGTCAACATTTGTTCTCAGACCCACTCACGTTTATTTTTTATAACAGCACATGAAAGGAGAACTCTACACAGATAATAAAAAAATCTAAGTGCACAAAACAAATGAACATGCATTTGAATATTTGCCAAACTCTGTTCAAACTCCACCAACAATCAGAGACAGTTCTCCTCCCACAGTCACACAAGCTCATCTTTGGAATTCTTTGTCTGTCCCTAGACTAGATCACAGAGAACCAGACCTGCTTGGCCACCTGCAGCCACATGTGCCGTGCAACTTCAAGGAAGTAAACTGAATTTAAAAAGTGATTTTCTCAACAGCATTAAGGCTTCAATAAGGATGTAACTGAAAACTGACCACCTTAATGGACCTTTCTGAAGAAAAATGACTGCTGAGTGCTTCTGATTTTAAAATAGTCATTCAAGCTTGCCTATTCTGAGTCTCAACATTTCCTCTCCTCTCTTCCCCTCCCACCTAAGCTTTCAAAAAGCATATCATTAGCAAGACTTTATTGCAGGCAGGTGTGGAGAAATCAAGGCAGTTGCATGAATCCCTACTGAGATCACAACTACTTCTAAGGTCTCAGAGAGGAAAAGCACAGCCTAAGCTTGGGCACTATTGTGGTGGGGTGTGTGTACCTGCTGGGAACAGGGCAGATGGCCTGCCAGATTTGTTTGTTCCTAGTGTCATGCCTTGTGCTGAGCCCTGGCAGAGGCTGTGCCTGAGGGGGAGGCTGCCTACTTGCCTTGTGCCAGCTCTGCTGCGATCTGCCATAGGATGAGGGAGATGGCAGCTTCCCAAGTGTTTTGGGAAAAGCCACTAGAGTCACGTGACAAGCAGGGAGGTTTCTCAACAGTGCTGAGATACAAACCTGCTGCATGAATGGAAGCACATTCTCCTGGGAGTGGGATTTCACATTCATTTGGATTAGCTACAGGAAAGGAGACACTCTTTAGCAGGGTGTCTGATGACAGAACAGGGGGAAATGGCTTTAAGCTCAAAGAGGGAGATTTAGTTTAGATATAAGGAAAAAGTTTTTTACAGTAAGGATGATGAGGCACTGGAACACACTGCCCAGTGATGTAGTTGATGTCTTATCCCTGGAGACTCTGAAGGTGAGGCTGGAGGCCCCAGGCAACCCAATGTACTGTGGATGTCTCTGTTTGTTGCAAGAGCTTTGGACTAGAGGGCCTTCAGTGGTTTCTTCCAACTCTAAGGATTCTATGATAATAATTTAGGTTGGAAGGCACCTCTGGAGGTCATCCAATCCCACCACCTGCTCACAAGAGCACCAGCCTCGAATTTAGATCACATTGCTCAGGGCCATACCCAGCCAGGTTTTGTATGTCTCCAAGGACAGTGATTTCACAGCCTCACAGAGCAATCTGTCCTCATGTTTGATTACAATCCCTGAACATTATTTTACTTATACGAACTTGCATTTCCTTTGCTATAGCTTGCATCCCCTGCCACTCACACTATAGCTTTGCAACCCTGGCTCCATCTTCTCCCTAACCTTACCTGTTACACAGATGAAGACTGCAGGTACACCCTCCTGCACGACCTTCTCTTCTCCAAGGTGAATAAGTCCTGGTGTCTTAGACTTCCTACCTTTGTCCTCGATTCCAGCCTTTCAACCACCGTGGTACTATTCTCACTCAAGATGTCCTCATCTCTCTTGCACAAAGGGAACCCAAAAGGGGAGATAGCATAGAGCAGAATATCGTGGAGGGAAAATACACTTCACTGATAAAAGAGAAACAGGAATGTATTTACTGATAAAATACAGCGAATTAACAAAGAAGACTGTGACAGTAAGATTCAAGATGGTAAGATACACTTGATCATTAACAGCATAAAGAGTAAGGTTAAGCATGTTAATCTAGGAGACCCTCCAGTTGGGAAATGAGATTCAGAGTGGACCCCTTTTCTTTCTAAGATCCTACTCAGAGAAGCATAGGTGCAACCTAATCCTCTTGTAGTGCCAGGCTTGGTCAATGATTTCTGTTAAAATGTGAAGGAGGCCTTCCTGCTGAGTGACGAGGTTCAAAGCACACCCTCCTTGCTTTCCGAACTTCTTGAAAGGAGCCTAAGTATAGCTGGATCCTCCCCTAGTCCCACTCTTGGTCAACAGTTAATGTCTAAGGGATGAACAATCATTCTAAAATATAATATCAGCAAAGCCAACAAAGCTTAAATAAACTATTAGACACTTAGCAAGTATCTATACTGGCAAGGCATCTTAGCATTAAGATTTAAGGGATCTCTGTACCGCTATAACCTCGACAGTCGTCCCTACTCTCAGAAAGATCCTGCTGTGCAACTGGCTGCTAAGCAGTAGAATTCAAGGGGCACTTGGGCTGCTTAATACTTACCAGGTAATATGACTGAAAAAAAGTCAGATTTTTAGGACATGTTCAGTTGTCCCTCATCTGTTGAAGCATGTGTTTACCATCAGTTCTTCCAGCACCCAGTTTGAGACAGATGTGTGGTTTCTGTCTTAGCAAGGTCTTAAGTCTAATCAGCACTGTGCTCACTGTCAGTCTGAGCAAGGCCTAGTGTAACAGCCAGGCTGGAGGAGGACATTGAGCACACTATCATGGAGAATTAATACTTAACATAAGTAAGTTGTTAATACAACTTAATCTGTTGGCCCCCCTTCTCCTAACTCAGCCTTGAACATGGCAAGTCAAATTAAATCTGAGCACAGACTCTTCCCAAAATAACTGCCAAGAGATATGGTAGTTATCACATCCTTGGAAACATTCAAGGTCTGGCTAGGTGTGACTCTGAGCAGCCTGATCAAGCTCTAGGTCTCCCTGTTCATTACAGGGGAGTTGGACTAGATGAACTTTAAGGGTCCCTTCAAACGATTCTATGATCCTGGCCTCTAAGCAATATCTTCTCCCTTCCTTCTTTATACCGGTATTAGCACCTGTGAGCACACAGAAATCTGATCAGTCGATCAGTGGAAAACCAGTCAGTTTTTTCTATTTTCCCAGGGTGGGGAGAGATCTAAAAGCCCTGGAGTGAGCAAGAACATCCTGCCTGGGGCTTCCAGGAGTCAAGAGATGTACAACATAAAATAGAGGAACACACAGCTTAAGGGTGAAGATCCGTCATATCTTTGCTTGAAAGGACTAGAGCAGAGCCTTGACATTGCTGTACCTTCTCTTTATTACCACTGAGGGCAACTTCCTCCAGGAAGTCACTTCTGAGCTGTTTGTGTAATTAAGAGTGCAGTTCCCCTTGAAACACCTTGAGACAGAGGTACACAAATTAAACATAGCTGTGTGCAGAGAAAGAGAGTGAGAGAGTGTATGGGAACTGCTGAATCATTGCCTGAACCTCTGATGATCACCTGAGGCGAGCAATGAGTCAGTCCTGGGAGCACAGGTGAAGGCAATTCACCTGTGCTGCTGGAAGGGGTGGAGCCTGGCTCCACCTCTCCTAGACCCATTTAAGAGCTGACTACCAGTGAGGAAGGATCTATTTTGGAGATCCCCTCCTCTAGAATTACATAGTGAGCCCAGGATATGGGTAGGTATTCTATCTATTCTGTTTTGGTATAGTAACTGTATAGCCAGACTCTCTGGTATGCTTCATAACTATAACATCTGTACATTCATTGATTATACAGAAACACAGCCTTCAGCAGCTCTGTACTGCCATGTCATCTCAGTGCATCATGTGTTTTCTGTACTCCAGAGGGCATCATCAGAACAGCAACCCATCATGGATTCAAATGGGTTTCAGAGTAATCAGCAAAATATAATCAGTAAAATATTTTAAAGTGGTAAGTGTTCCTCCATCAGGGGAACAAGCATGCAGTTTTTCTAATTTAAATAATTGATTCATTTTTGATTACAGTCAGCCTGTTTCCAAGGGACTTCATGCTGGATGACTTTTGTTAATGGAGACAATTTACTGAGAAGGTGAAATAGTGTTATTAAGATCTTGCAATAATAATATTAAAAAAGTAAATTGGAGTTCAAAATAATAAGATGCCTAATGTAGCTTGACCCAGATCTAGAGGAGCAAATGGAAGCACTGTTATGAATTATTTTTCAAAATGGCTGAGAAGTAGCCCATTGTCTCTAGAAAATAAAATGCTACATGCTCATGTTTTATCAAATATTGAAAAAGAGTATCAGCAAATTTCAGGATAATACACATGGTTGATGAAACTGTTGGATGCTCAAGGGGGGAAAAAAAAAATCAGGCATAGATACTGATAACATCAGAGACTGGTACACATTAGACTTTATTCATTTTTTTCCTCTTGCATTTTCATCCAGATATCAGCAGCTAAAGGACACTTAATTGCTAGAATAAGCTGTTCTTAAATGTCATGTTTTTTCTTTGTTCTTTCTTCATATTGTTTGTTTTTTCTTCATATTTTAGTGACTTTAATCATAGCTGTACTTTTTGTACTTTATTGTGTTGTCATTTGTCTCTTGGTGTTTATTATTGTTCACCTATAGACACTTAAGGTAAAGCTCTGTACTTCTGGGGGCTGCTTTCACTTACGTTAAGCACTGAAGCATTCAGCTGCTTTACCAGCATTTCACCAGCTGGTAAACAACTCAAACAAATGCTCTAGCAGTCTGGATTCAAACTGGTACTGATCACCTCTGTTTGCCTTTGCATGTGTGAAAGGCCCAGAGAAGCCTAGAAAGGCAGAATTTGTAACAACACCACTGCCATGCAGAATGTAAAGCCTTGTTTCAACATATGATCTGCAAAGAAAAACCTTAACTTCCACAGAAGAGTCAGCAATGCCTGCTTTAAGATGAAGTTACTGCTGTGATCCCCCACTTGCTATTGGGATGCTCCTACTAGATGTGAGGTGCTCAGCTATGCAATTATAAGTTATATTCTCCAGTCTCACATTAGCACAGATCCTAATGCCCCTCCTCCATAGTGCTGTAGGGCTACAGACTTCTGCAAGGAGTTTGCTGTGAAGAAGGATCATATGAAACAAGTGACCTTCATGATGGGTTCACTTTCATACAAATCATGTTCTAGCCTACTAGCTTGATGCTTTCTCACCTGCAATTTGGGAGTGCTTGCGGTTGGTGGCAGTATGCTAGGGCATAATGTTGCTGATTGTTCACCTACATGTATAGCCACATCAGTCTGGCTGGGGTAGCATGGGCGATATAGTACCCATCTGTCATCATATCACTACCCCTACAACAACCCTCAGCCACTAGACACTAGATACACCAATTTCACCCCTCTAAGTTTACTAGTGAAGTCCCTAACACCTGTCCCTTATTAATTAAAAATGATTGGATAATTTAAAGTTAATAAACTGTATAAAGCTATTAACATTCTTGTGTGAAGAGGAAGAATATTGAGATGAGCTCTGACCATGGCATGCATCTAGCAGTCTTTTCCTAATGCTTTATCTAGTATTATGGATGTGTTTAATTTTACTCATTTCAGTAATTCTAATGTAGCTAGTCAGGCTATTTGTAGAAACTAATGGTGTATGCAAACTATTTGCCAGAGTGAAGGGCTGATTTCCCAGCAGGAGACAGCACAGAAATGCAGGAGAAATCTTACAACTGTTGTAACCAAAGGCAGGGTTAGTCCCTGTATATACAGCAAGAGTCAGCTGCTTTCTCCAAAAAATTGTCTTCTGTTTGCACTGCTCTGTTCCTAATGTAATAACAACTGTCTGCCTTGGTTAATATTTTCTAGAGGACGCTTTGCTTTCATAATGCTATTTAACAGTATAAATAAGAGAGGGTGCTGCAGGATAGTCCTGGTGAGGAGTGCACGATCCTTGAATGCTTCTGTAAGTAGTGACTTTTTTCCTACGGAGATTTCAAAAGGGTATCATATTGCAGTCAATTGATTTTAAGACTTTTGCAGTATGTTAAATCTGTCATAGAAACTGTTCCAGTGGTAAAGAGGCTTATTTGGCCAATTGGATACAAAGCACGCAGGCACCATTTAGACATTTGCCTGTGTATTGTTATGTGATTGACAGGAGAACCAAGAATGGCAGACCAGGATGTCATTGCCTTGTGGGGAAGCAAGGTAATCTCTGGAGCCAACAAATCTTCAACATCTGAAGAAGGGAATTCCCCTGACACACCTCCTGCTCTTCCCAGCTAGAGGGAACAGGCCCTGTTCTGTTCAGAGCCTGGGGATGGGTGCCTAGAGTAGGGATAATGTTTTTTTTTAACTAATTTTACTAAAGTATATTCAAGGCCAGAAGTAATATCTTTGCTTAGAGAATAGGATATCTGAGCTGTACTTTTCTTTCAGCTGAGACATCTTGTATTGTCTAATCATCAGACTGAAGGATAATTGAGCAGGAAGGAGGTAGAAGTTGTTCTTCAGCTGCTCAGGTGAGCTGAGATCATGGTGATGCCAACCTGTAATGTTCACGCAGGGACTGTGTAGTGATCAGGTGTACACTGGAAAGCAGAAACTAGGAACTCAGTCTGATCTGTTCATGACTGCCCTAAATACTGCACTGTTCCCTTTTTTTTTTTTCTTCTGGCCTCAGTAATACTTTTTCTTTAGGTGTGTGTAGTAGCACAGATCCAAAAAATAAATACAATGAGTGCTCTGAAGAGTGAGAGATTGTGTTCACCTGTTTCCAGGTTAAAAAAAAGAAGCCTTGAAGTGGGTGAGGCCACTCTTGAGGGCTGCAATTTCTGGTGAGCTCTTACATCCCAAGCTATGTTGCAGAAGACAGGTGACACTGGGAACAGCACTGATTTTATTCCCTCTCTTCCCTTCTCCCAGGGTTTATTTGGATATATGCAAGCAAATTTGACAGAGGACTCAATATCTTATAGAACTTCCTAGAAGTTTTACCCAAAAACATCTAACAGAAGTTTATTCCATACAGAGGAAAGTAACATACCCAGTTACAGAAATATTGACCTACACACATATAGAATTACATGCATCTCTAAAGGATATTCTAAAATTGATTTCTATGTTTCTATTGCAAAAGTAATTACTTTAATGAAACAATGACCATGACTGGATTCTTTACAGAATCCAATACCCTCAACTTGTGCTTGCATTCTTCTACTCCTTTGATACAGGAATATCAAAACTCTGAATCTCAGAAATAAATGTGTAGCTGATCACTCTCGACAACTGCCCGAGCTTGTCCAGGAATATAATGGGAGGTATCTTGAACTTCCAGGCTAGCCAGTAAAGAACAAGTAAATTTGTGGTGCTCCTGTAAATAGGCTATAGTGTGCAGTAGGCTTCTGAGATCAGTTTCTCACACACACACGAGTAGTCAAGTCCTTCTTTTGTGACTTTTGTGTGTTTGAATTCTTTTAGTTTCTTCTTTGGATATGACCATGAGTAGCTGAGATGAGTTCAACAGACATTATTGATGGTGATGGGGTCATGTCTTGTTATGCCTTGTCCCCCGAGGCAATAGCTATCAAGAAAAAGGTTTCTCAGATTTCCTCATTGATTGTTTTTAAGAGGGAAGCAGCACCATCTGGTGAGCAAATAACTCTTCTATTTCATGCCTGCATGCATTTTCAAACCCTGCAAATATTCATGTCATCTAAAATGAGTATAGGTGAAGATCCCTTACAGGAACAGCATGGGATGAATACTCATCTCCAAATCACTGAGACAAAAATGAGCCCTCAAGTAGATTTGAAAGAAAATTTGGCCTCACTCTGTTCTAGGTATTCTAGTGGAATTATTTTGAGGCAACAGCCAGTCCCAGTTTTCTCCATTTTTCTTTCTAGGAAAGAGCATCTAAAAAAAAAAAAAGGTACTGCCATCCTGGTTTGCATGGTAGGAAAGATTGTAATATACTCAAAGAATGTTATCACTAAATCTATTACAGATAAATTGCTTGAAACATCACTATCCTGCAGGTGTTGGCATGTTCCTGTGCCACTGTCAGGCTTGACTGAATGCTTTTCATGAATGAAACCTTTTCCTGAATACCGAAAGTATATTGTCATGGCCTGACATAGACAAAAGGAAAAAAAGGCAGAGAATTAAACTGTTTTTTCTTTCAGGCTATTCAACAAATTAATGTAAATATGGAATTGCAACTGAATAGCTCTTCAATGTACTCCCATGTCTGTGGGCAATCTGACAGAATGCCTCTTAGCAAACTGTTCTTCTGGAAACAGTATGAGTCTTAAGATAGAAAGCTTTCTTCAAAATTATCCTTTTCAGATGGGGAATTCCCTAGGGGCTTTTTAAGCAGAGATTCCCAGATCTTTGTTCTTTAATAAGTGGATAGCAAGTATGCTTGGTAGGAAAACTCAACCATGAGAATAGCCTAAGAATCTGAATCTTTGGCTCCATAATGAAACAGTTGCTAATTTATCATTGGATAATCTTCTGCAACTTAAGTGCAGTAATATCAACTAGAACAGCAAATACAAAGTATGAAGTACTAGCTCCCAGTCATATTCTAAAGGCTTCCAGGATCTAGATTCTATTATGAAAGTGCCTCCATTATACAAAGAATAGCCTAACAGAGTGTCACTTCTATCTTTAAGGACTAAAAAAAAAAAAGCACATACACAAGAAAGCAGCTGTAGTGTGTAGAGGTCCTGAGTCTTTCATAATCTCATGATTTTAAAATCAACCATTATCAAGATTTCTGTGAAAGCTGACTCAGATGTCTTGAATGTTTGTGATTGGCCAGTGCTGAATAACAGATGGATGATTAGCACTCAGATTGTAGTTAATTATCTGTGAATTCAGAGCTATAATAAAATGAAATTAATTCCGTGAAAACTAAACACAAAAAGCAAACATGTCATAACTGCGTCGAGCAAAAATATCAGGATAGAAGAAAAATCCTTCTGAAAACTATAACCAGTATTTTACGAAGCTTTTACTGCACCCATTATCTACAATTTTGAGGCCAGATTAGTTGAATTCCATTTCTACATTGCATTCCAAATAAATAGAAATTGGCATTTCAGTGCCTATATACAAAAGTTCACCTATCTGCTGTGCTTTGTTATAGATAGTGAATGTGATGAAATAGGGAACAGATAGTGACTTACGTTTGAAGTGAAATATTTCATTTTTCTGTATTCATATTGTTAATAAATCATGCTTGCAGCGAGTAAATTCCCAGTGAGTAATTTATTCAGAGGCAAATTCTGAATCAGACCTCTAGATACATGGAAATAGATTGGGCTCACATTTTGTGCTTTGTCTGGGGGCAGATTTCAAAGTCTGACTAACACATTGGATCACATATAGCTGGCTCTAAATATTCAGAACAGGAGCTTTTATGATGAGTTAGAAGTGGACAGTTATACTGAGCAATATCATTTCGATGACAGAATCAAAGGAGGAGGCCAAAATATAATTTAAAACTACAGTGCACAGTAATTGAAAATGCAGTTACCAGGGACACTCATGGCCATTCCATTTATCAATAATATAGTGCTGCTGCAAGCAGGACTGCCTTTTAGAAGTACTTTCATCAGACTTGCAGTTGTTTATCTGATTATAGCTCAAAATACTCTGTTGCTCTTATTCAAGTCTATCATAACTAGATACTCAAATACTAATGAAAAGCGATCTCTCTGTTATGGTGAAATCAGGACCGTGATCATATTACTTTCTGACCACAATCTTTCAAGTCAAATAATACCAGAATAGAACAGTGCAATTAGGTTAATGTGTCTCTCCTTGCAAAGGATTTGTGGAGAAAATGAGCCAGATTTGCTGAAACTTGTGCAAGTTTCTCACCGTTTCTTTGCACTAGATTCCTGAGAAATGAGGCCCACCAGGACTCTGCATTTCCAATGTCCAACTGTAAGAGCTGTTACAGTGTCAGCTCTGTAAAGAAATGTAGATAACACAGCTGAGAGTAACAGGGTAAGATAAATGTACTGCCCTTTGACCAGAAGAGCATCTGATTAAAAATAAGGCTTTGCTTTTGTTGGGGTCATTGACTCCTTTTGCTGTGTTGAAAATGAATCCTCTCCAATGGTTTGGTTTGTCTATTAAGAGATAAAACATTACTTTGGGTTTTTATTTTAAGTGTCATCATTTTTATTGAGAAAGAAAGAAAACCTTTTTCTTAGAGACATAAAGCTTCATGTTTGTTTTGCTACAGCCACCATCATTTGTTCTCTCTTGAAACAGAGGGTCTTATCAATCTGGCCAAAAGGTTATTTAAAGATCTCTGTACCTAATTGCTCCAGTTCTATTTGTACGTAGCTATTGCTGTCTGTCCACTTTTGTGAATTTCTTCTCTCTTCCCTTACATCCAGACTTGCTCTGTGATGTTCTTTCCAGGAATTATCTTAGACCATTATTGTCAAAAGCGCAGTACTATTGCAGTCCTCCAATGATTAGTCATGGTATGTTTTCTGGTGGGGTATGCTGTTTTCTGGCCTGCTGAGGGTGCTGTGTATTCAGCAAATCAGTGCTGAATTCTGCCTTTGTGGGCATTTAGTGTGAGGCAGAAAGAGTTCTGGAAGATTTGTCAGAAGGCCAGGGGAAATTAAAACAAACAATTGACAGCAACAACAAAAAATCATGCCTGGCAAGAGAGATTTTGGGTATTTTTTTCTTTTAAAGGAAATTAAGTGAGAAAAACATGTGAGCCCTTTGTTAATGAGAATGACAAAATAACTCTTCTTTCTACTTGATATATTAATTACCTTAATAATAGATTTTCCTTTTCTCCATAGGATTTTCATACAAGAAGATGAAGCCTGTATTTTATGTATGTTTCCTTCTGGCTGGGCTTCATGCTTTTGCCTATGGTCAGCTTCCAGACAACCACCACGGTGGACATGATCCAAATGAACCTAACAACCATACACATCACAATGCTGACGCGGCTGCTTGCCTCAAACTAGTGCCAAACAATGCTGACTTTGCTTTTAAATTTCTAAATGAGGTTGCACTGGAAGAACCTAATAAGAACATTTTCTTCTCTCCTGTAAGCATCTCCACTGCCTTTGCAATGCTAGCCCTAGGGGCTAGGTCAATCACCAAGACTCAGATCCTGGAAGGACTTGCCTTTAACCTTACAGAGATTCAGGAGAAGGAGATACATGAAGGTTTCCACAACCTCATGCACATGCTGAGCCATCCCGAGAGTGGGGTACAGCTCAACATGGGGAATGCAATCTTTCTAACAGGGAAGCTGAAACCACTAGAAAAGTTTTTAGATGATGCCAAACCTTTGTATCAACTAGAGGTTTTAGCTACTGACTTCAGCAATCCCACGGAGGCTAAGAAAGAGATCAATGATTATATAGAGAAGAAAACACAAGGGAAGATTACTAATTTGGTTAAGGAAATTGATCCACAGACTGTAATGCTCCTGGCTAGCTTTGTTTTCTTTAGAGGTAAGTCATTTAATGTTTGTGTTATTTGTTTCTATTGAGTGACCTCATCAGCTGCCTCACTGGGAAATTGTTCCAGCAGAAATTCCAAATGCTCTTCGGTGGGACTGAAGCCCCTTGCGGTGTGTTTGGGCCAAGGAGAGCAGCAGAACCCTGCACAGAGAGACCCTGAAGGCCGAGCTCTGCCCGAGGCAAATGCAGGAGATCTGCTCTGGGATGCAGCCTCTGTGCAGCCCTAGTACACTTTCATGTCTCCAGTTGCCCTATATTTTTTCAGTTTTCAGTAAATGCAAAAATGCATGTCTAATCTTTTAGAAGTCTGCAGAAACATGTGCTATTCACTGGCCCAATTTATTATATACTAAAAAATCCTATTTTTTCCTTCTGAAGTCTTTCAAATATATACACACAAACATATTTATATATGAAAGAAGCTATTGATGATCAGAGGAAGGCATTTTAAGTAACAAAGTAGAAAGAGTATTTCCAATGTGGATTTAATGATGTGGTTTTAAGCTTGACACAGCAGCACTCAAATATAAGATCGTACATCAATTTTATCTACAGACAGACTTTCTATTAAAGTTAATAGAAATCAAATGTATACAGAGTACAGATGTGGTCAGGTGAGCCCTTAAATCACACAGAAAGATAACTAAGATCATCTGAAGAGAAAAGTAATGGTATTTAATATGCTCTCTTGACTGAGTAAAAGATTCTTGCTTTGCTGTGACATACATCTTAAAATGGTGAGTTTGAAAACTGAATCTATGAATTGGAAGAATAGGTGCATATGATTAGTTAGTTATATAACATTCTATTTATGTTGAGATGAGACGTGGGATATTCAGTTGCATTTCCCTTTCTGTACCAGGCAATTGGGAAAAGCCTTTTAAACCAGAGAACACTGAAGAAAGGGAGTTCTTTGTGGATGCTGAAACCACTGTGAAAGTTCCGATGATGTATCAGGTTGGCATATTTGACTTGTATTTTGATGAGGACCTGCCTTGCACTGTGGTACGTCTTCATTACAATGGAAGTGCTACTGCGTTTCTAGTTCTGCCAGCAAAAGGGAAAATGAAGCAGTTAGAGCAAACTCTGGACAAGGAAAGAGTCAAGAAATGGTCAGACCATCTATTCAAGAGGTAATCTGCCAGTCAGCTGCAGCGGGACCTAGATCTGTGCTTTTTTCTCTCTTTTGGGAATGCAGTACTACAGATTTGCTGATTCTGATAACTGAGTGGGCTATTTTTTTCTTGCGCTATATAGCTATCCTAGCTATAAAAATCTTGCAGCTGGTTGATATTTGACTATTCCCTTGTTTATGCCTAAGTGACCTTATGCTTCCCCCACCAGAGCAGAAAACATCCTGAGGGGGTCTCGAGGGTGCTGAGCAGTAATCCCACATAGGATTTCTAAAACAGTCCACTGAGTGAGAAAATGGCAGTTCTAAGGCAAAACCCTTAATATAACCCTTAACCCCGCAGCTAATATGTTCTACCTGAAATGTCACTGACACAATATGGCTCAGAAACCCTAAATAAACTGTAACTTTGTACTAATTCATAATATGCCTACACAGATATGGTCCTTACAAGGACCACTGCAGTACCTAGTGGTTGATAGAACGGGCTGGGGACTGATTACATGTCCCCTGAATTTCTGGAATTCTGTTTCTGAAACTAAAAATCTAAGGCAGTTCTGTCAGCTCCTACCACTGAAACTATGTCTTACAATAGTGCTTGACTGAGAGGAGAAAGATCTAAGCCCCAGCTGATGAGTAATATCAAGGTAATATATGCCTAATTTACCAAGATCTGCCCTGATTCTCAATAAGGCTTTGCAGTTCACACCCATGAATCTTGTTGTATGCCATAGAGATACTGACACAGTTAATAAAGACACAATGGGCAACAAACTGGCTATGAGCTAATATGTGATGCCTCAGCTGTGAAAAATAAAAATGTAATTCTCAGGTGCAAAATCAGGAAAACTCATATCTAAATAAGTTATCTGTGCAAGTACTTTAAGTCCCACATGTAAATACATTCTTCATTGGAGATACAAAGAACCAAAAGGCAATTTTGATTCTTCTACTTTGAGTACTCTAGCACCAATAAGCTTGATCCTCTCCCTTCTTATACATGGGGCAGTAACACACAAAGGTGGCAGCAGTGGGGCTTGAATTCTGTTCACTTATGCTGTTCAGCAAGTTACCTCAGGGGAAGACAGAAGACGTGAGTTACTAAAAAGGCAAATCCTGCAATAGGTGCCTAGAGGGCTCTGAAGACCCCCTAGACAGCACGTGAAAGAAATCAAGCCAAAAGCATAGCAAGCAGGAATTGCACACGGTAGCCTGGAGGTGGTGCAAATTCCATTAGACTTAACTTGGGGAATACGTTTTCATCTCTGGAGCTGGACAGAACTTGCTCAGCATGTCTACCCTACTATCTGCTTCTTGCTGGTGAACACAGACTATCACAGCAAGCGTGCAAAGAAGAGACATTAGAAAATGGAGAAGATGGGGTGCCCGGTGCAGGTGTCAGAATGAAGAGCCTCCCCTGAGTCATGCCAAAGCAATACTCTGGTTTGAATTGCTGGGGTTTGTCACATCTTTTCCCAAGCAGATCTGTCTGTACTCTATTTCATGCCCCTCCCTGCTTGAGTGGTATGGGCTGTCACCTCTTTGTCTCATGTTTCCTAACTGTAAAAAGACTCTCATTACTGCCCTCCTTTGCTGAGTGCTCTCATATTTGCTAAAGCAAAACACCAGATAAATATCACTGTTATTACTGTGTGTTACAGCCATCTGTAAGAAGAGCCAACAGATTAGTGCTCATTGTATTTTTATGGCTGGTCAAGCCCCCTGGTATTTGACACCCATGGGAATTACAGAGCTTTCCCATGAACATTTTTCTCTTACCACCCTCTGTATTTTTTCTTCTGCCCAACAGCAAAATACAGCTCTACTTCCCCAAATTTTCTATCTCTGGGAGCTATGAAATAACAAACATACTTAACAAGATGGGAATTGTGGACGTGTTCACCAACCAGGCAGATCTCTCTGGCATCAGTGGTGTCCCAGAGCTGAAGGTTTCTAAAGTAAGTCTGTTGCCACCATCCCTTTTCTTTCTTTCAAAAACACACACCCCTGTGGTGCCCAGAAACATCAGTTAAACACAGCTAGTGGCTATCCTGCTTGCCATATCCTGGATTATCCTGTAATTTAGTCTGTAAATTTACAACTGAGAGGAGTTCGGATGTCAGTGACAGTGATCAGATTAGTTTGCTGCACAGTTCTTTTTCCCAGGGCTGTTTTCAAGTAATAGCTTGCAGGATGTAGCTGGAGCATGAGAAGAACACCAAACCTCAGCTTCTGAGGAAGAGCCATTAACACCCCTAGCCACACCACAGCCCACCCTGCAGCTCTGTTGACTCAGTTTCGGAAGTGCAGAGCTGACCCCTTTTAACACATGCCTGAAAAGTGAACAAGAGACCAGAGCAGCACTCTGATTACCTTAGAACAGAATGTGTGAAGGCAGGAATGAAGCCCTACTAGCTCTGGTCATCTCTTATCTCAGCATGAGGTGGAAAGACTGGTGAGAAGCAGTGGAAAGCACAAGGAAAAGGAAGATCAAGGAAAATTTCAAGACTAAGGGATGAAATTTGGATAAAAGAGACTCTCTCTCACTTTTCTTTAATTCTTTTATTTGTGAATGTAGTGGCAGTTCATCTTGTATTTGCCTAAACAATCCCTTTTCCTCCTCTTCAGATGCCTCCTTCCCTCAGATCTAAGTGGGCAAATAAAAGCATTTGACCCAGTGTAAGAGCAGAGTCTGTTCTCTTTTTCCTTATCTCATGAGAAGCTAATTTTGCTGCTCTATCCTAGTCTTCATTTAAAGCAGCTGCCTACAGCAATGCAGCTCGTATCTCTTCTGCTCCTACAAGTCCTCTGTGCAGGATCCTCCCAAAGAGGAGTGATTTAAATGGAGTCTGGTTCATCTTTTAGGTGGCTGGTTGCTGCCCAGCATGACTGTGTTTTCTTTCTTCCTAGGTTATCCATAAGGCTGCTCTGGATGTTGATGAGAGAGGTACTGAGGTTGCAGCAACAACTGCTCCTAAAATAATGGCCCTCACTCTTGCTCCCTTGATTGAATTCAACCATCCCTTCCTGATGCTGATTTTTGACAGAGACACAAACAGTACTCTCTTTATAGGAAAAATAGCTAATCCAAGTACCACTAGCACAAGTGAGATATGAACTCTAATTATTGTTACTAATTAAAGATGATGTGAAACTGCATGATGCTTATTTCCATTTGCACCAGTATAGTATACAGCTCTTTTCCAGCAACAGTTTTTATTCTGTGTCATTATCAAAAACTCTAGGTATTGATTGTGACACTTTCTTAGGAGGAAGTATGAAAAATGTTTTAAATTCTTCTACCAAAGAATGACTTTTTTATTTGACTGAAAAACAAGGAAAGACCTACTAAGAGTTGTCAGTATTCAGAGATAAATGTTTGTATAACAATGGAAAACTCCTGCTTAGCAATTCATTATCAGTCAGAATATCAGATAAAATGCTTAACGCTTCTGCAAACAAAGCATAAGCAGTTGTAATTTACCATAAATACATAAACAAGTAAATAAGAAATGAGAAAAACTGAATCAACAATGTAGGGTCATGGGAGACTGAAGCTTCCGTCAACACTGGGAACACAAGGAGTTGTTTTCAGCAGGGAGAGAGAATTCTCTTTTCTTCTCCATAAATCATGTATCACTTTTAGTGTTAATCTAGCAGCAAATATCTCTGGAAAACCTTCCTTCAGCTCAAAACAGAGTTTTTCTTCAGCATGAGGACTTCCAAACAAGTATGGTCTGTTTGACAGACTTAGCACACATTAGTAGCTGACTCTTCACATGCGTATCCATCACTGGTCAGGAGGATGTAGCTAGATGAGAAGTTGAGGTATATTTGGAAAACAATTACACAAGCATATTGTCAACTGAGATTTGTAGAAAACACCCGATTATGGTCTAGCAAAGTGCCATCCTTCCATAGCTACTAAGGTAGATAGGTAGATATCAGCCCATGAGCAGATCAACAGACCCAGGTAGTGGTGACAGACAACTACGAGAGCTAGAACAGCCTGAGGGCAAAATGATAACCCCTTTCAACAGATTTGCTTTGAAAATGGGTACAAGAAAGAGCACGGCTGACTATTAACTACAGCTACAGTTTTGGAAGGAAGTGAAACGGTATCACAGCATTAGGAGATACTGCAGGAGCAGCCAAATGGCTTGGGATGCAAAAACCTTCAGCCACATCTGTATCTGTGATATTAGAGCAAGGGTGATTTTCAGCTTGACACACATAAGGAAGACCAAAGCACTGTCTCCCCTTTACAGCCAAAAGGAAATTTTCCTTTCTGTTCTGTGTTTCTAATAAAAATTCCCCTGTTGACTGTCACATTTGGTCCTCAGTTGGGCTTTTTTTTTTTTTAAAAACTAACTGCTCATAATCTCTGAATAGAAAAGGTTATGACCAACTGACAAACTGATATCAGGAATCCCAGTGAATGAGATACATGTGCCATGATATACGATTTTCCTGGCTCCTTCCTGCACTCACCTCCATCTGTTACTGTGGCCCAACACGCACACAAATAATTCCTGTCTGGCCATGCAGGTTTGTCATCTTCCTGAAATATAACTGCACAATACAGAATTAACAGGACCAGTCTTAGCCATTATCACTCCTACTGTTAACTGACATACAGAGAAGCAACAGTGAAACCTCTAGGGATGAGAGGTTTCAATAAGACAGGATCTTCAAGTAAGATTTCTTGAGCACCTGAGAACCATGCCAATTTTCTCCGGAATAAAAAAAGTGATGCATTTGATCTTAGTAGTGTGATTTGTGGTTTACATCAAGAAGTGTGGAAGAAACACAGTACCCCAGATGCACAATTATCTGTGGCAGCCACAAGGCTAAGTCTTGATCCCTTGCTTGTAAACCATTTTGGAATGGATATTTATAAATAGAACGTAGTAGGAAGACAGTTGTTCCCACGTGATACTGGGAGAGATCTGAAGATCAAGAGAATCCCCCACATCAACTGAATCAGCTTTTTCAGGCTGTAAATTTCTGTTCTGGGAAAGAGACTGCTTTCCTTCCTACCCTCACAGACACATGCCCAGTCACAAGCAGGATGTGGGAGTTCTGTTTTTCTCCTACATTCTGAAAAAAATGAGACCACAGGGCTCTAGGAAGGAAAGAAAAGAGAGGCAAATATGCTGCCACGCAGAACTAGTGCTCTGCAATGTCTCTCCTGGATAACCTCTCTAAGCTGTGGAGGGTGCAGGGACAGCAGGCAATACAAAGTCTAGGTGCCAACCATGGGAAAACAGGGTGGCAACAGCCAGCAATGGGTGTCTGCCATCCTCACAAGATATTTCCTGCCAGTGTTACAATCAGTGCTGGGGCGCCGTCTGCCAGGCTTGCTTCATCAGGCAACAGCCCCTGGTTTACTGACACCATGCTATGATTTTTCCACTGCAGGATTTGCCAGAGACAGTGTTGAAGTAGAAGCAGGCACCACACTCAGCACAAAAGAGCAGCAGACAGCTTGCTCCCTGCCTACGTCCATGCTGTGCTGTTTATTATGTGTCCCACCCTCATCTCTAACTATCAAGTCCTACTCTCAGAATCCTGCTCTCATCACAACGAGCATCACCAAACAGATTTTCTCTTTTATGCTTGCTCTTTGTATTTCCTCTGCACCAGCTCTTGTTCACAGCCTCCTCCCACTCCATCTCCTGCAGACATTTTCCCCTCCCACCACCAACACCATTCTTTCAGGAGGTGGATGCTGCTGGCTTGGCTAGGCAGTACTCACTTTCCTCCTACTCCCAAAAACTGGGGAAGGGTGGCAATGGGGCCCCTTGCCTCCTGTCAATCAGCCCTTTAGTGCTTACAGCAGAGAGGGAAAGATTGGGCAAAAAGGCAAATTTTCAGCCCTCCCCCTTCACAGAGTTGTTCCCTTTGATGTAATTGCCAGAGAAGCAGAGAGGCATCTCAGAAGTAATTAGGGATTACATTCATTAGCTGCTGACACAGAAGGGGGTGAGACTCAAAGCTGCAGTCATGGCCATCCCAGGTTTTGGTGTCCTGGCTAAGTTCTGGTGAGACAGAAAGCCCTTTTCATTCCAAGAGCATGGGGTGCACATCTCTCTGTCTGACAGGCTCTGCTCGGCTACATGTGGCCTGCCTGGAGTTTTGTCTTAGCCTCTTTATGTGCAACAGTATTGGACACACATTGTTACCTGATTTATTATTTTCCTTGGATTTATATGATTGTATAACATCTATGCATCACTAGAAATGCAGATCTCTGTAAGCAGTAATTATCAAGAATGAGCATGTATTCTGTCTATGGAACTAGAATGAAAAATGAAAGGGTACAGGTGCAGAGTAGTGATAAGAAGATTTGAAAGTTCAGGCTCAGAATGACACTCATGGCCGCGGGGCCATGAATTGCTCACCAGTGCACAGTAACTGACCTTCAAAAGACTGCAGCCTTTGGAGCTGGGTAAAACCAGTCTTGTACATAAATAGATTAACACAGACTGAGTGCTCAGTGCATGTAAGGCACACCACAGGTAGTAAGATCAAGTGTATGGGGATCTGTGAACCAGTGAAGGAGAAGCAAAGTATACAGAAAAATACAAAACGTATAATAGCGATGCCAGATGGACCCTGGAATTTGTACCCACCACCCTCATGCTCCTCCTATCAAGGATCAAGAATGCAGCTGTCCCACTGTGCCCTCCCCTCAGGGATGAAGCCTCAAACCTAAGGACCAAGTGGGGCAGAGAAAGGGTGATCTAATACCAGGGAGTGGGGAGGATACTAAAACCTTTCCATGTATTAGTTTTAACTGCAAGTAATCTGTACTACGTCTCAGTTTTGTAAATAGACTAATTACAGTTCTTAGGAAAGAATGCTGAGGTATCAGTAAGTCTGCTGGTAAATTCTTATCTTTGCATACAAGGCAGCAGCACACTGGCAGTCCCAGGGGTTAATGAGAAAGGAAGAGAAGAAAAAGTCTCACACACTGTTATGGGCTGGGTCCTCATCACAAAACTGTTCTGGATACATCATTGTACACTGTGATCTGTACAAACCACAGTGTCCTTCCAGCAGAGGTTGTATTGTATTTATAGCAAGAGTACATCATGATTTTGACCAAAAGGCACTGGTATAGAAACAAGGCCTGCTTCACAGTGAGAGCAGGGAGATTGAAGAGATGAGGATCTCACCACCATCACTTCCTACAGGCAGATGAGGCAAAGCAGCAGCCAGAAGGATTGTCCTGCAACCAGGAACCTGCTGGCTGACCACTCCTGTGCTAACAGGGTCCTCTGGCTCAGGCAGCCAGAAGAAACCTGTCTCACCAGCAGCGCTTTAATCTTCTTCACCCTGAAAACAGAGGAAGGTAGTGCAAAACTCCTTTTCTTTGCCTCCTTATCTTATCTGACATGCTGACACTCTGTTACTCAGTCACTAGAAATTTAGCAACTTGACCAAAAGCACATTTTTTCATCATTATTTATTCTGTCTTATCTCCAGTAACTGAGGCAGTCAGCTACAAATTTGTGGAAGGCATCATCAGCCTGCCTCTGTTCACTGAAATGGAAGTACCTCACAGAGGAGACAAAAACAACAAAAAACACAGTTAAAACCTCTAGCTGATCACTTTCTTCCTAGTTACATGAAAAATAACTATTTAAAAACATTCTTTTTCCCCTTGAGGATGTCTACTACAGCTAGGCAGAAGAAGCCATGGCCAAACCCCTGTGTACTAGTCTACACATCAAAGTCATTGCTCATGGAGGACTCAGCCTGTAACCAGAATGAAAGATGAAACCTGTAACACAGAGCATACACCAAGGCTTAGGGCCTTGCTTGACACTGATGGCAATGAGCATTTTTAAGGACAAACTGGTACAGGTTGGGTAAGAGTTTGACAGTGTGAGTTGTTAGCCTCAGCAGATAAGGATGAGAAGCTGGTTGTGTTTGTGATCCTAGTATAAGCAACCTGAAAATATGGATTTGAGGTTTTAGAGCCGTATGTAATTCTATCCATTATTTCATACCTACAGGATTGCTATGTTTTGTCACAGAGAAGCTATTTGCCTGCTAAATGATGCAGCTCAGAGATAATCAGACTGCCTGGTGTGTTGAAATAGCAGACTTCAAAGTGAGGGAGATAACTGTTTAAATAGTGTGGCATGTTTGGCCACAGATCAAAGTTTCTCATGACTTAATATTTATGAAACATTCAAGACTCCACTAAAGCTTTAGCAACATATATTTGGAGACTGTATGAAAAATAGGTCCTATCTTTTGCTCCTCATGTAGCTGGGGGAAGTAACACGTGGTATAGCTCTGCAGTGGGAATGAGCTCACCCTGTGGCACTGTGCAGCAAGGACAATTCTTTTTCACATAACCCATGAGCACTGGTCAGCAGAGCCTGAATAACCCAGCAGCCTTCAAACAGCTTGATCTTGCATGCATTTTTCTTCATAAAGTAGACTTTCTTTGTCATAGACTTTCTTTGTCATAGAACAAAAGCTTTCTAAAAGTTACAGATTTGTGAAATACAGGTGAGGTTCAAGACACAAAGGGTATGTTTATACTGGCAAGCTGCAGGAAAAAAAAAAAAGAAGTCTCCTAGATTGGTACAGGGAGGTGCTTGGCCTACTTCTGCCCATGACCACCAGGACATGGTCTCGCGTGAACCCACTTGGGTCAGGAAACAGGGTATCCCCATAGTGAGGACTGCAGAGAGGAGACACAAGGTTTAAATCCCAGCCTCTACTGCCAAGTGGGCAGCAGATATAATGCAGGACTTCCAATGTCCACAGCTAGTGAATATGCCCTTCCATACCCCTGCCCTTCCCAAGGAGCCAACACAATTTGCTCACAGGAGAAACCATGAACTTTCAGTTGCTCCCTCTAGCTTGAGATGAGGGAGACCAACACTCTAGGCTTAGAACGTGTTTCACCAAATCATTACAAAAGGAGAAAAACAGTTAGAGACTGTCAAGACAGACTGTTTTCTTTTAGCTTAGTTGTTTTACCTATTGTACCAACTCCCATACAGATGGGAAAGTGACATGCAGCAAAGTAGCACAGAATCTAGATGTTTTTGATATTGATTGTGAAGACAGCAGTTCAGAACAGGTTTCTGTTTCCCCAGCCCAGATGCATTTCTGATGACCTTGTAGAAGAAACAGTGGGTTTTAGCTTCTCCCTTCCTACTCCTGCCCAGTTCTGGCACAGATTGACATGCCATCAAGGCTCTGCTCTCAGGTGTCTATAACTGATCCTCCTGAACAAACCTTGGCAAAGGGACAGAGGGACACATTCCAGGCACATCCAGTCATCTCTGCAACCATTTGCTTGATATCAATGCTTTTATTTATGTTCAGTGTCATCATATTTCTGTACATGAATGAATCTCTAGAAAAGATGTGTCTGCAGACCAATGCACACATACATACATCTTTGTTTCATTTTTGAGATACCAGGAATATTTAAAGCCATTATTATAACCAAACCAAATAACTCAATAGAAGACAGTGGTTAAGATGCTTGCAATGCACAGTGCAGATTATCCTATGAGAAAATGCTTAGCTAGTTAATATCTGTGTTTTCCAGTCTCAAGGTAAATTTAAGATAACCCTGATGTTTGCTTTGCAGCTAGCATGCTGACTTTGCATGCTTCTTCCACCCCCATGCCCTGTTGCTTGATTCTAAACTAGGAGATAAAACTATGGGTAGACTCCATTGCACAGCTTATTTTCCTTCTCAGCAGTACTGAAAAAGAGAAGCAGCATTTACATTTCATTATGCTTAGGACAAAGTTTTTAGGCTGGCTTCAGCTTCTGTTTTTGCAACCTCATCTATTTGAGCTCCTTCGCCTGCAGGCTTTCTGTACCATGTTGCAGACTGGCCTCAACACCTGCATCCATCACATCTACTTGAATTAGATGTGCCATTACCAATATAAACTGTGGCATGTATAATTAATGACTGAATTTGTCTTTTCCTGAGCAAGGACAGCTGAAACCATTGCCAGTCCAGGGAAGTAATAAAGCTACATCAGAAGTTTGCTTTACATGGAGACTGTGCATGCCATTTCTGTGCAGCACAAGCTGCAGAGCTGTCAGCACAGCTGTACCAGTATAAGTACATAAGTACCCCTACCAGAGGGCTCTCAGTCCCCAGTTCTCTCAACAGGAACTCAAAACCACTTGACTGATCTGCACACCTGGGATAGGAGCTTTTCTGAGTATAGGAGTCACAAACACACAGGAAGAATAATAGTTCCCACTATACTAAATAGCAGTGGAAGCTGTCAGGTTTGCATGGCATCACCTATTGTAACTTGTTAAAAAAAAAAAGCACAAGCAATAGCATTGGTTTCCAACCAAGCATCCTTTTGAAAACCAATTCACTTTCTCATTTCAACTGCATGCACACAACTGAGACTTAGTTTAAGGCAAGACAAATCCAGAATAGAAGTTATCTGAACAAAAGTTTTTGCTCTGGTATAAGACAACACATCTCATGTCAGTTGAGGAAGAGTTTAAGCTCAAATTCATTTTTATTCTACTTATTCAAGAATGAAAGTCCATACAAGGATTTAGAGTACTAAAAATACAGAACTATATGGAAATGTTATGTAAGCAGCCCTATGTCAGCTAAATAATACTGATACAATAATGAAACATCTACACTGAAGAAACCTGCTGTTTCCTCTCTATTACTGAACTGTCAGTACCTTATAGACTTTTCTTCAGATGAAAAACAGTCAGTTCTCTATTTTGTATGTTCTTTCCAGTGCTTCTGCTGTGCTTGCTAGCAGACTCTAACAAGAGTCTACCCTCTCTACCCTATCATGCTATACATTACCTGGGAAGAACAATTTGATCAGGTAAATAATTTCAGGGGTATGAATGTTTGAGCTCATGCTCACAAATATATACAAGTCTAAGAAGGAGTTGAGCTGCCATCTGGAGCATGTTGGAGCAAACTTCACAAGCTCATTTATCTATACAATCTGATTTGTATAGAATATAGACAAGGTGAATTATCAGCGAGTCTGGCGTACAACAAACATTGAAGTAGGTTCAGAGTTTACATTCTCACTACAGGAAGGGACTGCAGAACTTCCCTGTGTCCAGACTTAGATCTTCCAATGCTTATTATAGATATGATGCACCTAAGCTGCAAGATAGGTATGGTCACATAGATACAAGCTTGTATGAAAGTTGCATGAACAAGGATGCTCACTGTTTTCAATTTCTTTTAATATGGTTCTTGATTTCATGTTATTACTTCACTGGCATTCACAACAGCACTTGATCTCCTATTGGAGACAGAGAGTAAAGTCCTGTTAAATATTTTATTGACTGAGTGACTATATAATTGGAATATCATTTCTCCCTACATTTCTTTTCTAGCAAGCAGAAACATTGGCTGACAAGAAGTCTGATCACAAGACTATTTTTTAGAATGACAGGGACTGGAACTTGAAGACACCACTTCTCAGTGAAGAATGAGACAAATGATAATTTAAGCCTCCTATCAGTGCAAATACCGCCATGCGCATTAAAATGCCAAAATGAAAAATGAATACCCCTATGAAATATAAGTTATATTTCCACATCATATAATTCATTCTATAATCAGCTGTTGACCAAGGTAATAATTCTGTATGAAGGGATTTCTGTGTGTTCCAAAAGAAGTATTTCATTATACAGGGAACAAAGTAAGTGCTTCCAATGAAAAAGATTAAGAAGGAATAATCTGAAGACATATCGTGGTGGTGGTGTGTCAACAGAAGTTGAACCTTTCCAACAACAGTACATTCCGTTTTGTTGCTGTGTAACAGACAGCAGAAGACAGGCAGTCTGACAAATGAGCATCTGACATGGAAGGTCTTTGAAGCAAAGGTGTGAAATTGAATTCTATACTGTGGTAGATCCTCTGTTGATTAGACAAGACAAGCACATAATCTCCTCCAGCCATGAAGGCTGTAGAAGTATCTCCATCCCAGACAAAGTCATTCAGCTTTATGAATTTTGTAGACTTTCATTATTTATTCAAGTTAGATGCAGAGTATAGTTCTGAGGGGTAATGAAGAAAAGGAAAGAAAAAGACAAAGTATAATCTCAAATTACATTTTAAAGCAAACAAATTGAAATATCACCGAGTTACATTCCAATGTTGGAGGATACTTTAGCCAGAAAAATATCAGGAACAGAGATTAGCAACTAAGTACTATGATGCTCTCTCTGATGGAAGCCTCTCAAAAGAATGAAAATTTTCAACTGGATGCCATCAGGAGCAAAGGATGTTCATGCATAGATTACACAACCCAAGTAGTTTTCTATTATGTATTATTCTCACTGGAAATCTATGTGCATCCATAAAATATTCAATTTCAAAGATAAGTAAGGTTGCTAAGTGACATTAGCACTTAAATCAAGGAAATGAATAATTAACCTCATATCTGGCACAGCCCACATGTTAAATGCAATATTCTTATGAAACAAAGAAAAATCATATTTCAGTCCCTACAATGCTCATAGACAGGGATTGTTATCCATTTGACTATTTCATTACCTAAATGTTTCCCCTCAAGGGAATTAAAAATGTGCAGTTACTATTTCTCCCCCTTAACTGAGAGACTTTTAATATACCATTTCCATTTCTCAAAAACTAGTATTATATAAGTGACTGAGTGAAAGATACAAACAGTACAACATCTCTGGTCTTGCATTTGAGGCTGATCATTATAGATATCACATGTGTGTAATGTTATCTGATTTATTGTCCTTCAAGCTCAAACTCCCAATAACTATGTTACTGCCATATGAAAACATCTTATTTTAAGAAATGGTCTCATCATCCTAGATATTTGTTCTTCTTCCCCCACCTTATTTTTATTGGTTTTGGGTAAACTGAGACACCATTAAAAAAAAAAATCTCAGGAAGGGAGTGGTCCCAGAATCAGGAAATAAAGTGCTTTGATTCTCCTGAGCTTCAGTGAGACGAGCAATTCTAGATTGCCTGATCAGTTTGAAAACACAATATTTCTTGAATTAAAATGAATCCTCACTTAAATATTCTGTGGAAGAACAGCCAGATACATACACACATTTTTTTCAGGAAGAAAAGTTGTTTTAAATAGCCATTCCATGCAGCCTATTGAGAGCTATGAGAACTAGTACCAGAACTGAAGCAGGTATTTGAGATCTGTGTTTAAGAGGAAAACAAACAAGCAGTACACATGATGAACAGTTCTTTGTCACTCTGAGTGGCGTAGCTAACATTGACTACACTTATTTGATAGTTAGTGAGCCTAAGCACATTTCACAGGCGCAGGAGGGCATCTCTTGCTTTTTTTTTTTAAGGGGAAAAAAAAAAAGGCCAAAGAACAGCGTAATGAAGAAATCTCTAAGTAATTACTTCAGGCCAGATAGTCAAAGACCGCAAGTCACAGGATCTCAATGTAATTATTGCCGCTGTAAGGAGATGTATTTTCCTACCATTCTATGCTTACTTGCACTGTGAAAACATCATGTCCCAAGTTCAGAAGATTGGTAGTAGTTGATGTCAACATTTTATATGAATTCCAGATGCAATAATGCCTTATTTTTCCTTTCCCTAAATATAAAACCTCTTAGACCCTTTGTAATTTCCTGCTATTGATCCTTTCAGGAATCCAATGTAGAAAATACATTTCACAGCTATTGGAGAAGCTTTGAGATGACTTCCAAAAAGACAGAAATACTTTAAAGAGAGAGTTGTTTGAGTTTGTGTTTCCTGCCTGCTTAAGACCCGCCTCATGATACAGACTTAGTAAGGCACAGGAAAGGGCAGATGACCCAGTACACAAAATTATAGTTCTTCTGTCAGAGAAATAAAGGTTCTGATGACATCTGCTGGTCCCATGAGGACTAGGCAAACACCTGCCATCCTCTATCATAGGTCTGATTTTTGTAGGTAAAAAAAACAAACACAAGTCAACTAAATTATTGAGAATGAGAGTGTTCCTTTGCTGCAAGTTAGATAATAACACAAAATTCAGGTAAGAATGTCTCTAAAGGTCATTAACTTAATCCCTGGAACAAGCAGGATTCATGCTACTTCAATCATGGTTGTTTGTCTTAACAAACAATGAAAAGTGATATTACTTCTCTGGACACCCTGTTCTCACCCTTTATTGTTTTCAGATTCCCTATAAAGCTTTTCACAGTTCACAAGCAATTATCATTTTGTGTATTCAAGAATAATTAGACTGCATTTACCTGTGAAGTTGAAAATATAAAGGAGATACTTTATTTACAAAATCGTACAACTTCACTGCTTCATGTATCTAGTAACACTTGGCTCAGAAAAACACCTGGCCTAACCCAAATGCAATGCACAAATACATGCATTTTGAAGATGTTTTTGCTACAGCAGTCATCACAGATGGGCTATCTCATGAGCCTAGTTCTCTAGGAAAATGGTCAAGATTATAAACTCCATAGGTATGGAGCCATCAGGGTACTCACATCCCACTGATCTCTATTATAGTGCACACTTAGCGCGGGAAACAGCAGCCACCTTGATGAGTCATCTAGTTGATGAATTACATTTCGAAGTCTGTATGTAGAACTGTTTCATAACTGCTAAAGCATATTAGTTTATGTATTACAAGTAATTTTACTGTGAGTCTTCTGAATAAATAGAGATCCTTGAAAATCACAACTGCGTATCTACTACACCACTCCTGGTGCACTAACATTTGTTTAGGTTAAGAAACATGATTATATCACATTTAGCAAGTTCAACAAGCTTACCTTGATTCTTCTAAGAAAACTCTAACTTCAGGTCAAACATCTTACTGACCTCTGCCAGCTCCATCAAGGCAAAAGGAAGTTTCCTGTGCTTACCCCCAAGAAACTAAACTAGTAACTAGTTGAGGACAGAATTTCACAATGAATGTAGTGGCTTTTAGCATGAAAGAACCTTGAATAAGGTAAGAGAGACAGTTCCAAAATCTCTTACTAGGACTCTGATAGTTATACATTTAATTAAACAACCACCTTCCTTTCTGGAGCCTCTCTCTTAAGACTGTGATCGCACACATTGTAACATTATAATGCAACAGTAAGTACAGCAATAATAACAGGCACTGCAGCAAATGAGGACAAATCCAAATACAGAAACCATGAACACAAAGAAAGAAAATCTAGTTACCTTTGGAAGGCCGCAAGCAGACAGCAATCTTCAGCAACCAATACCCTCACCTCCACTGCCAACCCTCAAATGAGGTCTGGGAAGGGGTGGATCCTGGCTCCACCCCTTCTGGTCACTCAACTGCATTGCATGCACCTGAGCTCCCCTGGGTTGGCCCTGCCTTCCCACCAGGTGCTCAATCACTGTTTCAAGCCATGACAGCATTTTCGCTACACCCATCCTATGGGCATTTGAGGTTAAGCTCTTGTCAAGTTATGGACCTCTGCTGAAATGGAGCATGGCATGTGGAAAAGTGATACTTCCTAAGCAGACACAGACACTGTATCAAAGAGCTCATAATTGAAAGGACCCAATAGTTAGCATGTTGGACCTAAGCCCAAAATAAAGCATAAAATAGGATGACTAATTGTTTCCCTGTAAACAAAGGTTTCCTAAACCAGATCAAGAAAAGTAATATAATAAAGCAGCCACTGAAGAAGAGGAATTGCCAGTGCCACAAGAGGAACTGCAAAAGGATGAAAGGGATTTGTAGGACTTGTAAAAGAGATCACCTGCATATTTGGAACAAGCAGGTGAGACTGCTTCTGCAAAATCAGCATCCAGGTAGCCAGAACACGTGTTTTTTTTTGCCAAATGCATTTGTGAGATCCTAGACTATTTAGCATTGCTGGGTTATGCAGAGCTGTATATGCATCCAAGAAACTTGTCAGTTAGAGGAGATGGTCTTCAGCTCCACTGCTGACATCTCAGTTGCCAGCTGCCCATTCTCAGCTCTGTGGCAGTGGTGTGCTGGACAAAACTCCAAGTAGAAATGCAACTGGGTGACAGTCCATGTGTGTTGCTATTGTTTGCTTTGGTCTCAGGGATGGTTTTGTCACAAAACCCAAAAAAGTGGAATTGCAGAAAAGTATAATTTTGCCAGTGCAACACACTGGCAATGCTCTTGCAGAAAATCACTCTTTAAGTATGTATAGCTTGGCTGCTACCCATAAGTTGAGTGCTGTTTTACAGCTCAAAAAGCTCTGTTAAATCTAAGGGATGACTAACAATATAAATCATAATTTGTGCGAGGAATATGCTACTCCCAGTTGTGTGTGGAAGATATTCTCAGCAAGGTGTTACACAGCATGAAAAGCTAGCAATGGCTTCATGAGTAACTAGTGAACAATGCAGCTCTCTCAGAGCTCTGTGCAGAACAAACACTTCTCATAGCAGCCTCCTTTTTCTTCCATTTAAAATAAGATTTATGTGTTTCATGTACATCAGAAGAGATTGAAGTGAAAGATTTGAAAACTTTATGATCTCTTCACCACAACCACATCACCTAAACACAAGACTTCAGCTTTTGAATATCAGATATCAGTATTGCTATTCTATCTTAATTCAAGCAAGGCTTTCAGTGTTGACTGTCAATGCCAGGATCCTGGAGTAAGGACTAGGAAGGCTTGGTTGCTATTATCATTTCTAACAACTATGCTATTTTTGCTAAGAATAAAAGCTGGGTGTGATTTTGTGCATATCAGTTTTTTCTTGTCTTTTTGGGCACACAAAGACTTGTCACTACATTGCAGAAACACACCCATTGTTTCGCCATGTCAGATGTAAATTTCTTCCATGCATTGAGAAGAAATTCAGATCTTAAATACAGCTACTTTTCTACAGAGTAGAAAAAAACATCAATTCATCAGAGAACGGAAGTAGTAAAGATGCTGTGGCATTCACAGTGGAGATCTTGATGTTTAAGCAATAGGCCAAATGATGTTAACTCACTACACTCATGTGTTTCCTAAAACAGTCTGTACTTCAGGCCTAGTAGTAGAATTGCTTTTAAAAATAAGGCTATTTTAAAAGAACATTATCAAATGAATGTTTACCAGCAACACAGAACTCCTTTTTGCACTGAGTCCTGGATACTCAGTTGCTTTATTGTCTTCCTAAAATATCATCCTTTTATCTGGCTAGCTCCCACTTAAACTGCAAGCAGTGGTGTTTTTTTGTTTGTTTGTTTTTTGTTTGTTTGTTTCAATTCAATTGACAAATAGAGACAAATTCTGCTATGTCAAGTTTTAAGGCCAAATTTATTTTCTACAATACAAATCAGAATGCAATGTTCTATTTCATTTACAAGTGTTTTTTAAAAGTAATTTAGGAGCATGAGGAATTATGTGTTCACATTTTATTGGGAATTAAGCCAATGAACAAAACAGGGAAGGGTTTAGATCATGCCCACTCTACAACAGTTATTGAGTAGACTACCTGTCTTAAAGTAGTGCCTTGCCCAACTAACAGTGCTCAAGCTCCAAGAACAACTTGTCAGATCTGTTCAGGCAAGATCAAACTGGACGTTCAAAGAGCACTCTATACTCTTGTACCTCATAGTTCTGGAGAACTCATGCAGGAATACAGTGATAGGACAAGGCGGAGTGGTTTTAAGTTCAAGGTGGGAAGGTTTAGATTGGATATCATGGGGAAGTTCTTCACAGAGTGAGTGGTGAGGTGCTGAAACAGGCTGCCCAGAGAGGCAGTGGATGCTTTATTTCTGGAGGTGTTCAAGGTCAGGTTGGAGGGGGTCCTGGGCAATCTGGTCTAATACCGGATCTGGAGGTTGGTGGCCCTGCCTATGGCAGGGGAGTCAGAACATGATGATCCTCGGAGTCCCTTCCAACCCAAGTCATTCTGCAATTCTATGTTTCTATGAATACTAGATTCCCCCATTTGGTCATTTATAGGAGGAAAATCACTCTGTGCTTATCATTCAGTTAATTTTGGCATACTTGTAAATACTTTACTGAATAGCTGGTATGCTCTTGAAAAAGGAAGTGAAGCCCTAGTCTCTCCTCTAAAGGGAATGGCTATATTGAAAGGCTAGGGAGCTGGAAGCACCCCCACAATGCTCTGCATCTGCTCCCTCCCTTTCTTTTGTTTGGCTCAGCCCCAGTGAATACTGATATATGAAATGGCACGTTTTAGACAGGATTGGATACTGCTTCTGCTGCTGATTAGCTTAGGGTCTGTCTGTAAAATAATTCTCACAGACAGACCAATTCTCATTGGACATGTGGGGCCAAATCCCATTGGGCTGCTGAAGGACTGCGTGCAGAGAGTTTACTGTTCACTTGCTTCCCATGAAAGATACAACGTATTTACCGGAATATAACCCTCCCTCTTTATGCCATTTATGGGAAACACATCACTCAGAGTTTATCAAGCAGTTAATTTATAACAGGAAAAACCAGAAGATCACTCTTTGGAAGAGCAAATATTTGTAGAAAATCTTCTATATGGGACAGTCACCTTCACATGGTTTTTAAACGTAGTTGATTAAGTAACAGAGAAACTACCTAATAGGTAAGTCAAGGTTTATCTGAATTAATTGGATTGTAAAGAGGAGAATTATTTTATTACGTACATTAATGTTATTAAGTATATTATATATAGATAATATTTGTCATATATTCTCTAAATAGGATGATTCAAATGGTTGTAGATCTTGATCGGCATTATAATATATTGGATGTTTCTCTTACTCCTTCTCTTACTATAACATCTTCAAAAGAAAAAAAAACTGAAAAAGTAGCTCTTCTCTATCATGTTTTTATTAACTAAATTTCTACTCCTTTTGTAAAGGAAGCTCTCAAAACTAGTAATAATTCACTAATATCACTAATAACTCTAATTCACTCTAGGAATGTAAAATTCAAGCCTATACTGTGCAAAAATATCACCTTACTGTTACCCAAACTGTTTTTTCCTAGTCCTAGAGGAGAGACTGTATTTTGACTGTTACTGAATGACAAAGTTGATGCAATATTTATGGTACACTATTGCAATATCTTGTTTAGTGAAGTGTTGAGGTTCTTACTCCTGTCGTGTGTGTAACACATGGGCATTTGTGTGCATGAGGAAGCGGGATTCCTTTCCCTGTGCTGAATGGTCAGGGGATGCCTGTACACAAGGGATGGGTTTGCCTGTCTTCTCAGTCTGAAATCCATTTGTGCTGGGACAGCACAACCTGGAAGGCAACTCATGGCATTCCCTATTTGGTTTCCCCATCTCTCTGGGAAGACTTGGTGACCTTTCTGAGCCAACTATCAAGCAGTCCTTTCAGAACAAGATACAGCAGTGGCATCAGTCAAGGGCAGTGCTGTCAGGTGTTGCACAGAAATTGCAGTGTGCACAGAAGAGATGGAGAAAATCACAGAATCATAGAATAGGTTGGGTTGGAAGGGACCTGAAAGCCTTCCCATTTCCAGCCCCCTGCCATGGGCTGGTTGCACCCTTCCAACCTGGCCCTGAATGCTTCCAGGGATGGGCGGCATCCACAGCTTCACTGGACAGCCTGTGCCAGTGCCTCACTGCCCTCTGTGATGGAATACTATCAGAAGATATGCTTTCCAGTCCCTGTGTCAGATCTTGCAGCATCCAGGATTACTCTTTCGGTGAAGTATTGTTTCCTTGGGGAAGCTTCATACGCTTTCAGGTCCAGAGAGGTCCTTTTTGTTGCCATAGCACTGAGGCAGGAGAAGTACCTTATGCCTATCTATCAACTACAGAAGAAGGTGACTACACAGTGAATAGAGGTGCTTGGCAATTGTAAGAGCTCTTACCAGATTTGCATTATGATTGGTCAGGGAGAGTAAGAGTCCCAAATCTGAAGACGCAGCAGGTGCACCTTTTGCCAAGGCAGGAGATAAACTCAAGGCAAACCCTTCCGTACTCTGCTCCTGCTGAATCCAGACCTCCCAAGTGCCATGATGTGCAGCACATCAGCTTAGATGAGGGCCAATACGTATAGCTGAGAGCTGGGTTTTCATTTGACTTTTGGAGATTACCTCAAACACAGATTAAACAAGCATGAAAGCACTCATGATCCGCATTTCACTGAAGATAAAGCAAGAGTTAATGGGAAGGAAAAATAAAGAAAAAATATTCACAGCCACAGTAAGCTGCATATTTTAGTGTTTACTGACTGCCATGCACTCAAGAGAAGGCACAAAATTCAGAGATCTCACTGCCTCCCCATTAAGTCATTACAGCCCATCTGTGTCACATCAAGTACAGAACGTGACCTATTATCTCCAAGAAAAATAGCATACCACCTGGCTGCCAAAAACACCTTGTGACTTGGCACCCAAATGTCCCTGTACTCACATCAACATACCTTACTGGGATTAACTCCCACAGCCTGAATCAGGCAACTGTGAAATTCAGATGAACTCTGAATAAATGGCAATTAAATAAAACTAGCTTTCCCATATGCTAAATCACAAATTGTACAATGAGTGTTATAGAGCCTTAACTAAACAGCCACAGTTAATAGTTGCCATGTGTTTTCTAGATTGTTGAATTGCTTTAATGATGGGTCCTACAATCAATATTTTCTTCTCGGGTTGAACTTTAGGAAAAATTTCTTCACAGAAAAAGAGCCAAGATATTGGTACCGGCTGCTCAGTGAGGTGACAGAATCACTGTCCCTGGAGGTGATCAAGAAAAGGGTCAAGGTTGCACTGAGGCATCATGGGTTGGTATTTGGACTAGATGATTTTAGAGGCCTTTCCAACCTTCTTAATCCTATGATTCTATCTCTTTCATCTATTACCATGCCACTGCTATACATGGATTCTGTGCAGGCTTAGTGGTCTTACACACTCTGTTCAGTCTGCAATAGGAAAATTCACCTCCATTCAAGACTTCTTCCATAAACAGTCATTCAATGCCACTTTATGGAGCTAAACTCACATATCACTTCAATGGAAAGATGAATGATGAGCATAGTTGCTTTTCATGCTTGAAAAGCATATTTGCATGTTTGATACTAAAGTTTGCCTGAGGCTTTTCTGGAGAACATGTCCAGATCTCTCCAAACATTTTGTTTGGTGAGAGAGAAACTCTGTTAAATTTGCTCAGAATTACAACATCTATAAATTTGTCACCATTGAACAACCGTTTCACCCTCATTCTATTTGACACTGAAACACTTTCAAGGTACTTTCAAGGCAGGAGAAGGCACTGACAAACCTGCTGCAGTATTTGCTGGACAATGAAGCATAAAATATCAGGGAATCTTATGTCAAATGATCAGGAGATTGATCTGAATGGAGTAATAAGCAACCTGTATCAGAAGTGAATTGAAATTATGAAATGCAATTATTCCTAATAATAATGATGTATTTCCAGTTCTGAGCTTCATAATCTTCCTAGGGCTTGGTGACAATAAGCAGTAACATGAAATTTCATGCTGACCTACTAGAAATAACTGTACATACTGGGCTGTCAGCAGGAGTACATTAGCAACTATGGCACTGTCCTCTACATGACACTGAGGTTAAGACTTCAGCCTTGTTCTCTTGGTGAGATAGAGGTTGGCCTTCCTGATACACCACATACTGGGAGGTTATCACCAGGGAATAGAACAGTGTAGCCACATTACCTTGAGTGCTGCCCTGTATATTGCACAAAAAGCCAAACAATGTCTTAATGATATTTATTTGGGTTTTCACAGAATTTTGACCTTCTTTCTGATGCTTTTGACAGTGAAGTGCCAATCACATTCACTGACAAAAATTTCCTGCATAATTTGTTCCTGCTTCTCCAGTGCCACATCAGTACACTCCTTCACAGTTACAGAAGTACTTAACCTATTGTTTGGTATACAAAGCTCCAAATGATTTAGTGATCTTGAAAAGGAACTAGATAGAAGCTTTTTAATTCTTGTCAAGAGTGTATCTGAAGTCTGGCTCTCCATGATGTATCAAGGACAGAGCTGACCCGCAAGAGTTATGATTGCAGATACCAGTAAAATCTGCAATCTCTCTCATTTTTACCCCAAACGAATGTTTCTGCAAGTGAACCAAAGAACATGAGAAAGTAACATAGTACTCACCCCTACCTTTTTTTAGAATAATAATCTTTCAGTAATAGTGTCCCTCAAATAATGTATTTGACAAAGAGCTGCTGGTGCCATAGTATCACCAGGATCTTTGCTTTATTTCACACATGTGAAAGACAGCTCATCTTGACTGTTATTACTGCTTTGTTCCCTACTGAAATATGGATACCTATTTAAAGACCATTTTTTTTACACAGTTAGATGAATGACTGGGTAAAAGTACCATATGCTCAGATTCTGTCTCACCTTAGATCAGCTTTATGCAATCTATATGTCAGTAGGGTTAATCCTGATTTACTCTGATGAGCTTGGCTTAATATCTTCTCTCCTTTAAAGATAGATTGTTCTTGCCTGATTTGAGTTTTCTATGTAACTAGACAAATATATCCTTCTAAAATTTCTCCTGGGAAAACAAGGCATAACTTAAAGGGCAGAAGTCTGATTTTCAAAGTCTGATTTGCAGAAGAGCTGTGTGGAATTCCAGAATGCTCCGAGTCATCTCAAAAGCATTTAAAATTTACGTATTTTTCTGATTGGTTCTTGGAATTCACCACTTCTGGAACAAAACCTAGTGGCGGTAATATGATTTAAGTGTCTGTTTTAATATAACAACCTCTAACTCTCAAGGACATGTTTTCTGGATTGGCTTTTATCAAATTGGACAGTTTTTATGTTTCTCAAATGGTTTTTGTTTGGTTTTTTGTTTTGTTTTTGTTTTTTTTCTCCTAAGGATTTGAATCTTGTTGATGTAGCATGCCACTGATATAAAACACCTGAGGTAACAAATGAATGAGCAAAGGAATGGTAACTCCTCAGGTCACTAACAATAGATGGATCGTATAAGAATGGCAACCATGATTAAGATCCATTAATAGAAATTACAAGCCACCTGTCAGTGGCAGTGAAGAACAGAAAGTTATAGGTCTCATCTCCTCAGCAGATCACCCTTAGTCTTTGTCAGAACCATTCAGGGAAAATGCCACTTCTGACATTTGTTGCCTGGAGGGCTTGTGCTTACAGATGACATCAGTTTCTAAAGGAATTAGAAATTACAAGGGAAAATTAGTGAAATACTTCCAAATTGAACTGCCAATAGCAGATCATAGCATTTTGTCTGAATTCTTTAATTAAATTTAGAAACTTCTCTCTTCCACTGGTCTAAATTTGATAATTCAGATAGGAATAACATCTTAGGTTTATGCTGTAGTAGGTGATAGTGGTTTACAGTATGTACACTGAATATTTAGAAATATCACCTTGCTACATCAATGACCTTTGTGTTGTGAATCAAATACACTAAAAAATCACCAAGTTGTTCTCTTTTTTTTTTTTTTCTATTTTCTTTACTAGGGGGAAGAAAGAAAAAGGGAAAAAAAAGAAGAAAAAAAAAGAAGAAGAAAATAAAAGCTCATTATTGGATACCATCATGAAAATCATAATTTATCTACTTCTTTTATGTGAAATATGTTTTGAAATCAGCAAGGCTGACATCAAACCTAAATCTCCAAAGGGCAAGAGGCTGAATTTCTTAGGAAAAAATAAAAATGTCAGTATTTCTGAAGAATGGCATCAACATAAAAATGACTCTGAGCCTTTGGAAGAGCAAAGTTTTGAAGAGTTTACTCTTCACAATTTCACTGAAAAGACAGCAAATTTTGGATTTAATCTCTACCGAAAAATTGCAATGAAACTTGATAACAATATAATTATCTCTCCCCTTTCTGTATCAACTCTCATGGCTACATATTTGCTGGCAGCTGGAGGGGAAACATACAGACAAATAGCAAAAGCTCTAAACCTCCATCCTTTGGAGGACAGAGATCACCATTACTTACCAGAACTGTTTAAACAACTGAAAGATAACATCACAATGAATGAAGAACTTCTCTTTGTGCAAGGCATTCTTTCTTTTATCCAAAAGGGCTTTGTAGTCAGGGAAGCTTTCCTCAACTTATCTAAGCAGTACTTTGATATGGAATTCCTGTGTGTAGACTTTCAAAACATCACACAAGCGAAGTTTGTTATAAATCAAAACATTAAACAAAGGACCAAAGGAAAAATATCAGAGCTTTTTGAAGAAGTTGACCGACATTCTAAACTGCTAGTTTTGGACTACATTTTCTTCAAAGGTAACTATTGTTTTCATTCTGCAAAATGGTTATTTATTAGAAGAAACAGAACTCTGACTTTACCAACATCAGGGGAAGCTTAAATTAACATTTCCTGCTCTGCCTACATCTCTAAATAGATTTACTTTCTTCTAATAAGTTTATATAACAGGAAATTATTTTTCATGATAAGGAACCACTGTTCTTTTACGTTTTCTTCCACACAGCAAAGAGTCATAAAGAATAAAAGGCCCTATGTCAATTCCATGAACAATCCTTCTTCATGATTAAAAAATTTTAATTTTTCACTCGCCATTGAAATGAAATCCTAATCATAACAACTTTTTAAACACAAGGTACTGGGCATAAAAACAACTGTCTGACTTTCCATAGTGCACAAATTAATGAGAACAAAAATTGTTTCCCTATTCCAATCAAGAACCTTTTTCCCTGAGAGAAACCAGAGACAAAGGGCTCCCTGCTGGTGACAGAGAACACATTTGACTACAAGCAGCCATATGAACTCCACAGGTACCAGGTTAGGTAAAAGCAATGCTGAAGAGCTAAGACAGCAAAAGAGAAGAGAGGAATGCTGAGCAGAGAACCCATGCTTATGCCACTGCTGCAGTCCGAGGCACTCAGGAAAGTGGAAACCCCACTAAAATAAGCATGTATAATTACCTTGCAGCTCTAAATCCATTTATTCTTTTATTTTTAAAAGACTGCAGTTTATTCAATGCTGAGTTTACTTTCTCTTGCAGAAAACCAGAGAAAAGGGATAAATTGCTGTGATACAGTTTGAGTGAGAGTGCAGAAATCAGAATCAATAGCCTAAAAGAGGTCGCATTCCATAGCACCTTCTCAGACAATGCACTGCTGAATTCCCATTGAAGAGATTGTATAATTACTTAAAAACAGGATGTTGAACAGCTGGTAGAAATTTTCAGAGAAGATGGCATATTAATAAAAGACAGATGCTCAGATGGCATTCTGAACTTCATGGTTCTGAACACAGATGGGTTCTGAACTTGACTGGCAATTAAACCGCCACAGAATAATATTTCCCTCCTTTCCCTGCAAGTGAAGCAGTTTATTTTGTGTATTCTCCTGCTGTAAAAATTTTTAAGAACATGCGCTAAGTATACTGCAGTTATCATCCAGTTGTCCCAGACACAATTGACATCCACTTTAACTTGCTGCAGAAAGGATTCCACATTTTTTTTAAAAGGCTTGTGAACATTTTGTTGAACCAGTCTGAATTCACATAATTGTTTCATTTTTCTTTCTCCAGGAAAGTGGCTATATCCATTTAATTCAAAATTCACAGAAATTGAAACTTTCCACATAAACAAATACAGAAGTGTGCAAGTACCCATGATGTTCAAGTCAGATAAAGTAAATTCAACTTATGACGAGAATTTAAGGTGCAATGTGATAAAACTGCCCTACAAAGGCAAAGCCTACATGCTAATTGTCATCCCAGAAAAGGGGGAAGATTATGTTTCACTTGAAGACCATTTGACAATGGAGCTTGTGGAATCCTGGCTTGCAAACATGAAGAGCAGGTACTGCTGTGACACCTGTCAGCCTTCGTGTTTTATATTTCCACTGTAGAAAAACAAAAAAAAAAGCAAAACAATGATTATCTGTTTTGAAAAAGCTTCAACTCAGAGGCAATAAGTCTGTTGGTCATCTCAATCTGAAATGCCTCTGAGGGCACTGCCAAATTTTGCCATATGCCTTCTCTCTTGAAATTCCGCACAGCCAGGCAAAGTGCATCATAAATGTCTATATTAATATTTATGAAATATATATAAAAATATATAAAATCTTTATAGAACTTGATGAAAATCCAGAGTAATGGATAAATTTGAGTATGAAAATGTAAAAACAAATTACTCCTATTAAATGTAATTCCTGAAGTGACAGGCCTCTCCTCTGGTCAATAACTGGAAGTGTCATTTCAGCATTAGGGCACTAGAAGCGCTCATGAAAGTGTTTTATAGTGAGAAGAGCATCTTTGACATTCAACAAAGTAGAGATGATATTCTGGCAGCCTAAGTTCCAGCTGAGAATCTTTAACACTTGCTTCTTGTTTCTACTGTTTGTGTGAAGCTTAATTCCACATCTTTCAGCAATAAATTACTATATATCTAAAGTTCTTTTTTTTTTCTTTTTTTTAAACAGAAATATGGATATTTCATTTCCAAAGTTCAAATTAGAACAAAAATATAAAATGAAGAAATGGCTATATGCTCTTGGAATTAAAAATCTCTTTGCACGTACAGCAGATCTTAGTCATCTCACAGATCAAAAATACATAACAGTCTCCCAGGTAAGCCTACTAAAATTATTTGCTATTTGGATCATAGTAACAGAGGGTCCATGTACTATGTCATACAGACCCACTATTAGGAAAGAACCTGACAAGCATGTAGAGTCTGCACATCCTAAACAGTATGCATCTCGCTATAGAAGTACACAACTTGTCATAGGGAAACAGAACCTGAAAGCATCATCACAACACAATTGTATCCCAACTCATACCAAATGGACTGCTTCATACACTGTAATTTATAAAGATCAATACTGTAAACAGGTAAGTTTAAGTTCCAAAAATCTCTAAAACCACAGTTTTTCAAAACTGTGCTGGCTATGTCTTAAAAAACAACCACAACAACAACAAAGACCCACCTTTCTGAGAAAACCGATCATAGAAAAAATAAACATCCAATGCATAAAATTGCAGCAGTGTTCAGTTTGAAATAAACTATTTAACTTTTGTGAATTGCAATGGCAATTTGAAGCACTTTTCTCCTTTCCTTTTCATCTATAACTATTCCTTGTTGATTTTCAGCAGTTCACTTTGTGTTACCATGAAGTGATCTTGCTTCAAGAGTAGTTGCTGATATTAGAAGCAATATATGCATCAGCTAAAAAATGCCAATCATGCTAGCTATCTTCATTAAATAAGGATATTTAGCAGAGAGCTCGATGCTAGCAAAGCCCTTCAACTACCTTGACATAAATCATTCCTAGAGTCTGGGAGTCAGTTGCCTAGGTGGGTCACCAATACAGGCCCAAATAAAGGAGAAATACTCAGCGGTGCATGCAGGCTGAAAGAAAGAAAAGGGAAAAGAATCACATCCCTCTGGGCTCTGGCTGGGCTCAGTCCTAAAACCAATCCAAGACCATTAGTTCAGGGCTGTCCATATTTACTCTGTGCTAACAACTGTGAGAATTAGAAATACACAAGAGAAATACAAGACTGGTGCATTTGCCTAAGCTCTCACAAAATCAACTGTGGATGACAGTTCACAGCCAGCAATTAAGAATTTGTGAGAAATGAAATCACGCCTCCCACTTTTGTGAAAATCTTGTACAGCATCAAAGAGAAGCACTCTACAAATGCATCGGTTGTTTCATGCTACCAGCTTCAAGAACAAGATCTAGAAGTGACAGCTCAGGAATGTGGAAAAGTGTAATGATCTGAACCCTAATTATTGCAGTCATGATGGCCACACTGGCTCCTGTTTCTGAAGGAAACAATATATGTAGTACCAGTAAGATACAGTGCTAGATTGCACAGACCTACTTGTAGCCCACAGGAGAGGCCTACTTCAATTGAATCCCTGGCATTTTGAAATTTATTCTTCATGTTTCCATTTATTTCTGTCATCTATTTTATCTCTGCACTGCATTTCAGGTTGTCCAAAAGGCAGTCATTGAAGTGGATGAAAAAGGAACTGAGGCTGCAGCAGCTACCGGGTCTGAAATAATTGCATTTTCAGCACCTCCTGTCATTAAAGTGGACCGACCATTTCTTTTTATGATTTTTGAAGAAACTTTTAAAACTTTACTGTTCATTGGCAGGGTGGTTGATCCAACAGAAATGTGAATAAAAGTAGTGGTTTTTATTGTGGTATGTAAGAGGCTTTATTTTTATTTTCTTTAAACTATTATTTACATTAGAATAAAAGGCAAAGTACGAAAACGTGAAAACTTGTTTTGTCTCTCCACCTAGAAGCAGGTCATCCTAGTAATATTTCATTAATGTCTAAGTGACAAGATCAGTGCATGAGGGTATAAAATGACAAATGTATTTCTTGCAAAAGCTATCAGGCAAATTAGAAGGAAACAAAACTTACAGAGCTAAACTTTCAAAATTCAAAATGTTAATGACAAATCTGAGCGAAATTCAAAGCGTCAGCCATTTTTGCCACTTACAACAACAGAAGAAGGAACAAGCCTGAAAAAAGGATTTACAGCCCCTGTATAGAGATCTTTATTTCTATGGAAATCGTCTATCATGAAGTCTGCATTGTCCAGGAGAGTGACTTCTTTCAAAGCATTTCAAATTACTTCCCAATGTGCCTGCATTTAAAATATTCTTTCTCCAAAAGACAAAACAATTCCAAGTATTATTCAGGTATTCATAACACCAACCTGGAACTCTCCAAAAAGCAGAATTTCTGTGTGTATTATCATCTAGATATTAGAATGAGGACACAGCACTCTACACTTAAATGAAGACAGACTTTGGTGGAAAAAAAACATACCTCCACAAAACTGGAATAAAACTGTTCACACAGCTTGCAAACACCTTTCAGATTTCAGTTTCAGATTTCAGGATCAAATATTTCTGAAAACCATTGCAAATCACCTATATCTAACTGCACACAGCAGGATGTATGTACCCAGAATGAAGAATCACCACTTCCTGCCTCAGAACAATTAGCAGAAGGAATGCTGCTGCAGTCGTCACTGCACAGGTGAGCTGTGCTGGTGTTCTGAGTTGCAGGTAAAACAGCGCTGCAGACTGGGAAGTACTGATGCCATCCAACAGAAGTAATGCAGGAAGGGCTGATGGAAGGATACACAGGACATCAGGAGTACTATATAAGGAAGACATGCAGTCTGAAAAAAAAATCTAAAAAAAGCACTGAAATATTAGACAGTGTGATTTTAATATGTGGTAGGGCTACTGAGTGGAGAATTAAATAAAGTCATTAAAAAATGACAGCCAAATGACAGCTAACAAGAAATAGATGACAGACAAAGCAGAACTCATTATACACTTATAGAGGGGAGAAATAGTTTGGGTTCAAGTCTAGAAAGTCACTAACTGTTCTGATGTGTTCTAATAAAGGTATCTGAGTGCCAAACAGTTACAGACCTTGTTCTACAGCTGAGTACTGCTGATTTGATTTGGTCATTGTCAGAAGACAAACTGAGAACACTGAGCAAGCAGTCTCTGGTGCCCAATGATCACAGCTGTTGAGGCAGCAAGCCCTGGGAAAGGGAGAATACCTGTTTGCATCAGGGAAACAGACACCAAGCCTGGGAAGAACCAGCACATCTGCTGGCATCACCGAATGTCAAAAACATCGTCGTACTTGAGGCAGCTTTTAAAGGAATCCAATTAGCAGGAGCCTACACCAAGCTGCAGCACAAACTGAAACTTGAGCGCTTCCACAGAATCCAAACCATGTTTATGTCCAGAAAAAGAAAAAACACTTAAATCCAACTGTGGACTAAGAGGCTGAAGTATTTAGATAAGAAAACACTGCTAAATACAACATCTTGCACTTCACGCAAGACAGCATAAATCTAGCATTATTACTATGTTAAATAAATATTTTCCATAGGTAAATGCTTTTATTTTAGTTATAAAAGATGCCCTGAGGAAAAAATATTTATTTCAGAACATGCATGTACAGCACTGTCCTAGTTTTATTTTGAGTAAACTCATCATCCATATTGTTACATTATAAAAAGTAACCACACACACATATGCATTCACAAATCAGATCATCTTTATCATACACCAACAGAGTTAAAAAAGCAGTTATTTCTTATATTAATATATTTATGTTGCTTCCATTTCGAAATAGAGAAGCTGACAATAGCTTCATATGCTCTCTCTCAAGTATTGACATAAATAGAACTTTTTAAAATAGAATTGAATGTTTTTCCACATACATATTTTGATAGAAACATTAGCATTAATCCAAACAAATGCAGATGACATCACTGAAGCATGATTGCTTGCAATAACAGCTAATTAAAAACTAGATTCATCATTATAAATTATTCAAGTGAAAATACAATTTGAAATACTAAAAATTAAAGCAAGTATTTATACAACAAAACTTATGAAATAAGACTTTCTTTTTTAAAGTGTCATCTGGAGACATCTCCTTTTAGACTGCTATGAAACTTACACAGAATTTCTATGAACTTTACTTTGTACGTGTAAAAAACTTCACCTCCAAATTCACAGTACAATGCTACTGAAGTCTGTGTTTTATCCATATAAAATTGATCAATGGGTCTGGATTTTGATCTTAAATTAGGTTTGAAAGATCTTTTAGATGCAGGATTACTTTTTCATATTCATGACAATTCCTTCTATTTCTTGAATAAAATATGAATGTTAAGAATTAATAAAATTGCAAATAGACCCAATTAAGTAATGGGTATGTGCATTCTAAATCCAAGAATTTGAACTACAAATGCATAACTGAAGAAACCAAAATCCTCTCTTTAGCTGCAGCAGTGAAAAGCACATAGCTGAAGTTGCATTTCATTACATTTCACTACAACATTAGAAGTCTGCAACCATTACATCACTTATTTTACAACTTGGGATTTTGTTTAAAAGTTAAAAGGTTTTAACACTTCAAGATGCGTTTGGTCACCCCAGGCATTACGGATTTCCATGTGCTGCTCCAGCGCTATCACATGAGATTGTTGCTTCCAGCAGTCATCTATTCTCTTCTTAAGCTGTCAGAAGGTCTAGGAGTTTGACTTTCTGTTTTTTCTTCATGCAAAAGAAGAAACACAATGAGTTGTTGCTATATTATTAAGTAAAGCAATAAAATGTTATTATATATTTTATTATAACCAATCAGTGGAAGAAGTATGTAATCATATGCTCCACTTCCTAAAGCAATTATATGACTGAGTGAAAGACATCACTTAAAGATACTTATGCTTAAAATTGTTATGCACCACTGTGGATGTCTTACAGATGAGTTGTAGAAATCTAATAAAATATTGATATCAGTTTATCATTAAGCAATTTATTCCAATGCAATAATAAATCTACTCCCACCTTTTAAAGGATGGAAAATCCATACTTCTCATTCTTGAAGTTAATTTCCACTGTTTTAATTGGAAGATTAATAAAATCCAAAGACTTACTGCATGTCTATGGACAAGATGCAAAATGATGTCTGTAAAGCTGGATATTTTTATCGGTAAATCTATAAAGTACTGAAAAATACCAGCTTTTACCAAATGTATACTGAAATCAGTCTCGTCACAGTATTACAAACTCAAGCAGAACATCAGTTCTCACTCATCAATGAAAATATTTAAAAGAAAACAGTAAAGCAAAGCAGTACAACAACAAGAGATTAGACTTCTTTATGAACCTTGGTGCTTGCAAAACTTCTCAATTTCTTCTCCGAAATGATCTGTGTTCTAACTGGGCACTCCTTAACAGAAAGTCAAATCAGTACATTGTGATTGTGAATTGGATTACATAAGGTATCTTGTGGGATAAAATACTCAACCAGTGTTCTTTGTGACTCTTTCCTACTCCATAAGGTGCTTAAAATCAGGCACTCATCTGTTCTGTGGATCAACCATTATTGTATACGGGTACATCCTTCAGCATAATTCTTTCATTTTCTGTTGCCTGTGTGTTACTAAAGGTCTGACAAACAACACGAAATCTTATGGCCATTTTCCTGCTATCTGCCTGTGAACACTAGAGCAGGCTTTATTATATATTTTTTTCTTTTAATTATACTATTTTCAAAGAAGAAGGAACATATTAATCTGCGTACAATTCTCTGAAGTAATATGGAAAGTAAAGACCTCTGTTCTGCTCCAAAATAACTTTGCATTTTCAAAAGTTCCTATAACAGCATAAACATGTGAAATATAGGAAAAGAGAAAATCTTCAACTCTACAAGTACACTTGTCAGAAGTGAACTTCTGCAGATATCCATTAGAACAATTTTATGGAAAAAATGAAAAATAACGTTTTACACAAATACACATCCCGTTTAACTAAGAATCATACTTCTATTTGTTAGTATTTAATTATTCAACATTAGATTGTTGCTTGTTCTTCTATTCTTTACAGGCACATGTAATTAAGTAAAAAAACACACATATTGCAAAGTCCCTTATTCATTCAGCAGTCAATAAACTAAAAAATTAGGACTTGTCAGAATAAGATAATCAGTGCAATATCAGTGCAATATGTAAATTTACATCATGATACAGTATAAACATATGCTTAATTATTTTCACACACGTTTTCTGAGGTGTACAGATGTGATGACACTCATTTACAAGCATCCATTCAATTGAAACTCTTATATAATTGTCATATTGTTCTCTCAGTAAGAGTTATTTCTGTTAATAGGATATATATTTTGATATTAATTTCTTTCTTCAATTAACTTCGAAAACATTGAGGAAGACTCTTGGTTATTTTGCGGGGGTTTTTTTTGTTGTTGAGATTATACATATTTCAGAAAAATGTTTCCTAAACAAAGCACCAGAATTGATTTTCTGATCAAAAGATAGATAGAAAGAAGTACACCTAAACATGCCTGTGGTCCAGAAGGCCATGAGGATGCATTTGCATGTGTTGATGTGCCTACTGAGGGACCCAGATAGACTGGATCGATGGGCCAAGGTTAACTGTATGAATTTCAATAGGGCCAAGTGTCAAGTCCTGCATTTTGGTCACAACAACCTCAGGCAACCCTACAGGCTTGGGGACGAGTGGCTGGAAATCTGCCTGATGGAAAGTACACCTACCTTGGTATACTGATGGACAGTCAGCTGAATATGAACCAGCAGTGTGCCCAGATGGCCAATGGCATCCCGACTTGTATCAGGAATGGAATGGTGAGCAGGACTAGGGAAGTAATCCTGCCTCTGTACTCAACATTAGTGAGCCCTCACCTCGAGTACTGTGTTCAGTTTGGAGCATTTCAGTACAGAAGGGCCATTGAGGTGCTGGACCAGGTCCAAAGAAGGGCAAAAAGGCTTCTGAAGGGCTTGGAGAATATGCCCTATGAGGAGAGACTGAAGGAACTGAGGCTGTTCAGTCTGGGGAAAAGCAGGCTGAGAGGAGACTTTATTGCTCTCTTCCAATATCTGAAAGGTGCTTGCCTTTATACCTGAAAGTGGGAGTGGAGTTGGTCTCTTCTTACTGGTGACAGGTGACAGGACAAAGGGAAATGGCCTTAAATTGCACCAGGGTAAGTTCAGGTTGGATATCAGGAAAACCTTCTTTACAGAAAGGGTTATTAAGCACAGGAATAGGCTCCCCAGGGAGGTGGTTGGGTCACCATCCCTGGATGTGTTTAAAAACTACTTGGATGTGGTGCTCAGGGACATGATTTAGTGGAGGACTGTTAGGGTAGTATGGTTAGATTGTGATTGGACTCGATGATCTTTAAGGTCTTTTCCTTCCTGAGCAATTCTATGATTCTATGATTTACCATTAACCATTCCTGAATTTGCACTTTTTACTATTTCCTTGTAGAATTGTCCCCATTTTTTTAATGGAAACAATTACTCAACCAGATTACAGAAGAGAAACTGACCCTACAGTGCAATAGACACTGTTAACCTCAGAGATGCATTTTCCCATAAGAACGTAGAAATTAAAACTCATGTTCAGAACTAAATGTAGGTCATCCTAAGCCCTCTCTTCTCTCTTTAAAAACCTTTTTCTTCCCGTGGTATATGCTCTTGCTTTCTGACACTAAGCATTTTTGGGACTTTCTGAACCAAAGAAAGAATTAGATCATTGTGCTTAACGAGATACCTACTTTCAAATAGTCTGTTAAGGTATTCATGTGAGTATAGCACAGTGAGACTGGAAGCCAGGTATCCTATTTTTCATTTTCCTCTCTGAATTCAAAGGTATTGGCCTTTTTTTTTCCTTTCCCTTTTTATTCAAACAAAATATATCAGTTTTTATGTTAAGTTACTGATAGGAAAAAAACTTTAAAATAAGTGACCACCTACTGATGACCTATGAAAAGCAAGTACTCTGGGAAGTATTTCAGCGAGTTCATTAAGCTTTGCCAAGGACAGGGATAGAGTACAATTTGACTCAGCATCTTCTGAAGATACTTTTGCTCTGAAAGCAACATATCCTCAACATGCAGTGCTCATTTTTATTTAGTACTCGCTTTCCAACTTTTTCTACAAAGAAAACACAGTGTTAGAAATACTTGGTGACTGCAAGCTTTTTCCTGTACAGTTAAGGTGATAAAATTTCAGTTGAGAAAGAGTATGAGACTGCATCATAATATAATGCATACAAGTAGACAAACATTTTTTACACTTTTTAAACTCAAATTCTGGACACTCCTTTCATTCTCAGTCTCTTCTACCATTTCAGACTTCTAAGGCCCTTCCTTTTCTGCTAGTTGTATTTTCTGTTATACTAAAATCTGCTAGTCCCAAATAACTTCTCTTTATGTATCTGGCTCCTACTTTCTCTGCTGTGCTTTAGCAAAGCAAACAGCAAAGAATAATCTCAGTTTGAGTCCAAAATTATAGCTAGTCCAATGACAGTAATGCAGAACAACAAGCTATTGTGCAAAAGGAATCTGAAAAAAAGCTAGCTACTACATTCTACAGAGGTTTGACTGAGTAAGTACCCAGAGATTTTCTAAGAAAATTGTTGCATTTCTATTACAGGAGCAAACATATTTACTTTTCATTTTAGTCTTACAAAACGTTGAACTGTGTAGGCTGATGTTTACAGATAACCATCCTGAGAGAGATGCCTAAGATACTTTTTTTCTTTTTTTTTTTTTTATCTAAATGGTTAACATAAGGCAAAAAAAGGTACCCTTAGTAACAACTAGCATTATCAGTTCATTATAATTCTTAAAAATTCATCATTTAATGCTTAGATAGTAATACATAAACATGTATAAACGCACAAAAAGAAGGAAAAGGAAAAATTAAATACATGCATTCTATTTCTCCAACTACAGGGAGCTAAATCACAGTGACTGTAATTATTATAAACCAAATGCTATCCTTAACTTTATCCCTTTTCACCCGCCCCATACTTTACCAGCTGAAAGTGGCAAAGCAAATGATGAGAAATATTAAATAAAAAAAGAAGGTAAAGCAATCTTAAAAGTACTTGTAATTGCACGCATCACATTTCTATCCTGTTATTTTTGCATTTGAAAACCTTGTTAAAAAAAAAAATCATAAATGTAGGCTTAATTTTACAGTGTTCTTCGGAATCCGCATTGAAGATGTTACCCATAAGTTTAATCTGACCTTTTGTCTACCACTTACATGCTCATCTTTCGGGACAGGCTCTCTTTATTTCCATTGTTCTTTTGGTCAGCTGAGTTAAATGAGTTGCGAGAAGCTATGAGGGAGGAACTGGAAGAGAAGGTAGCATTCCCACTGTTACCAGTGGAATGAGTCCGAAATGAATCATCTGAAACAGAGTTGAAGTTTAGACAAAGGATTTTGTCTGAAAACAAACAAACAAAAAAATAACAACCAGAGAACAAACAGAATTAGTTGTTTTTACTATAGCAATAGTGGGATATTTCCTATAGGAATAATCCAAAAGATTAACTTGCTGTATGTGAATAGTTTTTACTTCTTAAGTAATTTTATGAAAAATCAGTTAATTATCTAATGTCTACTGGTAGAGAATGGAAAAATGTTCTTCCTGAAAAAAATTAATCTCATTCTCATCTCTAATCTAAATTAATCATCCAAACTCTTCAAAAGCAGAGAGCGAGAGGCACTGACAGTGGTCTCTCTCAATTAATTCATTAGAAGTTGCACATGATACATCTTTTTTCACGTGAGACAGGCAGAGACAAATTGCAAAAACAACTTTCTTTAACTAAAATGCCAATCAAGAAATGCCAACTTCATGTTTAATTTTACTCTTTCTAACTATAACTTTAAATAATAGGAAGTAAAGAAAAATAAATTAAAAATCAGAAAAATAGACCAACTGGACCAAAACTTAAGTTCTCGACCATATGAGTGTCTACTGTTTCATGTTCTTTAGGAATATAATATCTGCTAGTATGCCTGCTTGATGGTGCCCACATACTCAACAACTTCACAAAAAATGAATGCATATATATAACACAATAACCTACTTACCACTAAAGGATAACATACAACCCTTCCCCATTCCTGACAGTGAAGATGTAAATCCTGTAGCAGAGCTTTTACTTAAAAAACAAACAAAAGAAAAATTTGTAATTACTCTTCTCAATATTATAATTTTCCATCCTGCTGTTTGATAATATTTGAAGTTATTTCTAAGTTTACCTGCAAAAAATTAAATGAGAAAGTTATGCTGACCGTTCCTAGACAATTTAGATAAAAAAATTAATATTGAAAACAAATTCATATATGATATGGTATATATTAACTTAAAAGGAATTCTGAAGAATTTGTAGTAATGCCTTAAGATGCTATTTTCTCCCTCAGTTCAATATTGTATACTTTACCCAATTAAACAGAGAGCTGCAAATTTAGGTCACAATACAGTGAGCAGAACACACTGAATTCTAGAGATTCACATGCATGTATTTCTTAACAGCTTCCTATCAGTTAAGCAGTTAATATAAAAAAAATACTTAGAACACTTGTCTATGTTGCTGTATTTTGGATGCAGTGCTTGAGTACTGAAAGACTGGCTTCGAACCAGCTTGGATTTTTTGTCTTCTTTGCCTAAAATTATAAGTAATAAACAATTTTAGTGTGGAAATCATTGCATTTACTCAGTAAATAACATAATAATAACATATTCTATCAACCTATGTTAGCTGAAGAAACTGATTCAAATACCTCAATAAGAGTAAGCAAGCATTATGTTACCTATTATAGACCAAAGAATAAAATAAAACTAAAAGGCAGTAAATTCATTCCATTCTAAGAACGACTTATTTTCCCATTTGCTTAACTGAAACTCTGGCCCACAAAAATGACAGTTGGGTTTTAATCACTTTCTAGGAGGACTTTCAAAGAATCCTCACCTGTTGAGGTACCAGAAGAGCCCCCAGAAGAAGAAAGAGTCATACTTTTTGCCAACATTGACGATGTTTTATTATCTCTACCTAAAAAAAGAAAAGAAAAAAAGAAAAAAAGCCTAGTATGAACATTCTTCTGTGTTAAATAGCTTTACTTGAAATACAAAAAAGGACCACAGCATATTACAAGTCCAGCAGTGTGCAGAAATAATGTTTAATCCAGTTCTACTAATATTTCAGAAATATCACTGACAAACTTTTAAATTACATCCTAAAATAAAGATATTAGAGAACTAAAAGCTGTCAGATGTTTCATTAATAAACTCAAAAGCTTTCCTTCTAGCACAATTAGGCCAGTTTTCATAAATATCTTTAGAAAAATGTAGAAAAAAACCTTTAATTTTTCTAAAGTTCTGGTATTAACAACATAAATAGCATCTCCTCTCTGCTTCCTTTTCTCCTACCTATGTAAAAGTAAGACTAAAATACGTACAAACAATATGCATACAAATAAACTTACGCTTCTTTTCAAATATTTTATCATTAACATTTGCAGATCTCCCTTCGTTTTGCTGCTTCTCTTTTTCTAATTGTTCCTAAAAAATGAATAACTTACTTTAGTATTACTCATCCAATAATAATAATAGTACTACTAGTAGTATTAATAATAATTGTTTTACAACTAGGCTGGAAGTTTTTCAAAAAAGGGCATGCTTCCAACTCACCAAAAAAAAAAAAAACACCAGTTAATTTCTGCTCTTTCCCACATAAAGGCTCTTTATTACAGAGCCTAATGAATATCCAGAGAAGAAATTAAATAGTACAGAGCGAAATCAGGGTACATTTACTATATAAATCACACCAAAAATGTTCCCATTCAAAACTTTTCTTTGATAGTCAAACATGCACAAAATACTAGATGTGACTGAAGTACACAGAGACACTAGTCCAACTGTAATTGAATATATTACTTCAAATATCAATTAATATTTTTCTCAAACTGTGAAGTGCATCATATACTTTTTAAAGGCTTAAAATAAATGTCCAAAGTTGACATGTTTTTATGGAAAACAAAACTAAGTATTAGAATACTTCAATTTTAGGTAATATATTTGTCTTTCTGCAATATTAACTAGCCTTAGAATACTTTCCAAAAGCACATACACATACAGGATATGGCATCAATAAAGCTTTACACACAATTTCAAGCAAATACTCATCTCAGGATTCTTGGTCAACGAGTTTCAATCTAACCTCAAAAAACTACAATATTAGCTTATCTTCTTTACTACCATCAGAATAAAAATGCAAAGTGAACCCAAATTATTCTAACAGCATTCTTTTGTTTCACTTTAATTACCATCTAAGTGATTTAAAAAAAACTAATTAAATCTCCACACACAAAAATGGGTAAGTAATTCAGGTCAAGGTTGCTGGAACACAGATTCTACTAAGTCACTTACTAAAATTAAGGAACCTTATTAATAATCTTATTAAGCACTATTAAAATCTGTAGCTTCTCATCTACTCAGTGCCACAGTTCTCTGTGTACACCACCAATTCTTCAAAAGTATGCCTCTCAGAATACGGCAAGTAAGATCTCTGTGATACAGAAGGTACGCCCATATCTATCTCACATGACACATGCATTCTTCTGTAGTCTAGCTGTAGAAACAGGGTAAAAAAATAATGTTATCAAAGACTAGAACACAAAGCTCACTGGAAACTACTTTGCCACAGCCCTCCAAACACTTCCAGTATAAGAAACAGTAATTGTACCTGCCCCAAATGTGCTAAAGCTAAGATCAAGACTTGAATGTGTGTACAGATGAGTATGTATCCCGAGAACAAAAATTCTCAGGAATGAGGCAGGATGTATATGAGATACATATCATGGATTAAGAAAACTAGCACTGCAAGAAAAAGCCTATAGCACCTCCTGATATCAAAGTAGTCCACAAATGCAGGCTTTGTAACAATTCCACTGAGGAAACACCAACAATCTCTTGACAGTCTTGAACCTATTTCAGCTCACTGTAGAAAAGCTGTTTTGTAATAAGTCATTAGAACTGTGCTAATGAAACCTGGCCTCTTCTTAAGTCTGTTGGCTTCTTGGCTTCTCACACACTAGATAGCAGAGGAGGGCCACAGTCCTTGCAAGCCATCCAGCTCAGGCTCCATGAAGACGTATGAAGTGCCCATTGTCCATTTTGCTTACAGTCACAGCTGATGATAATTAAGTTTGTAAGCAAAAGAAGTATTCTGCGGACTTCTCTACCAAATCCTAAGTATTTTATAGTTGCTTTTTTCCATAAGACCTACACTCAGACTCCCTCTTGTCAGGTTGCAGATGTCCTTTTCTGGCTAACAGTGAAGTCTGTAACAGCTACATCACCTCTTTCAGCATCCTTGTAGAAAAAAGACGTTATGATTTTAAGTTTGCTTATGGAGGTTGTATATGAATTCTGACATGTTTCATTACTATACCTGACAAATCAGTAAGCTCCCTGAAGATTTCAAAGGTGCATTGTAGTTCTTGGGACTAAAGAACTACAGAGGCGTATTGTTTGAATATTTATTGAGTAATTCCAGTTGGCCTTTCTAACCGACACAGTGAAATTTTGGTAGCAAAAGAAAAGAAGTTGCATGATATTTTGAAGGACTTACCCTTATTTTAAAATGTAAAATGAAATCATACACAGATTGTGAACCTACTGAGTTTCTCTATAACATGTGTCTTCCCTACCTTAAAATTATTGCCTTAGTAATATTTAGCTACAAAGTACTGAGAAAGATAAAGAAAAGACATCGTACTGATAAAATATACCATTTCCAAAAGGAGATGTTCTTGTCTTTCTTTTTCTTGGTCCAATAAATCATTTTCGTAAAATCTTTTCTGAAACTTCAAAATAAAATCAATAAAAATAAAAAATCACTACATGAAAATGGGAATAAAAAGTAGTTGTAAATACTAAAACTGTAAGTACTTACAGCATCTAAAGAGATATCCATTCTGTCCAATTCTAACACTGTCTATAAAGAAAATCAAAGTATTATTTATCCTTACTCAACAGCAACCCACACGTCTCACTAAGAATCTGTGGAGACGAGAAAGCTTAGAATAGTGGTATTCAAAATTAAGCATGTTCTTTCTTCCTAAACATTTGAAGCTTATGCTTGAATATTTGTGCTACAAATGCTTAATTTCAAGAACTGTCAGAGTATTTTCAGAGCACTGCTAAGCCTCACACTGAAGGATAAATAGACAACCAATACACAACTCAAAATACGCTAAAGGGGAGCTTGGAGCAAAAGCCTAAGAAGTAAGACTGAAAGGATAACTGAGGCAGAGCAGGCAGGTGTTCATCCAGTCCCTCCTGCAGACTGGCTCTGTGAGAGAACTACCTATTTTAGCTACTCCACAGCTTCTTTGAGACTGAGCACAAGCATGACTTAAACTGTTTTGTGAGAATTTTACTTTATAAAGGTATTGTAACATTTGAAAGTGCTGCAAATGCTTTCTCTGTTTTTGTAAGATAAAACAACTAGCTCAACAGATTTACCTTGAAGGCTCTTGATGATTTTTTACTAGGTAACCCTAGTCCTGTCTTGACCCATATCTATTTTTCCACTGACACAGAATCTTTAACTCAAGTTGCTAGAAAATAACTGCAATGTATGTAACCAAGAAAACACCACCTCTCTTACATTTGACAGAACACATTACATCTTTTCTTAATTGTCCAAAATTACTAATAGTCATTAGAGGTCTTTACTCTCCTGTTTTTACATTAAGAGAAAGAAAGCAACACTTTGATCATCTTTGCCTTTTAACAGTAACCCCAATACAAAATGTTGCTTACTCTTTTTACAATAGTCAGGACATCTTTGTCTTTCTCTTGGCACAAAAGTTTCCGTATGCATAACTCCAACTGCTGAAGCAAATGTTTGTCAGTGGGAATCTTCAGAGTAGATTTAACTTTTGGCAACAAATAGCAAAGCTTGATTCTACGAAAGGAAAAGAAAATCACCTTTTGATACAGACTGTTTAATAAACATTAGTTTTTAATTTGCATGCTACCATTTGAGTCTAAAAACCTAAACTCTGAAGACAAGGCATATAGTTATTAGGTGTTATTATTCAGAAGCAATTTCTGCTTATACACTGTTTCCAGATATGCTAAAATATTTTCAAACAATTTGTTCATAGACTGGGACCACAGTCACATATTGGTAGTTCAACAGGTTTTTTTATTATTTTTTCAAACCTTACAAGATAAGCTGACCTGTAGGTTCTCAAAAGGATCTACACACCCAGTATAAGTTGTGAGTTGCTAAATGGAGTGAGGATGCAATTCCAGAAGGCAGTAAATGCAGGGAGAAAAATTATTTATACAAATTAACCCAGAACAAAATTCAAAGTTAAGAGCATTTGTGGTCTGACAACCTGGCAGTGCACTTTCATTTGTTATTACAGTGCCTCTGTGTAACTCAAGTGTGGGTGCTTTCAAACCAAATTCCATAAGGACAGAAGTAATTGATCTGCCTTAATCACCAGATACTGCTCCAAAACAGGTTATTTGGAAAATGTATGCATTACTTTTTATACATTTAAAATTGAAAGGCTCTGTGTAATAAATAAAAAGAATTTCATACATTTAAAAGAAACAAAATACTCTGCATTTGATCTGACTGCAACTGCATAGCAAACTGTTTTAATCTAGAAGAATTAAACTTAAAAAATCACACACAATATGGTGATAATCTCTGCCGTTCTCAGATTCTACTGTCTGTGTTCAGAGACAGTTCTGTGTCAGGGATGATAGCTTTGTGATGAACACCACTAAAAAGATCTTTCTTATATGAATTTTTCCGGTTTTTTGTATCTTAAAAATACTTTAACCTTCATAAATAATTATGATAGAACACAGTTAAAGGACTATAAGTCAATTAAAGTTTCCATTAAATTTTAATAATATATCAGTAGAGCTTACAACTGAAATGCTTTTAAAAGCAATAAGCTACTTATGATGACAAAGAATTAGGGTGTTTGTTTTCTTTTTTTTTTTTTTTTCCTGTTATCATCTTAATACAAGAATATGAAATCTACATGTAAAAAAAACAGTGCTTTTAGGTTTGGGACCCTGTTGAATTAAGACGTGGTAGCTATAATAAATACAAGATCTACTTAAACACTGATTGCTTGGCAATAAACTGAGTTTAGTGAACTTTAGTGAATACACACATGTATGCTCACATAGGTCAGTCATCATTATTAGATATCTAGACGTGTTAAGGATGGCAACACAAATTACTCACATCAGAAACAAAAGTGCAAAATCACACAAAACACATGAGAAAAGAACACCAAAACAAAATTTTCTTATTAGTAATAGCCACTGAACTGCCTGACGTCAGGCTACTTAGGGAACAAAAAAAAAAAGTCACTATAAAATTAAAGAAAAAATACAGCATAGAAATGAAAATCGCACTAAATCCTCTTATATCTTTCTGTTCTTTTTCAATTAACTTTAACAGTGAAGTAGAAAACTTCCACATAAGATAAAGCCTGTGCTCACTGTTAAACTATGACAACTGAAATAATTACTTGTGGTTTTATCTTTATATATCAGTATGATGAAATTGATGAAAATTAATGGAAAGTGAAGTTAAGTTTGTTTCCTCAAACCCATGAAATAGTTTAGTTTTTTCTTCTTACCTAGTGCTGTCTCCTTTAGCTCAGCACTTCTGATCAGCTCCCCAGACACTCAGACTGACCTGCTCCTGTGGTTTAATGTTGTGCCCATACGTCCTCCACAACTTTAGAACTGGTCACACATAAGGCACTGCACATCCTTATTTAAGCCCAGTTATTTAAAACAAGCCATAAAAAACTATAATATTTGTTCATGTGTTCTTTAGGTTTTTTCCCTGTACATTGTTACATACTCTTAGTACAGTACCTCACATTTGCCACTGGGTCATGTGTAAGTTCAAGCACAGGTAGAAAGAAGTATTTACAGAAGAATGATTTTGAAAAGAGTTCCATAATGAATTCACAAGTATCTAAAAAACGAAGTCTGTTCCAGTAACTTTTTCCTTGGCCCAGTTCTGAAAAATAGCAATCCACAAATATTAACTGTAAAACATTTTTATTGTCAGCTAGAACACGTTTTGAAGGTTAGCATTTGACTCAAAGATGATACTCTTTAATGAAAGCCTAGGCTCTGAACTCAGTAACCGTTTCTGCCACTGAGCACTTTTTTCAGATACCTAATCTGTTCCTTTAATCATTTGAAAAAATGAAAAACAGCAAATGAGCTAGTTTCTTTGTTAAACAAAGCCTGGTATGACTTTCAGATGATGTCATGTCCATTATGGTATGACTTTCAGATGATGTCATGTCCATTCAAATTACTCAGAAAACATTAAAAATTGTTAATGAGCATAATTGAACCTTCAAATCTGTCTTTAAAACACATAACATTGGCCAGAAATTCCACTTACTCATCTGACCAACTTATTCAAAAATTAATTTCTGGGATGTTTTATTCAGCACTTCTTATGTTGAAGCCTTCAGAGAATTATACTTCTATAGAGGAACTTGGTTATGCACTGCAGCGCCTCTTGCCAAACAGTTTTGAATTCAAGAGGTAGGGTTGGAGGGGCAGTGGTACATTATCCGTTCCCACACTGCCTCTTCCCAGTTCTTTCACCCATATTCCTCGCATATCCAAATTTTGTTCTGAGTGGTGAAAGAGTGAGCAACCAAATATCTTCTAATATCCCACCAATGTTGGCAGGAAATTACACTGGATGCATATAACCATAAACCCATCTTCAGCCAATACTAACTCGCATGTCTAAGCAAACAAGGAAAAATTATCTTACGCTCAATCAGTTTCTGAATAACCTCATGCCTCTGTTCTTGTTTGCGATTATAACGTAAATAAACACACAGAGTTCGAGCAGCTGCTTTTTGGACTGGAAGGACATTCTTAAGAGAAACAAAGGAAACAGTCAAGATTAACAGGCATTCAAAATTTCATGTTTCTGCAGTGCAATTTTAATTACAAATGCAATCTTTTCAGATTTCTATTCCTTTTTATAACCCAAACTCTTCTAAAGTTGAATAGATGTATAGTTGCCATAACAGACTCCTTTTTAAGTGAAACTATTTGCAAAATGCTTTTTTTACTGGGAAATTTGGTTCTGAAATTTTAAGCTTCCAAATGTTTCAATCAAGTACAATTTATGTTGTACCATTTTATCTTTCCTTCCCACAAGGCTTTCTCCCTACACTGAGAATAAAGCCTAGGACTTAGCACAGAAAAGAGCAGCCTAGCAAGGAGAATGGAAGAATAGGAACTCGAGCCAACTCAAATACAATTCCTGTGAAACCTGTCAACATCCAGAGTTGTTATGGAAAAACGTAAGTTATTTGGTGTCTATTAGCAATCAAGTTATGTTTGTTATGCAAAATCAGATTGGTGAAGATTGTGCCAATACAGGATATTAACTCTACATGTTTTAATTCAAATATCAGATGCAAAATCAAAGAAATAAAAGCTTTCTTCAATGATTTCAGTGAAGTTATAATTGATTTATTTGAACTTTCACCTCCTATTTCTGTTGCTAAATAAGAAATCCTGATTCAATCTCCATTTCACCTTTACAAGAATAAATATAAAGCATTTAGGCATTGCAATAGTACAAGGGCTGATCCAAAAGTCATACCTCCTATTTTATGATGTTGGCCCACAACACCAGAGGCAGATGATTGTGGTGTGGTAGTAGAGGTAGAACCTTCCCACCAATATTCCATTACATTTTGTTGCCGTGGGACAGATGGCGGCAGAGGGCACTCTGACAAAATGGCATCTGATATGGGAGTGTGGATGAAGCAAATGTGTAGAATTCAATTCATCCACGTGGAAAGAATGGTACTCATTGACATTCATTGATGTTTGCTAAACATTTTATGAAGACCAAACAGTGGATGTGAAAAAAATGAAATAGTCGGTGGTGTGTTTCAACAGTGGTAGAAGTGACATGAAACACAAACTGCATCCAGAAGGCCGCATACAGCTGTCACACAACAAAATGAACCATAGAATGGTCTGGGTTTGGGATCATCTAGGTTCCAGTCCCCAAGCTGAGCATCTCAATCAGCTCATCCATGCAAATCAAAGAATTACAACCAGGGAACTGCATATGGAACTGAGTATCAGCTTCAATGTGTTGAAAAAGATGGTGGTAACATTGGAATATTGCAAAGTTTGTTCAAGGTGGGTCCAGTGGAAGCTCATGCAGAAACAGAAAGAATATCATACGCAAGTCTGTCGGGACCCACTGAACCATTAGGAGGCTGCAGGTAGCAGTTTCCTGGACCACATCATTCCCAGTGACAAGAAGTGGAGTCACCACTAGAAGCTGGAGTCAATATGGCATTCCATGGAGCGATGATGTGAATTCCCTATCAAAGAAAAAGTTCACGACAACTGCACTGTCTTTTTATATAGGAAAGTTGTGATCCTCCTGGATTTCCTGGAACTCAGGATCATCGACTCTGACCACTGCATTGCAACGCTGACTAAGCTGAAGGAACTCTGGAACTTCCAGAGTCAAACCAGAGAAGAGTCTTTCTCTTGCAACATAATAATGCCAGACCCCACACCATTTTGAAGATCATGGAGCACAAGGCCAATCTTGGATGGAGTATGCTACCATTCCCACTGCACAGTCTGGGTTTATCACCTTCTGATTTCCATCTGTTTGGGCTGATGAAAGATGGACTGCATGGACAACATTTTCCTAACAATGACACCACCACAGCAGCTGTGAAAAACTGGGTCACCTCCACTGGTGCAGATATTTATAAGCATGGCTTGCAGGCTCATAATGCATAACTAGTGGTGGTGATTATACTGAAAAATAGTGCTTTGTAGCTGAGACTTTGATCAAAGTGTTATTGTTCTCTTTGTACCTGTTGTTGTTCCAATGGATATAAATAGGAGGCATTACTTTTGGAGCAGCCTATATACATCTTAGAATAAAATAGGCATAACATAAGTGAGAAAAATGGAAGTTTAGCCAACTTATGAGACATTTCTTTATTCTTTCTAACTTATTTATTTACTTGATTCTTAAATTATTCCATGTTTGGAAGGCATCTGCTATATTGTGGGCGTTAGAAAACAAAACTTACAACATCATCTCTTCGAACAATTTTACTCTTGAATCAATTCACTACAATTTCAGATCAGTAGCTGTAAATGATTGCTCACTTTCAGACTTAAACTGTTCTCTCTAAGAATGGAACATGGTGCAAAGTAATCAGTGAAACTAGGAAAAAGATTTTCAATTTACCTAGAAGCAAACTGATAATGAGCACAAAGAAAGGAAAGAAGAGTGTTGGGAAAGAAACACGATAACCTGTCAATACAAATTTTGCTCCTCAAATTAGGGGAAAGAAGTTCTCAGCATTTTTTCAGCCTTATATGAAATAAACAGTCTGATGTACCATATGCAATGAGAAATATTACTTTAAGATAAATTTATAAATAATGCTAAAAATACCTAGTGGTAAGTGTTCTAAATACTCTAAAGAAATGAAGAACCAGAAAGAGGCAGGCTCACGTTTGTCAAAATGATTGTCAACATTCTGTGAAGAAAACGGTAATAAATCTGATCACTTGATATGATTTGAGGGAGACACGCATATTTTTGTAGTAACTTCTCATGAGTTCGCCACTTTAAGGAAGTTGCTGCTCTCTGTTCCGCTGTTGTCAATGCAGGAATCAAGTCAGGAATAGACAGTAACTAGAAATAAAAATATAAACATAATTTTACACCTTCTATCTGTATGGCACATTACTAAGCTTTAAAAACAAGGCACAACAATGTAAGGAAGGAAAGATTTTAAGCGGTCCACTACTTTCTCTACTCAGACAGAATCAGCTACACTGTGACAATTTCCAGTAGGTCTCATTTCTTTTAATAAAACCTGAACAAAATTACATAGCCTTTCATAATGGTAAGTTCTATTGGTAACTACTCAAAAATCTGTTCCAGCACCTAAATAAATACACCTTCACTTCCAGCCCCTTCATCTCACAGAGAGAAACAACTGATCAGTGTTCCCTTTGAAATATCCTTTACAGCTATGAAGACAAAAACAGCCCTCCTGTCTTCTCATTCTCAAGCCAAATAAATTCCTTTTTTCTCCTCAGCTCTCAAACTTCGCAGTTACTCTTCTCAGCTTCTCACTTCATTCTGAAAGGAATTGTGCACCTTTTCTCATCAGGAGGCAACGATTCTATAATAGTCGAGATAAGTTGTCTTTTGAACTAAGCTAAGTGAAATATTCACTACCACATTTGACACGCACTTGTCACATACATAACATGTTTACAGATGTAATCATCTGACAAATCCACATTTTAAAACACAGCTTCAACTTGTGTCCAAATGAGAAAAAAAAGACTTTCAGTTCTTGTACTGCTGGAATATTTCAGTTTTTCTATACATTTCGGAAGTATGTTTAAAACAGCATTTTGAAACAAGAAATGATATTTTACATTCCATTTTACATGTTAGGAGTTCCCGAATAAACCATCATCCAGAGCCAAATAAAATTAAATCAGCAAAGTTGAGAACTGAATTCAGATCTCTGAAGTCCTAATTCAGTACCTTTACCTCAGGAAATATACTGCCTCCTGCCAGCAACTATGTCTGAAAATGGCAACTGTAGGTAAATCCCACATCAATATGCAAAATAAACAAATAAATAACTGGCATTAACAGTCACTCATTTAAAGTGAATCCAATTTTTTTTAATGTTGCTAATTTTGATTCAACTTAATGACTCTGTTTCAAAATCTGATCTATTTCAGCTAATCTGTGTTTAACTGGAAAAAGAACATAGATATGCTGCTCATTCTTATACTAAATCCAATCTTTCAAAATATTTTTTACAAGCAAAAAATATTAATAAAAAAAAAAGCTCTGTAATTCCCCAGAGCAGAAAATGATCAAGAATGATCCTCACACATCTGAAAAAAAACTTTCCTACTACCTTCCATTTACATTCAGAAAGTAAATTATGAAACATGAGAATACTCACCTTGCTTTCTGATCCACTGTTTTCTCCTCCATTAATCATTAGTTCAAGGATTTCAGGAAGGTGACCTACCAGAGCATCTAAAACCTATTTAAATAAAGGCTGCGTGAATGAGGTTTATAAATTAATTTTTGCCAATTTATGTCTCTCACCAATAATATCCCTGCTGACATCTCCTATGTTATTGCTCTTTTACATCAATGCAGGAGATTTATTTTTTTGTTTTTAAAGATGCATATTGTATCTACTTGTACTAATGAGGACTGGGATTTAAAATTGATATTTTAATATAGAAATGGAAGTATTATAGGTTTCATATTAGAAAAATAGAATTATAGCTTTGATTTACATCAATACCACACAGTGATTTCTAAAACATTCACAGAGTACAATATTTAAAAATGAACATTCATGCATTCTAAAAGATCTGTCTTTCACAGATGGTTAAGTAACAGTCTCAACAGCCATGAAGAAATGTATTTTGGATATTTGCCAGCTAAATCGTAAAAGCATTTTTTCCTGCCTTAAGAAAAATGACAATTCAATAAATTACAACAGAATATTTAGCCTTTACTAGTGATATAGTAATTAGTAATGATCTCACTTTCAAAGGTCACAAACTAGGTTTGAAATGAGACTATAAAATATATCACTAAATATTACTTGGTACCAATCTGGATTTCTGTAGCACTGAATATTTTTACTATTTAGATAACTCAGAAATTTTTCAAAGTCACCAGCTGCTTCTGAGTCTCAGCTTTCCAGTGCTGGAGCTGAGAAATCTTTTAAAATGGGTCAGAATTTCATAAGCTATAAGTAGATGTTCTACAAACATTCTTAATTCCCTTGAGAATGCATAACAGAAGATACCAAAGTAAAAAGCAGCGCGTTAAAGGAAAATTCAATTTGCCATGCCATATCCAAAGATCCTCCAGATAGAAAAGCAAATAAATAATACCAGCACTAAATGTTTAAGTACTGGTATCAGAGGAAATTCCAACTTTGTCACAAAAAAAAAGATCAATCCAAACAATTCTTGCTATACTGTCTGTTAAACATACTTAAGTGATTAATTCCTCACATAGGTTGAAACCAAAGCTCACTAAATTCAACCATCTCAGGAATGGCCAGAGATTCTGCACCAAAATCCTTTCTAAAAATGTTGATCTTTGAACCACACACAACTTCAACTCTTCTTTGATTGGAGAAACATAAATAAAAGAAAGTAAAAAAAAAAAAAAATGGAATGTTGACAATAAATATTTCAATGCGGTATCAAAAGCAAATACTTCCACATAATCTGTAAAGTAATAAATAATAAATTAACAACACATTTAAAATGAATGTTCTGGAAAGCAAACTAATGCAGTGTGGGTTAACTGAATCCAAACACCTTACTTTCCTCCCTTCTATTCACGGAAGGCTTGCATCCTTAGAAAGAGCGCAAAACAGAAAGTTGCTCATGATTGTGAGCAATTACTGCGGAGTTCCTAAACATCAATGTGATCTGCTTTAGTGTAACAAGCAAAATTAAGTTCCAAAGAAAGCATATTACCTCCAGTGACTCATCCTGTAATAGCGTAACCAGTTCTTTTTGAATTGTATACACACCAGAATTTAAAAGCTTAGCAACCTAAAACATACAAGGAAACAAACAAAAAAGGCAGTAAGATAACAAGGTAAACCATACTTCAGTTCCGTGGCACTGCAGCGATTACCCTACATGTGCATACTTGTCAGCAGAACAATTTTTTAGTATCAGCCTTCTAAAGTCGTGTACTTCCCTGTTGATCACACTAAAAATATGCTTATAGAGAGAATATGAAACAAGAAACAGACCTGTTAGCTAACCTATAAATATGGTGTTAGTCTTAGCACTATGTCAGACTTTCCAAAAAAATTTTAAGATTTAACTGCTTAAAGTTTTCATTCCTGAATTATTTGTTTTGTTTTTCTTTTGATTCCTAAATCACATATAAACTTCTAAAAAATACTAGAAGTTCATCTCCAAATTGCAAAAATAGTTTTATAGCAAGTTTGAGGAAAACCTCAGGAATTAGATTTTTGCCATAGTGCATATTTAGCTTATGACTTTTGATGGTTTTCCTTGTTTATATGAGCCAATTTAAGATAATATCTTCTATAATCAAGATTAAACTTCAAGGAAACAGCTACAGGCAGCTTTGAAAAACATACCCAGCCATCAATGAATGCCATAACTTACTGACATCTGGCTGCCATGTAGTTGCTTAGATATGGTTTTAAAGATACACTGACTGGCACTAAATGTAAATTCAGACTAAAGTATAACTTTACATGTTTTTTTTTTCATGAGCTAGAATATTTTATATATATTCAGACAGAACCTTAGAAGTATTACATATCTGACAAAACATTATGTAGAATGATATCCTAACTGTATAATCTCGATTATTAGCTTAGATTATCATTTATTAAGAGAAGGCATCAACAAGCACAGAGAAATGGAAACCCATCCAAATTTCTTAAGATAACAGAAATAAAGCTGCCTCAGGCCTCAGAATGGGCTGCCCAGGAAGGTGGTTGAGTCACTCTCCCTGGAGGTGTTCAAGAAATATTTAGCTGTTCTACTAAGAGACATGGTTTAGTGGTGAAATACTGGAGGTAGGTGAGCAGTTGGACTGGATCATCTTGAAGGTCTTTTCCAATATTAGTGATTTTATGATTCATTTATTTCTCTACTCTTCATTCAAATACTTTCACTGAGCTAATAGTTTACAATTTTCCTCATCTACAAAATGGCATAAAAGGCTAGTTTTAGAATTTCATTACTAAGATTATTTGTAAAACACGATGAAAATCTTGATGATCTCTGATATGGATTGCAACAGAAAGTGTGTATACTCATTTCTGCAATTCACACTGTATTGCTAATAATATGTATGCAGTTAAAGATTTTTTTGAAATTTTACAAAAATAATACAGTAGAACTTATGTAAATTGAGTGGATAATAAGAATATATGTGCTTTTAGATCTGCATAGTTTTCCAAGTACTTTCATATTAAATTTGAGCGTTAGACTTAAAACAAGCAAATATCTAAGATCTAAAAGATCTAAAAATTTTCTGGACCAAAGTGACAAGCTCTTTTTCTCCTGTCTGTCTCATTATTTTATAATAGCATTCAAAATCTTCAAATAATCTAATTACTACAGTCACTTTTGTTAGTCGTACTAGACTATCTTTCATTTCTTTCAGCTTTTGCTTCTTAACTTCACGGTACAGTTTTGTAGACAATGTCGCACAATAGGCTAAAGTATTTATGGGCTATAATTACATATTAGAAGAGACTGAACACTTCTGCTGAAATAAATCATTTTAGCAAGTTTTTACAAGTCTTCTTCTATAGGTTGAACAGTCACAAACATGAGCTTAAAGAACAAAACATAAAATAGAAACACTTCAGTACCAACAAAGAATTTTTGTAGACATACTTCATAGAAGCTTATGGCCATAGTATATCTGACTGGAACTTCAGGATCATGACAAAGGCAGAAGAATATAGAATACAGTTCTAAATGGAAGTTCTTTGGGTCCACAAAAACTATCATGGCCTGTGGAAAAATAAAGTCTTCTATTAACTGTACTGCTAATTAGAAATTATCAGAAAAAAATACTGAGTTACAATGAGTGAGATACTTGGAAGTTAACAAGTTGTGATTTTAAAGACAAAGTGTGACATTTTTGATGGCTGTGTCAAAACAAGGCATCAGACAAGTTAAAGAATTAAGGACTAAATTGGTTATACAGATCTTCCAGACTGCAAGCTTTTTTTTTACTGTAGACAGATTAAAACCACAAGCAATAAAAGCTGTTTTATAAATAACATTTCAGTAAACTAGCAGAAGCTGCAACTGAAGACCAGAGCAACACAATGTTTTCGCAAACACTAAAGTATCTGAATCTCAACATAACTGTGTGTGTACATCACTTGTTTTTGCTCAACTAAACCAACAGATTTCTACTACATAGTTGGTGTTATCTTTAAAAGGTAGAATAAAAATAACCCATTTATTGGCTCTTGGTACAAATTTAGTTTTTTTAAATATAAACACTGTATGTCAAAATACAAAGTAGATAAGCAAAAGCATAAGTGGCAGATTTAACGACCTCATATAAACTTGCAAATTCTTTTTGAATCCAGGAAGGAACATGATTCAAGCATTAATTTAATCATTCAGACTCAATCCCCAAGTCCTTGCATTCTTCAAGACATACAAAAAATGTGAAAAGCTTTGGATGATTTGAAATTGGCTACCCTGTTTCACAGGCATATTCTCAAGGACTCTGTGCTAATTGTTTGGAGAAAACAGACAGTAACCCTGTCTTTGTGGAGACCTTATTGCTCTCTTCCAATATCTGAAAGGTGCTTGCCTTTCTACCTGAAAGTGAGAGTGGAGTTGGTCTCTTCTCACTGGTAATAGGTGAGAGAACAAAGGGAAATGGCCTTAAATTGCACCAGGGTAAGTTTAGGTTGGATATCAGGAAAACCTTCTTTACAGAAAGGGTTGTTAAGCACTGGCATAGGCTCCCCAGGGAGGTGGTTGGGTCACCATCCCTGGATGTGTTTAATAACCGTTTGGATGTGGTACTCAGGGACATGATTTAGCAGAGGGCTGTTAGGGTATATGGGTAGGATGGTTAGGTTGTGGTTGGACTCAATGATCCTTAAGGTCTTTTCCAACCTGAGCAATTCTATGATTCTATAAAAAAATGAAATCAGTTATCTCTTGAAACAGTAATCTCTCAGTCAAAACTTTCCAATAGTTTTTTGAGAAACTCCAAAGATGAATTTTTCCTGGAAACTTTTTTGTTCAACCTCTAATTCAAGATGTTAACTTGAATTTTCCAGGGAAGAGCAAGAATCTAGCTAATAACAGACAACTGTTGTCAATACCTTCTCTGTCCTTCCTGCAGTCCTATTTTGTGAATTATATGCACAACACAACTTAGTTAATCTGAAATTCATTTTACTTACTGGAAAATTGTAAGCACAGTTTTTCCTCACTGAAATATACTTCTTTTCCTGTTCCAGAGTTTGGAGTTGTAGCTGATTATCATTGTGTCCATTTTCCTGCTGTAAGCCCAGTGTACAAAGCTTCTTATAAAATTCCAAAAACCGTAAGTGCTGCTCAGGAGTAAAAATGCCTCCAAAATTAAAATAAGAAAAAGATTACTCTTCTCAATATGCTATTACTAGTGCTCAAGAAACAAATACCATTTGCAAATCTATCAAGTTTGCCATGTTGTGTTCCCTGTATCATCAGCACAAATTAGACAGGAAAGATGATTAAAGAAAAATGGCAGCTACCTACAATGGAGTGAATCTTGATTTCTGTTTATGTAATTCTTGGAATAATCAAGAATTTAGCAGCAGGACTGCAAATATAATTTTTTGTTCCACCGACAGTATTTTCATTTTTACTCCATTTTCGGATCTCTGCAGAGGTCAGTCACATGAAGACTGCTTGCTCACAGAAAGTTGAAAAATTAGGCCACATTGCAACAGATGGTAAAGAGTGTAAGAATGAAATTATAGAATGTGAACTGAAAAGCAACTAGTAAGATGACTTCAAAAATTTAAAAAGGTCATTTTGTAAGTATACATTTATAAGCAAATAAGCAAGGAAAAACTGAGATTTCTACTCAAGACAGAGGAAAGCTATCACTGATTGGTACCAAGAGACTAAAATTCTTAAAAAAAAAAAAAAAAATTCTCAAACTTTGCTAGAATAATCAGCTTCAATACAATTAATAGGATCACCAAAGATGCAAGCTCTAAGAAGAGAAGGAAAAGGTCGGTGAGTACTTAAACCATGCGAGAGGTATTGAAATGTGCAAGGACAGATGAAAACCCTAGCTGATGAAATCATGAGTGCCATATCAGACTGGAAAAAGGCAGAAGTGATACTGGCATTTAACAGCTGGAGAGGGGAAGAGCAAGAAATATAATTTTAGATTATTCAGATAAGTGTTTAAAAAAAAAAATGGAACAAAAAAAAAATATCACAAAATCTACTTGTATATACCGAAAATGAAACAAGAAAACAAGCAACAGTCAACACAGCAAAAACAAAACATCTCAAACAGATTCCCTTTCCTTCTAGTACTGGTTAACAGGACCTGCAAATAGCAGAAGATTCAGTAAAAGGGCTTGCCTGCTGACATTTTCATAAGCAAAGAGAGATCTGTAAAGTTGCTTCAAAATTGCTTGATAAGAGACAACAGCAGGTACCATGCTTAGTCAACTACGACAGGAAAGACTAAATAGACAACAGTTTTTTTAAAGAAAATAAACAAAACCCCAACTTCAGAGTTACTTCTGTCCATAGCCTGCATTTGAACAAATAACAGTAAACTACAGCAGACTGCTGGGGAAAAAGGAAACAAACAGACTTTTTCTAAGTGAACAATATAAACAGCAATTTGGCTTGCAAGACATGTGAATGTCTTGCCCCTTCATTTTGTTCAGTTCTTCTAAGACGTAACAATTCAACAAAATGTGAATTAGCTGGACAGAGTTCAGAGGTGTAGAGAGATCAGCAATTAAAGTCAGTCAACCTGAAGAAGACTGAGAATACATGATAAAAACAGAATGGACTCTTCTAACTCTGAGGTTCTGTAAACAACACTTTGGCACTATAGAATAGCCCTTTCAGGTTATCTGTAGTGAAGCAGCTGTCACCTTGACAGTCTCAAACCTGACCAATAAATTATCTTCTCTAAGATCTGCAAGAAATATGAAAAGGCTTAAGAGTCCAGGAGGAAATTCTCTACAGCTTAAATGCGTGTGCTGCCCCCTCCCAGGTAAGTTCTGTATAAAGGATAAAAGTGGGCAGAATGATAACAGAAAGATCTTTCATGCACAAATAGCTGACATACAGAAAACAAGAACTATGGGTACAGAATGGGTCACAGCTGTAGCTGGGAATCCACATGCTGTTAGATCTCCATTCTCCCCTGAAGTTCCTTATGGGCTGCACTTTTTCTTTCACACCTCAAAAAAAGATATCAAGCACAGAAGTGAACATCATACTGCACTGTCAAAAACTACTAGTTTCAACAGTTCAGTCATCCAACTCAGATGAAGCAGAATAACCAACAATGTATCAAAATAAATCAGTCAAACCAATAAATAAAAGCCACCATGCTTCCACTTCTGTCCCTCTTTAAACATAAAAGATCGATAAACCAATGGATACCTTAGGTGCAAATTCACAAAATCCAAAATTTAGCGGATAGATGATTTCAGACTTGTAGTGCTGTATTTTCTCTCTGAACTATCATCTCATCCAATTAACTGAAATCTGGGTATCTTTCCAAGTGCTTTAAATTTTCTGACCTTCCCTCATTTTTATTTTTATTTTTAAAGAACATTATATCATACCATATAATCCATTGCACAGTTTTCCCAAATGGAAAGATAAGGAAACTAGGATGGATTCATCTGCTTTGAAGGACTTTTCACAGAATGATTTCACTAAAGGGAGCACAGTTTGCCTCCTATCATCTGAAAGACAAAAGAGACTTTTAAAGTTAACCACTTGTTATGAAACAAGTAAGACCTAAAAGACCACACAGAGTGGGATTCTACAATGAGTTACAAAAAAATATTCCTCACGAGTCTTTTTGACACACACTCATTGAAGGCAGAAAACAGGAGGCAGAGTGATGAATATTACCACTGTAGAAAGTCCAGATTTTTCTGTTCTAAATCTTTGTGTGTTTTTAGGAAAAAATTACTTACCAGTAAAAAATGGGACATTTCTTATGAATAAATGAACATCTACTAACTTCTCTGTTCATCAAGAATACAGGGAGTTAAAGAATGCAGCAGTACTCTAGCAATAAGAATTCCTACAACAGTATGAAGACAGTGAGGTTATGACCAAACATGACCGTGATGGTAAAAAGAAAATATGAGTCTGACAGAAGTGAATTTCTGCAACCTACTGAGGAAACTGCAAATCTTCTGGCAAACAATAAAGTCACAGAGAAACAAAATAATTAAGGGCAACAGAAATAATTAATGTCAAATACATCAAACAGTGCCACGCACTCTGTTCTCACACAAAATAAAGAGCAAATATTCAAAGAAATTGTTGTTTGGAATTATTTTAAATAAAAGCAATGTATTTTAAAATATTCAAATTTTAAATGGATTTGGATTTTTTTTAATAGTAATTTAACTCTCATATTCAGTAAATACAAATGGATGAACAAAGAATTTACGTTGACCTGAAGAAACACATTGATATTGTGAAAGAGAAACTCTAGGATACAGTATTGAGTCATCTACCTTGAAAAGTTTATCTTGTTAGCCATGAAACGAAACCTATGCAAACCAAATACCTGCAGACACATTCCTTGCTAACCTCTTAATTAATCTATTTTTCTTAATTTTTCCTTTTTCATAGCCAAAAGCAGTAGCAATTGGAAAGGTGGGAGAAAGATGGGCAGGAACAAAAAGAAGCAGAAACATGACGGTATCAACAGAATGGCTTGAGAATTTGAAAGCTAACCTACCAGCTTCCTTGCTAATTTAAGCACTAACTGCTAAAAAGTCCATTGATGACATTCTCCCCCAAATCTTATTTCTGTATGTATTTCTCCATATGGCTTATAAGCAGTCATGTATTTTAGTAATTCATCACCATGTTCCTGTAAAGTAAATATTTGCTCCTCACTTCTGTATCAGGACGTACAGTCAGTAACACGAGAGTGGGAGTGGGAAATACGGTGCAAAATACAGAGTTACTAATGAAGATAAACAACTGAAGAGGTTGGAAAATGTATAAAGAGCAAAGTGGCAATTAATGAGCAATGATTATCAACCACTCGTGGAGCTTACAGTACACTTTTTTCATATACATTATAGACAGCATCTTTCACGTACTTCACTCACTTCCTTGTACACCCCAATTTGTACAAAAACAGCAGAGAATACAACTGACATTGAGCCAGAAAAGCTGCCTACCATTGTCTTACACATAGCCCTGAAAAATTTGGTACAGACTGCAAAACAAGGCACTGCATTTACCCAGAATGTTTTCCTACAAAAAAGTAGACAGCAAACTCTCCTTAAAATTTGCTCAATCACTGCTGAACTGAATTGTGATGGGAACTCCATCACCATGAATGTGGACACCTCACCATCACTAAGAGTATCAAGGACAACAAAGAGGCACCCCTACATGTGAAGAATCATGAAATATTCACGTTAAAGGAAGGAAGATATTGAGCACCAGAAAAATTGCATGCATTTACATTTTCCACTTTAAATACAATGAAAAGCTTTATATAATACACATACTTCCTTGTTGCAAAGAAGAAAGCTTTCATTACCATATGCCCACAAGTTTACCGTGTTTTAAACAGCAATTGCTAATTCTTAGATCTCCTATATAGATTAGTTCTGCACACTTCAATTTATTGGAAATGAAGAATTATTTTTTGCCCCAAAATTTATGAATGTATTCAATATGTAACATTGCTAAAAACTGCAAAGTTTATTGACACACACATAAATTTCACATCATTGCTTCAGCATGGCTTCAGGAGCTGCGGTCTGTAGTTATGACAAGCTTTACTTAATTAAGAGGCAAAAAAACCAGATGATAGCAAACTAAACCCAAAACCAAACAAACAAAAAACTAGCCAAACCCAACAACAAAATAAACCCACAAGTATCTGAATATGTTGAATTAATACTTTGTATTATGCTATGTATAATAGCATTAAGTAAATACTAGCAACACAATACTTTATCACTTGTACACTAGTTTTACTAATTTGGTTTAATTTCATTATATTAGAATAAGAAAATAACAGCTTTTGTGGACACACCTGGTTCACCTTTCTTAAAAAACTAAAGCACTGCAAGACACAAAATACATAAAGGATAAAAGAGAAAAAATAAAATCAGAAATGTGTTAAAAATGCAGGTAGAACAAAGATTCAGTTACATTTATAAGATGCACTGAAGAGCTAAAAACTGGGCTACTAGGTCCAAATGAAGTCCTTACCTGAGTCAAACATATCAAGCAGATTCACTAATGTCTCAAAAGCTGCAAGGCGTACACTGCTGCCCTCATCTCTTGCCAGCTCTACTAATTCAGGAAGCACTACGTTTTTGGTTAGTTCTGTCCTGCAGATTGAGGCAAGGATTTAAAGAGAAAACATACAATAAATCAAAGTTGCAATCTCAAAACAGAATTCTGAAACTATCCTGAAATATTGAGTTAGTTATTCTTAGGGCGTTCAAGAAAGAAAAATTGACCGAGTTGTAAGAAAATTGAAAATTAAATAGAAATGTGCATTTCATCTCAAGACTTAAAATATGAAACTTCATCACTAAAAAAAGCATTCAAATTAACTTAAAAAAGATCAGAGAAAATGCAATCTGAAAAAAATCAAAGGAGTCCAGCTATTTCACTATGTCACTAAGAAAACTTCTGATCAAATATTCAGGAACTCCTCAATGGAATCCCAAATGAGTCAATTCCAAAGTCAAATGATTAAATACATGTCAAGTGGAACTGAAGCATCTAAAAATCTTACGCTTCGAAGACCAAAGATGAGCCTTCTTTGCAGAGGGTAAGCAACTGCTGCTCAGAGAACATGAAGACTCCTCACTCACCCTTAAAAACACTGGCTTTTAGGCTTGTTTTAAAGTTGTAATGAAAGGGCATCATTAAAAGAAGGAATGAAAGACTTTCAATATAGAAATTTCTTTTTCTTTTTTTTTTTTTTAAATAGAAGTCAAATTTCTAAGTGTTTGAATTTGTATGTATTCAAATTAAGAAGTCCGCTTTGTTGTGTTCTCATGAACGAGCTCTTGGTCTGCCCAGCCACTAGTGACAACTGTTGTAAGCACCACAATGGGACTTCAGCAATTTAAAACAGCCACAAATATGGCCCTCAGTGCTTATAATACTGTCCAAAACATAAAACTGCAGAGAAAAGCTGATAAAATTATAGACACGGGCATTAACCAAAATGGCAAAATCTAAGGTGTGTTTTACGCTTTGAGCAACTGTATGCAGAAAATTTAGACTCTATCATTTCAGTCACAGTTTTTAATATAAAACTAAGCACAATCTCTAGGCTGACATTTTAACAAATAAGAACACCCAATCAGACCATTCCTTACATAAGTGAATACAAACATTTTCAGATTTTACAAGTAATTAGCACCAGCTAATTGGCGTCTTGCAGAGTTTATCAGCTAAATAGCATTCCTCCAAACAGATGATTAATCATTTTTTTAGATTTTTTTTTTATATTGTATCACAAGAAAATCACATGACAATTTAGTAATAACATAATTAAACAGTAACAACAGGTCTTGAATCTGCTGTCACACTGTGCCTTCATCACATACATGATCAAGATGAGCAAGAAAACGTGCTCATTTCCATTGTTTTGTCTTTATTTCCCTACTACCTAATCATCCTCAATGTAAAACACAGCAATAGTTTACACACTGAAAATACAGTTTGCTGTCTCTATGACCTTAAAGTATCTAAATCATTATGATGAGATCAGGCAGAAAACCGACAGAGAAAGCAATGTATAAAGACACATAAATAATAAAAACAGTGGAGAGGAAAGAATTAAAGAAAATCATTCAGAATGGACCACTAATTGACAGTTATGCATTTAGCTCTATTAAGCCCCTACATTAAGGCTGGGTAAATTGCCAGTAATGCTGCCATTTGCCACTGCATAAAGCCCATGTTGTTTTTAGGCTTTCCTCGCTCAAGTATAAGACATGCAATTTGATTAATTTTAAAGACGCTCAACAGCATGCAGAAAATGTTATTTCCCTTCCAAAAAAGTCATTTATTAGTATAATGTATTGCCTTCTTGTTACGCACAAAAATATTTTTTTTGTTTCTTCTTTCTTGCTCTTAGAATATCTTGAAATTAAACAGCATTAGGAGGAGGAGTGAGGAAAACAATATAAACGCAACACATTGCATTCTTATTTCAACACTTGTCTGCTCATGTATCTATCTTATAACAAAACAGCTGAGAGCAAACACACAGATTCACAAAAGTGCTGCCTAAAAGCTACCACATTTTCTTCTCAACAGACTGAGTCACAGGTCCAGAAAATCCATGCAGCTCTGATCTTTTTAAAACACTAAAAATTTTCCAGTCATATGTGAAAGCAATGCTCTGTAACCATATCCATATTCTAGATGAGTTATTTTACTCAAAATAGCACTTACATCGTTATATATATTTACATCAAAATATATATTTTGCTTTGCTATTGGTCACAAAACATTTTCAAACACAGATTCATATGATTGCTTCACAGCTCCTGATTATAGCAGAGGTTAACAGAGAAATCCATGGACATGTAGACTGTATCACATAAGGAAACAGCAAAAACAAACAAATAAAAAAAAATCCATACATAGCGTTTTTAAACAAACAAGAAAAAAGGAAGGAAGACAAGTAGAGAAGACAAGAACATACAACACAGGGAGGGCCAGAGGACAAACGTAGAGGACCATATCCCAGATGAAGGCACAGTATGGAGGAAGGAAAAAAAAAAAAGGAAAAAAAAGACATGTTCTGAAAACTTATTTTCACAGCTTTCTTTGTTTTGGTGACATTGAAAGATTTCTAATATGACAGTTGCAACAACAGTTCCCTACAAAACTAGAGTTCTGGAATAAGACAAACCACGACCAGCCCCTGAAAATACACAGAAGCCTCTCCTTTTACAAATCTTTAGTCTCCTATTAAACAGAACTCAGTCTTAAGATACAGAATTGTACAAGAGATACATACGTGCAGTAAAAATAAATGTGATTTCAAATTAGTTAGTACTTCAGTGCAGTAAAGTGTGTGTTAAATTTTCAGTTCAAAATTATCAACCAATTCAGCCTTTCTTTTCCTCTAGCATACGTTCTTTCAAAACCAAAGCTGTTCAATATGGAAAAAGTTACAATGATTTACCATTATAAAAGAAATTAAATTCAAAAGCAAATTAATAATACTACTTAGTTATGAATAAAAATGAATAATACTGTTTTCAAATTCATTCACAATCTTTGAGCTTTTGAAGGGCAAAGATCTTGCAGTAGAGCTGCCTAAAGCATAAATATAAAATTATTCCATACACAATAAAGAAAAGTTTACCTGAGAACCTAGAAATTACTGTTCTGCATGACTTCACCTAAACAAAGTGAAATTAAGTGCATTACCACAATCCTTTGCTCTTGCTGTGAATATCCATTCCTACATTCGAGTACACTAAAACACAGACTAAACCTGCACTTTTCTGATATTTCACAGCTGAGAGGTAAATAGCATTGTTTGCAGGAATTTCTGGTGCTTTTGTGGTTTCCTGTTCATACTGCTTTTTTTGTCTGTAGTGCTTTGGGCTTTTTTTTGTTTGTTTGTTGATAGTTTAGCATCTAAATCACAACATAATTGAAAATTTTAAAAAATATTCTTCAGGCCCAGAAAGAATTTCCACATGCATGAGTGCTAAGAAATGGAAGTGCGTTTTTACAGTAGCTCTCAAATTACATTTCAGTTTCAGCCTCATCCCTGAATCTGCTCATAAATAAGTTGGAAAAACCAGAGGGACTACTGAGATTGAATCTATCCACCTTTGCAACATGGCACAAGGACACTCACTTCATTATTTCTTCAAGTCTGTAAAACCAGGTACTGCTTTTTTTTTTTTTTTTTTTTTAACTCCTGGCACAGGAAGCATTGTTTGTATGATTCAGCAGTTCTACTATCACAAAGAAATAACAATCTGAAAGTACAGAACAACCAACCACAATCTCTAAGAACAAAGTTGTACGCTCCAAATACCTTACTGAGAGTGCATGAATTCAGTTGGAAATCTTAAAAATAATTTTTAGGTTACCATTCCTATTTTCAATTTCGCAATTAGAAGAATGCAAGTTGTACTCACCCTATTCCTTGAGCTATATGTTCTAGTTGCCGACATATGCAAGTTCTTACTTCATACTCTACATCCTGGCACAGTGATTTTACCAATGGAAGAATCTCTCTTTTAACCCTAAAAACACAAACAACTTTGATTAATATATAGAACAAAAATATATAGAATCCACTTTATAGCATTCACATTTTATCTATATATGACTTCTAACACCAATTTTATTTTTTACTAATTTATCATGGATGGCAAATGATTTTTTGAAAACTTGAAATAGTAACACTGTACATTAGACACAAATATATACTAACAGGAAAAGGATTGTTTACAGTCACTGTAATTTGCTCGTATTTCACCCACTGTAGTCTACACTATGGAAATAGGAAGTAGGCTGTCCTCATTTATGGCTGTCCTCATTTAATAAGTATCTTCAGAAAAATTTTTGAACACACTGTAAGAATACCACGAATTATATAAATGGAAGTGCAAACTCCAATTAATCTTGTCCTTTTTTCTGAAAACAGAAGTACAGAATAAAACAGAAAGCTAATAAAAGGTTGCTTGTTGAGTCAGAAATCATACTGAAAAAATAGGACAGCTCTACTGATTTGGACATGAATTAATCTTTTCCCATGTATACCAAGGACATGCCAAATCAGCATTCACACACTGCGGTGGGTCTATGGATTGGAGTCACATTTGGTGACAATATTTTACTATCATAAGACTGAATAAACCCTCCAAAAATGTGCTGTACCAACCACTTGGTGCAGATAAGGGGTTCAGATTTACTTTCCCCATTTTGCACATATATCTACATGTGGAATTTAGGTAGACAAGATGCAAGGAAGAAGAGTTCTGAGGAGGTTTTCTCCTCATGATAATAAAATCGAAAGGCAATTGTGTTATGTCTCCACAAGTTGCAGAGACATTCACTGTCTTATTTTCTAGCAGTCAGAACAATAAACAAGAATGACATGAAAATGGTACCCACATCAATCTGTGGAAGCATATACAAGCTGAAGTTGCAAGCTGGTTTTGCAGTGAACATTATTACTTATTACTAGCTTGATAAAGAAATCTGTAAGAAAAACACGTGTTTTTTGCATAGTTTACTCTTCTCTCGGTGACTTTTGTCCACAAAGAAAAACTGATACATATTATGGAATGAAAACGTACATGCAGTCTACTCACATGTGAGCTTCAAATTTGTTAGCTAATTTTCCCATGATTTTACAACTAATTAAGCGTGACTGAAGAGTTTGAGAAATCTGTGCCTTGGAAACAAGTGGGTTCAGGATCTACACGAGGGAAAAAGAAGAAATGTCACAGGTAAATCATGCCTCCCCCTTCTTTAAAAATATTTAAAAAAAAAATAGAGAAACACGTATACTAGATGCCTTCTACTCCTCTCATGAAATTAATTACTACAAAAAATAATAATGCATTTTTACATTAATAGTCTACTGAAAACCTGCTTTTATTATTCAGTTAATTATAGCATATTGAACTGATATCTTGGCCCGAATAGTAGTTCACAATTCATATCACAGCTTGATATGAACAACACAGATTTACATCTGTCTACTTGTGTTTTTATTTTGAGACTAAGTTTGTATACGGATATTTATAGTTATTAGCTGGTAATTTTCACAACAGCTGTTCTGCTAACAACAACAAAAAATAGGTAGAGAAAGGAAAAGTAATGCTGAGGTTCTTTTTCATGAGTTTTCCTCGGGAAACATCAGCTTTAACGTGAAGCTGTGAAGCAAGAATTTCCCTTGATTATGTATAACTGGGGAAAGGTTTCATTCCTATGTAGATTCAGAAAACCTCTATGTTTAATTGGAGCTGTGCTGTCATTTGTTGGATCACCTCTATGGTCCCACAAACTAAGATGCGCAGAACTCCACATTAGATATACTGTTTTTGGCCCAGAAATAATCATGGAAATACAGGTGCCATGCCAGGGAGAGCATTACAGAGAGGGTTCTCCTGCAGTCTGCCAGAGTTCCTTACTCAGTCTCATTGCATAGCTCCACAAAAGGATAACATATATACAGGGCAGCAAAGTCTAACAACATTGTTAAAGCATTTTTCTCCTTACTAGCTGAAATTCTAAGGTGAGAAAAGTTATGCTCACTATAGTACTTCATAAACAAATATTTCATAAGTTATATGGAAAACAGTTTATTACTCATCTGATCTTTGAATATGAAAGCAAGTACACCACATTAGTAACTCTAACTAGGTTTTGGAGCTGACTGTAACTTTGTTTTTTTTACCTTTAGAAGCTTATTTTTCAACAGTGTCAGATTCTAATTACTAATTTTAATGAGTATTTTTAAACCACACTAATGATCACATATTTACAACTCTATATAGTTCTGAACACAGTAAAATTATCATTGCCTCAAAGCTTTTAAACTTAACAATAAAATACGAATTCTCAAAATAAAACTAAATAAATTAGTTGATTAAAGGGGAAACATTATGATCTATTTCCTTCTTCTTCCTAAAGACACACAAATGACAAATTAAGTGCATGTAGGGCTTCAGGTTTTTGGTACATCAAGAACAACTGAAATACACAATGAAATGCATCTCTAGCATTCGGTCCCATTCAGAAGAAATCCAGAATTTCTGTTTGCCACACATAATGTGATACTATCCCGTAAATCAAAACAGGATAGATGAAAATATGTTACTAAAAATAATAAGTGTAAGGGAAGTGTTACAAAACATACAAGCTTTACCCTCTGAAGAATACTAAAACTTTTCAAGGCGACCTTCCTGTATTGCTTTAGCACGTTACCCTCTTACATGTTCTGTAAGCACTACTGTTTTCACAGGCACAGAACTGCCACAAATCTTACCAGTGTGAATGAGATGACAGGGAACTACAATCTTTTATTTGCAGTTAGCATAAATGGGGACAAAATTTTTCATTGAGTGGGTGGTGAGGTGCTGGCACAGGCTGCCCAGAGAAGTTGTGGATGCCATCCTGGAGGTGTTCAGAACCAGGTTGGATGGAGACCCAGGAAGTCTGATCTGGTGCCTGACTGAGCATCTGGCAACCCTGTCTGTGGCAGGGGGATTGGAACTAGATTATCCTTAAGGTCTCTTCCAACCCAAACCATTCAACGATGCTATGATATTATTACCTCATGTCTGATAGTCTCTTTAGGTAAAGCTTCTATAACAGCAAGAAGAGTTTCTAGCCATGCGTTGCTGACACCTGTCAGAAAGAAATGAGCTATACTTTATGCTGTACATACAATGAGTATAAGAAAACACGTATCGGTTTTAAAAAATTATTTCTTGAAGAGATGACTGGAAAAAAAAGTTTCTGGAGAGGTCTCACTGTGACTTTCTAGTACCTAAAGGGGCCAACAGAAAAGCTGCAGAAGGACTCTGTGTCAGGACGGGACAAGGAGTAACAGTTTTAAAATAAAACTGGGTAGATTTAGACGTGTGAAGGTTGTGAGGCATTGGAGCAGGTTGCTCAGAGGGGTTGTGGATGCCCCATCCCTAGAGATGTTCAAGTCCAGATCAGGTGGGGCTCTGGGCAAGTGGGAAGTGTCACTGCCCATGGCAGGGGGCTGGAACCAGATTGTATTTAAGGATCCTACCTACCCATGCCATTCCTTGACTATATGATTAAGAAGCAAGATAGGTAAGAAGCAAATTCTGTTCATATTCCTCTGAGTTTTTAATTCTTAGAAGGGAAAATTATTACTCTGTTTTGAAAAGAAAATCTTTCTTATAAATCTTTCTAGTTTTATAAAAGGCCTTTTTTCTTTTGAATCCCCAAAACAGTGTCAAAGAAGTTAAGAGAAACGTAATTATCATAGAAGAAACATCAGCCCTTCATTCACAACTGTCTCCTCCACAGAATTCTGCTACTTAGTAGAAGTATGGACTCTGTAACAAGTTTTAGATTCAGTCCTTCAAATAAACTGTTTTTTATCATTTCAGTCAGTAACAACAATTACTTTTAAATATCACTGTGTACATGGTCAGCATGCATAAATATTTCATTTCATGCAAGTCTAGATATAAAGTTGCTTACTGCTTTACACAGTACTGTACTGTCACTAGGGAAACGAAACACACAAAAGTAATCAGTCACCATAAGCATAGTTATACAGCCCTGACCTGCATCCCTGTGTTCCAAGTTCTGAAGAATGATGTGTAGGAAGGAGTGGGAGTATGTATGAATGGACACCGATTCATCTTGCAGTACAGTTAAAAATGAAACAGCAGCTGTTAACTGCATTTCCACTCCTGCAACATGCAGCACCTCCTGTATAATTAGAAATTATATCAATTTAGAACACAAGGCAGAAATGCACTGAAAGAACACTAGAACTCAAAAACATTCATTTTAATAATCAGTATGCAAGAACCTGAGTAAGCTACAAAATTGGCTAAAAATTATTTTCTTTTAACAATTACATGGAGATATTATAATATCTGATAATATAACAATAATCTTTTTAGAAAAATAAAGTTAATTAAAATATATTTTCTGACTTTCAATTTCGCCAACACATAATAGTGGATTTTTTTACAATATAATCTGAGATGTAAGAACAGACCAGACAACAACCTCACTTCTGCTATTTGTGTATATGAATTATAAGAGATATTATTAAATCTGCAGAATGAAACAAAAGCCAACCTAAATTTAACATTTGTTTGCAAAGAGCTTGCAGGATTCATTCCAGGACATAGCATTTGTTGCAAGTATGAAGACATCTATTAGTTTCATGAAAACTCCATCTGTTTACTTCTCTAACTGTATCCTGCTGCCTCACAAGGAAACAAAATGCATTACCCTACTACAACATTACAACCATTTTACAATTGATTTCAAACTCTGTAGCAACTTAAAAGTCTGCACTTCCTATTCAGTACTCTATATACAAGTTTTTTCTCATTTTGAATGTGCTTGAGATGAAGTGCTTTCTCAGGTCACATATTAAAATATACTGATACTCTTAGCTAAAGGTTCAAGAAAACATCCATTAAGCACCTAAGCATTACACAGGTGAATTATGCTGAAAACATACAGTTTGCAGAGTCATCTGATAAATGATTAGTTGCTTACTTCAGAGTAGAACAAGAAAGTTTTCATTACACAAATGTCAACCAATGTGCATGCGCAAATGTACAGCAAATGCGTAACTTATAATTCATTATTTCTCAACAGCTTTGTTTATTTCTGCAGGAAAAAAAAAAAGAAAAAAAAAAAGGAAAAAACAACAACCAAGCACAAAACACAGCATTGTGGAAAATCCTGATGTAAGTACGATAAAATATTTGCATTCAATAACCTTCAGAACCACCCTCTTTTCTCCACAAACTGTCTTTGCTCCTCCACTGCTACTACATCCACAGCGAACAATAAAGAGCTATGGATTTTGTAATACAGATGTTGCTGAGCATACTGTTCTGGGATTTTGATTTTCACTTGTTCAAAAATACTTCCAAAATGATCAAAAGAGCTACATCCATACTGTGGATGATGACTTCACTGCACATCAGACTATAATGAACCAGACTATACAAATATTATTTGTAAGGTTTAAAGCTAAAAGGAGCACTTAGACTGACTATTTATATTCCAGAAGCCATTATATTTCACTCTTTTCCCTCTGCTTCAAGCCCATTAACTTAAGTTTCATTTCATTTATCATCTAGAAAGGCATTCAGTTTAGATTTAAGATACCGCGTGATGAAAAACACACTGCTTTTCACAGTTAGTTGATTAAAGATTGATCATGTTTATTATTAACAACGTCTCCTTCATTCACCATTTTTCTGTCTTCGGTTTCTAAATCTTGTTTCTTCACACAGTGCTTTCAATTAAGTGTCCTTTATGCAGGAAGATACTTTTTTAAAGTAATTGAGTGCCTCCTGATCTGTATGTATTAAGATCTAATTCCCAGCATACTGTCAGATATTTTCCAGGCCTCAGGCCCTGATCATGCTAATGACCATATTTGGGTTTTTTCCTGCATTCTTATACAGAAAACTATGAACTGAAAACTGTATTTCCATAATAGATATTTTATTAAAGAAAGAGGCAAAGACTACCATGCTTCCACACTGGTATTTCCTGTTCATATATGCAAGAATTATTTTGTTGAAAAATTGAAGCAGAATTTTCAACAGCTTTTTTTTAATCTCAACTCTTACATTAATATTTTTCCTTTATACAAATGCATAAAAACAACAGTTTATTAACACTAAAGAAGCATAGCCTGAAAATGTCCTTGATGGAAAAACGTCAGCTTTGCAATATCTGACACAGTAAAAACAATAACACACGCTTTTTTCTGATTGTTGTTATTGAAACTGTCCATATTATGAACACAGTGGTTTGAAAACAATTTCTATAAGTAATCCACGTGATTTTCTACTTATTTTCCCTATACAGAGCTTTTCCCAACACATTCACACAAATAGCTTCACACAAACACAATGGTCTTTTAGCTGACAGCTTATATAAATTAGAAACAGGTTTAAATCAAAGTGGTCAATTGCATGAGACCAGGCCAGAAACTGCTCTAAAACAAAATGTTAACGGTACAAGTAGAAGACTGACAATACCCCGACAAACGGAAAAGGATAAAGATAAATCAGCAATTTGCTGTTATCAAAATAAACTTTCAGATATTTTGATAGCCAAAAATAATATACAGCCTTAGAATCACTGAAAACCACTCTAAAAAGCATGGTAACATATTCAGAGTCTTAACTCCTAACGTTGCCTTGTACAGCTATACATATAGCAAATAGGAATAAACATCTGCTTCTGTAATGCATTCTCATTTGATTGAAGCTGCTCCTAAAACCACATCTTAAATGCACTTTTTCATTTCTTCCACGTTATGCAAGGGGCAGAGGAGAAACAGATCATTCTTTTTCTTAAAATATCCCTTATACAAATAAATAGGTGTACGGAATTATTGTTTAACATTACATGGACAGCATGCATTTACCACAGCCAACAGTAGCTTACTAAAAATGTGGAGAGCAGCACATTAATCTTAGGACAGCTAAAAGCAAAGCATACTCTTCTGGATAGCAGACTGTCAGATGGTTGAGAACATAAAATTGAACCAGTGCGACTAGCTGGTCCTCAGAAAGAGCTCTCAAAAAGCTGTCAAAGCATTGGTAAATTTTCAGAACACATAAGCAGTATTATTTCTGCTTTCTTTTCCCATTTTAACACTTTTCAAAACAGATTCTACTATCTGCAATACTACTTAAGTTCAGTCAACTAATAGGGAAGATGCAATAGACTCAGCTCTCCGAGCAAGTTTGTAATATAAGTACTAAGGATTCTTTTTTGCCTCTTTAAAGTACTTGTACTGGTGGAAAAAGATGCATTCAAGCCTCATTACAAACAAACTTACTCGGATTTTTGGTAAAACTCGGCGGAGTGTTTCTGCAGGATTCTGTCGCATCAGGACAGGAAGATTTGCCACCACACTTGTTCCTTGGACATCCTGGCCAGAACTTCAAAAAAATACGTATACAGATTACTTTATAAGACTACTGCAAACTCACAACTTTTATTTAAAAAGAGAAAACAGCCCTCTGCCACCCTCCTTAGGTTATACCTATAATACATCAAAACAGGCATTATCTTTTTTAGATAAACAGTAGAAAACAGCACTAAAAGCATCTCAATCACAAAAGCTGTAATGCATAATTTCTAATTTGAATGTAATAATTTTTAGTGTAGCTTTGATTAAAAAAAACATACAAAAACCTTAAAGATGTGGTTTTTTTTTAAACTGGATGATCAAAGCAGTGATTTTATGGAAGCTTCTCTTTTATACAAATACAGGTGATAAAGCATATGAAGAAAGAAAATAGATATCATGTTAAAACAGAAACCTTTTGCATTTTTGAGGGAAATCAGCTGTATGTTATCAAACTTGATTAAAGAAGCATGCATAAGCTTGACTAGATTACAGATGTTTTACATTTTTCCTTAACCTATGTCTCTGGATGATATCCCACAATTTAAAGAGGAACAAAAAGAGGGGAAAAAAAAGAAAAGAAAAAAAGAAAAAAAAAAACTACAACATAAGGCAGATGGAAAGGAAATGGTAGGTAGTGGTAAGTATAGGTATCAATGAAGAAAATGCACAACATGAGAACAAAAACTACCCAAGCTGATAAATTTCCAAAATGGGATCCAAAAAGACAGGTTCAAGTATAACTGGATATCAAAATTAACAATAAAAATAAATATCAATACATCCTTTTCCCTGCTTCAAGGGATAAAATCTGTTTTTCTAAACAAATTCAGATTTGTTCCAACAGCTAAGAAGCTCTATTTTAAATAAGGGCATTACGCTCAACCATGCACACATGAGCATTTTTATTACAGTGTAACATCACAATTAATTGTGCCATAGTAAAACTACTTAAAAATATTTCCATTTACAACCCCCCATCCAATAGTAATTGCAAGTTGTCTTACTTGAACACATGAGCTCAACACTAGGTCTAAGCACACCAACTCATCACAATAAAGTAGATTCACACAACAATCTTCCAGTTCTGTTTTGCTACTTAAGTACATTAGGCAATACATAGTCAAGATGCAAAGCCTTTCTGCAGCATTTAGGGCTAAAAAAAGGTTTTACACATTGCACTAATGCTAAATAATCCCGAACATTTATATATTTCAAAAAAAAACTGAGGGGAAATTACAGTTATTTACAGGTAAATTCAAGAAGATTGATTTAAATCTGTTTTCTTAAGTGCATACAAATGTGCTTTTAAAAAACAAGGATGTTTGTATAATAAGCAAGAAGCAAATGTAAAGCTCTGGTTAATATCAATCCAGATGAGCATAGCCTAACAGAAGTATTTTATTCTCATTCAATCTCTGCAAGCTGGAAAGTAACATACACAACAGCTCACTTCTGTGCTAGGTTACCATCGTGCAGACAGGAGTAAGTACTGAACTCATTAACTGCAAACCATCACTATGTGTAAGGAACCTAACCTTTGAAAACTTCTGCCCCAACAAAAACTTTCCATTCCAGATAGTGGGAATCTTGCCATTGTCTTTAGGTCTCTCTTTTATTCATTTATATATTTTTTTTCTTTTTTGATGAAGTCTGTAAGTTAAAATCTTGTGATGAAGTCATGAAAATTTCAGATTTGCCCTAAGGCAATTTTCCTGTGAAGTCTGTGACCACGTATGTTACCACAAAATATCAAAATATTAAGAACCACATTTTTTTGTTAACTGAAATCAAAAATGTTCCTTTCTGATAAATCCATCTATTTCACATTTTCATACATAATTCACCCCTCTTCGTTCATCATAGAGAACATGATCTGAAGAAAAGCTAACAAAGTCAAGGTAAGCAGATTCTGAGTTCCATACCGCTGATTTATCGTTTGGCCTTAATACCACCTTAATACCAATACCTCAGTCTTGACCAATTTCTCTTCCTTTGCTTTCCATTTTCTTCACAGCAGTAGTGGTGTGAAGAATTTAAAATATCATTTTCTACGACTCAGTATCATGTGAAGTTCCTCACTCTTCTTGACTATTATGAAGATTGAGTAAAATATTTAAGAGGTACACTTAAATTCACAATGCCAGAAGCCAGTCACAAAACTTTAATAAACCAAGCTCAATTGCCTGCAAATAGGACTAACTTCAGATAGGTCATTTCAAGGTTCAGAAGATTTCACAGAGTACAAAACCAACATTTCCTGTATTTCTGAATATAGGTCCTTTTCCTCTTCCCATCTACCATTTTTGGTTGTTGCTGCTGTTGTTTATAAATATGGTATCTATTCTAACTGGAAAAAAAGTTATCAGCAGTTTTGTTATTTTTTAATCTTCTTTTAAGACTACTATTGATGTAAAATTAAGCTAAGGGGGTTTTCTTGAAAATGTCTAAGGAGCCAATTTTATGGCTTTTTTTTTTTTTAAGTGTTGTCTGTAAACACAAAATGGCTGACAAATTTTGACAGAGCAAAGTTAAAGCAAAACACTTATTAGCACCATTCAAAACCAGTGATAATGGATAAAAGTACAGATTTTCAGACTGATTATAATATTAGCATTCCTACAATCTTACTAGGAAACGCGTGCAAGGTCTCTCAATAAAAACACGTTTCTCAGTATCATCTAAACTCAGTGACAGAACAGCGTTATGTCAGCCACTGAAGAGGGATTTAAGTTAATAAATAATCTATTCACCGCTTTCATTATTGTTGCATTATTCAAAATTATGTTATTAGATATTTTAATGAAATGAATATTAAAGCCTTTCATCTGCATGGCAGATTTCTCTGCGTATTACATGCTGATTCCAGCTAAGTTTTAAAGCAAAATTGGGAAATCTACGGCCCCCAAAGTGGAAAAGGGTCACGGGAGAGGAGGCCCACATCTTTTACTGCAGCTTGCAGTCTCAGCAAGGAAAAGATGCATACCTTTATATAGTCCAGTAATAATATAAAAGGTCAAGGTAACTTGAAGAAGCTATATTTTCTGAATATTTCATTCAGTCTGTATCAAGGTAGAAGAAATTCTAACCACTAAAAAATACAACCAGTTTCATCAGTCAGAAATACAAAGAAAAGGGCAGTGTTTCCCTTTAAAACAGAAATGCTGAGCACTTGGTCTGCTGCCAATTAACAATGTGAAGCAGGAGGCATTTCAACACCTACACAGCCTGTAATTTTCCAACTGTGAAAGATTTTTCTTCTATTCCTACCAAAAAAGCTGCACCATAGATTCCTTCTCCTTTAAATGTTAAAGCCTTTAGGATTAAAGTGAACTATTGCTAAACATCCAGATTAAGATATTTTTGTAATAATAAATACTAAACAGTTATTCTCTTCAGTCAAATACTATTATGCGGGTGCTATTCCTTTATTAACTGTGCTAATTATAGAACATTAACAGAGCCCTATACTTAGTAGCAATTTAGCTCAATCTTTTTTGTGCAAGGAAAAACCTTACAGATAATACAATTTAAATACGAAACTTCAGAAGTCATCTTCTGAGCTCATCCTACAGGAGATCCCAGTGACTGTACAATGCTGGGAATCATCATCCTGGGATGAAAGCTCTCACACCGGAACACTCCCATCCTAATTCTCATCATCTCTGTAACACTGACCACTGTAAGCCAGCAATAGAAGAGCAACTCAACTACAAGGTTCATTAAAAACCTAGTACTTCTCTAGGGCAAAAGTAGTGCTGGGTCATCCCCCTTTAGCTCCTCCACTCATTCTTGCTTGTTTGTCTCCACCTACCCGCAAATAATGATGTCTACACTACATGAGACCACCTTGCAATTGGAATAAAATCCACTTAGAAATTATTTTTCAAAAATACAAGGGACAAAAAGATGATTTAGAGAACCAACATGGCTTCATGAAAGGGAAATCATGCCTGACCAACCTGACAGCTTCTACAACAAGACAACTGGCCCAGATGTTGGATGTTGTTTTAGCAAAGCTTTTGACACCAGCTCCCACAATATATTCATGGACAAATTAAAAGAAGTACAAGCAAGATAAATGGAAAATGCTGCAGGCTGAAAATTGGATGAACTATTGACCTGGCAAAGCTGCCAGTTGGAAGCCAGTCACTGGAGGCTTATCCTGGGGGTACATACTAGAGGCATTACTGGTTAGCATTTTCAGTAATGACCTGGATGATGCCACTGTGTGCACCTTCAGTTAGTATGCAGATGGTATAAAACCAGGGGTGGCCAATACCATGGAGAAACAGACAAACAAGGATCTCACAGAGTTCAACACTGAGAAACGCAAGTCCTGCAGTTACGTAGGAACAACTCCATGCACCAGTACAGGCTAGGTCCAAGGCCTAGGAAGGACCCTCATGTCTGATGGATGCCACATCAACCAGGAGCCAGTAACTACACTTGTGGCAAAGAAGGCTACAGCATCCTGGATGTATTATAAAGAACATCACCAACAGGTCAACGGAAAAGATAATTGCTCTGAGTCTCACAGACAGACCAGAGCTAGTCCAGTGAAGATCCACTAAAATGACTAAGAGATTACAGCATTTAATATTGTTCTTAGTGTCTAGTAACAGGACAAAAGACAAAGGGCACTGAAATACAGAAAATTCCACTTCAACTTTAATAATAAAATGTATATTAAAAAAAGGGTCCCTAACATCAGGGTTCTTTAAACACTGAAATGAGTTGCCAGGGCATACAGTGGAGTCTGTCCTTAGATATGTTCAAACCCTGAGGTCACGGCAATACCTTGAAAATACTGCCTTAGTTCACCCTGCCTTGAGCTCTCTAAGAGCTCTCTTCCAATTACGGAGAAAGGGCCTATGATTCTATTGATTCTAGACTATATGCAGGATACTTGTTTCCATCCATACAAGCAAATTTTCAAATTAGCTCCCAGCCAACAATAAGATTTATTATCTTTCAAGTAAGTACTTAAAATAAAGGCTTCAAAAGTTCAACTTGAGCTTAATTTTAAAAACTGATTCTGCAAAGTGAGAAAAAAAAAATTAAAGAATTTGTGGATACTTAATTAGAAATTCTTGTATCTGGAAAGGTAAAGAAAGACTACAGCTCCTTCTACAGCCTGAACAAAAATTAGCCACTGATTGATCCCCAGGAGAATGTTACTGCAAGGGAGCTTGAAAAAGAGGATTTGCATCTTACTCCTTTGCTGGCTCTAGCCTGCAAAAATACACTGACAGGAGCAGAAAAAACAACATTGTAGAGAGGACTGAAGTACAGTGCTTGAACAGATTTTGTTTAGTACTGTTACTTTGTAGTTCAGCAAAAATGATTTGCTAAATAGTGTTGAATCGAGCACTAAAACCTGTGCTTTGCGTAATTTAGTTTTACAAACCTAGAAATTCTGATGCATAACTGCACGGGAATACTGCACTAACTCATCATGACATCATTTTCTGTGCAAAATTCCAAAAAGTTGTGTCGGTCCAAATCTGCATTTGTTGGGGGGAAAAAAAAAAAGTTTATCTACTTTGATGAGTGAGGCATTCGAATAACATGAAGATACTTTTCAGTCTTATTCTTAGTTTTCACAAAATGCATACAGTTTAGGTTACTTTGAAAATATAAATCCGGTGCCTTAGATTTCACTCACAGAATTTAGGTACCTAATAACTCTGTTTTTCAAATTCAACCTGATATGGATCACTACTACAAAATTTCTTCTTTGCCTCATATAGTAAAATGTAGAACCCAACCAGAAAAAAATAAATGTAAAGGATGCATGATCAGTCATTGAAATAGAATGCCCAAAAGTTGGAGAGTACTTGGCGACATTCAAAACTCATCCAGACAAAGTCCTGAACAACCTAATCTAACAATAAATTAGGTTCAATTGGAAAGCTGGCACTGCTTTGAGCAAGCCATTCAAACAGATGACTTGCAGAGGTCCCTATCTTTATGCTTGATTGATTCATAGATAACCTCCTTCCCGTATAAAAGCTCAGTATCTGACATGATTTTGCCCTTTTCAAAATCCTTCAATAGCAATTGTATCTCCAGGATTTCTGTTCTCCAGTTCAGTGGTTGCCAAGGCAAACTAGAAATCCTGATAAATGTTTGTCAGTAATATAAAAGGTGCTTGACCCATAAAACTTCCTTAGATTATCTTCTTTGCATTTATTGCAAGGATTTTTATATAGAAGATTTTCTTATGCAAAAGAGGAGAGAGAGACTTAAAATTGCTTTTTAAGGACTACTCTTGCTAAGTAAACTAATGCTTTCACAATTTTTTTTTTTCTCCTAAATTTTACCTTTGATAGATTAATTTAAACCTTTGTTTCATTTTAAAGATAAAAAAGAAAAAAAATAAAATCCTGGGAACTAGAAAAATGTCCTAAAATTACAAATATTCACAAGTGATTGTCTTTCAAGCTGAATCCTCTTTGGATAAAACATCATCTTACATTTTCTTGAAGAATGCAATCCTTTCCTAACACTGCTCCAAGGCATATCTGAAATGCTGTAATCTTCCTCTTACTTCATGCTATCTACGGTTACGTTTCAAGCATACTTCTGTAAGCATAAATTATGTGAGTGTCTAAACATCTATTTGACATATTTAAGTGTATAATAAGCAGACCTAGTTCCAAGGAAGGATTTGTCATTTTATTAAAATAACTCCCTTTAATAGCCTCAGTTGAACAAAAGTTCAGAAGAATGAGTTGTAGAAATATTAACAGCTTTGAAATTACATATGCATTTCAAGTGAAGTTTTATAGACAACATAAGGGCTACAAAAAAACCTGTATATTATCATCTAACATGCTGTAGTGACAAATAAAAGTAACTGGAATCAGTTTTATCACTAGAAATGTGAAGATATTTGGGATGTATCTTATAATTATCTTTAAGAATATCATAGAATGGGCTAGGTTGGGAGGGACCTTAAATATCATCTAATTTTAACCGCCCTGCTGTGGGCTGGCTGCCCCCCACCAGATCAGGCTGCCCAAGATCCCATCCAGCCTAGCCTTGAATACCTCCAGGAATGGGGTATCCACAGCTTTTCTGGGCATCCTGTGCCACTGCACACTCCCTGAATAAAGAATCTCCTCCTAACATCTAACCCAAACCTTCTCTCTTTCAATTGAAAGTCATTCCCCACTGTCCTATCACTATCTACTCTCGTAAAAAGTCGGTCTCCCTCCTGTTTATAAGTTCCCTTTAGGTTCTGTAAAGTCACAATGAGGTCTCCCTGGAATCTCCTCCAAGGTGAGCAAGCCCAACTCCCTCAACCTATCTTCACAGGACATTCTTTCATCATCGTGGCCCTACTCTGGGTCCACTCCAACAACTTCACATTTTCCTTGTGCTGGGGGCCCCAGACCTGGACACTGTACTCCAGATGGAACCTCACAAGGACACAGCAGAGTGGGAGAGTTACCCCTCTCTCCCTGCTGGCCACCCATCCTTTGATGCAGTCCAGGATACAGTTGGCCTTCAGGGGTAAAAGCCCTTGGTGGATCCTTTTCAAAAAATAGTGTAAGAACTAAAAAAAACACTTCTCATTCATACACACATTTGCATAATTACAAATCTTTGTATCATATCAGCTATTCTATGTATCTTAGGTATTAAATTCCAATAGCAGAGCTCCTAAGCTACACGCTGCACTATTTTCCATAGTCAGAACACCTTTTCATGGCCACAAATTGCTATGGAAAGCATGTAACAACCTCAGAACTAATTGAAACTGTTCTAGAAACAAATAGCCTTTTTCTGTAGAAGGCATGTTAACATTTTTGTACACCAGCCTTCACATTCAAGAAAACAAGGGATCACCCTAGTTGCAAGATTCTGGAAGAAAGATACAAACCAGACCGAACTACGCTCAACGATCTCCAGAAGATAGTGTCCAAAGCAACAAGAAGCAGCTTTGCCCATCAACAACTCCCACCTTATCGCCAAATCAAACACAGAAGAAACTCCTATTATTAGGCTTCTATAAATTTGCTGACAGTAAGATGGATCTGAAAATATAGCAGTTAACTAATGCTCATTTTAAATGAAATCAGAAGTCCTAGTAATATCCCAGTATGACCATCTCATTACAATTGGTATCCTAACACTTTTCTATTAAAAAATACAATTAAAACAAAAAAAACATCGCATTTTACAAAATCACTTTCTCAGTCTTCTACTTAGTAACTATCACTTAGTGTCCAGCATAATTTTAGAGCAAATATTCTACATGTATGAAAAGAAACAAAAGAAGAAGAAATCTGATCACACTACATTATCCACCTCTCCAGTTTATTCATTGCATCTCTCATAGAGATAGATATGTATTTATGACATGGAAGAAATAAATGCCTCAAATGACCTATGAAGTATTTAAGTCTTCTCAGAGTCTTCTTCAGCTTATGAGTCATTTTATTGTGAGGCATCGTACACATCAGATCCAAAAGCTCCCACTTTTATCACTGTGTTTATCACGTATACTCATCCCTCCCGAACATAACACATTTCATATTTTATCACTTCTACATTGTTTTTTTTTCATAGCAGCTCTAATCTGACACTTGTGGAAGTAGATGAGAATCTTGTCATAAATATTTAAATGTACAAACACCGTAGTGACTGATACAACAGAAGATATCACTTCCCTTCACCTCATCCCTCACTGTAAGTCTCTTTGAACTTTATTTAAAAATCTAACTACGCTATACTAACTCCATCAGCATACCATTAGGAAAAGCATATCACAGGTTAGGAAAGCTAATGCTACTGGTCTCTTTATCTGCATTGCTTCATCAAAAAGCAGAATAAGAATAAGCCAAAATAACAAACTAAGTTGATATATCAGATGTTTTAACTTAGACAAATTGTATGTGAAATGTATTCTGTATGCAAGTTGACTGTCTACTTCTGAAACGGCACAGTAAATTGAACCAAAAAGGGAAATGAAGGAGACAAGAAGAGATATTTTTAAAATGTTGATGCAGAAAAAGTCAGTGAATGAATGAAAAGCCACAAGGAAAAAAAAATGAAAATGGTACAGTCGTATTGAATTCAAGGGTTTGAAGCTATTTCTTATAGCATTTTCACGTGTAAGCAAGACAGATGTATCTAGAGAAATATTATAGGTAGAGGTACATATAATAAGCAGGGCTTCTGTTTCAGTTAGAAAAATCTGGGAGTAAAATTGTGAGCACTGAAAAAAAAAGCATCTGATATTTTAGAAACTTCTGAAGCTTCAGCTATAGAGGCAGTTCCTTTTTCTCACAGCCAAAGAGCTCAGAATGACTGAACTAAGAATGACATCAAACTGATAACACTACATTTTTACTGACTTATTGATATCATAGACAAAGAGTCTAGTGACCCTTAAAAAAAAATCATTAGAAAACAAAACACAGAACAACAAACTGAACCCTGACATAAGCTATAAGCTAGCTTGTAGAGTGCTGGTAAGACTTTCTTTTTCTGCATCTATTATTCAAATACTTTCAAATAGTACTGGACATTATTTCAGTCTGAAGCAGCTATGTACATAAGCAATACAAAGTCAAACAGCTGACTGTAGCACTGTTCCCTCATCCATCAGCAGCAACCACAGATCAAAGGCAACTTGCAAGAGGAACGTGCAAGTACCTAAAAATCACTTCAATTGATTCATGTTCTCTTAGGAAAGTAGGGCAAAATTCACCTTCTTGATTAAAATGAAGAATCATGTCTCTTAGAAACATAAAAGATTTCTTCCACTGATGGCATACAGCTTGGACTGGACAGATAACCAAAGCATATAAAAAAAAAATAAAAAAAAATCAAATATATATTACATATACACAGATAATTCATCTGTATTTACTTTCTTCTTAATAATCATTATGAGCACAGCATCAGAATATCCTTCCCCCCTACTCAAGCAAGTTTTTGTAATTATATTCCCAGGCCTGTCTTAATAATGTTCTCTACCTTCAAAATCAATTTTAAATTGACTCTTGCTAGACTATTTTTCCCCCTTCAGATAATTATATTTTAAATTATTTCTAATGGTACAATTATCCCAAAAAGTGTTTGACATTCTGCAATGGAATGAATAAATAAAGCATTTTCCACTAATTCCACCCACATTTACTAAAATTAGCTCAGAACCATCTCTGAAGAAAAGAATATATTTCCCTTTTCAATGCATCTCAAATATACTGAACTGCAAAGATCCTTTGTATAGTATATCAGTTTTTTATATAAAGTATATCAGTTTTAACTACCAGAATGCCTAGCATATCTGTTTACTATGCTATCATCAATATCCTTCAATGGAAGTTAAAGTAACACAGAAAAGGAAAATTAGAGTAAAAGGCAAGCACTGATGCAATACATTTTTTCCTCCTTTGATTGGATGATGGCAAAGAAAAATAAGATGCAGGAAATTGCAAAGGAAGGAATGGCACTGGGGGGGAGGGGTGGGAGGTGGGAGGCAGAACTCAGTTTTCTGTATGTTGGACTCAAAAAGAAAGAACAACAGAATAATAATAATAATAATAATAATAATAATAATAATAATAAAGTCCTTCACTAAAATTAGACAAAGCAAGAAATAATTTTTAAAAAGCCATCCTTCTCCTCATTTAATCAAGAAGATAAGGTACTGGAAAAGGAACTACTTAAAGTCTTCAGAATTAGCAATAAAATAAATAAGATTCAAAGATCTTGGTATCTATTTTATTTATCTTACTTCTCTATAACATTGATTTCAAATAGGTGGGACAGTTCAAAGTGAAAGCAGAGTCATAGAATAGCTTGGGCTGGAAGGGACTTGAAAACCCACTCAGTCCCATCTGCTGCTGGAGGCTGGTTGCCCCCCAGCAGACCAGGCTGCCCAGTGCCCCATCCAACCTAGCCTTGAGTGACACCAGGGATGGGCAACCACAGCTTCTCTGGGCAGCAGTGCCAGTGCCTCACCATCCTCTGAGTAAATAACTTCCTCCTAAGATCTAATCCAAATGTCCTCTCTTTTAGTTTGAAACCATTCCTCCTTGTCCTAACACCATCAGACAACGTAAAAAAGTTGGTCTCCCTCCTGTTTATTTTCCATGCCGGTATGCATCTAATCTTTTGTAACAAACTCACGGCCCAAGTAATTTATCTATGTATAATAGAACAGGCATGCAAGGTTCAGAATTTATAAGCAACCCTTAAAACGCACCTGCAATTGGCTTTACATAGTAATTAAAATAAGAGGAAATATACATCCTCTTGGGTTAATAACTACACTAAATGAGCAGGTTAATATGTAGTTATTGCTCTCCTTCTCGACGGTTTAGCGGTTCGCACTTCATGCAGATGTAAAAGGGAAGAGCAAAAAATAAATCTTGACCTGAAAAATGTATTATAAACAATGTCTAGCTCCCAAAATGGCAGAAAAATAGGTACTCTCTTCTTGAACTTTTAAATGAAATTACATAAAGGAGATTAACTGTAACAGAAGCATTTTGGTGCAAACAGCAGTGAGGCAATGACTCATGTTTTGCTATTTAATATGGACATAAATCCTCCTCCTCAAAAAGCTCAGTTACAATTTCAGCAGTGAAAACTGTATCTTTTCTGCTTTTTCCTCTAAAGCCAGCATTTTTTTTTTTAATCTTCAGGCCTGCAAAATAACATAAGTAATATCACCATGTAGACATGCATACTAAAACAAAAGCTCTTCACATCTCTCTTCTGCATATATTTACTCTATCAGAGACAATACAATTCATACTCAGAGCAAAAACATGGTAAGGTGTTTTTTTTTTTTTTAAGTATTTATTTACTGTCCCTAACCTAGCCTTTACAATGTAATTAAAAAATACTGATGCCTTAAATTTGAGCAGTTTCATATCCATTTGATACATGCGGAAACTGTAACGTAGACATCACCCTGCAGTTTCAGAAGAGTATATCCTACTTTGGAAAGTCACCCCACAAGCTGATCAGCTGTACTTCTCATGCAGTACAAGCATACAGTAAAGCACTCCATTCTGGGGACATGACCTCTTGCAAGCAAAATGTAGTGGTATTACTGAGTGCAACGAGATTCCTACTTTGCAGCTCTGTGTCAGTGGAGTTATCAACATTCTGACCCAGCCTGAATCCAACTTCTTGCTCCTATCCAACTGCTAAAGCAAGCAGTTATACGGCAGCTTTGAAGAATTACCATTTTATCTCAGAATAAACAGATGGCTCCGGTTGTCTTCATTGTTCAGCAAGAGTTTTCTGGAGGTAGGAGAGAAGGGACGGCAGATCTGATATCTACCAAAATTAATTCACTGTTTTTTCTTCAAGCTGTGGACTCAAACCTCCAAGGCTTTCTGCTCATGCCCCTGGACTGTCACAGAAAATCCTGTACTGATCCATATGCAAAGTCAGAAGAATTCTCTTAAACAGGATGATTATTGAAAAAAGGACAAGGACAAGCAGGATGGATAAACAACTTTTTTCCTCATTAGAAACATGTAAGATTATGCTCTTTGAGGTTGCAATCTTTCATTACACATTATTACTACTCATTGGTGCTGAGAACATTTATTCACATAAGCTTAAAAAATATATGTAAGCTTTTTAAAAACATCTGATGTGGCACAAATACTTTCCTAGTCCTTCTAACTAACTAAAGTTCATAAGAGCAATACCCTTAGTTTTTGCATTCAGCCTGGATTCACACACACACACAACACTATCATGTTGCAATTCTATTGCTATCAGTTAATTTATCCCAGCTGACACAAAATCTGAACGTTTTTTATGCTATAGTAAAGCAATGGAAGAGTATAAACAAAACAGGAATTACAGAGAACATTGGGACTAAAAATCACACTTTAACGTGATTTTTGTAAACAAAAAAAATGTGCAATTTGGAAGATATGCATTGACTAAGAAATACTGTTTGTCCATAGGATGTGCTACTAAAGTGGCAAGTATCTAAAAATCCTTTAGTATATACGGGATGAATGGGTAAGATATTTTCAACTGCAGTCAACAGGTTCAAGAAAGCACAGCAATTCCACTCAGTCCTGCTGGGAATTGACACAACTGACAAGGAATGACTCAGCTCATTTGCACATTAGAGTTGTACACATTCACAGAACCTACAGCCACACGACAGCACTGAACAAAGAAAGCTGCTCCTGAAACAACCATTATCGAGATACTGGGGAACATATCCACAGCTTGATTGCTTTGTTCCTTAATATTAAACCCTGCAAAAAGAAGCATACAGAAACATTGATTTGAATGCAAAAGAAACTAAAAGTGTAGAAATTAAATACAAATACCTGTACCATCAAGAATCCATTCAAACAGTAAGACGGATATGAAATATCTGGTACCTTGTCCTGCTCATATAAAGGTATCAGCTAGAAGCAATAAGACTGGCCTCAGATAGATGTTTCTAAGAGATCTAGCAAAAGTTTCCAAATGGTTCTTTGTCTCTTTTCTCATTCTGTTTTATTATGACTCAAAGCAGAAAGCCATCTTTCATCCATAGACAGTGGCATCCTTCTGGTAGCTGTGGGGAGTGCACATTCAATACAAAATATTATTTCAAGAAGTGCCTCCATGAACCAGCAAGGGTAGGGAGTGAGGAGCAACTTTAGAAGCTGCAGTGAATGTGACAGCTATGTAAAACTAGTTTGAACAGACTGACGAACAGAGTTTGGAGGGCTCTTATTTCCAAAGACTGTGAAGGATACTGCTATTGTTCAGTCTGCCAAGACCTGTACACAAGCTGATCTTGGAAGATATTTATACAAGGTGAAGGAAAACAAGGCAAAAGAGTGCCCGTGATGTTAACTTCCACAGCATGAATATAATCATCACGTTCCAGTGAAATAATTCTTGCTACTTACAAATCACTAGCCTATCTTTAAAAACCTTTCCTTGAGCTCTGGCTTTGGCTAGATAAGCAACTTCCGGCACAACACAGGGCCATTCAGTTTCAGAATCTGAAGCAACCTTCATATTAAGGCACAGAATCATGTAATTGTATATAATTTAGACAGCTGGTTCTTCAGCCATTATGTTCTATTCCAGACTTTGTCAATACTGTAGAAATTGCTTCCAATTTTCTCTTCAATTTGCATTCAAGACCTAAAGAGAAGTTTTGTTATGCAAAAAGTTGCCTCCGGAAAACAAAACAACACATCCCTTCCCAAAGCATTAGAAATTCTAAATGATAACAAGAGATTTCCTTGAGTTCCTCAGTCTCAAGAACTATCTACATTCCCATCATGCTCATTCCAGTGTAAAAATCTCTGCTTAAACAATGAAATAATCCTGGTTTATCTTTTGAAAAATAAAGCTACAGGGTCTGAGGCTTGATAGAGTCAGTATAATCTTATCACTCTATTGACACCTCAACCAGCAGCTGGTGGAACAAAGACAAAACTCTAAAAATAGCTAAATAAAACATTATACAAGTATATTCCAGATAGCAGGATTAATGTTAAATCTTGATGGAACTATTTATTTTTGCATTTCAAATTATTCCTGTCACAGCATATCAGCTGAGGCACAGATTCAAGCCTGCAGTCCTAGTTCCTGAAGCCCTTAAATTACAACCAGAGTTTCACCCCAGTAAAGCAAGCTCCCCTTTACAAACTATGGAAATGTGAACCAATGCATAATGGAGTTTTTATCTACCTAAGTTGTGGAAATTAGGGAGCATCTCCAAGAGCTCTGAATTTAAAAATATGTGAAGCAATATATCAGCACCAAGTATCATTACTCAAAAGACTCTCAAAGTACTTACACAAAAGACAAGCATCTGCCAAGTCCCAGCCCTCTACCACTAACAGTGCATGCTACTATTCTGATATTCTCAAAACTGAGATGTACTAGTCTTAGGGGAAGAATTGCTGGACCACTGCTTAATGCTGCCAGCAGAAACTGAAGTTGAGTCAGAGCGCAAGGCCACGGAAGCATCATGTCATAGCATGTGGAAGGCTCCCAAGCCTAAAGTAAAGTATTCCTCAAAACAAGAAAAGATGGCAATAAAATCTCCTAGTTACTAGTTTCAGTCACTGTCATATTACAGTCATTACATCATGGGGCACCATCTTGTGAAAGTGTTCTCAGACTTACATAAACGAATAGATCGATCTACTCTTTGAGCAGTAGTAGAATACAAACCAGTATTCTAACACAAAACATTGTATTTCACCCATCTGCATCCGCCTGCCATTTCTACTGGATGCATCATCAGGTTCTGAAAAACTTGTGCAATGCTATTTCCTGTTGCCAGATCAGGCGAAGTGCACAAAAATAAATGGGCAACCTTGAGCAAGCATGAGGGTAAAGGCTCCTTACAAGTACACAGTGCTGTTATGAGCAGTTGACACTTTCTAAGAAAGGTAATACAAAGCCCAATTGTTATACTTGCACATTAATTGTGCCATTTCAAAATGAATTGTGCAGCTGTTATAAAGTTATTTATTAAGTTATCATGCTTATCTAAACATAAACAAAGCAAACTCAGTCTCCTGCTGAGCAACATGTTACTCTTGAGTGGTGTTCCTTGTGTAGAAACAAAGAAGCACTGTAAATAACTTGTTGGATATTCCAGATCTTTTCTAGGGGAGAACAGTAAGGTTTTCTGAGGTCAATAGAACAGTTCTTAGATGCTGAAAAACCCCACCATTCTCTCAACTGTGTTTACTATGAAAAACCACAAATACACACTACCAAGTTCCTCCTTATTATGTTGTGCTGAAAGATGCTCTAAAATAAACTGAATTAGCACCTCCAAAGGTGAATGCATCAACGTATAAGGAAGGGCTACCACTGCCCCAACATATCACAGCTCTCCTGTAGACTTCTGGAAGTCCAACTTAATGTCAAAGAGCTCATTAAATACTCTGTATCTGATACACTATACTCTCCAATCTTTTCAATTTGTACAGAAGTCCAAAGACTTTTGAGCGTAAATTTGAGATGAGCACAATCTGATTTAAACCTGTTCTGCTACGGAGGGAAAGTGATCTTGCAGGTTTGGCCCCCCCCCCCCCCCCCCCCCCCCCCCCCCCCCCCACTAGCTCAAATAGTTGCACAGTTGCACTTTTTTTTTGGAAGTGAGTACCTGAAAAATTTGTTAACATGACTGTCAGTTCCTTAATCAGACTGAGACTGCATGGCTGCAATCCCATTAGTGGTAGCACACACAAAGCACTGCAACACCTGGTCATGCAAGGAAAGGAAAGGACTGCTCTGTCTGATACAGCAAGAGCTTCATTCAGCTTGATGTTGAAACTATACCAGAAAACCTCAGCTTCATGCACACCATAAGCCAGCCAAGTCTAGTAGTGCCCAAAGCCATTTTACCCACTCCAGACTCCTGTTCTTATGCTGCTACCCATTTTTCTCATGCTGACACAGGTCTTTTCTCAGGTGATCTATTTTCAAACTAACCATTATTTTAACCATTATTCCCAGGTTAGACAGGGCCCTGAGCAGTCTGGTGGCAATCAGCCCATGGCAGGGTGGTTGGAACTTGGTGATCTTTAAGGTCCCTTCCAACCTAAGCCATTCAATGATTCTATGATTATTTTCATGGTTTGGCTCAGATCAATTCCCAGTGTGCCTCTGAGGCAGAGCACAGAGCCTGGAACAGTGAAACAACTGGCTCTGCCATCTTCCTGAAAGAAGCAAGAAAATTGAAATGGAGATTTTTCTCTCCACTGTGTTCTGAGGTTTCTCAGAGCGTTATATTAAGCTATGCTGTGTACATCTACCATTGGTTCCTCAGATGTCATTTCAAATCAGCAAATATGACCAACAGAAGTATTTTCATGAGTCTAAATTTGAATAAAAGCATATGACTTTGTATTGTTTCAGAAAAATACAGGTATATCTTTCACTTTGAGGAAGCAAAAGTATCTTTTTCATATACATGTATGTATAACAGAGTCAAGGTCATGCAATCAATTTATCCACCCAATTAACTGAGTGCAACGTTTACATAATATAAATTGCAATTAAAAATAGACATTCTTATCTTGGGCATACTTCAATAAAGACTAAAGTAGTTTCTTTTATGATAGCATTTACAGCTTAAAGGTCTAGCTGGAAGTATTGTTTTCTAAGACATTTGATGTGACAGCTGGATCCTTCGGCACCCTACCTAGGCACCAGGACCATAAATACATAAAATACATAATCTCTTTATTTTAGATAATGTTTATAATCTGTTACATTACACACGTGTGAGTTGCTTGCATCTACAGAGGAAAAAAAAATCTGAGAAATTAGAATTACAAAGACTGAAGAAAACAATAACAATCCTTGAAGTAGTAGCTGGTGGTTGTGATGCTCACATTTAACAACATAGACTGCATAAAGAATTCAGAATTTAAGAATACTTTTGCAAATGAAAGATGGCTACAATAAGGCACACTATTTTTACTGATACATACTAGTAGATAATGCTAGATACGTGCTAATATAAGCACTGGATTCTTTCTAATCTAGATTTATCTTCCCTTCAAAATCCATACTAAATGTTTTGGAGGGGAGTTGAGTTGCTTTCTAAACTGACAGAACCACTCCAAAAAAACAAAGTACGGTGTGTTCCCAAAAGAGTGAATAATTCAATCATCTTCCACCTTGATAACTCACTATTACCCTGGTATTTTGAGTACAACAGAAATGTCAACGCTGGGAGCTTTAACACTAAGCAGGCACAAATTAACCCAAAGTAACTGAATACAAAATAATGCAATGCACAAAAACATAAAAACCTCTAGGAAAACCTATCAAAAAAGCTTTCAGAAAAAAACAAGCCACTGTACAGAATGTGTTCCAGTAAATATCCCTGTACGCAAACCAGATTTGCATCAGACAAAGAATACATAATTTATTACTGACTTTTTGCTATGAAAGGGTTAGTTCTAGTAAGAGAACAAAAAGTACTCCCATTAAACATCAGGAATCATGGAAATAAAGACTACAGGCTGTAAGAACAAGAATTGCTGTCCCTGAGCTGCTTCACTGCTGGTCACTCTGCTGGCAGAGGTCATGATGTCCTGAAGAGTCATGGAGTTAAAGCATTTGGCCATTTCAGCAGTAAGTCTGGCAGCTTCTCTCAGTCTGCTGGTGGCCTTCCATGATAAGCGATCATCTTAACACAGATACAGATGAGATAAACATTGCTATTCTGCTCTCCTGGTTCTTCTCTAGGGCCAACAATATCCAAAACACATTCAGAATACATTCTTGGTAATTCCACTTAGACTCACCGGAAAACACAAGGAATTCAGATTAAAGCTCTGAAACCTAAACCCCAGATGCTAAGTTGCATCTTCTTCTATGGGGCACCAAAATCCATTAGATTTCAACAAAAATTCGTAAGTTTTCCTGAAAACCCTGTCTGAAGAAGCCCAGTTTCTCAATCAGAATATTAAGGTTAATTGAGATTACAACCGACAATCTGATTTTCCAGCACATTCCTATTAAGTTAGAACTTGATCAGTTTAATCGAAGAATATTATCTAATTAAAATTGAGTACTCTGAGCAACATCAATCTAAAGCTACCATTCACCCATGCTTACATCATATTGAAGTGACTCTGACCACTGAGGGAGCTACTGAGCCTTCCATTTCACATGCACAACTGTTTCTGAACAGTTTTGATGAGGAACCAAAATCAAGGAGCTCATTTGATGAAGACTATTCTGACTAAAAACAATCAGCTCTAGCTTGAACATCTTGTCAACCTACCTCATTACACAGCTATCTGAAGATGAAAACTAATGCAGCAGAAAAGAAAGCCACTCTCATTCCAAAAATACAACATATATTATACAAAATATTAAATTATATATATTATATAACAAACTTGTTAGAATGATCAGAATTGCAAGTAGTAACTTAGAATACAATACCAAATGACAGTATGTAACAACAGAAAGCCAATTAAAATGAAACCAAGTCCCTCTGAAAGTGATGTTTCAATGAGCATTATTATGTCAGTATATTCACTGTGTAATAAGCACATGTATAGCCATGTATTGGCAACCATGCCCATGGCAGAGAGGTTGGAACTAGATCATCCTTAAGGTCCCCTCCAACCTAAGCCATTCTATGATTTATACACTTAGAAGACAATGAACAGAAATTGATAAAGTATATGACAAGACATTATGGCTAGATGCAGACAGATGACATTTAGAAATGAAAGAAAGATTATGAGATGGATATGAATATATGCTGCGCAGGCAAAACAAATAGCTTTATAAAGAATGACACTAATAAGTAAAAGAGCATGTCAGAAACTTTGTAGTATTACTGCCAAATGAAAAGCAACACAAGAAAGTAAAAAAGAATGAATTCACAAGACTGGTAGGAGAGCTGGGAAAGAAATCTCATATACACAGTAGTAGGAACCAGACATACACATAAAAGGAAAAAAAAAAAAATAAGAAGAAGATAAAGAAGAAACATGTACATGCTATTCAGGTACTAAAAACCTCAGAGAGCAAAAGACTATAATTCTCTCCAAATAGGATGTCAATGCTTCTGTTTTCAGACTTCTGTTCAGGCTTTGGAAGCAGAAATCTAGAGGGGTGTTGTGGGGAAGGAGTTTCTACTAAAAAGCACAACAGTTCTGCATATGAGCAAACCAGAGGACTGAGTTTCAGGGTGGTGGGAAGAGGGTGGAGGTGGATTCTGGAGGGAAGGAAGGCCAGAAAATGAGAAGAAAGTGACTGTTTTTTTTTGTTGTTGTTGTTTGTTTAGAAAGAAAGCCATTACAAAATGAGGGCTCTTTTTGTATTTGCATAGAAATTAATAACTAAACATCAGCTTTGCTGGATCATACAAAGGCTTCACTCAGTATTACTCAGCTCCATTGTGCTGAATGTGAACAAACAACACTACTTCAAATATACCCCCCTTAGTAAACTAAAATTTTCTAACTAGAAGATTGAAGTTATGTATATAAGTGACAATATAAAAAACAATGTGACACAATGTTCAGCATTTCAATACTACCTGCAGGTGCCAAAGGTAAGGTACATACTTTTTATTACTGCTCTTGCTTATTATTATTATTATTATTATTATTATTATTATTATTATTATTATTATTATTATTATTATTATTATTATTATTATTATTATATGGACAACCTGAAGGAAGTCAAATAATGCATCTCCATGAGAAAACGAGGCGTGAAAAGTCTAAGCTGACATCACTGCCCAACAGGAACAGTCAGGGATACTGGGTTATAATAGATGAAAAATAGCAGTCACGCCAAAAATATGTACCTCTGTGCATTACATAAATGATACTATTTGTGTTACAAGCAGCTTTTCAACTCTGCTTATATCCTACTTGGTGCAAAGAATGCAGCATAGAGCAAAAACTTCTCCTGGATTAGTGCCTTAACATACCTGGACAATCACAGCAAGTGATTGCTTTACAGAAAGCTTACCAAACAGAGATGAAGCCACCCTTCAGTACAAATGTCTATGAAGAGGCAAAAAATGAAAATTTCAGCACAAGGAAATGAATGTTATGTCCCCAGAACAGCTGTTCATGTAGAGAGAAAGCAGATAAAGATACCAAGAGAAGTTCAAGGCCAAGTTCAAAAGCAATTAGTAACATGAAAGATGTGACATAGAACCTTTCACCCTTTTACCAGGCAATGATCCAGTAACGACATACTGCTTGAAACATCATTTTTATCAAGAAAAGAGCAAAAATAAAAGAACAAAGAAATGTATGGTTACAGGGAGGGGACTTGATAAAGGGAATGGGAGGAAGCCAGCCCTGCTGATTGCTGTGAGGTACAAAATGAAATTGATGTGGTTTTCTCCAGTGATATGCACCACATGCAAACTGTTTTCTCTGAACTTCCCCAGAGTCAACAGATTGCTTTCAGATTACTTTAATTACAGAAACTATTTCCAATACAAAAGTTTCTATTCAGTATTTAGTAAAGTTTAGCATTAAAAGAAACTCATTACTAACAGTAATAGCAGCGGACAAAAATGCTTACCTAAATAAAATGCCACACATCCCAAAATGGGAAAACTAAAGCATCGGGATTACGTACTCTAAACTGAGGGCAGTGATAAACCAGAAGAGCACTTAGAACAGCAGAATAAGCAAACTGAGAGGGAGCTGCAGCTGGTTCTCCAATTACCGTGTATTGTGCAAAAACGAATACTCAAATCAAAATCCCTCAGAACATTTGTAATCTCAAAGATGACACGGAATTGCTGAAAGTGATCTATATTTTAGAATATCAGCATTTCAGTTGTCCAGTAACTGCAAGTAAAATTCTTTCAAGAACATGAAGAGGGAGGTACAATGAAAAGCCACAGGGAAGCATTAACAGAGCATCTTCTACAGTACTGCATAAGGACAAAAAAACTAATCCCTCAAGTTTTCTTTTCAGAAAGCCCAGATGTATTCAAGCAGCTCTGTTATCAGCTTGTGTAACCACTCATGCTTCAGAGTAAATATGGAGGCATTGAATAAAGGGCATTACTAATGTTAATACTCAAGGTTCTTGCAAAACCATCTGCTGGAGAAAAGAAGATGAAGCACAACTCAGTGTTGATGTGGGCCATATTACAAACTCGAATGTTGGTACACCTGCACAGGCGTCAGAGGCTTTGCAACTTTAAAAAATACTACTACAGTACCTATCTTTACCTTATTCAGACATCCAGCATAGCAGAAAGTAAAAGACAGCAACTACTACGAGACAGAAAATAAAGAGTGAAGAGAAACAGCACTAAAAAAGCCATATGTAAACACAAAGGTAAGTAATGTTTCACAGTAACGCTGTAGGAAATACCTGAGCAGGTAAAGAGCCCTTTCAATGTCATTGAGTTCTTCATCAACTGTCAATCGTTCTATTTCTTCCGGTGTCTGTCAAGTGTGAAATAGAGATTATGAGTTCACAGTGCCTTCCCATTGCCTTATTTTAATCCTCTTTTACCAATCCCCTCCTCCCCACACACAGGGATGCTCCAGGAGTGATCTGAATGTCCCTGAGCCAACATCTCAAATTCAGTCCCATCGATCCCTCACTGGGGGAAAGAGAGGAAAGAATTGAAGCACGGCCCCACATCAGACACTATCGCTATTCATCACTTGAAAGAAAGAATAAATCAGTCACATGTACATTAGCCTAAAAGCCAAAGTAAGTCTGGTTTTGGATTTTTTGTTGTTGTTGTTGGTTTTGTTTTTTCCTTTTTTTTTTTTTTCAGCATAGCAGTCTCATGACGAAAAGATTAGAAATATTAGAAATACTAGTGGAGTTCAATACGCTTTACTCCAAAATGACGGAAAGCAACCTCTGATATCCCGGTGCTGTAAAACAGACCGCCTATCCGCACAGCTGCCCACCACCAGCCAGCAACAACCTCACACGGACTGCAAAGCACCGTTCGATTTCCGAGCACATACCTTCAGACTCCTGCGCACCGGCCGCTCTATAATAGTTAGTTCCTGCAGGTCTTCTATGTACCCGAACAGATTGCTCTGCCCAAAATCCATGTCGCTGGAGCACGGCACGGGGCGCATGGACGCGCCGCAGCCCCCGGCAGCCGCCGCTCCGCCCGCGGCTCACATCGCGCCGCCGGCACCGCGCAACGCCCCCTCCGTGCCTGCCGCCACCGGGAGCCCGGCACACTGCGGCACGGCCCCGCCGAGCTCCCGCCGCCAAACTTTGTGCGGCCGCTCCCCCGGCCGGGCGGGGAGCGGGATGTGCCCCTCCCGGTACCCCGCGAGCGGGGCTGTAAGGAGCCAACTTTCCCCTCTCTCGCCGCTCAGTGCCGGGGCACGGAGCGGAGCAGCGTCGCCGCGCAGCCCGGGTGCCGCCGCCCCCCCCCCCGCCCCGGGGGGAGGGACGGTCGCCGTGGCGCAGTGACGCTCCCCGCCTCCGTCCCGCTCCGGCAGCGCAGCCCCCGAGGCGGACGCACCGCACGGCGCAGCGGGCAGCGCGGAGGCGAGAACTGGGGGCCGGGCCGGGGCAGCCCCGCACGCCGGCAGCCTCCGCAGCGGGGCCGCCCCAGCAGCACGAGCCGGTCGCCGGGGCAACGCGATGCTACAGCGGCCTCCGCGGGGCAGAACGGCTCCGAGCGCGGCGAGATCCGAACGCGTGGGGGGGGGGCCGCCCCCTCGCGGCCCGTCAGCCCGCGTTCTCCCGGCGCGGCTGTGACCACGCAGAGCTCTCTCCGGGTATTTCTGACTCACCGGTGCCGTCCGAAGCAGCTCCTTCTCGCCCGGCTCGGTGCTTTGTAGCGCCCTCGCCCTATTCCCCAAACTATTTCGAAGCAAACATAGAATGAAGCTGGAAACGTTGTGAATTTAATGAAAAGCCCAAAGCAGGTTCCTTCCCCGATTAATGCTTTCGATTTCAATTAATAAGTAAGATAACCGACAAAGGTGGCAGTGATTTGTGATCCTCCAGCGACGACATCACTCACGCTTTTCCTAGCCTCATGTTCTTCCTCCTCACCGCCCTTCACTTCCCCTCTGGCACGGGAACACTTTCCGAGGCACATACTTGCACTTTGGCAGCTGTAGGATCTATTTTGCCACACAGAGTACACTGGACATACGAAGAGAGTATTTAAAAAATGAAAAAGCCAATTTTGGCTCTTTGAAGGATGGACAAATAACATGGAAAACGCTCTCTTTTTGAAGAATTCAGTATTACAACACCTTTGGGAGTGGGCAGGAGTTCACAGCAGCGCCCAGCATTCAAGTAGCCAAGGAGTTCTGTGGCCTGCAGGACAGTGGCAGTTATCACAATGAAAACAATCAGAGTAAATAAATAAAACAACATGCCTGTAAATATTCTCTAAGAGTTTGAGAGCTTAGCAACATTTCACTGCTACTTTGATACATGTGTATGACTCAGTATGTTTGGTTGGAAAATGTAATTCCAGAGATTGGTAATGCAATACAGCCTACTACAGCCTATTGCTGAGGATTTGGTCAACCTTTATTTTATAGTCAGTATCTCAGCTTTAATTTATTAAGAAATGAACACAGTTCATTGTTCTGTGTTACACACAAAACATTTTCTCTGTGTACTGTATAAGCCAAACCCTGCACTCATTTAAATCACTGGAATGTTAAAAAAAAACAACTGATCCAAAGTACAAATAAATAATTGATGTTCTGTTTTATAATAGAAAGCCCAAACAGTCTGTGGTTTCAAGAATGGTGATGAAGTACAGTGAAACACTGTTTTAAGGATATCCTTTGCAATAGGGAAATTTGTAAGTAGGGAAAGTGACCAGACAGGAAATTGAAAAGTTACAACTGAATTTATCTCAAAGCAGTCAACTAACTACCTCCAGGAGATGGAAAATAACAAAAAACAAATATATAAATATATAAATTTTATATATTTTTATATTTTTTTTATTTTTTTATTTATTTTATATTTATATATATACATACATATATATATATAAATAAATAATATATATATATATATAAAAACATATAAATATATATATATGTATATATATATATATATATATATATATGAAGAAGAGCTTTATAAAATGTTCTCAAATTCAGAGTCCTGGCTCTAGAGAGATCTGACATCTTCAAATCTTAATCAAGAAAACCCTTTTATAAGCTCTTTCACAACTCATTTCTGGTTATTTCATCTTGCAAATGGCTCTCATGAATCCTGAAGGTCTTAGGAGACCAAAGAAGTTTCCTTTTGTGTTCTTCAAATTAGAAACTTATTGCAGTCTTCAAGTCAGATATTGGAAAAGTCAGTCTTAAAGAATGAAGTATGTTAAGATTTACAAGTAGGATGGGTTTTCATATTTCATTTTATATTTTACAAGCCACAAAATAACAGGCTGTTGTTCTACATATGCACATATATACATATATATATATACACACACACATCTTACATATATATATATATAAGATGCAGACAACTCCCTTAATGCCTTTAAAAGTCAGTGCTTATGATTCAGCCCAGGCCACACTGTGCAGACACAACTCAAGTTTTAAAGTCAGTAGAAATGTGAAATATTTTTGTGGTAGAATTTTATAACATCTTGAAAATGCAAAAAGCAGAAGAAAAGTAAAAGAAGTTTCTTGTTAATTAAATACCAGTCCAGAAGGAACATCACAGGAGGAATTAAGTTGCCTGAATTCAATAGAAACCTTTTAACACACACATATCTGTCAGACAGAAAGAAAAAAAGGTTGAACATTTTGTTCCAAAACCATATATATCTATATATCTAAGTTAATCCCCCCCAGCAGTAAACCTACTCTTCCCCAACGGTCTGTCATCCTCATTTGTGATGAAAGTCACATGACTTCCCTTACACTGTTGCTGCTTTCAGCACCCCACTTTGCCACTACGCTCTTCTGCAAATAAAGCTCTACTTTCAGCTTCATTCTCAACCTTGTCACAGCTATTACAGTGGTACGAAGAGCTATTTCGTAGTGCTTTTGTGAAATCCACAGTGAACTGGAACCCCCATTTTAACACAGGAGCTGTGTAATCTTGTGAAAGTCAAAACAGGGCTGATTTTAAATAATCCTTCATTGATGGAGAAAATTGCAGAGCACTCGGAAAAATGACATGCATACCTAGTGGAAGGAGAAAAACAGTGTTATTCATGAGTTCTAAAGAAATAAACTACGAATGCAGTATGCATCACAAATGAAAAAATACAAGATGGAGAGGAGGACTTTGCTATCAGCACAATCAGCCCATGGACTCTGAGGGGATTTGCCACATTGCACAGATGCACAGTTCTCCTTTGCTGCCCAGCATCAGGTGCCTGCTTTCTAGAAACGGCTTTCAAAAGGCTGTGATTCTTTGATCTACTTGTTACTCCTTCCCAAGAATTAACCTGTAAACTGAATTATTCACAGAGAAATCGAAAATTCAGGAAGTCTTAATGTGTATTGCAATGTCTGAGTCAGCTGGAGTATAAAATAACTGGTTTGGAGGGTGCAGAAGGACATGCCAGTAAATGCTTTCAGACACTGTGAGCACTCCAGATTTTTTTTGGCTTAATGTTTTGGGTTTTTTCTTTATATATTTCTAATTTACACTATGCTTTTAGCTGAATACTTCCTTTTGAAATGCAGAATTTCCTTAAAGGTCAAAATTAAATTAAATGTTTCATTCTGTCACTTCCCCTCCCCCTTCCTTTTTTTCCTGTTAATTTAACATTCCAGAAAATATCAATGCTTTTTCATGCAGTACACTACGTAGATAATGCACAGTTCTGCTCAGAACTCAGCAGCTAAACTGAGCATGCAGAAGTTGGATGCCTGTTACCAGCAACAAGAGACAGCCGGAGCTGCTTCAGCTGTAGCTCACCATTCCCAAATAAGCAACTTCTGACTGGAATGTTTTAGGGGTTTTTATTGGTTTATATTCACCAAACTCTTCAAAAATGCAGCTTCAACATTTCATCTACTGCCTTAGCCTTGCAAAGACAGGTTTCCTATTCTATTCTTACTCCAGGTAAGAATGTGTGCACAAGCAGCTGTTCATCAGATAACCTCCAAGTCGAGGCAAATTTGTAAGAACATTCACCTAAAAGAGCCACACACAGAAATCCATGTCTGCTTCAGAACAATGCTTGGAACACAGCATCCAAAGCCTCAGCAGGAAAAAAAAAAGATATATTATTTAGCATATTTTCCACTTTGTTGCTAAGAAACTGTTGCTTCATTTTCCTATTGCCATTTGCAGAAAAATTCTGATTGTTCATTTGCTACTTGGGTCAACTCATTGTAACAGCTTTGTAATTAAAAGGGGTATAAAGGAAAACACTGGAAAGTACTCACTGTGTTGTCATCACCTGTAAAGTGCCTTCTCCAATTCTCTGCTATAATATAGTGCCTTCCAATAAAATAATAATTAAAAAAAATAGGTGTACACAGAAAAGGTCTTTAAACTTGTATTTATGTAATGTTTAATATTTGTAACAGAACAAGCTGCATTCCATGTCCTTCTTTAAGAACTAGCAGTGTTCTCCTACAGTGCCTAATCTGCTAGCTACTGTCCAAAAACAGTTTCATTGCACTTGCACAAAGACAGAATAACACAAAAAAAAGATATTTGTTTCTTCCCATATTTCACAGGTATCCGTAAGATCTCTGATGTGAGAGTAGGATCTACTAGCAAATTACTTTATGAAGTTTATTTTTATTTTAAAAAAGAAAAGGGTTTTTTGTTGTTGTTGATTTGTTTGCCCAAGTTTACTAATTACTCATACACTTAAGGCAGAATTTATTTACATTGTAAGAGTAGGAATAATGATGTTAAAAATCTCACTGACATCAGCTCCTCAGCAGAGAGTTCTCCTACACAACATTCTATCAGGAATTCTCTCAACCGTTTTTAATGAACAAGGAACTGGAAAACATCTCCAGAATTATGAGTACACCTCTAAAGTAAGTTGTAACATGGATCAAATGACATTGGGCATGGTACAGAGGCTGGAGCTCAGTGTAGCCCCAACACTTCCCCATAGGCAGGAAGAATGCATGTGCCCCAGTTCAGGAGGTGAATGAGTTTGCTTGTGTGGACATGGTGAAGCCACATCAGTTACAATATCTCAGAGCCAGATGGACACTGTTACACTCTTAACAAAGAAAGCCAGTGAGTCTAGCTCCTTGCTATGACAACCATGAACAAGATCTGCCATAAATATGTCAAATCTTATATTAAAACTAACAACTTTTTGTCTTTGAGTAATCTTTACTCACTGGTTGCCATAGAAACTTCCCATTTCCTACCTAAAATTACTGCTGGCCAGTTTACTGAATTTCTTTTTGTGCTAGTGTTGTCCTGTACTTTAATTCATTCATTCTTTCCTGAAAGTCAAAGACTGTATTCAGACCTACACAAATCCTAGTTTAAACTGAGCACTTGGATATCACCTCTAGAAGAGGCTCTTCATTTACCTCATCACCCTTACAGCCTTCTCTGCATCGGCTGCAGCTTTACTTCATCTTTCCAGAATAACAGTGACCAGAACAGTATCAAGTATTACATAGTGAAATCTCAGAGAAGTCATACCTTCCGTGAAGGACCGCACAGGTATTAGTTTAGCAAACATACCACATTGGCAGGTCATAGTTATCTTGTAATCAGTTAATACACAAGGTCCACAATAATCTAAAATGAATTAACTCCTGCCTGAATAGTCTAAATCCTGAGTGAGCCTGCACTGAATGGTGCTGCACTTCACAGGAGTAAAATCGTCCTATTATTCTAGTCCTCCAAGTCCCTTCAATCTAGCAGATAACTTAATTCCATTCTGTATTAGTAACATTGTGACATCAGCAAATTTAATATCATATCACAGTTATTAATAAGATTAGTCCCCAAGACTTAAGAAACTCCTTAAGTAAGCTCCCTACATCTGATAGGTTAATCTCTCAATCTACGCACCAGTATGCTCCCTCAAGTGCATTTCATTCCCTCTTTAGTTTATTCTTTCCATCTCAAAATTATCATCTATTCCTTGTTATAAACCATTTTACATATAAAAATATTTTGACCGTGTCCAGATAGATTAGATGAACTATATTTTTATGTCCAGAAAGCAATCTATCCTACCTCCTTTCTTCCCACCCTCAAAAATAAAAGGACAAGTAAAACAGCCTAATCTTGCATTTCCACTTTGTTAAGCAGTAAAGAATTTTATTTCATTCCTTATCTTCATTATTTCCTTTATTACTCTTTCCTTCAAAATACATTCTCAAGTACCTACTGCATCTGACTTTATTTGCAACAACTGCAGATGTTTCCCTCATCTTAAATGAAGACTACTCTGCTATTCTTTAGTCACTCAGAAAAATCTTAACCTTGATATTTGTACTTGAAAAAGTGTGTTTCTATTGTAACTACTGTTAAATGTGCCAGTGCTCTTAAAACTCATCCCTGGAGATTATCTTGCCCTGTTTTTCGAGTCCATCAGCTAAAGAAAAAACACTATGTCTTTGGCAAACTGTATTCTATACCAAAAATACTTCAGGTAAATAAGCAAATCAACTGCAAAGTTAAAAGCATGGAGAGAGAGGAAAATGAAAAGAAGAAAAAAGAGAACACCAACAAAAAACAGGAGTGCAGTCAAAGGATTATATGCTTTCAAATAAATAAATTGGAGAGACTTAGGAAAAAGGTTTCAGAATACTGCAGAAGACAGATAGAAAAATCCAACATAAAATTCTCCCCCAGTTCCCATTCTCTCTCAGAGCTATTACTTTTATGGTGCTATATCTTAATGGATCTTGTCAGTTCTAGAATGATATTCTATAACTTAAATATGGAAAGAAAGGCCTTGAGCACAAGAAAACCAAGATTTTACATTCCCACAATAGGACCAGGGCAACAGCCTCACCTGACATTCCAGAAAAGACAGAAGGTCCGATTCTACAGCCTGCAAATCACAAGAGACTCCAAGTACTCCACAGGCCAGAGGCTAATTTCTGTCATGCAAAATGCGCCATGAGGTCAGTATCCATATAAATCATGGTACGGTGACATTCTTTTATTAGCTGTAGTGGCTAATTAGATCAGTTGTTAAGCAGATACTGATCTCAGTGCCTGCTTAACTACTGATCTCCCTGCAAGAGAAAGAGAAAAAAATCAAAAATACACTAAGGAACTACAGATGTGATTACTAACTAAAAACCCACATCAGTTGCTCAGCCGCAGATTCAGCTGTACCTAGCCCTGAATTTGGCTACCATATCACTGATCCCAGAATTAAATGTACTGATGGAAGATATCTCTGGCTTGACCTGCTCTAGGAGAACTGTTATGAGTCTTACAAACATACAAGGGGCATGGTTCATAACTATTACTAATACTAGCTATTTCCAATTAACAATTTCCTGGTATTTATGTAACTGCTGATCTAAAGAAGTCTTAAGGTGGAAGCAGATCTTCAGAAGCTTTGTTTCTCATTGGCATTTTAACTAACAGCTCACTCTGCACTGTAAGTAACAGAACTGTATTTACCAACTGTGTAACAGCTAACCTTCCTGCAGGAAACAAATGTGCATGTCTCGTAGAGGAGCCCTTGTCACTAAATACCAAAGCTGTGTCACTGAGGTTATACTCAGGAAGATTAATGTTGCTGTAAAACTAAGCAAACATTTAGTTTCCCCAGTTATGCCTTTTCAAAAGGACTCAGAACCTTAATGCCTCTTACACAACAAGTTGATACCATGGTAGTAAGGAGAGTTGCTACCTCTTTTGTAGACAGACCATTCTGAACTTCAGTGCTCATATAAATAGTAATCTGCCTTCTTTCAAACTAGGATTTAGGGACTGTCCCTCTGTCTACAAATAGCACACAGAAATCAGCTGCACCAACAAACAGATTTTTGAGGGAAAAAAAATCTCAAAAACTCCTACGCTCTGTAAAGATATGTCCAAACTAAATTAAAAAGCATAATTCAACATAATTTGGCAAGTCATTATTCTGTTAAATCTTTCCTTCAAGACAGAGGTACAAACTCTAAAAGTATTGCAGGACAGATAAATTACCAAGTATGCTACTGTCCACATTTTATCTAACTCTTTATTCAGAAGTCAGCCACATCTAAATTTGAGAGTAATCAGTTTCTTTTGTTTCTGCAAGTTTGTTTTCGCTGATATCCAGTAAAATAAAGAGAAATAAAGCAGTAAAACTCTAACTAGGAACAATTTCAGTGATAAGATTGAACCTACACAATCTGGAGAGAAAGATACTTGGAATGAAGAAACGCTTAATAAAGACTGCTGAAACCTCTGATTAAGCTTGGCTGGGAAGCTCCAATCAAAGTTCCTACCAGCTCGTTAGCACCAGCAGTCATCAACAACTCCAGTTCACTATACATAAATAAGGTTTGCAGGTTTAATTTTATCTAATCCTGCTTCCTGAACTTGAGGATTCTCAATGGTTTTAACTCAGTTTCTACATAACATGAGGACACAACATCAAATTTCAATTGCTCTTAGGAGTATATGAATTGGAAGCAACTCCCTGTGTTATGAATTAGCAGATCTGTGTTAATGAGGATGTTCTGGAACTGAAACTATCCTTCAAATGACTTAATGTTCTTATTTCTGTCCTTGGCCTTAACAAATTTTTTTAAAAAGCTATCAATTTTCCTATCTTCTCACAGAACCAAGAAACACCTGCAGATACCACTGAGAAGAAATAATTGCAATTGCTGCTGTAATTGCACCAAAATTTAATACCCTAGTCTCTCCAACCTCAAAATATGTGACTTCTTTTTTTCCTCTCTCCCTCATGTCTCATATAAAATAAAGCCTCTCAGGACATCTACCAATCTCTTAGCAGAAATAAAATGTCCCATCACCACAGTAAACAACGCACGATGCCATCTCCCCTCACCAAGCTCAAGCTGCAAACAGCATTCGATCACACCAGAAAAAAGCCCCACGCTGTGACCTTGGCCGTATGTTTGCTTCTATAACTGCTCGCAGCTGTTCTCCAAATCGCATCACTTCACCTCAGTGCTATTCAAAACAGGGAATAATGAAGAACACAGCAACACATAAGGAAAACTGAGTGACAGTGGTCCTACTGAAAGCGGTAATGACACGCAACCTTAGCTGCTGATTTTAGAGCTGAAATTTAAGAGGCCCTTTATGCATTTTCACTTGAGTGAGACCTGTTACGCACACACCGATACAGAAATCATCTATGGGGATGCTGACTGTATTTTGAAAGAAAAAATTCATTTGCAGGAAGGTAGATTTTCACATTCTTCCTTTGTCAAGGCTACACCAGCCGGCCTAACGCACGCCTCAGTATAATTTATGCAAACAGCACCATAGCTACCGGTGTGCCCGTAAAGGACGGAAGAGGTGCGTGGGTAGGCGCACGCAGGTCCCACGCTACGCTGCGGGCAGCGCGCCGCCGGCCCACGCCGGACACACGAGCGCATGCGCACTACGCCCCACCTCCCGCCGTCCCCGGGGCGCACGGCGGGCGCTGCGCAGTGACGTCACTTTGTCATGGCGGCGTCCACGGGGAGCGCACGCGGCGGGCGGCGGCGTTAACGGCAGCCGAGGCCGAGCCCTGGTCACGCCCTGACCCCGTGATTGTGGTGAGCGCTGGGTCGGGGGGGGGGGGCGTGGAGGCGCCTCGAGCCTCTTGCGGGTGTCCCGCGTTGATCCCAGGGGGGCTGGAGCGCCCGGCGGCGTGCGCGAATTGGGGCCGGTGCGTCTCGGTGAGTTTCGGGGCAGGGCTACGCCTCTTTCCCCGGGCTCCGCTGGGCTCTGCCTGCCCGTCCGCTGAGCCACCCACGGCGCTGCCAGAGGGTTGATTTCCGGGACTCAGGGCGCTCAGTACTGGCCATTTGTCACGCTGCTGTCGTGGGGCGCACGCTGCGGTTCTTAATTCCGATGGGCTTCACCAGGGGCAAGTGTCGTGTCCTGCAACTGGCGAGGAGGAATAACCGCAGGCATCAGGACAAGTTAGGGGCTGACCTGCTAAAGCGTAGCTGCTCTGAGAAGGTCCCGGGGTCCTGGCAGACGGCAGGATGACCGTGAGCCAGCAGTGTGCCCCTGTGGCCAAGAAGGACTCTGTCATCCTGGGGATGTTAAAGAGAGCACAGCCAGCAGCTCGAGGTTATCAGATGTGATGGAAGCCCTGTCCCCAGAGACTTTCAAGGTCAGGCCGGATGGGGCTCTGAGCAACCTGATCTAGCTGTGGGTGTTCGTGTTCACTGCAGGAGAGTTGGACTAGATGACCTTTAAAGGTCTGTTCTGACTCTAAGGATTCTGTGATTTTATCCTCCTCCCTCTCCTCTGCCCTGGTGAGGCCACATCTGGAGCACGATGGCCAGTTCTGGGCTCCCCAGCCCAAAAATACCAGGGATTTCCAGCAGAAGGCCATAGAGATGATGAGGGTCTTAGAGGTAAGAGATCTGGGACTAAGAGGGGATCTCCTCACTGTTTATAAATATCTGAAGTGCAGGAGTCAAATGGATGGTGCCCTATATTTCTGAATAAGTGCTGAAAGTAGAGGATGAAAAGGGAGGTGTTCAGTACTTATGGCACTGAAACGAGAGCAAGTTTTAGGTGTTTGGTTTTTTTTAAGTTATGTTCAAGGCTTTTCATAGTGACGTTTTTTAAAAAAGAAAAATAATTATGTTTTGTGTTTCCACTTCTTTTTAGTATTCTCAGTGAAATCCTCATTCTTTTGATCTGATGCCCTGTTTTATTTTTACTCCCTTCCAGTGTCTTTTTAGGTAAAAATGAAGTTCAGAAGAGGAGGGAGGTTTACACCTTCTGCTAAACTGAGGCGAAAGGGTATTGAAGTATTGGGAAAATGGAAAACTGTAGAAATTGACCCCAATCTGCTTGTTGATGAGCAGTTTAAAGATGTAGTGTGCTTGGAGGAGCTTACGGAGTACAAGCTAGTCAGTTCTGACAAAGTGGGGAAAGGAAACAAGCAGAAGAGGAAGTCTGGGGATCTTTCAGAAGAAGGGAGCGAGGAGGAGGAAGAAGCTGTCATCCCTCCCAAAAAGAAAAAGAAGTGCAAAGATTTGAGAACCAGAGCAGATAAAAGCAATGATACTGGTGCAACAGAAGTTGACATGAAGGTTGATGAGGAGAAAAGATGTGAAGAAATAGTCAAAGAGGCAAATCATAGGGACTGTGGGCATATAGCTGAGAACACTTCCAGCACAAGAAATGCTAAAAAGAAAAAGAAAAAGAAAGAGAAGGTAGTTAAAAACAAGACTCCTCAAGCTCAGGATGCTTTTCCACCAGTAGCTACAACTAAAAAAGTAAAAAATTGGACAACAGAAGTTTTGTCTACTTCATGTGATCACAAAGCTGATGTGTCTGCATGGAAAGACCTGTTTGTGCCTCAGCCAGTCTTGAAGGCCTTGAGTTCCCTGGGGTTTAGTGCTCCAACTCCTATTCAGGCATTAACTTTGCCTTCTGCCATCCGGGATAACATGGATGTTCTTGGTGCTGCAGAAACAGGTATGAATCTGTTAGCCTGGTAGTACATGCAATGAGGTTTCTATTTCCCCTCTTCAAAAGCAGCCTGTTAACAATTTCTGTAAGCAAGTTAAGGGCTTGTAGATTCTGCTTGTCCATTAAGTTAGTAGTGGTTCATCATAAAGATAGAATATTATATGCTTGTCAGTTACAAAATCTTAATACTATACTACGTAGACTGTGCAAAGCTTTGAATTCCCAATGAGTTTTTATTCTTTTGACAGAAGTCTCTTTTTTTTGTTGTTATTTCTCAAATTACCTCTTACTTTAAGAACTGCAAAATGATATACTACAAAGCACAGAATTAAGCAAAGTCATATTTTAACAGTACAATTTTATGGATGTCCCTCTGTCAAGGCAAAGCAAAGAACCAGGCTTCTCCAGGTATGACTTAGTACTGTCTTGAAGCAGCAGATAGGAAGGATGATGTGCAGAGCGTTAGGCGTTGTGTGTACAGCCTGTGATATCACAGCATTACTGTAGCAAAACAGGCTCACCAGGTGCCCTGTCTTCGGACTTGGTCTGTAAGTTGTTATCAGCTTGTGTTTCTCTCAGCTTGTGTTTGAAGCATTATGTTATTCTGCTGACTGTACAGATACAATCTCATGTCCAAATAGCCATCTGGTGCCTTTTTTCTTTGAGCATTGTTAGTTTGGTTTGCCATTTGTTATAGCTTCTGTTTTACCTAATAATACCGTGAAGTCTCTGAGCTGCTAACTTTTTTGCTGCTCACATGTTAACTTCGTGTACTTTTTTACATTGCAACCTGTTTTCCCCATAAAAAACTAAAAATAGGAAGCACAAATGCAAGGTGTTGCTTAAAGATTTCTTTCACGTTCCTCTCATCTATTACAGTTGCCTTATCTCACCGTAAAGCCATTTACTGTTCTTAAACATGGAGGTATAATTACTAATTTAATATGATATGCAGTTATTTGCATTTTTATTTTAATTAGCCAAGCTGGTCTTACTAGGTTTTAATAAGATAGGAAAGCTCCACAGGAAGTGTTTTTGAAAATGAAACTGAAAAATTAAATCGTGTTTTTGTGCTGTAAAAAGATGCCATTTTGGCAGTGGAGGAAAACAAATCCCTCTCATCTCTAGCTACAGAATAGAAAGCACAGTTAGTGGTCAGCTGTGCTCTTACTGTCCTAATGTTGCATAACCCTGAGCTAGTTTGTTCATTTCTTTTGCTCTTTTATGAGAGAAAGTCTGGTTCCCTCCTGAGAGCCCAATGGGTTATCAGTGTTCTTGCAGAAACTAGAGAGATGTGAGCAATTGTCAAAGTGTTGCAGATGGGAGAAACTGAAACACTCCTTGCCCACATCCTGCAGCTTCCTTCAGCTTTGGGCCTGAGGGAGGACACTGACTGATGAAAGAATTATTCTTCACTTTTTGGTAGCACCATGGGAGACAATAACAAGATCTTGATGTGGTGGATTCCTATGGGGATCAGGCACAGAAAACATCAAGGTTTCTTTCTTTTTGCAGTGAAGCTAACTAGTTCTGTTCATTACAATCTATTTACGGTGAAGAAGTAATGAAGATTTTGAGTTAAGAAACCAGATTTTATCTATAAAATCTTAGAATCTAAAATCATGAAAAAAGGATGTGTATTAGCTTATGTTCTCAGATCTGGGAGCACAAAGGTAGACTGTTCTTGTTTTGCAGATCTGGATATGGTGTGTGATCTGTGTATTGTGAAGATAACATGTTCTGTGCAGTGATTTGTAAGCAAATCTAGAATCTGTGGAATGGTTCAGATTATTACTGCCATAATCCGTTTGGGTGCTGCACCACATTAGCCCCACACTGATTGCTTTGCATTTGATTCAGGATCACTAGTATCCTGGTAATGGTACTGACATTAGTGCTTTTCTCTCAATAGACAAAATATTGCACTGCTGTGTTTGGCAGGCAACTGTGGGTTTGTAATATGGACAAATGCTGCCCAAGGAATTGAGATTTCCAGAGGACAGCTCTCCAGCAGCAGCATACTGCCAGGAACAGTGTAATAGTGTCTTGAGCTCTGCATGCTTTTTTTTAATGACTAATTAACTGACGTTTTTAAGAAGCTTAGCTGAGGTTACTCTTATCAAGATTCTCTTAACATCTCTGTTAGTAGTAAATAGTTCAGGAAGGAATACATATCGGGGATGCAACTCACAGTTTGGTGCGGTGAATCCTGGAAATTATAGTTGGAATCACTGTTTAGTTTTTGGTTTTTTTTTTTTTTCCTGACAACCTTCTCTCTAGACTGGCTTATCTATTTTAAGATCAAATCTGTGCATTTTGACTATAAAAATGTGAGCTGGTGATAGATCAAGAAGTTATAGGCTGGAATGTCAAAATACAGTCTCAGAAAGTGGTACATGTTACTGTGAATTAAAGATGGAAGCAAATCCATCAAGTACTTTCCAGTTTGTCCTTGGCCTCATTTGTTATTCCTTTACATGGAAGGCATAGACTAGAACTGTCAATTAGGGCATACATCTCCTTACAGGCATACAGTTCTTTAAAAAGATCTTGACTGTAACTGCAGCTTTTTAAAACTACATTCATAATAAATGAGTTTGCCTGGCCTGCTAGAGATAGGAAAAATACCTGTTCTATAGGAGATACATTGCTGTTGATCTGAAGGGGATGTATCAAGAGAACAGGAGACAAGTTGCAGTTGTTCTAAGTTTCAGATTTTCTGGAGAAGAAAAGTTTGTGCCCATTACAGCTGCATGTTTTAAGAACAGCGTGTGATTGGCTGTTGCTTCTTTCATCTTTTCAGGTAACCTTCATGCTTTACTCTGTTTGTTTCTTAGGAAGTGGCAAAACACTTGCATTTGCAATTCCTATGATTCACTCTGTACTGGAATGGCAAAAATCAAATAGCTCAGTGAGCATAAACGACAGTGTTTCTAAAAAGCCCTATCAGCATCATGATGAAATGAGATGGGAAGATGATGGTGAAGCAGAAGAACCAAACCATCAGGAGGTTGAAGACAGTGGAGATGAAGACATTGCATCTTTTGCAGCAGGCTGCGTGAACGTGCAGGAAAATGCTGAATTTGATTCTAGTGACAAAGAACATACTGTTGGCCTCCATAAAAAGAGACCTCTTTTAGGACTGGTCCTTACTCCTACAAGAGAATTAGCCGTGCAAGTTAAGCATCACATTGACGCAATTGCAAAGTTTACAGGTATGTAGACCTCAAGGCTTGCATTCCAGATAACACCAAGTTTGGGTCTTGACACCAGTGTTGAGCTAGAACACATACTGCTATGATGCTATAATATGATGGAATGTACAGCAATAACAGTGGGGTGGCACAATCCTAAGTTGCAGCAAATGAAAGTAAGCACCAATACAGCAGCCATAGACACAGAAACAGAAAAGGAAGAAAATCTGCATACCTTGGGAAAGCCTCCAGTAGACAGGGATCTTCAGTAAGATACCCTTGCCTCCGCTGCCAACCCTTAAATGAGGTTTGGGAAGGGGTGGATCCTGGCTCCACCCCTTCTGGTCACTCAGCTGCACTGCATGCACCTGAGCTCCCCTGGGTTGTCCTGCCTTCCCACCGCTCAGTCACTGGTTCAAACCCTGACTTAGCATTTCCACTATATACACTTTCTTCTACATCATGAAGTTCAGATGGCATTTGAAGGCTTAAGGTTCCCAGTTGCTAGTATTTGAGAGTTGCATTAAGCTTCTTCAGAGAAATGTGTGTAGAAGTTAACAGCATGGGACATTCTGCTTCAAAATATTTTTTTGTACAAATAATTACTGACTCGTGCTTTAGAAACAGAATCAGTACTAGATACCCAGCCATATATGTGCCTGCATATATAATAATAAAACCATAAGTTTTAAGGCAGATCGGTAGATTATCTGATTTACCTCTGTATAATCAACAAATATTAAGATGTTATAATTATGAAATAAACAAGAGAGTTAGGCAAAGCAGATTATAACAACAGAAAGAGAATAGATAGTATGCTTACCCATATCCTGGGCACACTTAAGAAACCCCAGCAGAGCAGATCTCCAGAAGAGATCCTTCCCTAGTGGTAGTCAGCTCTTAAATGGGTCTAGGAGAGGTGGAACCAGGCTCCACCCCTTCCAGCAGCACAGGTGAATTGCCTTCAGCTGTGCTCCCATGGCTGACTCATTGCTCGCCTCTGGTGATCAGAGGTGCAGGCTGTCACTCAGCAGTTCTCATACACTCCAACAGTAGTTAGGCACGTTTCTGGGTAACATATCTGATGAAATCACATTCAACCTGCTTCTTTTTCTTCCAAATCAAAGGTTTGCACATCTGTTAAGTGAATGAGTGAGGATGCGGTAGTACTAAAGATAGGGAGAACTGAGAATTAACTCCCCCGTTCTCTGACAGCAGCAGTTGTTTATTGAAAAGGGTATGCAGTGCAGTGAACTGTTTAAGCACATCTTCCTTTGGTGTCTGTGCAACCTGCTGTGCTCATCAGTTTGTAGCTGATTACAAGGCTAATTTTAACTCACAGCCTGAAACAATCAATTTATGTATGTCAGTACAGTTCTGATAAAGTGGTGCTAATTGTATGCACAGATCTACTGCCCAAGTGATTATATATTTGCTGTAGCCTGAGAGAAACAGTTTTGATGTGTGCCTGCTTTGTCTATAATCAACTCAGAACAAATCCTCACCTAAAAGCATGGAGTTACACAATAAGAAGTAGGGAGGAGAGATGTGAGGTAGCACAGAATCTTGCACAGTAGCACTGAGTTCACCACATAGGTCAGTATATTCTTTGAAGAAACAGAGGGAAATAAGCCATGTGTGTGCTATGCACTTCCAGAGCTAAACTCCTCCTGTACCTGAAAATCGCTTAAAGCTAATTTGAGGTTTCTGTGCTACCAGTCCAGAAAATCATTAATTGGGGACTGATGTTCTTATTAAAACTAGTCCATAACAAATGAGCAGTTATTAGCAAGACGGACATTTCTCAGTCCTATTATTAGCGGAATCTGCTGATTATTCTTAACAGTAACATGTTTATAGAATCATAGATGCACAAGGTTGGAAAAGACCTACAAGATCATCTAGTCCAATCATCCTCCCATTGCTACCACAATCCTCTAAACCAGATCTCGCAGCTCCTCTTCCAGATGCCTCTTGAACACTGCCAGGGACGGCGACTCCACCACCTCCCTGGGCAGCCATTCCAGTGCCTGACCACTCTCTGAGACAAAAAGTTTTTCCTTATGTCTAATCTAAACCTCCTCCGGTACAGCTTGTGGCCATTTCCTCAGGTCATGTTTGTTGCCTGGAAGAAGAGGCCAAACCCCTCTTCATCACAACCTCCCTTCAGGAAGTTGTAGAGTGCAATGAGGTCTGCCCTGAGCCTCCTGTTTTCCAGGCTAAACAATCCCAGCTCCTTCAGCCACTCCCCATAAGACTTGTGCTCCAGACACCTCACCAGTTTTGTTGCCCTTCTCTGGACACACTCCAGGGCCTCAGTGTCTTTTTTGTAGTGAGGGGCCGAAAGCTGAACACAATACTTGAGGTGCAGCTTCACCAGTGCTGAGTACAGGGGGATGGTCACCTCCCTGCTCCTGCTGGCCACACTATTTCTAATGCAGGCTTGTTCCCGTGGGTACAGTTGACAAAATTCTGAAGTACAGTTAATCAAAACTAACAGCTGTGGAGGTCATATATGATTCTTGTCGCTTTTGGAAGACGTGTGTGCAAAAGAAAGGTTACTGTATGCACTAGAAAAAGGAATGTTGTTTTTGGCTTGGGTATTTTGGGGCATTTTCCTGAAATAAGAATTGCTTTGTAAAGTTGACAGCATTGCCATCAGTTTTCAATGGTGAAAAACATCAAATGGAAAAAACTTCATCAGTTTCTTGGCTGAAAGCTTAATGCTAATTGCAATACAGACTTTTGTGAGTGGATATGTGTAAAGATACTGATAAATTAAACAAAGACTATTCTCTATATCTCCTAGGCATTAAGACTGCTATTCTAGTTGGAGGCATGGCAGCGCAGAAGCAAGAACGTGTACTGAATCGCAAGCCAGAAATTGTAATAGCAACCCCAGGCCGTCTGTGGGAGCTAATTAAAGAAAGACACCCACATCTCTCAAATCTTCGTCAGCTCAGGTAAAGTTGCCTTTTAAACTAACTGCTAAATGGTGATCTGGGTTTCACTGCGTTGCATGATTAACTGATGAAGCAATTTAAGCTTTGTATGATAACTTATTTCTTTGCCAGAGTATTTTAGTGCAGTGCGTTGTGGTTATGTTAAGAGAAGGAAATGTTAAAACAGTTTGACTTATTCTTTTTGGTATAACGAGTTTCTAAAAGAAACATGAGAACTACTGAAGCTATGCTGGCACATCTAGCGTTCCTTTGGGTTTTATTTGCAGAAATTTCCTCATATTTAGCAGAAAAGGTTCTTTAGAAGTATATCAGATTTGTATTTATCTACACAACTCTATTTATACTGTGTGTTCTGTTTAACAGGTGCCTTGTGATTGATGAGGCAGACCGAATGGTTGAAAGAGGTCATTTCCTGGAGCTGTCTCAGTTACTAGAAGTCTTAAATGATTCACAATACAATCCTAAACGACAGACTTTTGTTTTTTCTGCCACTCTGACATTAGTCCATCAGACTCCCACAAGAATTTTACAGAAAAAGAATGCTAAAAAGATAGACAAGAAGACCAAACTAGAAATGTTAATGGAAAAAGTAGGAATAAAGGGCAAACCCAAAGTGGTAGACTTAACAAGGAAAGAGGCTACTGTTGAGACTCTGATGGAGACCAGAATCCATTGTGATACAAATGAGAAGGACTATTACCTTTATTACTTTCTTCTCCAGTATCCAGGAAGAACTATGGTCTTTGCAAACAGCATAGACTGTATAAAACGCCTCAGTTCTCTCCTCACAATCTTAAATTGTGATCCCCTTCCTTTGCATGCCAACATGCACCAGAAGCAAAGGCTAAAAAACTTAGAACGGTTTGCTGAGCTAGAGAGGTAAGTTGTTTCTATGTTTTACTAGAAGAGAAAAAGAAATCATGTAAAGGGCAAGGGGAAATAGACAGAAGCAGCTCTGTTAGAAGAGGAGTGGGTTGGGGAGTCACCTTGGAGTCTGAATTACTCTGCAACCTGTCAGATCATTATTGCTGAAGGATCTGCTACTTGCCCCATTCTCAGTCATATGCTTTTCTAACCATCCTGCTCTGGCCCTCAGACGTGGCTTTGCAGCACCTCCATCTCACAAAGCATCAAAAAATAAAACACTTTTTGTTGGCTTAGGCTTCAGATTTGCTTAGATGAATTAGTTTCTCGAGGGTCAAGGTAACCTAGAGCAATGTGATGAAAGAAGGCGGTCAGATTTACCCTGGTTTGCCTATCTTGGCATTAGCCTTTGAGAGTTAGGTAGGTGGTCTCAGTGCTTCAGTAAACCAGCTGTCTGATTATACTGGAAATTGTACCTTGGTAGCAGACTTGGGCAGGAGAAACAGACATTGTATTGTCATGACAGATCTGCAGTATCCCTTTGCAAAATGTAATATCAGTAGCCTGGGCAGAGGCAGACAGAGCATTTTCAGAGTACACCGATTTTCATGGCAAGGGGAAATCTGTGAAACCATCTATAACAGCTGCCTGCAGAATGTATGCCACAGAATTTTCTATTTATTTCTGCTTTGATCCTTGTAGCCATAGGGTATGCAGTCAGATGCCATAAAATCTTAACAAATTCCTGCTGTCTACAGCTAACTCTTTTCAGCTGCTGGGAGATGTATTTATTATTTTTAAACAGGTTGTTCCATACCCTAGGCAGACTTCTGTCTGTGCAACAGACTCTTTGTAAAAGAATGACTTTGAGAGAAGTCCTCCATTCCTTGGGGTGAGGGAAAAATTATCAGAACAGAATTAGCCACTTTAAATTCCTACTTTTCAATTTACTTATTTGAGATCTTATTTGATGAGTGCAGCTTGGTGGTACTTCAGCCCCCAAAAGTGCTAATTAAATCTTTTGTGTTAATAAGAATGTGATTTCTTCAGCTAGTGAAACATGTAATAGTCTTTCTGTCCTGCCAAAGGACCGACTGTATCATTAACGGTATGATCATATTAAACTAATCATACTTATAAATTCGACCTGGGCGGAACACTGGAAAATGTACTGAAGGAGAGCTTTTACCCCCCTACCAAGTAGTTGGATTTGTTTGTAGAATAATGATTTGTGCTAGCTGCTATGAATTGGGAGAGAATAAAAGCATAGGAAAGCAGGATCCAGCAGAGTAGGGAATTTCATTATTGGAAACAGAATGAACCCGTTGAAGGTAACATTTGCATTATTTTTGCTATTTCAAGACTGTGTGTGAGGTAATATTTGATATTGTTTTTCTGTAGTGGCAAATGAATAGTATAGACCCAGCAGATGAGATAGTACAAATTTGTTTCTTAAATTGGTGTGGTAGAATTCTAGGTCATGTATTTTATGTTTCTTAGCAGATGGTTTACTCTTCAGTTTTATGTTCATTAAATGTTATCACTTCCTCAGCTGTGTCCTCCTGACAACAGATGTTGCAGCTCGTGGTCTTGATATTCCCAATGTGCAGCATGTCATCCACTACCAGGTTAAATATCTTTGATGTTTTTACTTTTACTATTTTGGTTTTGAAGTAAGCTTTTTTGATAGCAGCCCCAAAGCTATAAAACTGTGATTCTTAGTCCTGTGTTAAGAGTACAGGGATTTCATCATCTTTGTAGTTTGTACTGTTACTACTGTGACTGTCAGTGATATGTAGTACTTTAGGAATGTATGATCATATATAGGAAATAACATAACATATAAAATTCTCCTTGCTTTTTGCTCAACTTCAAGATAAAAAAAGAGTCACATGGCTCAGCCTTGTAATTCTTTGAGAGTCATGGGTTTTTTTCCTGCTTTGCAAATGAAATGGCAGAGGGCTAGAAGGCTAAGAGGTTATGCCAGTAAGAGTAGCAGACCAGGAAACAGAAACTGTCTCAAGACAACATCTTTCATGCTTCAGCTGTATTACATGCAATGTGCCAGAGGTATATAGAAAGCAATTTATCATAAGACCTGATGCTATCTGACAACCACTTGGTCAACGTATGACAAACTGCTGCTAACCTGCTTTGACCAGCTTCATGACTGATTTGTCTGAATATTTGCAGGTCCCTCGTACTTCTGAGTTGTACGTGCACAGAAGTGGTAGAACAGCTCGAGCTGCCAATGAAGGCCTTAGCCTGTTGTTGATTGGCCCTGATGACTTGATCAATTTTAGGAAAATTTATAAAACCTTGGAGAAGAGTGAAGAGCTGCCACTTTTCCCAGTTGAAACAAAGTATATGACTGCTATCAAGGTAAAGAAAAAAAAATCTCTTTGCATCCTAAGTAACTGCTTGCTTATTTACATTACTGCATTGCCAGTCACATTCTTTACAAGTTTCAGATGATTTTTACTCTTCAGGACCTGGATTTGAAAATGAAGTTAATCATGCTTGTCTTTTTTCACCAATATCAGTGGTTTCTCTTCAATGACTAGCCCAAGAAACGTGTCCAGATGTAAACGTCACTTAGATTTTTTCTTACTTGTTACATAGAGCTGCTTATTACTAGATTCCCAAAAATGATACACGGCACGAATATATTTTTTTGCTGAAAAGCTAGGATGGCTCTGGAGTTATTTAAAGTCTTTGTATTGGGAAGAGACTAGAACAGGACCCTCCATGGTATTTGTCAGTCTCTTCTTAGCTAAAGGATTGAGCTGTCTGCTTTTCCTAAACCTTTCCTATGCTGTGAGGCCTCAGCTGCCACTGAAACTTGTCAGAAAAAGGTATCATTATCTTTTTTTTTTTTCAGCCTGTTGCCTGTTTTAAGGAACACTTAATCATTCTGTCACTCACAGGATGTTTTGTAAATCCTAACAGTTGTACAGTAGATATTAGAAATGTTCCTGGTTACTTAAAAAAATATTCTGATTGGTGTCTGAATCATGATTTGTTCCTGGTGTTTCCAACATGCTTGTTGTGATGAAAAAATGAGGAACTAACATTTATTTGGTAGTTAAATGTTTTAGGAGTCCAGTTCCATCATGGACAGCTGAAGAAGCTATCTTCTTCAATCACTGATATCTGTTATCACTTTAGCAAATGATGACATCTGTATTATGTTAGGTGTCTACAAGAACAGCAGTAAGGAACTGCAGGTCTGACACCTCAGGTGCATTATAATGCATGCTCTCAAACATTGATTCTGCAAGAGTGCCTCGTGTTTAAACTTGATTAGAATATCTGAAAAGGCACTTTGTTGCAGGAGCGGGTGAATTTGGCACGGCAGATCGAGAAGGCAGAATTTTTCAACGGCCGAGCAAAGCAACATGACTCTTGGCTCCAGCAGGCTGCAGAGGCTCTTGAAGTTGATCTCGATGATGACCTTTTTATGGGCAAGTAGAAAATCTTGCAATGGGGATACTCAGTTACACCTGTAGCACTAATGTGCAGGAATACCATTATGGCACAGAAGCTGTTAAACCTTGCAGGGCAGAAGGAGAAGCAGAAGTGTCACTATTTAGTATGCAGTATTGCTGGGTGTTTTCAGAATGGCTGTACAGTAGGTAGTGTTGCAGTCAGTGGGGAAGAGAGGTGGGACAATTGTGGAAAGTCACAGCCAAGTCTACGCAGCTCAGGAAAAGAACTGTTTAACTTCCAGTAACTGCCTTGGGATAATCTAACAGTGTGGTGTGTGCTATTTGAGTCCTTTCCCTCTGTGTCAAAGCAGCAGCTGTTTATCCACTCCTGCTTATTGCTCCCTCCATCTGTAGTCTGGCAGCAGGTCAGGAGCCTAGCAGTACAACAACTCTATCTAAACTTTTTAGGAGTACTCAGGTAATTAGCACTGTTTTGACACAATCCAAGTACTCTGTACTTTGAGATGAATTTCAAAACAGCCCATCTAATCCAGGTTACTTGTGGCACTTGAGTGAAGCACTTTGTAATTTCCACCTAGAATCTTGCCAGTTATTCAGTCTGTGTTTCTTGCATAGCTTGTTGGAGACAAATTCAAGTCTCAGTCATGCCTCCCATAAATAAAATTTGTCTCACAGTGCTACAAAGGACTTATTAATGTCTCTTCAATTTACATTACAGATAACTTTAATTTTGTTTGTTCTTCAGTTTAGGCTGCTGATCCTGTTGACTACTTTGATTCTCTTTTGTGCCCTTGCTTTTATGCTGTTTTAGTACAGAGGAAGTTTCTACTAGAGCTAGAAGCCTCCTTTCCTCATGTTCCTGCAAGTCCGTTCTGTATTGAGAGCCAAGTGCTTTAGCAGAATGATAACGTGGAGACTTCAGTAGTGAAGATTCTTCTTGATCTTGTTTTCTTAGTGAACAGCCTAGGAGATATAGAAATGTTATACATGACTGGAAGACTGCATTGGAGCTCAGTGGTCTTCTTAGTAAGATTAGATTAGTATTTGCCCCTACCACTGCAAGAGGCTGATGAAACAGGCCAGTGTAAGTTCTTTGTGTTGTAATACTGTCTCTGATTTTCTTCCCAAAGGAAAAAAAACTAGCGAGCAAGAAGAAAGCCAGAAACAAAAGATGCTGAAAGGAATGAAAAAACAACTGAAACACATGCTGTCCCAACCGCTGTTTAAAGTCCTCATGAAAACAAAGTACCCAACACAGTCAGGGAAACTACTCCTGCCTCAGACTTCAGCTGGCAATTCAGAAACTGCTCTGAGCATCATATCAAGAAAACAAGCCAAGAAAAAGAACTCAGCAAAATCAAATTAGACCGAGCAAGTTCGCTTGTTGCAATGGAATCAAGAACTATCCTTATCAAGGCTGACAAGATATTCTACTAGAAAACACAGTGTCAGGATGGTGCTTTTGTCTTAGTAGTGCAGGCACACAGCAAAATGTTTATCTAAAAGGCACTGCTAGTGTGGAGTTAGTTACTCCTGAATCTTGTCTTTGATTTTATTTTCTTAGGTTCTTTTTCTTACTCTCTATATTAATGAAGCTTAATTAGTTTTAGAATAGTTCTGTTCATTGCATCTCTTTATAAGACATGTAAAAGTTACTGGTTAAAACTCACTGTGAACAGACTTAATTTTAATTTTCTTTTAAAGGAAAGGGACACATAGGCTCTGCGCAGGTAACAGGACAGTCTGAGCTGCTGACAGTGCAGATTTGGCTTGTACTGCAGTTCGTTGAGGAAGGCAGCAAATATAGGTAGTATTACCAACAGGTCTATAGTTCCAATAATGGGAATCTTTCCCAGTTTTCTTCCTCTGCTGATGCGATTTCTCAATTCTGTTACACACTGTCTAATTACTTTAGTCCTTTGTTAATATGTTTCAGAATGTGGGGGAAAAAAAGTGAAGGTGGCAGTGGTCCAGGACTAATCTTGGGAGATTTGCATTCCAGGCACATTTCTCAGGAATTATTATTGCTATGAAACATTTTATTAATTAGTATTTGGGGTTGTCTGTGTTTGAAAGCATATTTGAATCATAACCTCTTTTAAGGGAAACGATGTGAAATGTCACTTTTGAAGAGTGTATCTTCATAATTGTACTTTAAAATCACTTTACCTTTTCTGGGTAAATAATTTCTAAGAGTATTTTTTAAGCTATGTCAAAAAATGTATTTTGAATTTTTGTTAAATTGTATCTACTATAAAACCTAAAGCCTATATCTTCCTTCAATTACTTGAGATTTTTAAGTTTTTCTTAGCTCACGCCCTTCACACTTAGCAGACAAGGTGAGAGAACTCAGGAGAAAACTACCCAAGAGGTAAGATACAGCAGAGACATCTGTACTGGTGGGAGCACAGAGAATCTCCACTTGTCAGCACTAGATTGAGCAAAGCATTTGTGTCTCAGATATGGAACCAATGTCTCTAACCTGCTAGGAAGCACACCACTTGACTCAACTAATTAAAGAGAAATTTGTGTATGGAATTGCGTCCCCTCCTATCACTTGTTGATTCTGGAAAAACAAGGTCTATTCGTAAATAATTGAACACTCCCTTGCTTCTCTGTCTCTGGGAGGACTTTTCTCTCACTTGCCTCCTTGCATTATGGAAGAAGAGCAGTGACAATTGTTATGATAAGCATACAGAGCTTATCAATTCTATATGAAGCTTTTCTTGCAACACACTTTTCATCTGATGTCCTTCAGAGCAGAAGAGGGAGTTTTTGGTGGAGAGGGAGAAAGAAAGAAATTGTGAGGTTCTTTATTCTCACCCACATAAAAAGATGAAACAGCTTTGGAGTCACTGTGACATCTGAAAAACTACATAGTTAAAAGGATGTTCCTTGCATGGAATGCTGGAAAAAAGAACTGAACAAAGCCATGCACACTTTGTCTCTCCCCCGTCCCACCTTTGTAACATTAAAACCACATTCTCATGGTATGAAAAGAAAACTTGATTGGCTTTTGCATCCACGAGGACCTGAAGACCAGGTGGGCCTTTACTGTACCTTGTGATATACTTTTAGCTTATGATTCCTTGGACAAAATTAAGATCCTGGCACCAGAGCTTCCTTGTCTGAAAATCTGCATGAGGTAGGATGGTTTTGGCAATTTATAATTCCACGTGATAGCAACATGAATTGACCTGGAAGACAGGGAGAGTATTATTTCTTCTCAGAGATCATCGCTGTGAAGTTTTTCAGCTCGTTTCCTTGTGCTTAACAGCCTAGTTATCACACTCCCACCTCTCCGTCTGGCCCTCAACCCACTGTCTTGCTGAGTCTTCCTAGGATGGAGCATGACACTTCTGCACTCCTCCTCACCTTCTTCATGTTCGCCTATGCCATGCTCCGCTGTTGGTTCTCTCCCACACTCTACTGAAGCATTCAACATGAGTGCTGTTCTTAATCTACCGATGCTGCTCCCCTGCAGGAGCCCAAGCCATGCTTGGACCCTAAAATATCTGTCTTAAAAAGGATACTTGTCTAGCACCCAGCAAGCTCTCTTTTGATTGTCTGCTTTCCCTCGTAAGTCTCTTACCAGGATATCCTGAATCTTCTACCGATAGGAAGAACCCTATTCATGTCTTAGCAAATTTAAACACACTGTTAAACTGGAAAATAGTACTGCTTAACTGCTCTCCTCCAGTGTGGAGTAGGTTGCCGCAGGAGGAGAGGAGGGCAGAGAAATTGTTTTCTCCAGCTCTGATTATTTGCTAATGTTTTACTGGTTCAAATTTGGCACTTAATATAAAATTATTCAAGTCTATAAGGAAATGAATTTCAGTACTTAAAATCTGTAGTAATTAGTTACTTCTGTAACGCTCTGCTGGCACAACAGTTATGCTAAGGCATCAAACAAGTAATATTGTGTTTTGTGGCAGCTTAAGTCTGCTAAAATACCTATTAATTAATAGATTACCTGGATCTGTTTAGGCTGCAAGAGCAACCTCCAAACAGATTAAGATACAAATGCAGTGGAGTATTGGAGGTGGCCAAGCTGGTACAGAGCCACCAGTACTGCATAACAGATAACTGAAACCCAAGTAGCTTCTGAGCCTTTTATTTCCTTTTATGTTGTGAATATGGGAGGCCAGTCAACTTCACACACATCAGAAGAAGGAAGAGTCCCTGTGGTTTGACATCTGCCAAGGAACATGTTTGGAAAGAATCTCATGCATTGGACAATTAAGTTTCCTGAACTTTGTAGTGTTCTTCTCTCTTCCTCTGTGTGTTAATGAAACAGCAAAGCAGAAACTGGAGAGCTGCCTTATCACATGCTAGAGCCCTGGCATGCATCTCCCACATGGCATGTGGGAAATAGTTTGCACCTCACTGAGAACAGGCCAGACACCACACAATCACCATGCTCACCACAGGGAGAGGACATGTGGGGGAAATAGCAATTAAGCAGCTGATCAAGGCAAGTGCCTGCCCTTGCTCAGCTCTCCTGAACCAGCTTGCAAACTCACATCCATAAGGAGGGGAAAAGGAAGCAAAGCACATTTCCAATGATTTCCAGCTTGTGCTCTCTGATGCCAGGAGAAAAAGCTGGTAAGAAAAAGTGTTTTAACACTCAGGAAAGCACAATACATCCTGTGCTAGCAGGGTCCTTTTGGGGTGCCTAATTCTAAGCTATCTAGTAAATTGTTTGATAAAGGAAGGAGCTCAGAAGACCATAAAGTCGAGTGGTTAGCAAAGGACTGGTAATCCAGCAAGCACTGTTAAAGTGATATCCAGTTATCTTTGCAGAAAAGCAGGATGATGTAGTAGCAGATGGAGCAGAAGAAGGGGACAATGAATAAAAGGCTTTCCTGCTGAGGAAATGGTGCTGGTTTTGTAACCCTCAGTATCAGAGGGAAAGTATCTACAAAGGCAATTGTTTGATATTTCTCTTGCCCATGTGAAATTACCTGTTCCAGATTACTTTTGTGAAAGGTATTTAAGGGCACCAGTGTTTTATCAATTCAGTCAAAAGCTCCTCACGGGGCCAGCCTCACCAGAATGGATAAAGAAAGAGGAAAAGTAGTAATCCATCACTCCTGAGGCAAATTTATTGGCCTCTGAAAACAAGGGAACAGGGCTGTTGCACTTGTTTGTCTTGGAGTTCAACAGCTCGTGCTGTTAAGCTGGAAGAAATGGAAGCCTGTTTCCAGAGCAACCAACCTGATGGCACAAACTGCCAAATTTCCACAGGGAATGGCTACAGTTCCAGAACATTACTCCAAATGCTACGTTCAAAAATGAGAGTGCACACTGCAAAGTACACATGGTCTTTGGTACACCTGGTTTAATTAGAGGTATTATGTCCTTTTATTACTGGTGTAATTATAGGAGTCTAATTGGTACTGTGGATACTCCTATACAAGCATAATTTATTTTGTTTTCTTCACAGGAATACCTTCCCCACTATAAGCAATTTTAGTACTGACAGGAATAGATGAGATTTCTGCACCTGTGTTGGCAATGACAGTGCTGTGAGGGGCAAGGTGTAAGAAGGCTGCAGCTGCTGATCCATTTTCTACTTATATTGTGCTTGTTTACTGCAGTGTTGTTTCTAAGCCAGCTCAAGTGAAGTCATTTCCCTCCTCACAGCTCTCAGATGACCCCGCAGCATGATTTTCTTGGCAAGTTTAAAAATCTGTGAGAATTAAGTTTGTTGAAGCATTTCATAGTTTCTTTCAACTTGTTTTCCCAGATTCTTAGAGTCTCCTAAATTCCAGCTGGGAAATGAACCTTATTCTTGCATGTATTCCCAATCATGTTTATGATTGGTGATGTGCCTTTTCTTAAAAGTTTTCAAAAGTCCATTTTTCTAAGATCATTCAATCATGTGTGTACACATACACGCAACATAACCTAGCTTTTAAATAACAAAAAAAGGAGTTTTCTTCACTCAAAGAAGTGAAGTATGTGCTTCCCAAATGAAAAAAAAAAGTGCTAACTGGAAAATGTCATAGTGTTTCAACATTCAGTCCCAACTAAATCTTGAAGAAAAAAAAAGATCTGCCTTTAAGCCTTTGAAGCAGAACATACCCGATACCAACTTTCCTTCTTCCCAATTTCACACACAAAGGCAAGAAAAATGACACATTCATTGGCCAAAAAGATTAAGAACAGAATCAAGACCTGAAATCGGAGTGTAAAAAGCTTTAGCTTAGTGAAATTTCATGTTGTTTTCTGTTTAACGTACAATCAATGATAGAACCAAGTAAACACTGAGTAACGTTCATCAGGAGCTGTTCAATTAGCAAATGGTACTTTCATTATCCCTGTGCTTTTCTGTACAAGAGCCTGACTGTCACAAGTAGCCAGGGCAGCTCTGCTTACCATTAAGGAAAAGTCAGCATTTTCTATTTTCCTGCAACACTTCATTTTAAAAAGAAAAAAAATACCAACTGACTCTTGTAGGGCACCGATCTGATAGAGAGGTTTGTGTAGCATATTGCAGTGGCAACTATCCTTGTCGTTGCTGCATTTTAACTAAACCCTTCTTTGCACCCACAGGCTGAGACCAGAATTCAGCTTGCAGTGAATTCTTGCTACCACAACAATGAAGTTGCAAGAACAGCCAACCATGCAACACTGGTTTCCTGCTGGGGCAGGCAGTGCTGCAAATAAACATTTGCTGCTGTTTACCTTACTTGCATTTATAACTGTGCTGTATGCCCTGAAAAGCAAGTCAGGCTCTTGAATGCGTGGCACCATTTCCCAGTACACAGGTAGGCACAGGAATGGTGAATGTGCCCTGCCACAAAAGGCCAAAGTGGAGGTGGGAGGGAGGGAGCTAGCTGAAGGAAGACAGATCTTCCTGTAACATGATAGTGGATAGAACCCTGGGTTCTCCCATCCCACATAACTCTTCAGGGGACCCTATGTGAAAAGTAAACACTCAAAAATTGATTAAATACTTTCGGGTGCTGGTGAGGGACTGGGTTGCAGTGACAGCTTGATGAGTGGTAGCTGCCTGTCTGTGCCAGCTTTCATTATACGTGTGTGGCACACACAGGGCCAGGGCTGCAGCTCCTGCCTGCTCTCCAGACTACAGGCACTAAGCAAAGGTGGGCTGGAGCCCATTGGCGTGTCAGATCAATAAGCAGATCTCCTCTCTGCTACATTCATCGGCAGTATGCGTCCCGGTAAACCTGGCAGTACATTCTTCCCTACCAGCACTGAATTTTAAGTAAAAAAAAAACAAACATAAAATCACTTTGCTATTAGATTACAAAGAGCACCATGTATTAAAGCAGCCAACAAATTGGGAGATCACAGCAATGGGCTCTGTTTGTGTTTTATAGAGGCCTTAGAGGAGGTCAAGTTCTGTTATACTTTCAGAACCTGACCTAGAGCATCGGAGCAAGCATTTTGTGGAGCCCTGTCTGCTTCTTATAAAAGAAAAATGAAGCACGATGAGAAGAGAGGAAGAGCCTCTCTGGCCTCCAAGTCTTATCTCAGTATCTTATTGCTTCCAAGTTTCTTGCCTCGCTGTGCCACCTCTCCAGGCATTATCACAGCAACAAAGTATTAGGTGTTATTCTGTCTCTGGCTGATGGTCATCATGGTTGATAACAAAAATATCAATTTAAGCTCCTACTGCTTCTCCTACTCCTTTTTCCATTTGCACATTTCCCCATATTTATTCAGCTATTACACCAGAACAAACTCTTGCCAGCTGTAGTTGCATTCCAGCTATTTAGGAACTTCCTTTTCATTATTAAGATAAATACAATGGTTACGTTCCTGGCAATTCCCTGCATAGAAATCACAACCAAGCCAACATTTAAGTTAAAATGCTTTGTATTCGTTTTTTTCTTTTTAAATTCAAAATAGGGCAGTACTGTTTTAATTAAACCCCTAGAACTTTCTATTTGGGGTGCTATATTTCTCTTCAGTGTTCTCTACTAAACAAAATCCTCAGCATCTAGGTGTAAGCTCCACCACGGAGAAGACACGTCAAAATTCTTGAGAAATTCAGTAGTGCCTCAGTAACATACTTTAACCATCAGCCCAGAAGCAGTTAGGCAGGATAATCCGTTCAGGTCCCTTCCACATAAGCAGTTCTGTTTTAGGCCCCTCAGCAGACCTTCCCCCAAGCATCAAAGCACACAAAGGTAGGCTAACAGAAGCTCTAAGTCTGGCCTTAATAGCAGGACTAGAATGGGGAAAGGCTTAGGAAAAACAAACAAACAAACAAGCAACATGTTAGAAAGAAACCCACAGCCCTGCCGTAATGCAATAGAAAGCACAAAACAACAAGGTAATGAGATCCTAGACTAGAAAAAGTGAAAACCCACTCAGATGCAAATACAGCAGTGGACGCAAAAATAAGAAAAAGAAGCTACTTACCTCTAGAAGGCCCCAAAAGTCCACAGGGAAGCAGAGATCTCTAAATAGGATACCATCACCTCCACTGCCAACCCTTAAATGAGGTCTGGAAAGGGGTGGATCCCGGCCCACCCCTTCTGGTCACTCAGCTGCACTGCATGCACCTGAGCTCCCCTGGGTTGCCCTGCCTTCCCACCAGGTGCTCAATTACTGGCTCAAGCTGTGACTCACCATTTGTGCTCTCCCCAGCCCAGCAGCCTGGTTGTGCTGCTCAGCAGCTTTCAACTATACTAAGGTGACACATTGCGTTAAAGTTATTTCAGGATATTGCAGCTAAGAGCTTTGATAGGCTTGTTAATTTACCATTAAAATATTTGAGCCATTTCCAGGATTTTTTTTTCACAATGAGTGATTCTTGCACTCTTGTGCTCTGTATCTATTACACAGAGTTCCAGTACAGCTTATCTGGCCAGGAAAATACTTCTTTTAAAACTACTTTTTATTATTATTATTTTATTTTGTGACTTCTGGAGCTGTGTGGATGTGATGTCAGATAAACTGTCCCATTATTTCCATTGGCCCGGGGAAAAAAATTATCAGGACTCAGTGTCTTGCTTAAACACTTACATTAAAATTCAGGCTAACTGGAATTGGGTTTGAGGTAAATGTGTTTTCCTCTTTTTTCTGCTTTGTGGACCACAACAACTTTTTAGATGAAAACATCCAAGTGAACTACACAGAGTTGCCTGCTAAAGCAGGTCACAACATGGAAAATAAACGTTTTGATTTGCTCTCCTCTGATCAAATACAGTTTTGGCATCTTGCATTGAAGATCTCAAGTTTGCTGTAAAAGCATGAATAAGGGTTTTGTAGCCTCTGATGAGCAGAGACCATCCTGCTTTGTGCAGACACGTCTGAATAGAGACTTACAAAAGCTGTGATTATATAGGAACAGAAACAAAGATGGGCAGAAGGAATAATGTAGCTGTGTTTGTCTCTCCCTTGTGCCTAATGACTCGATGATGGTGTGCCTGGGGAAGCCACAGAGGCTGTCTCTCTTCCCTCTCGAGTATCCTTCTACCCAGCCAAAGTACCCAGCAATTCGCCGGTTAATCCCTTTGCAGGATGGATCAGACTGGGAATACCTGGCAATAGCGCGGAGCAGACGCTTGGTGGCAGGGATGCTCCGGTAAACGCGGCTGCCGGTGCCATGGACTCTGCTTCAAGAGCTTTGACCGTGTGTGTACCTTTAAGGGTTCCTCCCGGGTGAAAGTATGAACAAAACAAAGGAAAAGCAGTAGGGATGGGCTCTCCAGCCAAGTCCTTGCACCCTTCGGTGCTCTGGCACAGCCATGAAAGGCAGCAGGGGATGCTCTCCGCAGCGGTTCCATTCTCTTGTCATTGGTTTCTTGCTTTAAATACTGATGGTAGGAGAAACCGAGCCCATGAGCCAGGCTAAAGGAAGTGTAACAAATAGAGGCAATGGACCGTGTCCAGAGAAGGGCAACAGAACTGGTGAAGGGTCTTAAGTATAAGTCTTAGGAGGAGTGGCTGAGGGATCTGGGATGTCATAATATGGAGAAGGTTCAGGGTAGACTTTAATGCTCTCTACAACTACCTGAAAGGATGTTGTAGCAAGGTGGGGGTTGGCCTCTTCCCCCACATAACTAGCGACAGGACTAGAGGGAATGGCCTCAAATTGTACCAGGGTTCAGGTTGGATACTAGGAAAAATTTCTTCTCCAGAAGAGTGGTCAAGCATTGGAACAGGCTGCTCAGAGAGGTGGTTGAGTCACTGTCCCTGGAGGTGCTCAAGAAACATATAGGTGCTGTACAGAGGGACATGGGAAGCACATAGTGGGGAAATTTTGGTAGTAGGTGGATAGTTGAACTGGATGATCTTGAAAGTCTTTTCCAACCTTGGTGATTCTATGAGTCTATGAATTCTACATTTGCCTCTTTCTTGGTTCTTGAATTTGGTATCCCAAATGTTGCTGTACGTCTTTAACCTCTATCCAGGAAAGGCACACTGCCACATGAAGAGCTATGCATACAGGTAATAAGCAGAGATAACCACAAACTGAAAGATCAAGACAAATTTGGGGATTTTTTAAAAGTCTGATTTTGATTAAAAATGGGTAGAAAACTGCATTTTTCAGAAGTTCCAGCAAACCAGAACCTCCACAGATCTGGTGTGGCTAACTATACACTTGTCACTTCCAATGCTAGCAGCAACTGCACCATCCCAAGCAGCTGCAAGAACTCCCAAAATCCCTGAGCTGGGGCAGCCCTGCACCCAAGGTCTATCAGCCCCACAGCTGATTTTGCTACACAGATACCTATGTGACATAGGAAGCATTTTATTGGTGACAAGCCCTCTCTGATCTTCTGCATTACGTATTTTTATCTCAGTGTTTTCCAAGTCACCAATATATCATAAGCTGAACCATGCAACTTGTTGTTGTTATGGAAGGGAAAACCACATTTTAGATTTTAACAGTCCTCTTGACTTCTGGCAGAAAGAAACAGTTCAAAGCATCCATCCCAATGTGATCCAGCTGTAATGGTTCTGAGACCTGATTACACCTCCATTTCATTCAGCTGGTAAAGCCAGCAGTCAAACAGTCATTTCTTAATAGCATCATTAAACACATCTTTGATTCAGAAGCATATTGATTCCTATGTATCAACATGATTTGTAGCTACGACTGATTGTAAAATGTGGTTAATTCTGGAAGCAGGCTGTGTGGCAGGACACAGGAAGGGAAGGGAACCTACACAACATTATCACAAGCTGTCTACAAATAGCCCTGCCATCCTCCCAAGACTCATACTATAAACAAACAGCTTTGCCAGAAAAGTTTGATTTTTCATTTGTTTCTTTTCATATCATAAAGCAGTCTGGAGATGTCAGGCCTACTAACTTCTGCTAATCATCTGTTAAAGGATTTGAGTCCTGTTTGGTTTGGATGTACTTTATACACTGCACAGGCTACAATACAGGGATGCAAGGAGGAGAAATGAAAGGCTTCTGAGTTTTGGCCATAACACTGTCCGGACTCGATTTATGCTAGCGGAACCAAGAGTAGCATTGGCACTGCTTTACTGTAGTAGCACTACCACAGAAACAAAGCCCAGAGCAATGCCAAGCACTTGCTTTTCTCATGGAAAAAGAGACTTTGAGTGGCCTAAAGAATAGAATAATGAAAGAAAAATAATAGGCAGAAGCTTGCAGTTTTGGTTGAAATCCTTTGAAGCATTTAGTTAGAGGGGGGGAAGCAAGGGCAATTATTGCTGAAATTGAACTGTTTCATTCAGTGAAAAAATCTGACATTCTCCAAAAACATGAAAGACCATGGTCAAAGCCAGAACTGCATTGCCTCTTAAGAGCTGTGCTTCTCATTTGCAGCTGTCATTCTCCCACGTCCCTGGGTCTGGGATCCCCAGGTAACCCCTCAGCCTCCTCGCCCTGGGAGGCCCTGGCCTCACTCCATGTGGGATGGGCAGTGCAGTGCCCTGCCACCCAGGCAAGCTGATGGAAGCAGAGAGCAAACTGCAGCTCTAAAGGCCATGCAAAATTCATTTTTCACCCAGCTTACAAATGTTGTTGACTTGCAGCCCACACACTTAAGGACAGAAGAGAAATATCACTTCAGTTTATAAGTGCAGAAATGTAGGATGAGCTGAATTAACTAATGCCCTTCAAGAAGAACAAAGAACCCAGGTCTTGTTCTTGTGCCTTCACCATGAGACTAACTGCTACTTATTTTTGAGGGAAAGTTGACAAACTCAGGTACATAAATCCAGGTTGGGATAAGGATGAGAATGAGGAGAATGCCCTGTGAAATTTGAAGGAAAATCCTAGTCCTTCTCCAAAGAAGTGTGAGCACAGGTGTTTATTGTATTATTATTGTTGTTGTTGTTGTTGCCATTGTTGTTGTTTAACATCTGTAGATCCCACAGGGAAAGGAGGTTGTAGCAAGGTGGGGGGTGGCTTCTTCTTCCAGAGAACAACAATATACAAGAGGTAATTGCCTTAAGTTGTGCAAGAGAAGGTACAGGTTAGGTCTTAGGAAAAACTTCCTCTCAGAAAGAGTGGTGAGGCATTGGCAGAGGCTGCCCAGGGAGGTGGTGAAGTCACTGCCTCTGGAGGTACTCAGAAAGAGTAGATGAGATGACATGGTCTAGAGCGATCACAGAAAAGGGTTGATGGTTGGTCTAGATGATCTTACTGATCTTTCCAACCTTAATGATTCTATGATTCTACGAGATTGGTTCATTCTGGGTCTTTCACTATATAGCAGCAGTATAAGAGGTAACTGTAGCATCAGAAAATCATTAAAAAATCTGAAATGGGGAACTTAGAAGAACCAGTATGGCTGAGCCACTGAACTGCTACATCATATTTTTCTGGAAGAGGAGAAACCATTGCTGATGGTCTCCCTGCTGTGTTACCAGCTGTAGGAAAGAAAATTCTTTCATGCTCTGCGTAGTTGGAAGGCAACTGTCATACTAAGTGTCATCTTGGGCAGTCTGAGCCTGCCAGCCTGCCTAGCCCACTGTCCCGTGCTTTGGCAAAGAGCATGAGCAGTATTCATTTGCTGTCCTATGTTTTTCTTTTTTTTACTAGCAGGGTAATTGGTGAGTCAAGGAGGGCTGATTTTGAGGAGCGGCTGGAGCTATTAAAACTGATGCTACCCTTGGACTGAGAAAAAAGGAAAAGTTATAAACTAGATCTGAATGAACTTGATGCTGCCTGCAATGAGTGCCTTTTGTTTCATCAACCAGTGACTCACTTAGGAGTGTCTAATTCAGTGAGTCTTCATAAACAAAACTTTAGCATAAACAGCTCTTCTGCTTAGATTGGTATGAGGAAGAAATCAAGGGTTTGGTTCATTACCCTCCGGTGTAAAATACTGTGAGGGGATTCCTATCCCATTTGGTTGTGTTTTCCAGCAACCTTACTTCTATTCAGGGACTTGGCAACATGCAGGACTGTGAACTGAGTGTGCTGTTATGACATTGTAAATCTTGGGCAAGGTGTTCACCAGCCAGCTATCAGCAGATCCCCTGTGTTTCATATAATCATTAAGGTTGGAAGAGGCCGCTAAAATCCTGTAGTCCAACCACCATGTTTTGTAGATAAGAAGTCACTTCCCACGGAGGGTTATGGATGCTGAGATAACACAGTGCAGGGATCCTGCAACATGAGGAGATTTGTGCAGAGCTGCTCACAAATGGCTGTTTTTGTAACATCTTGGTAACTTTTTGCTTTGAATTTGGTCACCAAAACCAGACTGCAGTTGCTCAGGTTCTATACAATTCTATTCTGGAAATGAAAAGAAGAGGATTCTTCTACAGAATACCACTCTTTGCCTCCAGTTCCCTCACAAGCTGTAAGATTTGAGTCCCCTCCCTGTAGCCTACTCCATTCAGTGGGTGTGAGGCTATCCCTGCTGGCACACTGTAGCCAGGAATGCAGGGAGGGTGGGTCAGAGAAAGTGCAAAAGGGGTCTGACTCTGTATCCCATTAACTATACAGTACTGGGCTAATTTATTGTTATCATTATCGTTATATTACCTGTAGGGTTTCCTGCCCTCACTATAAAACTCACAGATATGCAGACTAGGTCTCCATGATCTGGGCTTTGAGACTATAAGCTGAACTGATTTCCTCTTTCCTTTTCACTCCTGTAAGGTAAATTATTTTGTCTTGTTTCAGTATTTCAGGATTTCGCTTCATGACTGAAAGAGTTGAGGTAAAGTGCAGAGCTGTGCCCAAAGCTGTAGCAGCCTGGGAAAAACTTTGAACTCTCAGTGGCCCTTCCCCTGAACGCCTCTGACAAAGTATTTCTCTGTGTCTGCTATCACCTTGGTAAGAGATTTACTCTGCAAAACTGCTCTGAGACAGGCTGAAAAGAGCCCTTGAAACACTAATGGAAAAACCATAGCAATCCTCACTTTCTAGAAATGTCCATATATAGCTAAACTTAGGCAGTCTCTGAGTGTAGTTATTCATTCTAGCAGCCTGTGTGCTCTGTGGCTTTCTGAAGTGATACTCCACAGGTTTACATTCCCAGGGCTGACTCCTGAAAAAATCAGTTTTGAAAAACATGTTGTGACATATCTCAGCCAAGAACAGTTTTTACACCCTTATCTAGTGCCAGATTGACTAAAAGGAGCATAATCTTCTGCTGTTCGTGTTACAGACTTGCAGCAAGATGAGACCAGCAATGCTTTGTGCAATGTGCATGCTGCACATGTAGATGTACGTATAGTGATTGCTTATTCCCCCTATCGTGAGATGGGGGTGAGAACAAGAAAAAAGATAAAAATGCATGAGTTGAGATAAATATAGTTTAATAGAAAGAAAAGTGAGGAAAAATAATGATAAAAGAATGTTCAGAATGAGTGATGTACAACTCAATTGCTCGCAAACTACCGACTACTGTCTAGGCAGCTCCTGAACAGCATTTGCACCACATCCTACCAGCCAACTTCACTCAGTTTTGTAGTTTCTTGTGATGCCGTATGGTATGAGATATCCCTTTGGACAGTTAGGGTCAGCTGTCTTGGTTCTCTCCCTTCCCAGCTCCTCGTGCTCTCCCAGCCTCCCCTTGCTGGCAGGACTGTAAGAGAAGCTGAAATGTCTTTGGTGTACTGTAAGCACTGCTCTGCAACAACAAAAACATCAGTGTGCTATCAACATTATTCTCATCCTAAATCCTAAACACAGCACCATACCAGGTACCAGGGAAAAAGTTAACACTATCTGCCCTATCTGACACAAGGAATACAAATCCCATTTGGGGATCCAGTTTTTCTTTTCGGAGCTTCCTAATTATTCTGCTGCTTCTCTCCCTGTCCCTGTTCCCTCCCTCCCTGGCTGGTCTTTGGGCAGCCTGCTCACTTGAACTTTTCCAAGGGTGATGTGTAGCTCCAGTTTGTTCTGAATAAGTTGCCATCTATCTAAAGCTGAAAAAGCTCACTCACTATGTCTGGAGGAAGAAATGAGAAAGCTTGCCTGAAGCTACATTTCTTGCTCACAGGCAGAAGGTCACCTATGATGGCTTCCAGTTACAAAATAGCTTCCATGTGATGCCAAGAGTCTCTGCATGTTTACCAAGCCTTCCTCTGAGGCTGGCCAGCGCAAGCGTAGGCTGGGCCTCCACAGGCCTTAAGGCTCTTTAAAGGGCTGTTGCATTTCTGCATCTGCAGGACCACCTTCTTTTCCCATCAATGCCAAGGTGAACCTCGAGCAGCACAGCATGAGCATTCAGGCACTGGGAAGCAGGAGGGAAAGCTCCAGAGCAGTGCCAGCAGGCCTTGCAGGTGCCACCTGAGCCACCCTGCTGACCTTTTTGGGTGCTATCCTGGAACATCAGATCCAGGGAGAACTGAGGATGTGGATTTTGTGGGACGGCTTTCTTTTCTCATCTGGGACAAGTCTTCTCCTTTTATCCAAATTAAAATAATGAATAACAAGGACTAATTTAACCAAAATATTGGGAGAAATATTTTAACTGTAGAAATCAGCTTCAGTAGGAACATTTTATAAACATGGCTCAAAATTAGGCTTCAGACACTCTGTGTATTGCCGGGCCGGGACTGCACTTGGCCCCTCTCCAGGAACTCATTTGATACCCATGAGAGATTTCAATCTGGGAGGGAGTCCAGGTTGAGCAGTGGCCACTGACACCACTCATTTGACAAGAGTAACTTTTTCTAGCAAGTTCATGTAAGAGGAATATATTTTACATTTGAGATCAGCAAAAACTGAAGAAATGTTATCCTCTTCAGCTGTTATATACTATTCTGGGCTCTAAGGCTTTCTTGCAAAAGCAGGACATTCAGCATCACACACACAAAAAAAATGTATTTTAGATAGTGTGACTCTGTTGGCTCAATAAACCATAAACAATATGCTTAATAACACTGCAATTTTTCTGGCTTTGTATTCCCATAACAAGGCTTCAAGGTCATCTACCTTTTGTTGTAATCATCTGACAGGATGGCTACATTATTTATCAGGTTCTGGTTTGTAGCTGAGAGAGCATCATGCTTCCCGATGACAGCTCTTGCCATGAAGCCTTACCATATTCCAGGTAAACAGTAAAGACACGAGGGAAATGGACAACAAAGTGAGTATAGATACAACCTACCACCTATCACATATGCTTTACTGTGCTTTCTCTGCATGGTATGTGCCAAGTCCTGCTGATATACAAATTTCTTCCTACAGTGTCTGTTTTTCCAACTGCTTACAGACCTCTGCAAAGAGCCTGCACCTTGCAGTACCCATAAAGGACCAGGATACCTGCATAGAAATCTAATCTCACTGTTGGGCAGTGTCTAGCAGTGGGAATTGCTTCAAGATAAGCAGCTAGGAGCACTCAGAAGTCAGCACTCAGCTCTCCCCTCTACCACATCTTAAGGTCAATCACAAATTCTGAAAATAGAAATTGGTACTGCTTTGCAATTGCCAGTTTTTGAATGTGGAAACTTTGCATTTTCAAGACCTTTCCCCGCAGCTTTGAAGAGGCTTAAAACAGGTTGCTCAGAAAAAAAGAAATTAAAAAAAAGAAAAAACTGTTCTTTTCCCCCCAGTCCCTGCCTGAACAGTGGAGATTGCTGCCCAGTCTGCTGAGTCCAAACCATCAGCTAGTCTGAGGTTGTGTAAAGTGCTTCTGCTGGAGGAGCTCTCACAATAGAAAACAACTTCATTCTTCTCAAAGAGAGGTAAGAAAATAAGGTGGCCAAAGTGACTGCATTTCAGGGTTTAGTTAGGGAAATGCATTGGACTTCATACCTCTGCTGTTAAGAGCTTCTGATCTCAGGGAATCTAATTTCTAGCAAACACAGTGACAAAAATGGAAAAGAGGAAAACTCTTCACCTATTGAGGTATTTGTTGTTACTTTAAAGTAATGAATGGAGAATGAATAGAGACAGTCTGCAGTGATCCAACAAGGAAATTAACCCAGTGTGATATTTCACACCAATTATGTAAATGGATTTTAAAGAGAATCTGTTGAAAGGGAGGAAGAAAGAAAGGGAGGAAGAAAGAAAGGGAGGAAGAA
>JAPSGF010000001.1:42721886-42746444 GCA_035772895.1 Perdix hodgsoniae | reverse complement strand
GAAAGGGAGGAAGAAAGAAAGGGAGGAAGAAAGAAAGGGAGGAAGAAGCAAGCCGGTATGGGGACTTCTGTGTCCTTGGAACAGGCTATTCCTTCAAATAGCCTTGACCTCATTGTGAAAGAAAGCCAGTGACTTTTCATGGCTCAGGGTCTAAACATTGCCAACAGCTAAACTATTTATAGGCTTAACACCTGACTAGGTGTTAAATAACTGTTAGTGGTAAACATTGTGGTGCAGAATTATCACTTTAGACTGAAACCGTAATCAAATATGCAAAACCTGGAATGAATAAAAGAATTCACGTAGGATTTAGGATATATTTAAGAAGGTGCATTTAATGAATCTTCTGTAAGTGGTATGCAAACCAGCAGGATTAAAGACTTTGAAAATGCTAGGTCATTTTTTACATGTATGTAAACAACCTATCTATGAATTTTCACCTAAATGTTAAAATACAGTATTAGAAAGCAGATGGGTCAAGCTACAACAAATGCACAAAATGTTTTACAGCATTCACTGCATGGTGGACCTCCTCTTGCTAACACAAATATTCTCTTGACCCTAGTATATTTGTTATAAAAGCAATAGAAGAAAGTATCAAAGCTTGTTGGGTGAACTTGCTTGTTTGGAGAAGCTGACAGAGCATAGCTGACCTTAGACATGTTGGGGAGGGCCAAGGAGCAGAACTTAGTTTATTTTATGGTGTAATAAATGTTTCAATATATCACAACCCTCTTGGTTGCCTTGCATGGTGCTACAGGGGTCACAACAAATTTGTTGAAAAATACTGAGCTATAAAAGTGTGGAGCCTCTTCCACTGCAACTCTAATTCTCTGATAAATAAGTCATAAAATGGAAGATGCACAAATTTGGAGATGTCTGCCATCCATACTGCTCTGATGCAAGCATGTGCCCCTAAACTACTTTAGGGCAAGTTCCACAGTTGTCTGGAGGGAGAGGAGACAAATATCCAAAACCTGAGGGCCAAAGATGTTTCTGTATGCTCTGAGAAAAGTCCTAAGAAAGGTCAATGGGCTCTAGCTCATCTGTGTAGATTCTCAGGGTTGACTCTATCCAAATATTGTAGGGTTGTGTAGAGCTAGGAGCATGAACCAACAACAGAAATGGGAATAACAGAATCAGGATGCCCAGGGTGCTCGTAACCACACGTAGCCTTTGCTTGCAGTGGTGGTGTGGTGGAGCCATCCAAGCTCATTGCATCCTTCTCACGCACAGCATCTCTTCTGACCAATTTATGTGGTTGGAGTTTGCCAATCAAAGAGCTTCGTGCAAGAGCTTTCACTAGCGACAAGATCAGCAAGGTAGAAATTAAACAAATATTTTGTGAATCCCTTCATCAACTTAATGATATCTTGGCCTAAATCAATTCCTGAACAGACATCACAAAAACACTGCTGCAATGCCTGACAGCTACATAATGCAGTCCTGACAGTGCTTCCAAGCATAACTGTAGTGCTACAAGTATCCTTGTCTCTTGCACTGATGTTGACTAGAGAAGCGAGTGCTCCTATCTCAACACCATGAAGCCACACAATTCAGCTTCCCAATGGCCTCCTGAAATAATTGCAATGATAATAATCATAGTCTTAATAATGGTAAGTACTAATGTTATGTGGTACTAGACACTAATGAGATCTGCTCCCAGACATTGTATGTAATGCTCAGGAAGGGCCAACTTGAACTAGACAGGTGCAGGCAGGGAGAGCTGAGCAGAGAGGGCAAACAAAGAGCTCCTCTGGGACAAGGGGATTTTGGCTTAGTGCTGGTGAGAACATGTCCCAGGATGGATACTACTGCTTTCTATAAATAAAGCAAGGGAATAGCACCAGAGAGAAAGAGGAGCCAGTTAAGCTAAACAGCAGAGTTGGCAGCAAAAGAAATAAAGGGCCATGAATCAATTAGAAGAAAGTTTCTAATAAGAAGCGAGAGACCTTGGATGATGTATTTATTGTACGAGGTCTCTCTCTTCTTACTAGATGGTAGCTGGTTCTAGGGATACATGTGCCAGCAACAGTTCCTTTGTGCACCATTATTGCAGGGTACACCCTTCTGAGTGCCTCCAAGACTGGAGGTGCCTACATCACAGCCTGCAGGCACAGAAGGTCTTCTGGGCCCAGCACTGCTCAGGCTGAGCAATTTTTCAAGCTGTTATAGTTTATTTCTCTCTCCCTCTATCATTTCATTCAATTCCACTTCTGTCTGGTACTTTGGATTGCTTGTGTTCTCTTCATGTCACCATTCTTAAAAAACTTCTCAAACTTAAAAGCTCAGTTTCTGATCTGGCACAAGAGAAATGAAATCATCAATTTAAAAGGTGAATAAAGCACTGTGTTCAGAGACTTGGGTGAAGTGTTGCCAGATTATCTAATATCCTGGATAGTCTTATTAGCTTCCAGCAGATCACAAAGTCCCAAACAACTGACATGCCTACACTGAGAATAGAGCAAAGGGAGAGAGGCTCATGTGATGACTGTCCCCAGGGTCACTGCTGAACCCAATACAAAGCACTTTGTAACACAGACCAAGACATAAGCTTCAGACTGTGGGGGCTGCAGCAGTGACTGATCATGGTAAAATATGAAAGTCACTTATACTGCTGTATTCAGAGTGTGTGTGCTTGTGAGAAAAGAAGGAAAAGAGAGAAAACCCAGGGTCTAAACCAAGACCAAACTCTGATATTGGAGCTCCTCTCCTAGCACAGAGTGGGAAAAGATGTTCACATCTTAGTGCTTGGACAGCCAGCTCTCTTCTCTGCTGGGACACAGCGCCCTCTCTTTAATTTCTTGCCTCTTGGCAATAAGCTCTGCTGTGACATGATCAGCTTTGAGCTCACTCTTTAGAAACAGCTTTCTGGAACATGTTTGTACTGCTGTTGAACATCTCACTGGTTGCAAGGCTGGCTTGCAAGTCAGAAAAGTCACACAGCAAATTCTTTTGGACTTGCAAAGAGCCAAGTTAGTGTACAATAACCTTTTGTCTTAAAGCTGACCAAATCTATCCAAATCTATCCCCTCACAATACAGGCATTCACTTATGTGGTAACCCCAAACAAGAACAGAGTATAATAGTTTTAAGTAGTTCTCATTTAGTCAAATGAAACTACGAGACATCTTTGGGCCATGCTAGGATCCACCATAACCTGGAGTCTCATCTTGCCACAGCCTTCAAGAAGCTTAAAGCATGGAGAAACCCTTCAACTCAGTCAGAGAGAGCAAACTGGTGGGATGCGTAGGACTCACAACAAGTAGGACTGTGGGACGCTGCCATGTGGGTCTGAGCTGCTCTGAGAGTCTCTTATACCCATAGAGCTGGCAAGCTAACACTGGGAAGCATCTGAAATACAGTCAGATCTCCTTCCAGGCTTCTTTGTGGTGCAGTTGATGCACATTGACTGGAACGAACAGCAAATTGTCGCGTGCTGGTTTGCATAGGACTGACATGATGGATGCAGGCCTAATCTCCAGAAAGATCTAGGTTTACATGGGGTTTTTAATGTACATAGAGCATCCTGGTAAGCTCTAGATATTTAAAAGAGATGCCAGAATTAGAGGATTAATCAACTTTAAAGCTGATGACAAAAATAAATACCCTGAAAGATCAGTGAGGTCTACTCAAGCTCTGCACTGCCCATGGAGTTATCACTTCTCTCTCGTGATTTAGGGAGCGTAAGGCAATAAGACCACGAAGCACTGGTCAATACCTTTTCATGCGAGGAGGAAGCAAGGCAGGCACCAAGGTGCATCCCATTTTGGTCCTGAGGTAGGACCAGAAACATGCCACAGAACAAAAAGGAGTGGTCCATAGCTGGTAATATTACTACTGAAATTTGGAATTATGCTTTAGTTCCTCAACACAATATGTTTTTCTTCTTCGATTTTATTACTAGTTTGCTACCTTACTCTCATAATCAATAACTGCTCTTGAGTCACTCTGTGTATAAAAGCAATTTATAAAAACAAAATATCTTGATGTACGATTTTCTCAGAAGGAAGTCCCCAGATAGAAATGAGACTTGCTCCAAATTTGATCAGGCACTTTTAATCTACTGCATCCTTGGATTCCTGCTATGCCTCCGGTGTCAATACACCATGCTGAGGTAATTTTCCTGATGAACAGAATGACAGACATTCACCTCTCTAGGGGCCCAAATGTGGAGCCAAATAACAACAAGCAAATAGCTGGGAATGTCTGGGTAACCTTGGCCAACACATGTACCATACACTGAGAAGGCAGCATTTGATTTAAGAGTTAAAAGTTGCTTTGATTTAAGGAGATAATGCAGTTTGCTGAGGTTCTCTGACATATGAATGGGATGAAAGATTTATCCAAATTCATGGATGATGGGGATGTGAGTGAGGCATTTGTTCTCTTCTTCCCTGGGAAAATGCACATCAGTCAGTCAAGTCAACCATAGCCTTATCCAGATCATTAATTTCTTACTCCCTGTTTACTTATCTGTATGTTGTGAAATGGCCTCCACTTCAAGAGGCATTCTGCCCTTAGGACAGACTTCATAACAGACCCTCTCTATAAAGTTGATAAAGCATAGCATCACCCAAGAGCATGCAGAAGAACCTGAACATCATGCAGGGCTGCCAGGCTTCCTGGCCTCATACACCAACATGTGAGTGAGGAAAGAAGGACCTGGTCTTCTTTCCTTAAGAAATGCAGACCAAGAGTGACCATTTCTCTTTCCTCTTCAGGAGACCAGAGCAGACGACTGAGCAGATATTAATACTTTTGATGTTGTCACCCAGCCATGCAGGGCACAATTGTAGGTAGCCTTGGTTTTACCTTCATTCCAGACTTGGACTGTCTTTACTGGCAAGTAACACCACCTGCATGGGACAAGATGTGTGTACCAACCAGGAGAAATCACTGAACCATCACTTATTTTCCAGAGACTGATCAAGCAACAGATTACATCAACTTCTGTTGGATAGTATTTCCAATTATTGAATTTCTGTTAGAATAAAATTATTTACTTCTTTGCCCAAGTCATAAGCTCAGTGATGCTGATGTAAATAAAAAAAAAAGAACCAACTGTGTTCATTGGTGCTACTGTAAGTTAGAGGAGCTGAAGATAGAAACAGTGAAATGATTTTTGAAATCCTAAATCCTAAAATTAGAAATAGAAATCCTAAAGGATTTGACATCAAAAGACATAATTCAGTGACGGTTTATAAACAGCTCATTAAAAAAATATGAATAGCTGACAAGTGAAGTTTAATATTGTGATTTCTATAATGCTTGGTTGATTTCAAAAGCAATTACACTACTTGAGTAATTTTACTTTATGATGTAAGGTAATTTCGGTGGACTTTTATATTCCAGCTTTTCTTTTAAATTTAAGATCAAGCTAAATGGAAATGCAACAAGAAATCTGGTATATTTTATTAGATTCTGTTGTTGCTTATATATATATATATATAAAGTTAATTCCGCATGCTTACAAACACATCAAGAATTTGCTCCTGGAATCAGACCTTGTATGAAAAATATCAGCTTGTAGAGATGACTTTCATAATACTTGGCTTCACCCTGATAAGAGTAATTACATGCCATGGCACACGTTTGTTCTTTGTTGTGAATGATAGTAAGAATGGAAAAGGGCTGTACAGAGGCAAAAAAAAGAGAATGCCTGGAGACTTTTAAGGTGAGGCTGCATCAGGCCCTGGAAAACCTGATCTAACTGTGGTGTCTCTGTTCATTGCAAAGGAGTTGGTCAGGAAGCAAATAAATTGTATAATATTGCACAATGAAGAAAGGCATTCAGGAGTTAGACAGGTTTTTCAATAGGAAGGTTCAGCCCCCAAACTACCAGCAGGGCAACCTGTGTAATACTTCTAAATTTAAAATCTGTTTTAAAATCTGACAACTTAAATTGTTATAAAACCAGAATCCTAAATAATGACAAGCAAGAATCATGTATATTTACCAGTATAATTCAGTGTCTGATGCTGTCTCAAATCCTTCTCTGTTAGTGGTGCTAAACAGCTTCTGAGGATTTCCTTCAGGCGAAATGTTTGTCTTGCCACCTGTTACAATTGGAAAGATTAAAAAAGGGACCAGCAAAGGGACGAGCACAGATAGGATGGTATTTCACAAGAAAAGTAAAAGTGCTCACCCATTTCCAAAGGCCTAGGCTCACAGAAATGACTCCACAAAGGAGGAAACTCTAACCCAAGAACCTTCCCCAGTTCCAGTCAACCCTTAAATGAGGTCTAAGAGAAGTGCAGCCAGACTCCAACCCTTCTGGTCATGCAGCTGAATTGCCTCCACCTGTGCTCCCAGGGCTGACCTGGTCTTTTCCCCAGGTGCTCAAACAGTGGTTCAGGCTAACTCAACAGTTCCCATATACCACCTCTGCAGAGATTAAAACACTGGTCACAACTGTTGGAATCTCCAAGAAAGTACTTGGATGGTTTGGGGGGGTTCTACAAATGGGAAAATGAGACATGGTCCTAGTTACTAATTTTCTGCTGGCCACAGTGTAAGCCTGGTGTATATAAGTTAAAAAAATGAAGCTTTCATTACAGGTCTAGTCTCATTCAAAATGCCTTAAGTAGTCTTTTGATTTGTTTATGATTACGAATCTTGGAAGACTGAAGTCTTTTACTATTGGGAATGGAAGTCTCTGAGGGCAAGCTGCAAGAGAATGGTCTTGAAATGTGTAAAATGTACGTATCTGATATGTTCCTAATTCCTTTGAAGAGAGATTCTGTTGTAAGAAAATGTGGCCAAAACATACTGGGAGGACAGTACCTCACAGATATATATATAGATATATAGATAGATAGATATTTATTTTGCCATTTTAAGAAGTTCCACAAACAAGTCACCAAGATGTAAGGCCTGTTGGGCAAGTAGGTTCAGTTTGTAATTCAGATCAAGCAGGTCAATGCATGTATGTGTTGAAGCCCAAGGTATGTTAACAAATAGCACAGTGGTGGGCATGTTACAGCTAAGGAGAGGATTAGGAGGATCCACACATGAGTAGCAGCTGCACACACAAAGTTTCCCAGACCTCTCCTAAGCTTTTCTGGGGCTGAATCAACCAGTCGTGCACATATATCTTATTATGCATGGTGTTGGTCTGTCCTTTTATTTATATTGACTCCATATTACCTGCTATAAATTCTGAGTTTGAAATGATTAATCATCTCACTACCTTCTGCAGTGTCCTTTCCATGATGCAAGACAGATGTAAATTCAGTTAGCATGAATATGCATAGAAATGTAACAAACTCCTAATAAACAGTGGATGCCTACTGATGTCCTCCCAGTTTGGTTTTATTTTCTGAAATGCACAACACTAAGTTTACACAGGGAGTTCTTCCACATATATAATATACAGGAAAACTACCTCTCAGTCATTCCTATTTGTCCTAAACTCTCCAGAAACACTTCTGCTTCTGAGAATCCCCAGCTAGTATATTCCCCATAAGGATTCCTTCCAATTTCAGGGATATGTCAGGGTTTGAAATGAAGACACCTACCTGTATTTACCCAAATGCATCAGCAAAACATTTCTTTTGTTGTTCTGCAGCTGCAGCAAATGCTTCATGACAGACTAATGGTGACTCCCAGTTGTGCACAATGCACTGGGAGTGCTGCTGGAGCCTTTCCTGACTCATAGTGCTTCATGTATCAAGAACTGTGTATTTGGATAATTTCTGACTTTTCTCTCAATGAGAAGAGTTTGTAATGGATTCTGCCTGCATCAACACAACCCAATCCACTTGTTTTAATTATAGCAAAATACAATTAGGTGCAATCGAAATTCAAGATGGATGCAAATCTCCAGTCTGTCTGCATAACGCACACCTATGTTTTGTATTTCACTGATGTTCTCCTCAGAGTAGTAAGCTGTATGCATAAGCATATCATCAGGTCTTTCCCAGGTCTATTTGCAACTGTGGTTGTCATTCTGCTTTGGCAAATTACCATAAACCGTATGGAACAGTCACAGAGCCTTTCACTCATCTCCAAAGACCCTGAAATCTCATTGTCTTCTAAACAAATGTAGATATCATTCTGAAGCTTGAAAGGAGGGACTAAAATGTTGTGAGAACTTCACATGGCAAGTCAGTGAATGCCATTTGCATGTCATATTATTTCGCAGAGCTGAGGCACTCTTTTAAAAATCTCTGGATGGAAGCAACACAATTATCCCTGAAGTGCTGCTTGTGTTCCTTGATCTAAGGTGTGTCTTACTTAGAAACAAACAAGCACAGTTCCAATAAAATAAACAAGGTTATATTGATTACTACTAGGAAAAGATCTGCTCATTTTTTAACATAAATAAATGCAAAAGGCTAACATTCCTGGGCAGGTCTTTCCAGTTTGCAGCATATAGTGAGGAACATAAAAGATGGATGGAAATTATCTGAAAGCAGAGTTTGTGAAGGAATTTTTAATTAGAAAAGAGTTGAGTGAAAGTTCACACCTTTTGCAATATTTAATCCAATGACTCTCTTGCTACACTAATTGTTACCTGTGATTAGAATCTCAAGAAAGGGATTTCACCCAAGCATAGCAGATTTCTAGTAAATATACTTAGTATGCACATACATATGTGAAGAGAGACAATGAGTTCTTATTCAAGCATGAGTGATAGGAGAGTCGGACAAGATTATAATAATTTGTTATAAAAAATAAAGTATAACTATACTGAGGAAAGAAAAGACTGGTGATACCTGGTTGATTCATCCTTTCTTTCTGTGAGACCTCAGTGAGATTTGACTGTTTGCTGTGTCCTCACTTACTGTAGAGCAACACTCTGTTTCACTGGTCCTAGACCAGCTTACCTAAGCATACCACTAGATGAGCGTTGACTCTCATACTTTGTTATAGAGATGTGATGTAGATCAGGAAAAATGTGAACGAGAGGCCAAATATTTACTATAGATTGCAGCTGCAAAGATCAATAATGAGTACAGTACCATCCAACTGCTACTGCTCCAGCAATTTCTAGTCAATCTTTTTCTCCTTTTCTTTTAGTAGGTTAAAAACAAATAAAATGATTATGAGCAGCAAATGAATAGTCAGAGACATTTCTTGGCACTGGTAAAAATTTACACTGACTTTTGATTGCCTTTTTATGATGCAAGTATTTTGACTCTAGGCAGACACGGATATCCTGTGGTGTTCTGTGTTGCCTGTGTTGCCATGAGTGTGCCTGCAAATTCATCGAGGGCTGCAGTCCGCAAAGGTGAAGTTTTGACTCATGTATGAGGCTGGGTTTTTTTTAAAGCTTTCCACAAAGTTTGTTGTGCAACTTGAGCTTGATGTTCAAAACATGCCACAGTGTCATTTCTGTTCCCCAATGTGTCAAAAGCTAACATAATGCATGCAGCCCTGCTTCCTCTAATGTCTGGCTCATGGTATCAGCATCCATCAGAGGTGGAGGTCCCTTCTCCTGGTGTTTAAAGTCATGTGCAGGTCTCTACTGATACAAAGCAAGAGGTTGTCACAAGTTTTATAGCCCCAGTGCTATTAGGGTCTCTGGGTCATTACTTCACAATGTCATGGAGATAAAGAATTAAGCAAGATTCAGTTTTGGGCTCAGTGCTACAAGAAAACAGAGTTGCTCATAAGTAAATAATCAAAAAAACATTTGGAAAGGCTGCAGAGTTCAAAGTGTTGAAGATTTAAACCAGTCTCTATGAGCTACTATATCTTCTTTGAGAGAAACAATCTATTCTGACAGATGTTTTTTGCAAATGTTCCTAAACTGCCACTGTCAATCAGGCCATTGGGTCTAGTTAAGCAGACCACTGGCCAGATTGATTCTTAGGTACTGAGCACCAAAAAATATTATTAAGTCAGATATTTGTCTATGGCATATAACTGTGAAAATAACAGAAGTTACAGACATGATGTACAGTTACAGCAGAGAAAACAAAACCATCGTCATGAAAAATAGGAAGTGCCAAGGAAGAAATGACTCAGTCCTTGCAGTATTTCAATAAAATTGTTTCTAACACCATGCTGTACCTACATACACAGATACAGAGCATGAGGATATGTGAATTTGTCTCACAACCTCAAGTCAAAAGAAAATCACTAGTTAAGGGAAAAAATAATAAACATGGATTAAGCACTTCTAAAGGGTGCTGTGCTGGTATGCCCTGAATAGCAAAGTGCTGAAGATTAAGCACAAAGTGGATGGACAGACATTCCTACACCAGCATGCTAATATGCCTCACTCTGGTCCCAAGAGACTGTTCCACCTGGGGATGAGGCTGAGGAGAGTGGACAACTGCTGCTTCTGCAGCCCATCACAGAATCAGAAAGTGACTGAGTTCAGAAGGGACCCCTGGGTCCACCGAGTTCAGTCCCCAGCTCAAGTAGGGCCATGCAGAGCAGGTTGCCCAGGACCACATCCACACAGCCCAGGAAGTCCACACATGCATGTCAACTACTGGGCAACTGCTGGGCATAAATCTCCTCTGGCTGGGCTGGACCAGCGTTGGCCTAGTGACCTGAGGAGCTGCTTGTATCCCATTTCTAATCCCTTGAAACTAAATCCTCTCCATTTTCAGCTCCCATAGGAGCACACCAGTTCCCCACTTGCTGGGCAGCAGTGCAAACTGCCCTTGGCACTCCCAGTGCACATTGGTAAAGGTCATTTGTGGCCATCACCCATGGACAGCAATGCCTGCAACCCCAACACTCAGAAAAAAAACACCTTTACCTGCTATTATTGGTGGGGTGGGACTACATAAATGCCCAAGGACGAAGGACAACAGCAGCTTGAGTGGAGAAAATGCATCCTACATGTCTTCACAGCTCTTATCAACAAGGCAACTTGGCTGAAATTCAGCTCCTTACTCCAGCATTCATCTCGGCTGTCATGCTTGCTCTCATCTTATCTGAAAAGGTATTAAACAGATTTTCCACAGTTTATTTTTATCACATGCTCAGGTTTTCCCTGGAGCTGTGATCTTCAAACACAACTCAAGAACTGATCATGCTTAAGTTGGAGATCTGGGTCTTCCTGCCTCAGCTGCACTGAGTGGCATTATCAAGCCCTATTGTGTTTTGGGAGACTATGCACTAGGAAGACAGTTCTTATTGATGAAGAGATCTGCCCTCTTCTACGCTTAGGGTGGGAGTTTGAACTGGCAGTAAACACTACTCTTGAGGAATCAAAAATCTCTTTGGTGCGAGAAGAACTCCATAATTCCACTGTAATTTATTTACTCTCACCCTTCTTAAGATAACCTAGTCTGTAATACATAAGTGACTACGAGACAGTGAATACTGCTTGGAAAGAGAGCTAACACAGGAAAGGATTAATTCTGTCTTCTTGTCTGTAGTGATGTCTCTTGCCTCAAAATACTGGTGACTTCTTATTGCCCTGTCTGCTTACCGCCTCAGCAGAGTCCAGCAGCCTGCTGAATTAGGTAAGTGTACGGTTATTTTTAACTGAATTGAATGCTACATGTTTGGATGGCATGTTGCGCAAGAGATATACGCTGGTGTCATATGACATTCTGTCCAGACACTTGTCCTAAATTTAGCTCTAAATTTAACCTGAAAGAAGTAGGGCAAATAATTAAATGTCAACCCTGCAAAACAAAACTGTTGCATTGTGATTTGAACTTAAAGGAAGAAGAAATCTCTCACGTGCTCAAAGCAGTCAGTGCAGGACAGCTAAACTATTTCAATGACAGTATAAAGGAGAGACAGTTTTATCAGAGCTTTAAACATGGTGATTTTTACTTTTGAATTTGACTGCTCTTCGAAAACAGCACTAGGTAAATAGAGATCATGGTGCAGTGTCCTTTAGCACAGTCTATTCTGGTTCTTTGGCTACTCTCCTCTGCAAAGCAAGAAATGATTCCCTTGCTAGGTCAGCTTATGCAGGGGAGCAGGCCAATGCTACATGGCAGGAATCAGTAGGGATGACAGCTTGTCCCTTGCTTTGAGTTGCTGAGCCTGATGGCAATGGACACACTGCCATTGTTTGTCCCAGACCAAGATGGAGCTCATCCTAAAGAACCGAAGCTTCCCACTTCTCCTGCAGCTGTGCACAGCAGGGTCTCACTCTGCCTCCGCTCCGGTAGCCTGGCACATGAGAAGTCATAAATGAATTTCTTGAATCTCACCATGCCAAAAGGTATGTATGTTTTGCAAGCTGATGAATTTAGATATGGCCATCTTCTGTTTTTCAAGGGCTTTTTATGTGTAAGAACAGTAAAACTACAGCAGATCTTCTTGTATACGGAAGTCACAGTGGTTGGAAACAATCAGTCTTCAAGGAATCAGATCCTACCAGAAAAAATACATCAAAAACCATAAATGAGCAGAGGGAGATTTTGTTCTGAAATTAGTCTATGGGATAAAATGGAGAGATAAGCTCCCACTGTATATTTCCACATATTACTTAAAAAAAAATGTAGAAAGGTAGTTTCCCATCAAGATCTCTGACTTTTCCACCATTGCTGTTTCAGAGTCATTGTTATTACAAGACCTTGTTTGTGCTCCATGTTGCCATTCTTGTCCTCTTGTTGCTCTGCAAAAGCCTCAGAGCAAAGGGGTTGCAGCAACATCTCTGAATTTTATGGATTTTGTAAAGGTCAAGAAAAAGAGAAGACTTTCATTAGAATTCTTACTAACATGCATTAGAACATAAAATAAATGATATTTGTACAGCAAAGGTTGACTAAAAAATAATGTTTATATTTTCCTCCTTCCCCCAAGGAACATGTATTTGTTTGTGTAGTCTTTAGGTTGCATTCACGCTGTATGAGGGTTTCTTGTTCTCTTCTGACTGATTGCTCTTTCAGTTTGAGTCAGCGGATGTGACCTTACGATGACATTTGCAGAGAGGCAGTGACTGCGATGGCTTAGAGTTCTTCCAAAGCTCTCTGTCAGGGCAGTTTCTGGGCTGAGCCATCAGATATCTCAAATGGGGCTTGGGGCCCTAGTATGGCATGTTCCCCTTGGTGATCATATCATGTTTCTAGAGAATTGATGGCTCTGTTTTTATTTTCTGAGATGTTAAAGCTTTCTGTGAAGTTGTACACTGCAAAATTGCACCCTGACTTACAGGTGAGAGTCAGGAGCCATTGGAGTGGGTTAATTCAATCCTGAAAAGGCAGTTATGTTCTTAATAGAGTAAATATTTGCAGCAGTAAAGTTCTGAGGCAAGAAATACTATATATTGTATTGCCTATCCCTGGGCATATGTGCACTTTGCACCTTTTCCCATACAAGTGCTTCTGGCTCCTTGTCTCTCTCCAGGTACCATGGCCAAAGCAATCATTAGTTCTTGCAAAGGAAATTGAAATTGAAACTGTCTTCCCCTGTGGGAGTTTCTGTCTCCTTGTTATTTGAACATGGGCTGTATAGCAGGAGGTATGGAGAAGCTGCTTTTGCTTCTGGCATTTGCACTTAATCTTTGGGAGTGTCAGTTGGAAGCACAGCATGGCAACAATGAATGAAAAGCAAAGCTCTGCTTTCTGGAATATGATTGTGAAAGATACAGAAATGTGAATCCTAGGTCTGTAATCACAATGAAATATACCACCCAAAATACCTCACTGCCTTTCTGCAGTGAAAAAGCTCAGACAAGTTATCCGGGACAAGGAAAGGTCCCAGAGTACCTAGTACATGTGTCAGTATGCTGTTCTTTTTGCTGTTCTTTGGCAAAGTATTGTGGGGAGTGCTTTGCTTTAAACAGAAGAAAGTAACATCAACAGGAACCTAATCAGGTAGCTGCTGTTCAGCTGCATAATGTGAGAGGTCTCCTTGGTTGGATTATATCTGTGTGTATTCCACAGTTACTACCTTCACGTGCTCAAAACTATATGTATGAATGACAGGCAGAAACAAAACAGTTATCTACTGGAACCATACTCTGTCCAGGAATTCTTATTAACAATATCACAATATCACAACTAGTCAATATTTTCTTGCTCTCAGAGCTGACATCCACGAGTCAAGTGTTTGGGTGCAGCAGAGTTGGTCACTGTTGGAAGTTACAGGCTGAGGATGAGAATAATTAGAGCTGATATCCATTCTTACCTGTATTTCTTCAGGTGGTGCCAAATGTACTGCCAGCTTTGCACACAGAATGAGTCTGTAACAGGATTGTTGGCCTCCTCAGATGGACAAATGAATTTTGCTTTTTCACCAACTTTAGTTGCTTTATTTATCTGTGTTTTAATACAAAGCAGCTCTTAGAAGAACTTAGGTCAATTATGGAGGTGGGGGCTGTGAAAATATCCAAAAATATAACATATTAAATGTACTTTTCTAACCTGATTTTTGCTGTCTATTCTTAGGAAACACGAAGAATAAAGAGAATGTTGTTGTTCATTTAGTCATTTTCTATTTTTACATGGTTGTTCTTTGTCTCCTCTCAGGTTGAACTCTTTTTTATCGCTCCCTGTTTGTGAGACCCCAGCTGACTCCCCCGTCAGCATGAGTTGGCTATTTCCACAATTTTCTATTTAAAGAGAAAGCAAACAGATAATAACTAATATGCAGTGTCTGAGTTTGAAGTGTGTCTCAAAAAATGGCATGCTTTTATGTATTTATTTTTGCAGGTGATGTTTTGTAATCTCTTGGAATGTCTTGGGGATAAGCTGAAAATGCAGATTCATAACCAAGTGAGTCCCAGTGGAAATATTAACAAATCTGCTGCAATGCTAATAAATCATAATGATAGTTATTATTATGTTTGGATATGTTGTAATAAAGACACAGTATTGTTTTATTGGAAAAAAAATCAACTTCCAAATGTATGATTTCATGACTGTATAGTAATATTTCTGTAGCAATATTTCAAACTTCTATGAGGTCTTCTTCTGAAGATACTGAAGTATTTCACAGGTATTGATGAAATAAAGTCCTATTTGTCAATCTCTATCCATATAAGTAGTCTCACTGGCTTCCTCTTTGTGAGAATTTCTGGACTCATCTCTAAAGTTAGTATGTTTGACTGTTTCCACTCCAGTAATGCAGATGAGACTCAGAGGATTTAAATGATTTACTAAAGACAAAATGGGGAGTTAATGGTATCTGAAAATAGAACTTCTGAAGCAGAGTCCTGTGATTTTATTGGAAAAGGGTCCGGCAGCATTCATAGGTGCTCCAAATACATCAAATCCCTGTTGCCCACAGTGCTGCATTCCTCCAGCAATAGCGCTTTAATGCTTCCTGGTCTGTACAGAATCATGTACTGAGTGAGACATGCATGCAAGAAGTTCCTGCATGGTTTTTCCTCCATGCTGGAGCTTCTGTCTCACTTGTCAGCTAGATCTGGCAGTCCTGATCCATGACCTACCATCCTGTGATTTTTGGCTTGCTGAAACAAGTAGTGGGGAAGAAGCTACAGCCCTGTTCCTTGCTGGGTGGGTATAAGAGACACCCAGCTTCATGCTGTATGTCCTGCATGTCTCTCTGCACATACACAAATATCTGATCTGGTTAAAGCTGACGAAAAGCAAGGCATGGACCATACTTCGTGGTGACATATTCATCATTTCTTATTTGTTCCAGGATTCAGAGTACGTTTCACACAGATTCTGTGAGAGAAGAATGCACTGGACATCACAAGGAAACCCGGGAGCATGAGAGAGAACTGCAGAGTGCTAGGTGTGAATGGGGAACCACCTGCAGTGTTCATAGCTGAGACCTTGAGCCCAGTGTCTTTTTTTCTAATCAAACATCCCATACTGGAAGATTCAGACACCCATGCCTTTGCCAAGTGTGAAACTACAGTGAAGTATCAACATTTTTCCTTGTGTTCAGTGAGTCATCATGCAGGCTGTAGGAATGCCAAGGGTGTGGATCTGATGAGAGCCTGCCCAAAGGCAGAAGGGTTAAATCTGGGACATACTCAATCTTGGTTTTAAACCAAGACAATCTTAAAGTAATATCAGGAAAAGAATGCTGGATTTTGTTTAAAAGTCATAGAGGGCTGGTTGGCATGCTGTTAGGATGGAGTTTCACTCTCTTGCTGTCATCATCCAGGTCTACTTTGCCTCAGTAACTGCTGAATGTTCTTTGGATAAAGTAATTGTCTCACACTGGAGATGAAGGGCAGACCATTTAGTGGGCAGCAGAGAAAGGGAATGTGTCATGTAATGGCCATCATCTTGTGCTGGAGCGTGTCATATTAAGAAGTCGTATGGAGAAGGAATGATGCTGGTCCTGAAAGGCCTTAAATGCAAAACGAGTGGCTGGGAAGAGATCACATATGATCACATATTCCCTTCCAGATTGCTCTTGCTAAGCCACAGATGGGGTTGTTTACACAGTGATGGAGGGAATACAGCTGAGGCTCAACAAGGTACTCTGAAAGGAAACAAGACCTGCTGTGATCTAGGTTTTGTTCTCTTTATATGCAATGTTTTGCCACAGGAATTAGTGAACCAGGAGCTCAACTAAAAAGAATAGATATTGTTTTGATTCTGTACTATACTGTATTATACTTTATTCACAGTATTAGCTGGACAGATACAAAGTAACTGTCCCAAATTGAGGATTATCCTCATGTTTCAGCTAATTCAACAGTGTCAGCTCTCCTGTATGTGCCTGACAGTTTCCTTGGGAAAAGGTTCTCTCTTCCTTGGACAGTTTGCCTTATACAGACCTGGGGACAATGTCTACCATTTCAAAATTACAACTTCAAGCAGTCTGACAGAGGGACATCTTTCACATTTAAGTGTTTTAAGAGTAGTTCCATTCCAGTAATAAGCTCTAATAACTATTTCTAGAAATACCTTCACAGCTGCTTTTGCCATCTCTGGAATTCTGCAGTCTTGAACTTGTAACCTTAAAAATACATGAGCCACTGTAAAGCATAATACCCACAGTACTGTTTGCCTAATTCATGTAACAAGTAGAAGCTAAAGTGAAAGCAAATTTAACTTCCTTTTCCCCAAGTAAATAAAATTCTACAGAACAACATATTTTACTTCAAAATTATATGGAAATTTCTTTTTTTTCTTTAGGTTCCAGAAACATGTCCTTATATGGTCTACTTGTCAGGGACAATAAATAATGATGTAATAGAAAGGTCAACTTTGTGTCATTTAGCTACAGGATGCTTGATGAAGTGAAGTTCCTCGCATTAATGCAACAAAGAAGAACTTTATAATGGGTAAAAGTTTCTGCAGTGCATCTTCAAGCAGGAAATCTGAGATTCAGAACAACTTATATTTTGGCTTGTATTCGCTGATCATGGGGTGATCCAGAAATAAACTCCAGGCTTCAAAGCGAGAGTGTTTCAAAGCTGTCCTGCAGTTGATCGAAACATCCAGACAAGGCAGGGAGATGAATGCCAACGAGGATTTTCTGAATTAAGACCATATCAAGAAGATAATTTATTTCAATAATATCGTAACTCTTTTATTTCAGAACTAAAAGGTAACGCAAATATGCATGTTTTGAATTTACTTAGCATTTTCAATGTCAGTTTGCTATGTCTATGCAAATACTTCTTCCTATAGCAGTTTGTACTGTTCGTAACCGAAAACGCTAACAAAGTTTTCCGAGTTTGTCATTTCCTTTTGTGGGTGTTTTATTTTTATTGTTGTTGTTGTATTGATCTGAATTTTTTTCTTGTTGTTCTTTCCACACAAGCTGTAAAACTCTCACTGGAGTTAAGCAGAACTGTAACTCTGTCATTTCCTCATTTTTCTTCTATTTATCAGTACTGCTTTTTATCTTTGTTGCTTAGAAAACTTACTCAGAAATAATTGTTGTTGTCGTAATTACATTGTAATTCACAATGCAAGACACAGTGAAAGAAGAAAGTTGACATCAGCAAATTATTTCTTTCAGTTATAAATTTCTGGTTGGCACAAAGTTAATATTGCCGTGATTACTGTATGAATTAACGCTCTCTGAGAAGAAATAAAAGCATGCAGGTGTATTCATTTCCAGTAAAGAATTTGCACAGAATCAGAACTTCATGGCATCATAACACATGCCAGACTGATAGGTGACCTGTTTTGACAGCTGGGGCCGAACGAGGGACTTGTTTGCTCAGAGGATTCTTTTGGGATGCCTGGCTTTGCTCTCCAGCACAGAGCTGTAACTTGACCGGTTTGCATAAGCTGTCGTTACAAAATGTTTTTGCCTGTTACCACAGCTGGACAGCATGAGGTGTTGTTCTTCTAATGCCCCAGCTCTGACAGACACGATGGGCACTAAAAATGTGTCTGTTTTTGAAACATCAATTGTCTTCTGGCAGTAGTTAACAAATACACTTAAAAAATACCAGAGATTTTGCTAGAAACTGCCTTAAAATGAAGCAAAAGCATGAATGCTTTAAATGCTGTAAATTGGTCTAGTTTCCATTATCAGCAGAGATCTGGCCTGAAAGATGTAGCAATAAGGGCTGAAGCATAGGCTTGGTTTTATGGAAAGGCTTCCAACTGTGTTTACCTTCCCTTTGTATACTCCGGCTCTTCCAGAAGTAAAGGCAAACATAGGGAGTGATATCCACAGAACCTGGGGCTCAGTCACACCTTGCAAAAAGCAAAACAAGCAAACCACTCCTCTCCCTTTTACAGCCTCTTCTTGATTTTGTTTTTAGAGATGTAGTTTATCACACCCTATGCCATAAACGCTGAGGTTCTGTATAGAGTTACAAGTTGACTGGGGTAAATGAAGAGCAGTGGTAGACAGAGTCCCTGGCTCTGCTCCCTGATGACCTCGTCACTCACCTGCTACCCTTCTATGATGGCAAGAAGCAATTCTGATAAGGCTACTGAAGGTCTTAAGCTCAAGGAAGAAATGGTTAGATTGGATATCAGGGGGAAGTTCTTCACAGAGAGAGCGGTGAGATGCTGGAACAGGCTGCCCAGACAGGCTGTGAATGCTTCTTCTCTGGAAGTGTTCAAGACCAGGTTGGATGGGGCCCTGGGCAATCTGGTCTAGTACCAGATCTGGAGGTTGGTGGCCCTGCCTGTGGCAGGGGTGTTGGAACTTGATGATTCTTGGGGTCTCTTCCACCCCAAGCCATTCTACAATCCTATGAAGGAGAACAGACAGCCTTGCTAAGCTTTTCTCTAAAGAAATGCTGTCTATATGGACCAGTTGTTCCAATTGCTAATAGTGTCAAACAGTGCGGTCCTCCTTGTTCAAAGCCAGCTGTAAACCTCATTGTTTGTTTATGTTGCATCAGGGATCGGAGGCCCATTCTCCTAAACACTAGATGTTGACAGAGCCTGTGGTACAAATATAACAGCACCCAAACTGTGTTTGTCTGTGGCTTTTACTACAAGGTGAGTGGCTTTAGCAGTCACCCCGTGAGCAGCACCTCTGGTTCCAGAGCCAGGTACAGCTGCTCATGGTGCCAGGCAGAGCATGGCTTCCCAGCACCTCCCTGCTGAGGCCACTGCTAGGCCTTACCTGCACCCACAGTTCCTCTCTATGAAACAGACCTGAGCGCTACACTTACATTAAACTCAAGCCAGTTAAACTGAAGCCAGGAGAACAAAATTACAAATCAGGTGGGGCTGTTGTTTGTGTTAGGAGATCAGGGTCAGGCCTGAGGTGGAAATAATGATTAATTTAGATCCAGAAGGTCTTGTCAGACTGAACTATTAGTTGCACAGGCAGTAATATCCTGTGATGTGTCTCTAACAAGGCAAATCACTAATGAGGCAATTCAGACCTGAACGCAAGGTGTTAATTACTAACACAGGCACTACAACCACAGCTTTAAAAATCAGGTTCTGCTCTTGAAGTACAAGTGATGCAATGTGCTGCTCACATGTGAGGACAGGCTCTTGGGCTGCCAGAGAAATGCAGAGGACAACGTGACATGAAATCCTCCTAAAAAAAACTGGGCTAGAGAAACAATTAACCCAGCATTTCATTTCTATATTCTGCTCCAATATTTCAAATTTATAATAGGCAGTATGGAAGCAAACAAGCAGATCCAAGATGAATTCAGGGAGACCACTTTGACCATACCTTGCTTAACTGAATTGGTTCATCCATTTGTAGCAAGAAAGATTGATCTTTTTTTGCACCTTTGGTACTACAGGTGGTAAGCACCTGTCGCTCATTTTTCTCATGGGCTTTCGTAAGGTGGTGGTTGTATCACTGCTGCCCAAGTGGGCAGGGCTGCACCAGGTGGCTGTGCGCAGCCCAGGGGGAAAAGATGGTACACACATGGATGGCTGCCGCAGCTCTCCTGGATCTCAGCAGCTTCTATAACAGAAATGAACTCACATCCGAGCTCTGAGGTTTCACAGCCATCCACTAAAGCATCTCAACAGAGAATGGCTTCAAATCCAATTTGAACTGATATGGATCATGCTTGGCTGTCTGGATGCACCTGAATGTTCCTGTGGCCCTTACATGTGACCCTGACACTCACACCAAGGTTGTGTCAGTCAGATGAGCAACACTGAAAGTTTTCTCTATTTTGGGCCCCACAACATTCTGCCTACAGGATGAGTCAGTAGTGGGAGCTGCTGCCAGCACTGTTGTTTCTGCATGGGGCTCCTGTCAAAATATTTAGACTAGTGAGGATCACCAACACATAGAGGAGTTTCTCCCTTTCCTCTTCGAGTGGATGGGTCCCAGTTAACCTGTACAAAAGTAAGAGAGTGAAAAAGGAACAATCCCCAAATTCAGAAATGTTCCTTTAATTTCACTGTGCCTCAGCAAGGCAGGAAAAACAAAGAGAGGGAGCAAGTTGTCCAGAAATGTCTTTTATACCTAGATCCAATGGGGTTTTAGAGGGTTACCTAATCCAGTTTGCCACTGCTGTACAGTCAGGATGCTGGTGGTGGGGCTGGAGAGGATGCAGAAGAGGGCTCTGCCCTACACCTCCAGTGCAGGTTCCCCTCAGAGAACAACACTTTAGCTCCGCTCTTGCCTCTTCCTAAGAGTCACTGTGCACCACCTGCATTGGGAGCTTTGGATAAGGTCCTGCCCTCTTAAGTGACAGCTTAGTTGAAGTCTCTGAGTCACCATCTGGGCCAGGCCCCTACATCTGGGCACTGCAGCACTGAATGTTGCAAACAAGCTCGCTGATTCCAGCCCGTGGGTTTCACACAGCCACAGAGCACCACTTATTAGGTAAGTATTTAGGCTGCGGGACTGTAAGCATGCTGCCCAGCATGGCAGGAGCTGAGCAAGCCAAGCAGCAGCAGAAGCTGCTGGAAAGCAAGGCTGTGTAATGGGTTTTGGCCATCTGTGGGTTGGAGTGCAGCCAAGAACAGGCACCAAAGCAGCTGGGGCATAGGGCAGCAGCAGCTCCTGTATGGGAGTTATCAGTGGTTTGATGCCTGGGCTCTGTTCCTTGGGACAGCAAAGGGTCAGAGTAGAGCTGAGATCCACTTGCACTGGAGTAGCCTTGAAAGGCTGGACAAAAACAACACAAAAGCGGACAAAAATGAATTGCATTATTTATCTGAACTGAAGGTTAAATTTTGGCATTTTTCCTGACTGCAAAATAGATTATTCCCTGCAAAGAGTCATAACACTAATCCAAAATCTGCTGGGCTTCCCTTTACCACTTCATCTGATGTATGCTTGGGGCCTGAGGGAGATGTGAATGTGACAAACATTACTGTTTTTGAGGTGAAATACTTCAATCTAAGGGTGGAGTTTTTTCTGTCTTGATTCAAGTTCTTGTAATGCTTTAAACTCTGTGTTATTTTCTTTTTCTGTCTCATTTTTTTTTCTTAATTTTAAAGAAATGAGTGTGAGTGTCCTGATGTACATAGCTGTCTGCTCCATATGGGGAGTTACCATTTCCCCCAGGTTGGGACTGTCATCATAAAGAGCCAAGATTTTCCACCATCTCCCATGATATAAGCCCTTGTCTCATGGACACCGAATGCCCTCGGGCATCTGAAGGAGATCCTGCTAGAACATCATAATGTATGCATTTGCTGTGCACATTATATGGTATTAATACATTCCTATTACTGCTGGAAATTCAGTGGTAATTTGCCTTTTTTGAGTCTCTTTGATGATGAGGGTATGCACTCATTCTGTGATTTCTGAGTGTTCCCTGGTGTTTTCCCCTTCTCTCCTTTCCAGCTCTCAACAGCACTTCTCAGAGGGTGATGACCTTGAACTTTCCTCTGTGAACAGCAAAAAATCAGAAGTGCAACTGAGCATTGTCACATTGCTCTGCTGGATGAGTGAAACAAAGGAAGTCACTTCAAAGAATAGCTTTGCATGTTCTAAAGTATCCCCAGACAGGGTAGAAGAAATTACTGAGTTGCCTTACAGTGGCAGTGAACCTGCTCTTGCAGAAAGCCTGCAGACTTTGTCCCATAATTTTCTGCTATTAGAGCAAGAAATAGAATAACAACAAAACATACACAAAAAAATGTTCATTGGTGTTGTCCAAAATAAATTCATTTCAGAATTGTTTCTCTTTAATCTGATGAGGATTTCCTTTACCCATTTTTCTCTTGAACTGTGGTAACCAGAAGGAGTAGATAAGAACCTGCCTTGCTTGCAGCAGCTCTCTTCCCTTTTTAATCAACAAGTGCATCAGGTGTTTGTACATGATAGGAAGGAGTTTGTTCACTACATTCATGCAGATTTGACTGATAACATTCTCTCCCTAGTGAAGGATTTCTGAAAGATTTGTTGGCTCACTCGAGGCAGAGATGAACAAAGAACAAGATGTTTGAATTTTGTTCATTTTCCACGTTTCGATCGCCACAATTTCCTTTTACAGGACAGCAAAAAATATAAAAGACCAAAAATGGCTACAACAGCAGCAAATACGCAAAGGCAAACAATAGGCTCCGAGGAATACAGTCTGTACAGCAGCATGAGTGAGGACGAGCTGATCAACATGGCCATCCAGCAGAGCCTGGGGGAGGATCCGGTGGGCCAGGCAGCGGCCCAGGGCCACCCAAAACCACTGGGAGGGGGTCCCAGTGAGGCAGCTGCCCCCAGCCGTGCCAACAGCCACAACCCTCCCTACCACCTCTACCCTTGGCAAAGGTGAGTGAGCAACAAATATGCTGCCTGCCAGCTTCCTCCATCAAAACACGTGCCCTTCTAATTAGCTTTGCCAAGCAGCTTCGTGTGCTTGGTCTGAGAGTCTGTCATTAGTTTAAAAGTCAGAGCCTGCTATAAATCCAGTGAGGTCAACAATTTACGCCCTCTCAGTGAAATGAAAATCAGCCTGAAGCTGTCTGGTTTAAGCAATAAATTAAACCAGAAAAGGCACTGCTGTGCGTTTTTCTGAAGTAAAGAAGCCCTTGCAGAAACCAGCAGCTCTCTTCTGCCATGCTGCACTCCAGGCTGCAGCTTTGCCAGAGAGGGAGCACAGTGTTTGTTGTGGGAAAACATAGGAGAGAGGCCAAAAACCAGCATATAAAACAGTGTGATCTGGCCACCTTTTAGATGCTGTGGGGGATGTGGTTATTTCAGGTCCAGGTCTGGTTGCAGGCACACTGCCTTTGCCAAGCACAGCTCCAGGCATCCAGCCATGCAGGCACCATGTAGCCACGTGGCAACTGTAGAAACCTGCTGCCAAAACAGGCATCCTTCTCCTTTTTTTTTTCTTTAAAGGTTGATTTCTCAAGGGAAAGTAGATTAGAAAAGGGAGGGGGGGCTAAAAAAGCGTGAAAGAGGATAGAAAGTCTCCCCAGAATCAAGGCAGATGCAAAAATATCCTTGCAAAGTATTTTTGCAGTAAGCCTGAAGAAAATACAGATTTGTTCCTCCTCCTTTCTCTCAACTCTTCTGTTCTTGCTTGGATCTGGGAAATGGGGGGCAATATGAGGAACTGGAAGCGTGCTTAGCTGCAGAACAAGGATGCTTTACAGAGTGCACTCCTGCTCCAACTGAAGTTTGTGGCTTCTCGAGGTCATTGCATTGCATTTGCAATGTCAGCTCTTCTGTGAGGACCTGGTGCTGTGCATAATAAGGACTTCCCCGGCCATTTAGTCTTGTCCTCCTCAGGAGTCCTTGCTTTTAGCACAAAACTGCATCTTCTGCTCTCTGCATCCCCTGCCTTTGCCTCAGGCCAGCAGCGTTCAACCTCCCAGCAGAGCCTTTGTAGCATTGCAGCTCCAGATTTGTAGCGCTACTGAGCCCTTCAACCACTTGGTAGAGATATGTCCTCCTCCAGCACCTGCTCAGACCTACTTGCGTGACACTTGGGGAGGTGATGAATGTTGCCTTGCTGTATGTCTGCTTCCTGTGTGGTGGCAGCAGGGTTAACCTCACTGTAGTCTTATATGGTCATTTGAATCCCCTGACGCTTCCTCAGAGGGCCAAAAATAATCTCGAGCTGAGAGAGCAGCTGAATCCAACACAGAGCAAGCTGTGGCCATCTGCTTTTATTCAAAACCCTGACCGGCACGCTTTCTCTCTCTGCCTCTGCGGATGCGTGTCTCTGTTTCTGCTTCAACATGACCTGTTTCTCTTATTCAGAGTATTTCTCTTCATTTCATTCATGTCATCACCACTCCAGATTGGCAGCTAGAGGCCGCATTCAGCCGCCCAACGCAGGGGCAGCCTGGGCAGTCAGGCGAAGGTACGACGGCAGCCTCTTCAGCACAGCCCAGCCCATGT
>JAPSGF010000001.1:42403564-42721876 GCA_035772895.1 Perdix hodgsoniae | reverse complement strand
AGAGTAGATACAGACACCTGCTATACCAAAGAGTTGCAGCAGCATTTTTCTGTGCCCTGCAGAAAACTACTTTCTAATTTTTCTATCTCTCAGTTTGGAACTATTTATTCTATTCAAGACCCTCCATGGATGCATGGGTGCAGTGACTACTGCTCTACCAGTCCTCTTCCTTCCACCTGTCTCCCCTCTCTATATTCTCCCCCATCTTTCCTTGCATCTGGGCTGATCCAGGCACTGTCTCCTCTCTCTGCTGATGTTGCCCTCCCTGACACTTGTGAAAACCTTTCTGCTGGAACTTGGGGTCCCCCCTTATCCCCATCACCCACCACCTCTTTTTGGTACCACGAAAATTGCACCCTCTCATGAACTGAAGTGCTCTGCACTCCTGGCATAGCTTATCATACTCTTCTGGGTGTGATGGCTGGAAGGCTGATGGCTTTTCCTGCATCACATGGTTCAACAGATCTTGGTCCACAGTGAAGACTGGGACTACACTGATAAACCAGTCCTCCTCTGTGAGAGCAGAAGTGTAGCTGGAAAGCCACAGGGGAGCATGCTGCCAAGGCAATTTTAGGGCCCTAGTCTCAGAGGCAGTCACAGCTGATAGCTGAGTTCACCTGGAGAGATGGTGTTCCTTCCTACTGCCTGCATCTCATCAGGCTGCAGGTGAAAGGAGGAGCTTCTGAACCCTTCTGTGCTCCTCTGAACCTCTTCAGCACTCAGAACTGACCATGCCATATATCTCTTCTGCAATGAGTATTTATGAGCTTGGCTACTGGCCTTTGAAATGTAGTAATTCTTTTGATGAGCCCTTAAGGTTAAGATTTCATCAGAACTTCAGACTCAATCCATCATCCTAATGCTATTTTTTTTCTATTTCTGATGAAATACAAGCAGCAGAATGTGTCAGTTATTTGTTATAACTGCCAAATATGAGCCAGGCAGAAAACAAGAACTTCACACGGAGATTCATTAAACTTTCTATACTGATATGAAATTTACTTGGCTACAGCATCCATAGCCTGGTCCAGCAAATCCCTCTTCTTACTTAGAAATCATTTAAGGTCAAAGATCTCAACAGAAGTTTACTTCATTCAACATCTGAGGGTTCAGGCAGAATAATAACTAATTCTTCACACATATTTAACCCTATCACCGATAAGAGGTGCTGTCTGCTTTCACTGAGACCTCAGCTAATGTGACTCACCTTGCATTTGCTGTGTGCCAGCACCACCCAGGGGCTTCTGCCATACCGACCTTGCATGCAGTGACTCATTCAGTGCTGGTAACTCCGTCATGTGCCCAGTTGCAAGGTGGTGGTGAACAACCCAGCCTAGGTAACGTGAACCTTTGCACAGAGCAACAGATGGCTTTTGCCTCCTTGTGCCAGAGATTGCTAAAGATTCCCACCTCCTTTTCTCCCAAACACACCAATTGCTGATGTTGTCTGACTGCAGCAAAATGCTGGATTTAAAGCACCTGTATAAAAATTACTTATCCCTTAGAAGCTAGCAATTTTAGCTGTAGTCCTCAGGGTTCTTTTGGTAGTATGAAGATGCAGCAGAGTCCCCAGGACATCAGCACTTCAGCTAACAAGAGATAAGTGGATTCCTTCTGGCCAGCAGTGTCCAGGACAGCAGCTATGTGCTCTAGCTGTTATCTCACCAGGTACCACGCTTGGCTTTATCCAGTATCTTCCCCCTATTCAAGTGTAGCTATTTTTGTGACACTGCTGTCCCGAGACTGCTGCTTCCAGATATAAAGAGAGAACAAGTGGCACCAAGGGAATGGTATCTTTCTCTATTCCTTGGCATGCTGCTCCTGCAACCTGCACTAAATGCAGAGATTGTACCAATGACATGTTTTTTGGGGAACTCACATGCATACTGAGCTGCCCGTATTTTTCTGTCTCTGGTCTTACCCTGCAATGGCATTCTAGATCTCTGTCATAATCAAACTTTCTGGATGTTCCCACTATTGCTCATCCACAACCTTCATTGCTTATTGTATTCCTACCATGGCAGTGCTAACGCAATTCCTGAGACACACACCTCCCTCCCCAGACCACAGGCTTTCCTAGGTTTTCAGCATCCTTACATTTTCTCTCTCTGAAAATATAACCCATGTACATTTTTTTGCAAGTGGCCATTAGAACTGGAGGAATGCTTTTTCCCTTGGGATATTTACTGCCCTGGATCTTCGCAATTTGCAGCCTCAAAATAAGGAAGAAATAGCTGCATTCTCTTGGGTCTGTCTAGACCTCTGGGTCTGTGCAGGCTGCAGGTTGGCAAAGGAAAGGCTTGTCAGAGAGAAGCCCACCTGCAGGGTGCTCATCGTGCTTCACTTCTTGGTGGCATGCAGTACTCCATGCTTTTTCTAGGTTATCTGTGAACCTCTTTCTAAGTTCCTAAAAGGCTCAGAATTAGGTAACATCAAAAAAGATGTCTGTCTCAGCCAGCTTCTGAAAACAGATTTTCTCAAGGGAAATGAGAAGTACCTCTACAACACAAGAACAAGATTAACTAAGAACTTCTCCTTTAAGGTTAAGCCATCTGCAAATCGAAACTAAAATTCTCTTCAGTGATGGAAAGGGGCAGTTATTCTCTAAACTGAACTTGGTTTTGAGATATCATATGGAAATGTCTTGCCATTTGGGTCAGCAAATGGCAAGGTGATGTAATTATCATAACCATGAATGATGAAGAACTGGACTTACTCAACTACAGATATCTGAAATAATAGAGTTTGGCCACATCTTCCTTACAGAAAGACATAGGAAGAGATCAGCACCTCCAGACAGAGATTATTCTGATCTGTTGTGAATAACCTAATTAGAGCAGATAGATAAATTTCACCTCCAGAGGCCCTGTAGCTAGGTATAAATTCTTAGCAAATGGGCTGTAGGAGTTCACTGTTTTGTTCAAATTTAATGATAATTAAATTTGATAAAATGATACTGCTGCAAAAGACCTCTCAATAATGAAGGAAGCAGTAATCAGGTTTTAATGTTGTTTTAAAGAGAACTTGACCCTGTGGTAGCAGCAATCAGGGATGGAGATGAAAAAGAGATCTGCAACATGATGAAATCAGGAAAAGACCTTTCCGAGCCTAATAAGGACGGCTGGTTACCCCTCCATGAAGCCGCATACTATGGCCAAGTGGGTTGCCTGCGCCTGTTACAAAAAGGTCAGTGAAATTAAAACTAATTACAAAAGAATGAAGAAGAATATGAGTAAGCCAAATAGCAGAATTAGTATCATACTAGTCCTTGTCTGATACTATGTGTGATGCATTATTCAGCTTCTATGACTGCATATTAATTTCACTTTCTCTTTGAGGATAGGCTTCCAGAGGGAAGCCTTAAACTTAGGATCTTCAGGAGAAAGTGATGTCTGGATAGATTTTGTCAAGCCCCAGACTTCTCACAGTAAAGCCTTGTAGCTTGAATCCACAGCTGACATCAGTGTCCCACTAGCTGAAGATCAAAACCAGAACTTCCTTGCCAGTGACTGAAGGTGTTTAACTGCTGCAAATTGTTTTCAAATTGCTGCTGAAGTGCAGTTACTCAACAGCTTTCTGCATTACTACTGGCACAGATGAACATTTAAATCTGAGTCAGTGATTAATCTGATTGATAATAATTCATTGTATCTTCTTTACTTTGTTTACTGAAAAGAAAGAATGAACAAAAGCTCATCTAAAACCATAAGGATTGAAGGCGCCACAGATATTTGTACAGCACTACACCATAATGTCTTTGGGCTTATGATTTCTTCACAGCATACCCTGGCACGATTGACCGGCGCACCCTCAATGAGGAGACAGCTCTCTTCCTGGCCACCAGCCGGGGCAACATGGACTGCTTGCTTGCCCTGCTGCAGGCTGGGGCTGAGCCTGACATCTCCAATAAGGCCAGAGAAACTCCCCTCTACAAAGGTGAGGCCCAGAGCTTACAGGATAATGACCAGAAGAGATCTCACAGTATTGACCCTACCTTGCTCACCTCAGGCATAGAATCATGGAATAATAGAATCATTAAATTTGGAGAACACCACAGTCCAACCATCAACCCATCACTAACATACCACTAAATCATGTCCCTCAATGCCATATCCACACATTTCAGGAACACCTTGAGGGAAGTTGGCCCTGCTGCCTCCCTGGGCAACGACTGCTATGAAGTGTGCTGTTCTACCTGTCTGCACATTGTACAACAAAACCTAACTGTAAATATAGCTGCTTATTTCAAGTGCCTTTGTTTTGACATGCCACAGTAAAAATGTATAGGAAGCCTGACATACTGGGTTTCAAGGAGCAGAAAACAAACTGATAAAATAAAAATTATCAAGAAAATACTATTATCTGAGGATGGTCCTGAGTTGTGAATTGCAGGCTGACAGTTTTATAGAATCCCCTTGTTAATATTTAGTAAAGATCTTTTCCTGCTGACTCTTTTTTTTTCATTTTCTTATCTATATAGAAACTTACTTGTAGTTCAGAACAATAAGGTCCAGAGTAACTTTGCTCAGAATTTGCAAATAAAATATTCAGGTCATGCAATTTCTATACCATTCTACGTTCTCCCTTCATAATTTATATTCTGTCCCTTGTCATCTCCCTTTGTCACTGTGATGTCCAGCTAGTACAAAGCTGGGCTTGATCTTCCTCAGAGCTGTGCTTGGCGCATGCCCTGCAAATGACACGGTCTCCTACAGGCCCAGAATGAAGTCTGACCTAATTGCTGCACCTTGTGCAAATCCCAGATAGTGTCCTTTGCCAGCACCATTACCCCTTGTACTGAACAAGATGGATCTATTGGCTTATTCAATGTGGCCAACCTGTATTCTATTGCTTGTGTTCTGTGAAGGGAATATCCAGTACACCCAGATTCTTTCCATAAGCTTGTACTATTCACTTCCCTTTTCTTCAAAACAGCCTGTGAGCGCAAGAATGCAGAGGCTGCAAGACTCCTGGTACAGTACAATGCTGATACCAACCACCGCTGCAATCGAGGATGGACTGCTCTCCATGAGGCTGTCTCCAGAAATGACCTGGAGATTATGGATATCCTGGTGAAAGGAGGAGCCAAGATTGAGTCAACAAATTCCTATGGGATCACTTCTTTATTTGTGGCAGCTGAGAGTGGGCAGTTGGAAGCTCTGAGATACCTGGCAAAATGTGGTGAGTTGAACTGTGCTATTGATACACCATTACTTGTTTCATCCTTGATATTTCAAAGGTCCCATTAATTTTCCCTGTCTCAGCTTTTCTATCTTTCTAGATAAGTACTAGCCTGTAGAGCTGCTGAAACTCTTTTGCTCCAGCAGTTTGTGTATGGTCTTTTAGAGAGCATAATCTATACACATGCACTTCTTTAGCATTCTTTTGAGGCCACCTACGTTGGGAAATAATATGGTGCTCTCTAATTGAATTGCCTTACAGCTTTTAAAACCTATATTGCTGTGCATATGTAGTCTAAATCCAGTCATAAAAGAAAACTGTAGGTGGTAAGAGATGGCAGAAGTTGAATATTAGCCAATCCCATCTGCTCACAAACATGTGCCACTAATGGACAAGGTTAGCTCTCCTCCAGTAATGAATACTGCTGAAAACAAAGTTCTATTATATAGTTAATGGATTTACACCAAGGAGAAGCAATTTCAGTTTCTCTCGTGTGTGTGTATTCAGATATATAGGCAGAGTTAATTTGATTTTTACACTAAACCTACCTTTTACTGCTCAAGTTGTGTAAATAAGGGCACAGATTTTACTACCATTCTGAAGAATATTTTATCCTTGCAGTGGACTAATACTTCAGTATAGGTAGGAATTGGATCTTGCACTTAAAAAAGGAGAGCTAAATGGCAGTAAATATATGAAAAACTTATAAAGCAGTTATTATGGCTAAGAAAGATATGAAAGACAGGGAACAAAACAAAAAAAAAGTAATCTGCTGTTCAGCTAACATTGTCAAGTCAGTCCTGTATGACCATTTAGTCCATCAAACTGCCTACAGTTTTAGAAATTACACTGGAATGTGATCTGTGTTTCAACTTAGACATTATGATTTCCTTAAAGTTCAATTTTGAGAAAAATACACAAGGGAAAATCTAATAAAACTGTTCAATTGTTTCAAGCCTTCTAAAACTCCTCTGAGAATACCAGAAATTATATCACTGCATTGTTTACGATGAGCAATGTTCATCATAAGAAGGGTTTCTTTTTCATTTCTTTTTCATTAAGAACATAGTCCTATGTTATGCTTTGTCACTGCAATTCTCTTTATGCTTCCAGCTACAACATTTTCAAAGGGCCAAACACAACACAGATGTTTCATTTTGGGGTGAGAGCAAAAGGAAATATTCTCTTTGGCAGGGAGTTTTCGCAATCTGATGGAAGACTGATTGGTTCCTTTATTGGAGTTTAGAAGCAAAACTCCAGTGAACTGTCATACCCATTTAGGATACGTATAAAACAGCCTTTCTCAGGACAGCATAGTACATTGCATATTGCGGTATACTGCAGTCAAAACCCAATATTTCAGACCTTAAATATCTAGCACAGAAAAAAAAATCAAGATTCCAGATTGTATGTGGTCAAAGAGTATTAGGGATTGATTTATTTTTGTTTGTAGTTCAGTAAGACAAGCATCCACTAGAGTACAATAAAAAATGCACAACCTCTTTTAAAATATTCCTTCTTTAACATTTACCACTTGGACCCTAAATAAAGCCTTATGAAAAAAAAGCTAGGTCCTTAGGTGCAGAGTTTTGAAAGGAAATATTCGTTGACTAAGTCTTGCTCAAATGAAAGATTAGTAGAATTATTTCTGGTTACTATGTAGATGTCTTGTTATAAAATCCAATTTTAGCCTAGATATGCACTAAAATTAAAATATAGTATAAATAATGTAAATTCACTTATAGTTTGAATATAGAGATTATAAGCAATATTAATAAGCCTAAATAAAAAAATCATAAATATATAATCATAAAGCAATTCACTTAAGAGAGCACATATTAAAGTCATATAGTCCCCAGTCTTGTTCAGGAATATTTTATACATATATATCTCTCTCTATATATAGTGTAAATATGTAAGTACTTATGGAATTGTTGTGTCTAAAGAAAAGTACATGTTGAATAAAGAACAAGCACATTTTAAAATGTTTATCTATGAAATACAAATGAATGGAGCCTGGATTCATGACTGAGAGCTGATGGGTGATACCCGCTGTTTTATCCTGAGTGTATTTTTCCTTCTGAATGCATTATCACTTTATCATTCTACTTTCCCCAGTAATCTCTCAGTGAGAAAATGATTGCCCATATAAACTCTCCCTCATAAAATTAACATCATGGTAAAACCCATTGGAGATCTATAAAATAACCGTATAACATTTTCATTTTGCTACAATCAGATTTTGTTCATATCACCTTTCAGCATGTGGTGTAGCTCTACTGTCATGGAGACTTACGTGTTCGTTCAGTGCTGGGGGCTTGTTGCCCCCATCTGATTCAAAACTGTGGTCCTGTAATTTTTTTTTTCTTCCTTCCTAGGTGCTGATATAAATACTCAAGCCAGTGATAGTGCTTCTGCTCTTTATGAAGCTTGTAAAAATGGACATGTACATATTGTAGAGTTTCTTTTGTCCCAAGGAGCTGATGCTAACAAAGCCAATAAGGATGGCCTCCTACCTCTTCACATAGCAGCCAAAAAGGGAATTTGCGAGTAAGTTTTAGATTTCTTTATAATTTCACCTTTTAGGTAAAAATCCTATGTTCTCCTTTTCATAAGGACTTTATGTCCTAGATCCAATTACGAGCACTGCAAATTAGGGAGACTGAATAAACTGAGATGAAGAATGAGTTTGCAGGATAGAATGAATAGGATGTGTGAGCAGAAATATGAGGTGAAAGATCACATTAGCTTTGCCCAGATATCACTTACTACAGCTAAACAACCACACATATCTTGAAAGCAGGTTAAGCAGAACTCCACAAAATATGAGATGGAATGAAAAAAAACACCATCTGTATATGAACTTAGCAATCACTTTAAACTCCCTGCCACAGCCCACAGCTATTTTTGCAAAATACAATCATACCTCTAATTGCAGTCACTGAACCTTTTGGTGACTGTAGATGACTCCATTACCACAGTTTCTATCAAAACCCTTCAAGAAATAGTTATCCAAATGCAAAGGTTTTTTCCAGATAGTACAGCTGTTTTTGCAAACTGCTACAAAAGATTCTCATATATTTCATGATGTCTGAGGAATTAAAACTTTTGACACTACATCTTCCTATAGCATCTTTTATCTTAGCATTTGAGTCCATTTGGGAAGCCCAATTACACTTCTCAAATCACTTTCATAGACTTAAGGATATTTATTTTCTGTAATTGGAGTAGGTCTGCTTTGTGGAAGCTATATGTTCAGGGGGTGGTTCAGTGTGAATTTATGTAAAAGGTTTATATACTTCTAGCACATATATAAATATTTGCATAGACTAATATAGTCATGATTCAAAATTTTCTCTGGTGTTTGACTTAGAAAGACAGTTTTTTGACAACAAACACATTTTAGATGAGACAGCTGCCAAAGACAAAACCCAGCTCTAATTGTTTGCTTCCAAAATAGTTAATCTGAGAGTATAGTAAATTGATCTGAATCCAATCTGTAAATAGAATATGGACCAGTTCTCTGATTCTATTCTTTCCCTCAGTAGATAGATAGCCCAATCTGAAAACAAGTCTACGTGGAAATTCAGCAATCCCTATGTTATGACAGAAACAGCCCACCTGATTTGGAGGTTGTGTCTATTATTGCCAACTCTCAGCAGCATACAAGAGATAAGAAGTCAACCCAAATTTTGAGTTTGTTTACTTGTAAAAGATTGAGCACAACTTTTTATGCCCAACTGCCCAACTGCTGTGAACTGAAGTACATGAGGAAAAAAAAAAGATTTTCTTTTATAAATATTTATCTGAACGATGAAGCTATAGCCCAATTGGCTGATTATTCTTAATTCCACTGGTATTCAGTAAAATAACACCCTTCATGATGACCTCTCTATGTATTCCTGAAGATTTAATACGTAATTCTGCTGGAATTCCACGCTTCAACTTTTTGCCAGAGCACAAAGTCTCTCTACCATCAAAAAGCCAAGAATGTGATCCCAAGACTCAACTGTCAATTCTTGTTGCTTGGTGTTTGTTTATTTTAAACGACACCTTGTCAGTACTGACAGGAAGTTCATAAAGGTCCTCTCATCAGCTCTAACACAAGTGTAAGCTGTCATTTAATTCCTTCACCCTTGGAACTGGGGAGCTAAAAAGACTTTGTGAAGTGTAGGCAGATTTATTATGTAAATGTAAGTCAATCATCTCTTGGCACACTCATATTAAGGATGCTCTGCCTTCTTCCTTTAATTTCCAACAAACAGAAATCACAAAAGCAGATTTCAGGTGTAAGGAGAAACTCCGCAATATTTCAAAACTGCATATGAGTCTCAGCCCTGTGACAAACAATATCAGTGGCCTTGTCTGTCCAGTCTTGACTACCTTCACTTATCTACATTCTTCCTCCCTCCAGATAGGAAAGTTTGGTGGTGGGGACACCACATTTCTGAAACAAATTGCTTTGAAGGATGAAGAAAACAGACAGGTTAGACTCTGATAGAATTTCCAGCCTTTCCTCCCAGCAAAATCTGAGGGGTTGTACTGAGATCTGGGACACTGCAGAATTTGGACATAAAGCTTCAGTGTGCCATCACCGCAGAGAGGTTCAGGACCTCACAGACAGAAATGAGGCAGAACATCTTTAACTCAGACGTTAAGAGCTGACCGAGGCACATATCCTGGAGGGAAGGAACAAAACAGACTCTTAAATCTTCAAACAGCTGATCATGGGATGACTAAATGTTGGCTCTTGGCACGGTGTCCTCACACTACTCTCCTCCCTTCTTGCTATTTCAGCTCTTATAGAACATTTGATAATAATGGAAAGTTGCCAGCTCACCAGCACCCAACTCCTGCTCCCTGGTGAGACTTAGGTGCCATAAGAGTAATGATGCTACTTAAAGAAAAAAAAAAAAGGAAAGAAAAAATAAAGAAAGGGGGAAAAAAGCACTTATTCTCCTAAGACATTTATTTAATGTAAAAAAAAAATCTTTGTTTCAAAAATGAGAAGTAAAAGGATCTTGAAAACATCAGCTGTCCACCATGCAAATGGGACAATAACCCTGTTAAGTGTCATGCATCTTCAACTCTTCTTTCATCTCCTGGGAGTGTGGAGACTCAGTCTTTCACAGGATCATTCAGCACATCACCAGCAAAGGTTTCTCTGAGGCTAGCTTATGTTGTGCTTAGTTCATTATGTAAATGTAAGTTTTAGGGACATTGCAGTCAAGCTGAAGATGTACAGCATCTTAAAAGAGATGCACTATGTGCTTTGCATGTTTATATGTTAGAAGAGCTCTTGACTGCTAGATAGTCTTCTGCATAGGAAGAGGAGGAAGTGATGTGGTTAACTCACTGCTAAACAATTGCTTTCACGGATAGGCAGGATGTAGACTCTGGTTTGACAATTTCTAGTCTCATTCTGTTTCTTAAGATGCCCTATCTGTATATTATTAAGCTAGCGCCTCAGCTAAAACATCTAACTTCATTAGCAGGAAATGAGAGTTTAACCTATGGGTTTGATTATGCAACTCCAGTGAAGCCTATGGAGACTTAAAAATGTTCATGGATTTACGATAGCTGGGGACATGTACATCATATGTTTGAACTTCCTATTATGTAATGAAAGCAGCTCAGTTTATGTTGCTGTGCTTAAGGCTGCATCACACTTTCCAATAGCAATCCCTCATTACTGGAGCTTAGGACTTGGCTGTACTTTTTTTTTTTTTTTTTCCCTCCCTGGGCTAAAGCATGGCAAACAGCCTGGAAAATATTTTTATTTCTTTTTCTCTCCTTTCCTAATTGTCATTCTGGCTCCCAACATTTGGGATGGATGTTGATAGCCCCACAGATTTACCAAAGCCAAAAGCTGTGCAAAGGGCCTCTAGTATAGTGCTCAATCCAGAGTAGAAAGTGAACTGTAAAATCTGACATGGAGGTCTGGAAACCAAATATGTAGTCTATCCCAGCTCAATCCCGTAGGAGTGGAGGTTTCATTCCCTTTCTGGTCTCAAGCTTCTTGCTGTGGCTGTGACCTATGAAGTCCTTCACCACATAGCAATCATGATGGATCCCCCACTTCCTCATTCACTTCCTGTGACCTGCACCAGTTCCTCCAGTGCTGCCCACAGAGTTATGGCAGAGGTGCAGAACACTTGGGAAAGCCTGACTGGGTGTCTGATATTTGTGCTATTCGTGAATTAGAGAAGGATAGGCAAGGAGTAAGCACACTGTTTCTTCCACTGTAATTTCCCCTGTGGCTGGCATTACCTCAAAAAACTGGGTTATGATTTCAAAAAACTTACACCTCCATAAAAGAGGGGTAACACATCTCACATTTTTGGCAATGTAAAAGTGTTGGGAGTTGAAGATAGTTTTCAAGTTCATACTGATTTTTCTCAGAGCAAATCATTCCTATGCTCAAGTTAGTGGGCTCTTACAGTTACTACTATACAGCTAGGATTTGCAGTAGATCCCCTAGAACTCACCACTGCTCACTGACTCCCCACTGTACAGGATTGTCTCCATGCTGATTCCTGTGACTAGTCGAATCCGTGTCAAGCGCAGTGGCATCAGTCCCCTGCATTTAGCAGCTGAACGCAACAATGACGACATTTTGGAAGAGCTAATTGATGCTGGCTATGAGGTGAACACCACCCTCTCCAATGAACGGTCCTGCCTTTACGAGGACAGACGCACCACACCTCTCTATTTTGCTGTTTTTAACAACAATATCTATGCCACAGAGCTCCTGTTGCAAGCTGGAGCCAACCCTAACATTGACCTCATCAACCCACTGCTTATCTCCATACGCCATGGTTGCCTGAAGACAATGAAACTGCTTCTCGATCATGGAGCAAACATTGATGCCTATGTTTCAAGCCATCCCACCACATTTCCAGCTACCATCATGTTTTCAATGAAGTACCTTTCTGTGCTGAAGTATCTCCTGGATCTTGGCTGTGATGCTGTTTCCTGTTTTCAATGCCAGTATGGAAACTGCCCACACCCTGCTTTAAATTACAGGCGGGACAGATTTAATGATCCTCAACTGTCCAAAGAACCAACCATAACGCAGGTAAGCACTCCTTACGCTATCTTTAGTACTTTTGGGAACATCTCTCACCCATGTATCTTGATAACTTCACATATTTCTTCTCTCACCTTTCCTGCAAGAGAAGATCTGTGTTTTGTTTTTTTTTTACAAAATTTATTTACATAAAAATAATGCTTTGTAAGATTCAGCGAGTGTTCCAACTGCACATTCAGTGACAACATGAGCACAGGCAAAAGCTGCTGATGTCCAACCCTGAATTTCAAATGAACGATAGCCATCTTGACAGTTTTTGTTGTCAGATCCAGAATACTCTTTTCCTCTGGACATGAGGTGTCAGAATATTTTCTTGTCAGACAGTGTCAAATGGACAGTAGAAACCTGTTTGTGTTATTTACCTTGTAATGACTGTTTTATTCGATAATTTATCTGCGAATTTAAGTGCTTGGTTAAATTAAAATTGTATAGTGCTTCACCTTACGAGGGTAAACTAGTGAATGTAAACATCTGTTTCCAAATCTGGATAAGAAGCCCTGGAGAGAGTGCATAAATTATTACATTAGCTATATGACTGTTCATAACATTTGAGGCTTTCAGAAGAGACCAGGAGATTTTGATCCATGGTTTCATATTTTCAAAGCCAATTACACATTTTAGATGATCATGTCTTACGCATGTATATCTGCAGTCCATTCCAAAGCTCAGCTACTGCTTCCACTAGGCTGCAATTGGATTCTCAATCCTTTAAATGACTCTGCAGAATTGCAGAGTGCACATTTTCTTGTTGCTTTTTGGTGGGTTTTTGTTTGTTTGTTTGTTTGTTTGTTTGTTGTGTGTGTTTACATGTGTAATATCTGCTTGTTGACTCCTTCCAAAATATCTTAAAGTAAATCTGACCTTCCAGTCAAAATTTACTATCCTTCAACTTGCAGCAAAACAAAGACCTCAGCACAGTAGTCCTCTTTCTCTTTTGGAAAGCATTAGGGAAGCAATAAGTCAACTCCTAAGGAGCTGACGTGTACTTTTGTTTAATTCAGAAGAAAGTGTTATTTAAGCCAAATTGAATTATCTTTAATTCTGGAAACATGATGCTTTTGGATGTGGAGCAAAAGAGGGCTGAAAATCCAAGGCAAAGAGAGAGTATTTGCATGTACCCTTTGTGATAATTCAGCCACAGAAAAAAACAGGTATTCTTACTTAGCTAAATGCAATATTTCCCTCTGAATCTCACCTAACCATATTTTTAATTTCTAAAAAAATAGTCGGTCACCCACAAAACAGAATCATCACAGAGACATAAGCAGCAAAAGCTGTGTAAGATTATACCTGTGCATAGAACTGATGAGTCTCTACGAGTCTCTCATAGAGAGACTGTTTCTGTGCACAGAGTAGAAAAAGTGCTATCTTCCCTCCAGTATCATTGTAAATTTGCTTCTTAATACTAGGTTTCTGGCTAACAAAAGTAAGGCTTGTCTGGGGTAGCTTTACAATATGGCTGTGATATGGTTTGTATTCCAAAAAATACAGAAAGTCATATGGATATTTAGCTTTTTCTATGCATAAGATGCACATTTCTTATCTTCCTGTATCAAATTACTTAAGGAAAATAAATCAGAATTAGTCTTTATACAGTAACACTATGAGCTATTGGAAGTTGGTTTGAAAAATACATAACTACAAATAATTACTGACTCTACCGAATTAGCATTTCCTGTGAAAGTGAATGCAGAAAAATGCTTGCTGTCTCAGCATCCGGTTCCCGAATTGCGGTGCCAAAACCGCGAGCGGGGGAAATTAAGCATCTTTCTACCACGAGAGGGCATTCAGGGGCCTGCCGAGATATCAGGCGGTGTATCCCCAAACCAGAGCCACTTCGCTCCTGAGACTATCCCAAGGCCTGTCGCTGCAGGTTTGCCTTCTGCTTCATTTTGTTCTGTATCTTTTCCTGTGACCTGTTTGGGAACATTTTTAGTCTGGAAAATATATTTTTAGATTGAGCTTTTGAATGAGGAAGAGAAGGAAAATAAAAGGCAGTCTCTCTGGTTGGAGTCAAAAAGAGAATAGTAAGATACAGTGCTTTATTACTCTCAAACTGTATCCTCATTTAAGCTCTGACAAAGTGGATTTACTCTTTGGAGGTGTAGTGCATGTTGTTTATGTTGTATATGCAACTGCATGGCATTGGCATAGGAGGAGGCACTGGAGAAATGTCAGATATCCCAAACAATGTTTCCTATGAACAGTTCAGGTAGGAAAGTCGGGATTGCCCACTGGATTTGGGGGTCTTCCCAAAATCATTATATCTCATTTTTCTGGGAATGCTCAGAGAAGCAAAATCAGAGTAGTACATGCTTCTGTGAATGCTTTGACCTTGAATGAAAAGACCTTATAATTTTCTGTAGTTTTATTCTTCATAGACATGATAATATTTTATTTTTGGATAGGAGTATCCACACAAGGGCTTAATTCATTATGAGTTAGGGCTCATACATGTATGATCATACATGATCTAATTACACGAGCTTAAACTGAGAGATTCAAGCTGGTGCATTATCTCTCCTGCTTGGAGTGGGCTTGGAGGGTGCCTGCAGACAGTCTCAGTGACTGAGATGATGTATAGTGCATAAGTGACCATCGTTCAATTGTATTTGGCCTCGTGTCTGAGCTCTTATCTGCACAGCATGATTTAGTTCACCTTAACTTATTTAACTGATCACATGTAGATAAATCCACAGATATCTTCAACATATGTATCAGTCTAATAGAGATAGATGAAGCTGTCTGGTATAACATGCATTTAGATTAAAGTGACCAAAATAGACCAGACCCAAATAAGGAAGATTAAATGGGGCTTTAGTAAAAAGTTTTCTGAGGTAAAACTGGAATTTGCCTCTACAGTTGGTAGAAAGACCACAAAAGTAGTCAGGGTTGTTTTTGCTGTTATAATTTCTACAGGTGCATTCATCTTTCACTGACTGTTGTGAATTTGTTTTTTTCTTGAAGTTTTGTGATATGGTGTCTACTCCAGAGATAAGTCGCTGGGCTGGGCCAATTATTGATGTTCTCCTGGATTATGTGGGTAACGTCCAGCTCTGTTCCCGGCTCAAGGAGCATATAGACAGCTATGAGGACTGGGCTGTCATTAAAGAAAAAGCAGGTATGGTTACTCAGAAAGGAATCTGCCACAAATATTTCCACTGTTGGATTCAAAATGTCAGTCACCATTTCCTCTTACATTTTCATTTTTTCTCTTGAAAAGCCTTGTAGGTTTTTAACCTGACCTCTGCAGAATCATACAGTCAGTATCCATCCCCTAAACTCAGTAGGATTTCCCTACTGAGATTGAGTTACATTTTTCAAACAAGAATTAGGCAGTAGAAATTGCTGGAGTATGTTGACTTTGTGATGTTGAATTTACCCCAGATGTAGATCTGGCCTACTGGAAATAAGTCTTCCCAGAGCAGGAAGGCTCATTTGTCTGTGATGCGCGACATTTACCTGTGATGCGGGCAGATCAGGGCAAGTGGACAATGTGACTACCTCCACAGCAGGCCAGCAAGCACCCAGGGCTCTCCCAAAATATCCTTTCTCACAAGATCCAAAGACTTTCACAGGTATTATCGGAATTAGTTGTCCAGCATGAAGATAAACTGGGAATGTATTGCATTTATTTTCAGTGGTGAGGCTGAGTACTGTGAAGCATCTTGCTTAAATCCTTCTTGAAAGCCCACTGCTAGGCTGTCATGGGATACAGCACCCCATCCTCCAGCCCCATTTCTTTCCCTACGTCATGCCTCAGAATGAATGAGCAGACACAACACCTCACCCACCACTGCAGATAAAGTCTCTGTTTTTACTTCTCCTCCTCCCATTCTCCTCTTGCCAGAGACATGGATGTCCCTCTCAAGTTTAAACCTGTTTAGTTCACATTTTTGACCTGCCTCTCTTTCAGAGCCTCCACGACCTCTTGCCCATCTTTGTCGTGTCAAGGTACGAAGCTTGATTGGAAGAAACCGCATTAAACTTATTGACACATTGCCTCTTCCATACAGACTGATTCGATACTTACAGCATGATTACACACAGTGACCTCAAGCATGGTAGACTTTCAGCAGCTTCCTCGCATGGCATTCAGAGTCATCAGCATGACAGTGGCACACGCCAAGCTGCTGGCTTGGTCAAGTGCTTTCCAATGACTAATCTACAAGAAATAAGCTTCTGGAGTGAGAGTGAGAAGAAAAAGGAGTGGACATCTAAACATCAGGTTTTATAGGAGGAAGCACATGTGATCCACCTCAGAGCTTGGTCAGCAAAGAAAAAGAAGTGAAAGCCAAGGCTGAAAAATGAGTAGTGTCTGTGAAGCAATGAAGCAAGTACCAGTGAGGGTACTCACTGACCTGGGGTCTGGTGGAGCTTAGCATCCTTGCTGTGATCACAATTCAGAAGCTGTTAGAGTCAAAATATTTGGGAAAACAACTACATTTCATTCACTGACAGATTTTTATTTTAGTTTCTACTCTGTGTTTTGGATTTCTGTTCAGTGTGCTGGTTGCTAATTCTCTGATAGTTTGACACTGTCTTGCTAACAATTTTTTGGACCTTTCTCAGTTGAGTACTTGATCTCTGAACATTCAAAGCTCAGAACTTTTAACTATACTCAGATGTGCAGATTCCTTTAAAAGCTGAGGGAAGCTTTATTGAAGGAGGGTGTAAGAATGGTATTTACACCTAGCAAATACAGTTCAAGTTGTATTACATAAGAAGGCAGTGAAATTAGTGAAATTCTGCTTGAGATAATTTTCTGCATTTTCTGATTTTCTATACTGGGGATTTGAAAGCAACTCATATATATATATTTCTTTTCTGTAAGTTAGAAGTAGTTGTACTGTAAACAGTAGCTATGGTCTGTCATGAATCTAGTGTGTGAACAGAACAAAGCCCTAGAGGAGCATGGACAGTGATGGGGAAGAAAGGCAAGATACACAGGGAACAGCAACACTGCTACACTAACTTTATCTATTGTTCCACTAGAGGATCTTTTCCCTATGCAACTCAGCCTCTCTTACTTCCTTGACTTCTGTGACTTTAACAATACTATGACTGAAAGAAAAAAGAGGTTATTTCAAGATGATGAGACTTCGAGATTTATGAAAACAAATGCCCAGAATTTAGCTCTGAATCTTCATTCAGGTGCCCAAACGGTGCCAAGATTCTTGTGCCAGGTGTAGTTACATTGAAACCAGTGGGACAACTCTGGTGTCAGATACTACTGAGGCAGAATAAGTCCTAGGATTTAGCCTTGAATTTCTTGACTTCGGAAGTTAGAAGTATCTATTAGTTCTTTTGACATTGATGAAAGTTATTATCTCAGCTTCTTTGAAAATTAGGTCACCTATTTACAGCTCAGATACACAACTGATTTATGGCAGCTTAACAAGTTGCCATCTATCAGCTGAACCGCTATAATTGTCCGTGAAATTCTTTTATTGAAGTTTTTAACAAGTCACATTCCCTCACAGCTGGGGAGGCTGAGGAGCCCACGAATGGTTATTGGCAGTGACTACAGCTCACTTGACAGGTGTGACCTGCTGAACCACTGAAATTTAATGAATGCCTCGGTCCTGATCAGACGCCTAAGTAAGGATGGAAGAGCGTAATTTTGGAATCATGTCTTGGCAGATCTTATTCTAGAAGCATACCCATTCTTACCTTAGGTGACTTAAGAGCTGTGAAGTAGGGATTGTTTTGATTCCCCACCAGAGATTTGACAGATCTGTTTTTGTTTGTTGGCCTGCATACTATGGATTGAGATAGAAATATAAGTAGGGAAAATGCACTGGACTGACTTTGTATGTGGTTTCACAACTTAACACAGCACTAAAAGTGTGTTGCACACAGGCCTATCTGGGCACAAAAGTCCAGATTCTGTGATGAAAACCATCATTGTGCACCATTGTACACCATTGCATTGTGTAAATGCATTCAGCACTCATGGGATAGGATGTGAGTGGAAGCAGAAATGGTCACAGCTAAGGGCACTGTCCATAGCGGTTCTCTTCTCAAATGCAAAAGCAGTTGAAAAAAACAAAGAGTTTCAATTTTCATTGAACTGTGATCTTCTTGCAGAGCTTTATAAAATAAGATGAAATTCCTCCACTGTTGAAATTCCATCACTATCAGGGTCTGTCTCTTTGTCCTGAAGTGTGAACTCCACCATTCTTACAGGAGGAGTGAGGTCTCTGGAGGTACAGTGCCACCTACCAGCAGGGCCATTCAGAAGATGGAGCCTCTCCATGACACCAGTTAGGAACTGGCCACCACTGCTGACCATACAGAGAAGAGCTGGCTAAACAGCCCTCTGAAGCACTCCTCCAGCCTTTGGGAGTCTGTATTGCCAGTGAAGGAGCTATAATTATAATAATAGAATCACTGAATATCCTCAGATATAACTCATATGGATCATTGAGTACAACTCCTAGCTCCACACAGAACTGCCCAAAAATTAGACTGTACAATTATAAGCGATAGTTTGAGAAATGGAAAGTCATCTATGGAATTATTGCATCCTTTAGCTAATGGGGCTGAGCAGTAAAGGTCCAGGTCTGACATTTATATAAAATAGAAGAAATATTGTTGAAATTAAATAAGTGTAATACAACAGAGTTGCAGGTGGTGGATACTGAGCATGGCCTGGTGGAGACCATTTATGTAAGCATTTGTTTGGTGTGCGGTGTCAGCTCTGGAGACTGCAAGCTGACAGAAGGACTTGAAATCACCAGCTGCGGGGATGAGATTTCATAAACCATCCCACACTGGGAATTTTCTCTGAACCAACATCGTTATGTACACAAAAGTCTCATGAATAACAGCTTCTTTTTATGTCCTTGGACAAGATGAAACTGGTCTTGGGTGAAACAAATACATAAAGTCCATTTCTTCTTTCCGCTAAGAGACCTTCATCTTTGCTGAGAGACTCATATCCTGGTTGCTTTCAACTGTCTGTCCTTAGCAGCAGCCCGTGACCTGATGTGGGCATACCACAGCTGTGAGATGGGTAAGGGCAGAGTGTGCACAGCAACTGAGGAGAGATGTATGTTAGAGGGAGAGCCTAGTAATTACATTATTATGCCCTTTCTGCTTGATCTTTACTGCAAACCTTCACTCAGTCAGTTTACATTTATTTGCACTGAAATGGAGCCAACTACCTCTCCTACACTCCAGTCACTGGCACAATGTTTAATGTGTGATGCTGAATCTGTACAAATGTGATGAGCATTTACTGCATCTGTCTAAAACTGTGATAAGATAAATACCCAACATCCTGAGCAAACTGGGCTTTGTAAGCAGATCAGTAGTTCCTGCTCCTTCAGAAATTATAACTTTTTGTGATATACTATAGGAATATTTCATGACCAGGTTGCTGTACTTTATCCTACTGCAACATGTGCAATTCACTTTATGTTTGTGTGCACTATTTTGGTTTTTATTTTATTTTATATGAAAGATTTTCATTTAGCATTATTTATGAAAGCTATTGTAGTTTTAACAGTTTAAATTTGCACTGTTGTAGTAAATAGCAGCTCTTGATTGTTATGTTTCCATCTTTCCAACAAAGTATGAATTAAACAATTAGATTCTAAAGGGTTATTAGCTGTCGTGAATAGCAAAATTAAACAACTAAACAGCAGAACAGCCAGGAAAAGTCTGAATCGATCCAAGCTTGCACAATTAATAATTTTGATCACCATCTCAGGGGTGAGAGAATAATAAATATTGGTAGAGAGACAGTTGTTATTCTTTGCACACCTTTTGAAATGTCTAATGCATCTGCATTCTATGATTTTGAATGTACTTAGCAACTGGCTTCTGATCATTCATGTTTTATTTCACTGATGCTCCAGCTCAGAGCCCCAGCGGCCACCTCCTGCCCTGTGCTGGGGAGGGAAGCCCTATGTCTCAGTGGAATGTAAGGATTTTAAAACATAATACTGGCCTGAATCTGAGGGTAAATTGATAAATATAAGTATGCTGGAGATCACTTGGAATAATCTGGTTCTATCCTTTAGCATAATTTAAAAGCAGGCTGTGCTGCTACATCAAAAGTGAAGCAAAACATGTTTAAATAAACATTTCAGAAGACTAAAAAAGAAAAACCAAAAAATTTAGTACATAAAAGGTAGAATCTGATTTTAACTCTCTTATTCTTCTGAATATCTTCGGAAATAAAATTTCTACAGAAGCTCTTCACTTTGCCAAGTATTTTAGTACTGATGAAATCCACAGTCTAGTGGAATCCACTTTCAAATTTCTCCCCTGAACTCCAGCAGGAACATTTGTCCACAGCAGTTTCTGCAATACCCATTGTTCATTCCCTGAGCTTCTCTGGTCACCCATGTGAAGAGCAATGCCAAGGAGAGTGCATTGCATTGGCAACAATAAGAGAGATTCAGCATCTGGCTTCATCTGGATTACAATAGTGATACAGAGTTGCATATGTGAGAAAATGCTTCTAATTACATACAACATTTCCTTGCCTCCAGCTCTGCAATTTAAGATCCATAATTCTCCATTCACTAAATTAAAGAGGGCTACTGTCTCCTCGTGGATTCTTTTCCCCAAAAATACAAAAACATAAGGACATCTTCATATCTGGATCAAGAGCAGATCTGATGCCTTGAATTCTTAGACCAGCTCCTTACCACTTTGCACCTTGCACAGAGTTGCAGGTACATGTTCTGTCTCCTTAAAAGATCAGTCTACACATGCTTGATACATATATGAAACAATGAAAGATTAACATACCACAGCCATTGTTTCCATTGAAATAAGCATCAGTGGCTTAAACTGAGAGGTTTGGGGAAAGAATAAATTACTTTCAGCCTGAGAGTAGTTTATATCCTAACTGCAGTTGCAGTCTGGTTACATAACAGCAAGTCCCATCAGAAGATCCAAAATTAAACTCTATGGTGGCTTAAGATAATTTTTTCATGACTGCAGTGTGCTTGAAAGAAGCGTGGCCTGTTTTTCTCTTTGTAGAGAAACCAGGAGTGATAGAGCACTACAGTAGCCAGGGGCCAACCAGATCAAGGTCACTTTTTGCCAAGTCCTGAGAGAAGCTCCCATTCACTCCAGGAAGAAGAGGTTCAGGCGCAGAGAGAGCACAGATGCCCATTCTCTGTCCTTCCTCCCCCTCCCTTCTCCCTGTAACATGTCTCTTGATCTTACTGATTTATTCCAGTATAACTGAATATGGAGGTACACAATATTAAACCTTTCAGGTCTCACATTCTGTGCCTTAGCAAAACCTCCTCAATGGGTTTAAGAGAAGCTTAACTTAAGCAATCACATACTAGCTTTTAGCATGCCACTTCACCAAAATAATTAAGAAAACAATAGGCAGATCATTTGTAGCCAGGTTTTGTGACTGTATCTTAAAATCAGACAAAAGAAAAGATCCCTGCTAGAGAAAAAAGAGGGCAAGCTATTATAAAAACTTCTCTATCATATTTTATGTTTTTGTATTTGACTTATAACACTTTATTTTTATTTTTATTTTGGTTGATGGGTAACAGTTTATGAAACAGAAACTTACTCTGCTCCCATTTGCACCAGTTTAACACCCATTGATTTCCCAGCCTCAGGATTAAATCTGAATTACATCACTCTAAATAAGCTGATTTCAGCTGTCATAACTCACCAGCAGCTGCAAATTAAACTTGCATCTACTCAGTGGGCAAAAGTAAACACATTGCATTTGCAAAATCAACAGAATAAAATTACCTCCCTTCTTCCTTTATTTTTTCTTTCAATTCTCTTAGTATTTACACACAAGAAGAGCTTAAGTCAATTCACAAATGTAGTTTCCACATTAAATACTGTCCTTCCAGTCTCTTGCACGCAGAAGGAAGTGACCTGAATATCTTGACTTCTCCAGAATTACTTAAATGTACAAAAACAGTTTCAGTGAGTTTAATTCATTTCATCTCAGTGCTGTGCCTGCAGGGCAACCTGTGAAGATGTTCCCACATGGAAGAGGTCTCCGAGGTGTTACAATTGCAGTGAAATTGCGAGTGGCCCAGAGCCCTGCTTGCCATGGCTCCAACAATGTGCTTCCATAAAAAAGGTCTGATTTGCCACACATGCCATGCCACCAGATTCATAGGGCTTATTCCTGATTTTTACCTGGACGGGAAGAGAAGAATGGAGGCTGTACAGTTACTAATTCACTCCAGCCTATGCAGGGGCTAACACCATCTCTGGATGGAAGCTCCTTCCACACACGACCAGCTCCTTGTGCCCACTGCCCAACCTGATGCTTCAACTCCCTCTAAGAGGTTATTCTGTCCAGTGTCACACACTCTGGCCCTTTCCTCTGGCTAAAGGTAGCCAAAAACATTGAAAATCGGTGGGGGGATGGTAGGCTTGGTAGGGATGGGTTTCAAAACCACAGGCCTGTAGAGTTTCTGCCCTGTGCCCTCTGCCTCCTTGCAGAAGGGCTGTGCCTCGACTGGCAGTGTGGCTGTGCCCTTCCTCCACAGCCCCAGCCCTGGGAAAGGCGATGGAGGCAGCGTTCCTGGGGATTGGTAAACAGCTGGCCCAGGGCAGGGGAAGGGGCAGCAGGTCCAGGCACCCACCCGGCCCGAGAGTACACCAGTGGCGTCTTTCTCCCCTGCATTCAGGGCAGGTTCATGACTCTCAGGTCCAATACTGTCTTGGTTCCTTTTGCTTTTCTTCCCCTCAAAGGGAGGAGGGTCCCTGGGCACTGGTAGCCCCTCGGGGCCTGGGGGGAAGCCCCTGGCTGGGAGGTTCTGTGGTGGCCGCGGCTCTTCCCAGAAGGAGGCAGGAAGCTGTCGTTTCCTCATGGGCACCTGGTCTGGCCTGTTGACCTCAGGGTTTTGTTGTGGCACAGCCTGCTCCCCCACCAGGCTCTCCTCCACCTCGGCTGCCTGCAGCACCTTCTCGGTGGCAGCCCCACTGACGGGGCCGGGGTCGGGCACCTCAGGCTGGCAGCTGCGGGCCCTGTCCTCTGCTCCACGGCGTGGGCCACATTCCGGGGGCTTGGCAGGGTGGCACCGTGGCACCCGCGAGTACTTCTGAGAAAAACGCTTCAGCTGTTTCTGCAAATATTTCCTGTGGTCCACCGACCGGCGGCAGGGAGCAGATTTATCCAGGGCTGCCTTGATGTCACTAGAGGCCAAGTTGACAAAGTTCAGCAGGGTTTTTACCTCGCTGTCCGATGCCATTTCACTGGATGTGCTGTGCAGAATTTCCCATTAAATGTTTATAATCCGTTTCGGGCAAGCCTTGGCCAACCTGCAAGACACAGTGGGCAGACTCAGAGTGTGAAGCCTGCATTCAAAAAGCATCAAGAACACTGCAGGAGGTGGAGAGAAGGTGTCAACTTCTCAGCTAAGCATACAGGTTGTCCGCCAGCTCACCTCTGTGCAGGCAGGCTGCCATGCACCTGCAGTCCCGCAGCACTGCCCCAGCACAGGGCTGCTCACTTAATCTCATTAGGTGAGGCATAGGTGGGGAGAAGAAGCCAAGGCAGCTGCTCTCGTGTCCCTGCAAGCAAGCGCGGACACTCACCCGGCATGCTGGGGCTTTCCGGTGGGTGCTGGTGAAGAAGAGCCCCTTCCTGCTAATCTTGTTAGGCAGGTTACACACTGCCAGGCCCGATGGAGGCAGCCAGTGTGTGTGGAGGCAGTTGAGCGAGCACTTGAGCAAGCTGAATGAATATCGACTCTGCCGAGTTCGGGGCTCTCTCAGACCAATCAGGAGCCACTTTGCCAAATACAAAGCATCCCAATCAGGCATCAGCCTCCCCTTCTCGCATTCTTTGCCATCACAAATTGTCACCATGGGGACAGCCACAGAAAGACAGCTAATAAATACAATCATTTCCCCGCGATTTCTACCATTCTCCCCTATCCTCTTCACCCCTACCAAGGCCTTTCTTTTTTAAAGGCACAATCCAAAGGAAGAGTGCCGACGATGAGTTAGGAAAGTTTAGGCATCCTTTTCTATGCACTCCCCAAAGCTGTCTGAGGGCTGATACTGACCATGCTTCATTGGCACAGGACAATGTAATACGGGGGACTGGGCTAGCCTACTTTTAACCGTTCCCCACCAGAGACTTTTTTTTTAAGGGGAGGATGATGTCAGAAAAAGGTAGGAAAGGAACAAATCTCTAAAGAGATGTGCAGATATCCATGGAAAGGGAGCTTGAGCGCTCAAGAATCTTGTCTTTATGTTTGCCCCCTCAATTGAGTTACACAAAAGCTGAATTACCCATTCAAACTACCCGGACAAAAGGATGGAGTTGGATAGTACTCTTGCATCTGTAGTCAAACAGTTAGAGACTTAAATCGAGTCGTCATGATGGAGAAAGAGTTAGACAAAGCCCATAGAATTGCCATCAGCAAACATTTTCCTGTGTCATATTAGTGGGTCTCCATGACTCCCCCTGGCCTGGGGACAATAGCACAAGTTTGCACACTCGACTACTGTCACCCTGCCAACGCTGGCAAGGAGCAGAAACAGGACAATCCTTTAAGGGGAAAGCATGCCCGCTGCAGGGAAGGTAAGAAGAGAGGGAAGAAAAGGCGTGTGAAATGCTAATTGAGCTGCTTCCTTTACTGATGCATAGCTATGTGAGCCCTCTGCCTTCGTGCAGGCTTGTCCCTGAGGGGTGGCAATAACTTAATAGCACAGCAAAACTGGGATCTGGGGGAATAGGAGAGCAGGAGGGCTGCCCTTGGTATACACGGGTGATGTGGAGCTGGTTGCATCCCCATGTACCAGCCTGGGATCCACTGCCTCCCACAGGCAGCTCTTGCTTCCCAGCCTGCAGCACCTCAGGAATAGCAGGAGAGGTACAGTGGCAGGCTAAGCATGCCCTCAGCCAGGGAGAAGCTGCCAGCCCTGGGAAAGCAGGGGCTGAAGTCCCAGCTACATCTCATTTTACAAGTAAAATCTTCTTTGCTAACATAAGGCACCAATGGTCTGAGAGCTGAAAAAATGCAACATTTTGCATTTATTTCTTTTAATCCAGTTTTCTTCAGAAAAGGACAAGATCTAGACTGTACCACTGTACGCTGGTCTGAGGACTCCTCAAGTCTTCCTATGCCAGTGTGCTCAGTGCTGCCAGCCCATTTTCACACCATTTCTCCCAGTCCAACCCAAGCCACATATTTCAGTGCCAGCACTCAGGTGCTGCAGATCTGGGGAGACCTCGGGCCAGGACACTGCACAGCAGAAGATGCCACAGAGCCTTTGCATTACTGCAGTGGGTTGCAATGTCATGGCAAGGTAGAAAGCCTTGAGTGTACCTCTGTGCTGTCTGAGACGGGATAATACCGGCAAAGTGAAGGGAAGCTTTGCCCTTACTGCTGGAGGCACTGGGGCTTGTCTCCTCTCAGTTTCTATTCCAGAAGCAGCTCCTCCCCAGAAGACCTAGTGCAGCTGACTTTCCATCATCTGACTCACACCATCATGATGCACGTCTACGTGCAATCTTCTCCAGTAAGATCTTCAGTGGGGAGGTTTCCAATCATCTACTCAAGCATCTATTTTGGGATACACTAGCTGGGGCTGGCTGGCCTCTTTGTGACTTGACACAGATCTTTCTTCTGCAGCTAAGTTTACAGAGAGAAGTGTTTTCTAGCACATTTGACAAGGTGCACATCAAGAGTTCACATCTCTGTTTGGAGGAACAAATTTCCTCTGTGTTTGAGCATTTGACTACACCCTGGACAACATGCACACTGTATCCCCAAGTGGTATGTCCAGGGAAGGAAGATACGGGAAAGAGAAATATGGGACAGGTGCCTGGTAGCAAAGGAGCTTCTGAGGATGTTAATGAACCATGTCCTCAGAGGCCTAAGAAACTCATGTCATATACTGTGAGTCCAATATCCAATTATAGGGGATTTAAAGGAAAGATAGGGGATTTATGGCTGTGCGTATGGGGAAGCCAGTACTCCTCCCACACCTATGAAGGTCTCTCCAAGTGCCCATCTATGCCTGTGCCTTCCAGGAGGGCCGCTTGCCCAGGTCACAGCTCCTTGGCCACCACATGGCAGCTTCCCATGCCTCACCACACTTGCCGCTCCAGCATCCCTTTCCCCTGCAGCTGGGTAACGGCGGGGAGCTGAAGAGGAATGAACCAGCAAGCGGGATTTAAGAAGCAGAGCAACCCACCCTTTCAAGGTCAGACTCAGGTTGAGCTGCACAGGGTTTTCCCTAAGAGACCACCGGAGCCCTTTTGTTCCTCACTGCTCTCACCATGTTCATCCCAATGTACATGTGAAAGGAACAATTAACAATAGGGCACTCCTCTCTGAGGATCCAGTGCACTTTGAAGTGTCCACCAACCAAAGGCTCAAGAATGATACATCATTTTCCACTGTGAACGTGTCAAACTAGTACAGCAATTGAAAAAATGTCTCCACATGCCTTCCCAGCATGCAGACAGGGACCAGCTGGAGAGCCACTTCATATCTGACATGTCACCCCCTGACAGCTGTCTTCTTGGGAATTTTTGGTACGTGAAATTTTCAAACTCCTTTTTATAAGTGAAGCACAGGAATAAACCCATTCACTAAAAGGATGCAGTCATGCTTCTCCCAAACATGCAGAAACTCTGAAAAATTATTTTCTTCCACAGAAATATCTAGGAAGTGTTTTAAAAACATCACTCATTGTGATTCTCAATGATTTAGCCAGTTCTACCCTCTCCCAGCTTATTTCTACACACAGGGACACATGCAGCACAGATATTCCAACATCAGCATCATTCCAGGACTGCATGAACAGACCCAGTAATGCAAACCATGAAGAGAAAAGACAGTGCAGTAAGTGCACTGAGCAGTTGAGATAACACAAATACCCAAATTGTTGCTACTATTGTAATGATCAGTAAAGCAAAGAGCAGTTAATGAAAATCTGAGTAGCACAGAGGTGATGCAAAAATCACTGTTTTGGCACTGGCTTATACAAAATGCATTTTTCTTTCCTAAAAGAACACTTTTACTCTGTCTTAGCCTGAGCTGTCACAGGGCTTACACTGCTGTCAGTATAACTATGCTGCATACTGCAGTGCCAGTATACTTTCCAGGCTGGGTTGAAATGAGCTTCTTGCCCTCCCTGATTTGGGGCAAGTATTTGTTTGTCTGGGATATGGCCATATGCTAAGCTCTGTTCTTCTCATCTTTTCTTTATGCAAGTTAAAACTAGGCAATCTCCATTTATTTTATTTTTTTTTAAGTAGCAAACAGATTTTTACTTAAAAACAAAGCTTAAAAATTAAAAAAAAGAATTACATTGGAAATTCACCAAAGGTTTCAGTTTGTTGTGTTTTGGAGAGGTGAGGAGAAAAAAGGAGATGTAATGTTAATGATATGCTAGTGGCATAAAAGTGAGAGATGTTGCTTAACATCATACTGCAAGAATTGGGTGACCTTAAGAGTTATTGCAATCAGAGAGGAAAGGATTCCAGGGATGCTAGGCCACATGCCCCAGGGTTTGATAGCAGGAATTTTGTGGTTTGAGGAGAGAAGTTACCATCTGAAAATGAGAAGAAAAAACAGGTGACAGGATGAAAATGAACCTCACTCCTTCATCCAGTCTGACCTTCCTGCACTGCAGGATGAGTCCTGCAGCATACCAACAGGGGACACTGACTGCATTCAATCCTCCAGCAGGTTGCCCTCTGGACTCAGTGCCTGTCCCCAAATCCAAGTCCTCTAAATTCAGGAAGTGAGAAAGGAGGGAGATATAGGATTTTGCCCCAGACTCAGCTGTTCTCTTTGCTTCTCACCATATTGGAGCCAACACCTTTTCCCCAGGAGAACAGCAAATTGGTACTCCCACTAGCTCCAACTCTTCCCTCCCCATTTTTTTCTCTTGACAATCTGCTTTGACCTGAGTGACATCCTCTCATTGCTTTCAAACCCTGATTTGCTGCACATGGGGCCTTACTCGGAGTCTGTCCCCAAGCACTGGGGCAGGCGGGGGGGCTGTCACCACCCCACAGCCGCTGCCATTCAGGCAGATGGTGGAGAGGGCTGATGTGAATAGCTCCTGTCAGTCTCATAGAGTGAACTTTACAATTGTGCTACGTGTTGAACTGCATGTGACTAATGCCATTCTTCCTCAGACTGCAGGCAGGACACAGCTGTTTCTTTAAAGAAATTTTCATTTTTCTGGGAAGGAAAAAAACCACAACATTATTGCAAGGTCATGGCAATAGTGATATCTATGTATTCTGTAATTAGACATGATCAAAGCTCATCCTGCTTTTCACTGCCTCACTTCCTGGTGAATCAGATAATGTGTAAAAATTAGCCTGGTCTTGGTTTGGTCCTTCTCGAGGTTTAAATCCTGCTTCCACATGCATCAAGTATGCTCTGAGCAGCAATAGGGCCAAATATAGTTTCCTTTATGTAAGTATCAAATAATTAAGTATTTTGAGATCAGTGAAAAGTCTGGTGCCAAATACGGATAGCTGTAATTCTGTTAGTTCTGTTGATGAGCACTGCAAAACAATTAAAAAAACACAGACGTAAATATGAGCACATGAATAGGCTAATCTCTTAAAAGCTGCAAAAAGAAGTGCCCAGTCCTTCCTCCATAAAGCATGAGGTATTTCAGATTGAAATGGGATCTGCAGTACATACTGCAGTGAAGAAATTGAATAAATCACAAAACTAATATTAAGTGAAGTGGTCAGTCTCCCTAAAACGTGTTTGTTACAGCAGTTCTGGGCTCATTACTCTCACTGAAGACAAACGTGATTTTTGCATGGATTTCTACTGGTGCTAAATTTGGTTCCCCCAGGAGTTTTCTGTTAAAAGCACAAGAGCTGGTTACTTGGAGCAGATTAGCACTCATCTGGAATATCACAGTACTTCTGTTCACTGGGACCTATATGTGAGTGTTGGTGGGTTGCAGCAGAGTTTGGTATGTGCCCTGCCCCCCCCCCACCCCTTTTTCTTTTGGACAATAGTTCACAGAAATACATTACTCTGCAGCGTTACATGCAAAGTACAGTGCTCATTCCAGCACTCCAGGTTTGGAATGCAACATACTCAAAGCATCTTCCCAGTTATAATGGATAGAATTTAAATCTGAGATTCTGAGAGAATATCCAGGTATGAACTGGTGGAGGAATCATGCTTAGTCTAACACCTTAACTCAGAGACACAGGACCCTTCCTGGGGGACTTATTTTTCTGGAAGAGGAATAAGATGGTTATTTTCTGATAAACAAGCCATTGTACCTGCACTGTTCCTAGAGCTGGAGCTTTGATAGTGAGATTGTTAAGCTTCAGACAAGGCCATGTCATAGGTCCTCATCAGAAACACATTCGATAGTACAGAAGCACTGATATCCTCTAGAAAACAGACCCTTCTGGATGAATTGACCATGAGAATGAGATGGCATTCGACCAAGTGCGCTGAAGGAGCTCAAATATGAAATCGCTGAACTATCAACACAGAGTTTACACCAGCCTCCATCCCAAGGATCAAAGATGATTAATGGAAAAGGTAGTTATGCAAATAACAGAATGCAGCATAATTTCCTCTGGACTTCAGGAGCGCTTCAAAGACTTACGATGGCATTGATGCTGTTCACTTCCTTTGTACGTTGCATGTAAAAGAGACTAAACAGGGGCGAAGTTCACAGATGATACAAAATCGTTCATAATAATCAAAGCTAAAGCTGACTGTTGCAGAAGGAGCTTATAATACCAACTGACAGAGAAGTGCTAGATGAAATTCTGTATTGACAAGTGCAATGTAAGGCACTTAGGAAAAAAATAACTACTTATACATCTGCAGTGCTGGGCTCTGGATAGCGACACTCAAAAGATCTTGGGTAACTTAAACAAAGGTATGACTTATCTGAAAGCCTTACATATTGCTCTGCAATAATCAGAAGGTAATGTGAATAGCTGAAATTACTGAATGAGAGAATAAAGCAGAACAGAGAACAGCAGTTAAATCACTGTTTATACCGTTTGTGTACATTTGAACACAGTTGCAATTTTGCTCTTTATTCAAAAGTTTGTAACTTTGGATTTAGATAGATATTATAAAAAAAAAGTTAGCCAGGATGGTCATAGGTCTGGAAGCATTTTTATAGTAGGAAATACTAAGTTAGACCTCTTCAGTTCAGAAAGAAAACAAGCTGAGGGGGTATGATTCGAGTGCATACAATCACCACCAGAATGGAGAAGGTAATGAAGAAAAGGTTAATTTCTGTTTCTCCAGTATAAGAACTAGGGGTAATAAATCAAATTACCATGCACAAGGTCTAAACCATAAGGAATAAATTTTCTGTGTGATACATTAATCTGTGGGTCTTGCTGCAAAAGTATTGAGTTTAAAAAGGACTTAGACAAAGTAATGCCATAGAGGACCATGGAATAATTCACCTTCAACCTGTAGCTCAAGGACTTCTGATTGCCAAAAGAGAATATGAAATACAAATTAAATACAAATACTTCCCCTGTCCTTGTGTCCTTCCCTCAATATCCACATAGGCTATCATCTGAGATGGACTAGACAAACATTTGATTTCGTTCACTAGAACACATCTTGCCATAGGGAGTGGTAAAATATATTCTGGGTAAGGCTGTGGAGCATGAGGCACAGAAAGAATACACTAGAATTCTATGAAAAGCAAAGCCTAATTTCCTTCCATCTACTATTTACAAGTTTGGGGCTATTCTGCATTCATGCAATTGTGTTTCAATGCTCATAAAAGTAAGTCTGAATCTCTGGAAGATTTACTTGCAATATTGCTTTTAGAAGAAAGATTAGGTTGCTCTAAGGGGAGCTAGCATAATTCAATGTGCCATTCGTCATGAAGACAGATGTCATCTTTTTGAGAAGATTTTGTATTAGTTTTTGTATCATGGTCTCAGTCACATCATCTTTTCTCCAGCCTGTCAAAATAACCATCACAGTCCAGTTCTGAGAACAGCCACATGCCTGCTTAGCTCTGACGCCTCTCCCTCTCGTGGCTGGAAATCAGTGCAGCCATTCATTTCAGTGCATGTGTTTATGTGCACTCCGTGCCCAAAGAGAAAAGCCAAGCCAGGTCGATACATAAATCATAGAACGATGGGTTGGAAGGGACTTTAAAGACCATCCAGTTCCCACTCCCTGCTGTGGGCTGGCTGCCCCTCACCAGACCAGGCTGCCCAGTGCCTCATCCAACCTAGCCCTGAATGCCTCCAGGAATGACAGGGCATCCACAGCTAACCTGAGTAGCATTAGTGCCTCACCACCCTCTGAATGAAGAATTTCCTCTTAATATCTAATCTGAATCTCCCCTCTTTTAGTTAAAACCCATTCTCCCTTTGTGCTATCACAATCAGAAAGACAGCCTCTCTCCTGTTTATAAGCTCCTCTTAGATATTATAAAACCATAATGAGACCATAAAAACACAAGGAAAAAATTTCTTTACTACGTGGGTGACAGAGCACTGGGACAAACTGCCCAGAGATGCTGTGGAGTCTCCTTCTCTGGAGAAATACATGAACTGCCTGAACACTTTCCTGTGCAACCTGCTGCAGGGAACCTTTTGCAGGAAATTGGACTAGATGATCCCCACAAGTCCCTGCCAACCCCACAACTCCATGATTCTATGATTTTGAGATTTCTCTCAAGTCAGACAAATACCTTCCTCAGCCTCGTGGGTCTTCAAATACTGCAGTGAAGTGTATGTTACAAAACTTTGGTTGCTTTCTGCTCCAAACAGCTCTGCTTTGATAAATGCAGCAGGATTGATCTGTGCTGTGCGTCCCTTAACTGAATTACGATGTATAATCCTCCCCAGAACAGAACATTTACATTCCACTGACCTAGTTGAAAAAATGCATTAATTTTAATTTATGTAAAACTCTTCCAATAGAAGAGTGAGAGGGCTGCTTGTAACTGGAAGAGAAGTCCACATTTTAATCAGGATTTTTGAAGACTGCATTTCAGTGGGTGGTTTGTTCATGTAAATCCAGACACAGCTTTACTACCCTCCATTTTAGCTCACAAGGGTCATAAATAAAACAAATGCTACCTCTCCTCTTCTGATCCTTGGGTAGCGGGGCAATTAGAGTTCTTTGCCTAGCCCAAAGTTTGGCTGTAGGGCCACTCCATTTTTCTGAAACAAACACCAAAGATATTTCTTGCAAAAAGAGCAGAATGGAAAGTGGTTAGTGTTGCTTCAGTAGTGCAAAATAGTTGGAAAGATATCTCATGCCAGAATTCCTTTTCTTAAATATTACCTGTGGGGTCTTGAATCAGCAATGTTGCTACTACTCAATTCATCCTGCCCTGCTTCTGTAGAAGCGAGTTTTGAGAGTAAGGGAGTGATAGGAGTTATCATAATATTCTCTTCCTTCAGGTTCTTTGGCTGACACCAACATTACTGTAGCCTGTAGGAAGTCAAGTCAATTTGGGAAATTTTGTACCAAAATAGTCTAGGACCAGAGGAGCACAAAGATGTCCCAGTTTGTTTTTTTTTTTTTTAATTCCCCTACCAATTCCTGTATGCAGGATAAATTTGTGGCAGGTGAGCATAGCACCTCAATGTTCATATCCAAAATTTCTTACATATACCAGCAGTTCAGCTGTGCCCTAGGGGACTCCTTCTGTGCCTGAGGCAGGACAACACCACAGCCATCTACAGGGACATGCATGTGACCTGAAACTCGCTGACTTGAGGGGATGTTTCAATCCAGACTTTGCCACGAGACTCATTCCAATAGCAGAAATATCAACACTGTTTCCAGGAGTTGGCCACCTCAAGTGACATTATTTCTTACTTGCTGGTATCCTTAGCTTGAGTAAAGTTCATTTCAGATGGAAAGTATTGTAGATGTTTTACTCTTACCACTGGAAATGCAAGAGTGCATTCTCAGTAAGGCTGTGAATTTGCTTATCTGCAGCTGTTTAAGGACACGATATTGCTGTAACAGAGCAATCCCTATACTAGGCAGCAGCTGCTCAGAGCAACGTAGCCTCATAAAATGTAGACTGTGACAGTAAAGAATTTGCTATTTCTTACTCAGCCAAAAATCAGTCAGTTAGGACCCTAACATATGAAACATGAAAAAGATATCATGGAAAGCAACCTTCCCCTGTTTTCTAATAAATGGAAACCAGAAATATCAGAGGTGAAAGATCAAGCAAATATAAATCATGACAAGTGAGGGAAAACAGGAGAAGTAATGTCCAAAATAAGGCTGCACCCTACCAGCTCCCAGAACATTTGCAAAGATTTACTTGAAAGTGAAATAAGTAATATTCATTTCAAACATTAAAACCCAACTGGCAGCCTTTCAGACCTCGATAACTCACATGCTGTCAGATCTCCTTCCAAACATACATATTTGTCTTTTTATGCAGCTAAACTTTAGGAAACTCTTAAGACAAATATTACAAGAGAGAGAACTGGCTATGCAATGATACAGTTTTCTCTAAAAATAGAGAATAAATAAATAATATCAATAAACCAATGCACAGTAATTTAACATTAGGAGGACTCTCTCAGGGAAACATTTATCAATTGTTCTTCCAGATATAGAGGCGCTGAGAAGTGTTCATCAGGGTTGTTCATTAGCACAAGCAATCAACCTTTTTATTAACCTGCTTGGTTAAAGCAGGCTGCAAATAGAAATTTTCTTTCAGCAGAATCTTTTGTTTTTCAGAGAACTTACCAGGGTCTTCAGGATTTTGATTTACTTATGGTTAGTAGAGATTTGATGCTAGTAATGATTTTTGTTGTTGTTTTCAACATCAGTTTGTTCAAGACTATCATTCTACAGTCAAAAAGCAAAAAGAAAATGCATTCTGGCAGAGATCGTTCTGAGATTTTGCACACTCCTGATGTTTTGTGCACCCTAGTGGCAGTTGCGTTCAGATACAGTCTATGAAAAGCAGCTTAGATACCTGAGTGTCCCACACCAGATTGGATTGCTGCACATAAGAACTGCCACCTGTACCACCCATGGGCCAGTTCCCCATACAGGGTTTGTACCAGTATAACACACTGATCCAGATTGAGGATGCTGCTGAACAAATGTTGAAGGAAGATGTGATAGATCTATGAGAAGACCTATAAGCACGGTGTCATCCCAAAATATGTAGGGATCAAACTCCACGAACAACTTTTATTGTTTAACTTTATGCTGGATATGAGAAAAAAATTCTTCTCAGAAAGAATGGTGAGGCAATGGAATCAGCTAGCCAGGAAGATGGTGGCATAATCATCTTTGGAGGCACAGATGTGTAGAAATGTGTGGATACAGCTTGGAGAAATAGTTAACAGTATGGTGGGGATAGGTTAATGGTTGGACTCGGCAGCCTGAGTAGTCTTTTCCAACGCTAATGATACTATGCACCACTATAATACTTAAATGTGGTAGAAAATACAGCAATAATAACAGAGTAGCACAATCCTAGGCTGCAGCAAATGAAAACAAGCCCAAATAGAGCAATCACAGATACAAAAACAAAAGAAGAAAAATTGCTTACCTTTAGAAGAGCAAAAGTAGACAGGGATCTCCAGCAACAGACACCCTCAACTCCACTGCCAACCCTTAAATGAGGTCTGGGAAGAGGTGGATCCTGGCTTTATCCCTTCCAGTCACTCAGCTGCACTGCATGCACCTGAGCTCCCCTGGGTTGGCCCTGCCTTCCCACCAGGTGCTCAATCACTGGTTCAATCCATGACTTAGTATTTTCACTGCAGCCACCTTTTGGACAAATTGTGCTGAATAATACCACAGATTTCTGTCATGGGATCCTCTCTGCCTTGTTGCAGATGCATTAGTGTCTTCCCTCTCTTCTTGCTATTCTTTTAATTAATATTCATGCAAGCATACTTGTCAGAAATTCATTGGGACCAAATAAAGCTCTTTTTCCTTCTAAAAACTATTCACTAATTATCCAGCTATGACTTTTTTGGTAGCCCAGGCTCCAGCTCCTGGGTTAATTCATTTTGTGTCAGTTCAGCTGTGTCACACTGTGTCATCTTTGTTTCTTGATTGCGTGAACGAAACCTTTAAAGTGGGATGCAGCAAGTAATGAATACCCTGATCATACAGTAGAGTAATTCTCAGTTTTGTGTGTGACTGACTACACAAACAAGATTACATCCAGGCCAGTGCAGCCAGCCACCACGGCTGAATGTTGCATGCCAGCTGCACAGGCAATAAGCTGAGTTCGAAAATGTCCTTGCAGAATCCAAATGGTCTGAATGAAACAGTCTCCATTTATGAAGTTTACCTCTGGAAATAAAGTTTAACTGCATGGCTATCTGTTTGTTTTTTATTATTTTTAAAAGCCGCTCTTAAATAATTTTCAAATTAACTAATATCACCAATGGAATTAGTCTAATTTTGTTATCTGAACTACTCTCCCATAAGTAACTGTTAGGGAAAAAAAAAAAAAAGAAAAAAAAAAGTAAAAACAAAGAGAAACAAAGGTATAGGCTAATCTAGTAAAACTTATTTTTTTTAAAAAAAAGGTTTTTTATAAGATAGTTTTTGTATTTTAATGCATGAACATGCCCAAAAACCAGTCAGTAGTATTTTTCAGCTGCAGACACAGGAACTTGAACATTCCAGGACCCGTACAGGGTAAATTTCAGTCATGAACACCTATTTCTCCTCAATTATAAAGGAGGGGGGAACATTTTCTAAAAATATCTGAAATAATAACTAGTGAGGAATGGGTGAATGCAGCAGCATTTCTCACAAATACTTACTAACACTGTCTGACGCACAGGCAGCCCTAATCATCACTACAAAGGCTGTGTCTGCCTGGTGTTTAGAAATTGCAGTGAGCACTAAGAGGCTGAACGCTTGTTGGCTCTGGAAAGATTGTTTGGTAGTGGGAACGTTGATTTCAGAGGATGATTTAGATAATCCATTTCTAGGGAGGCTTGTAAGAAAAGTAAGTTCTTATTGCAGAGTATTTTACATGAGAGGACACCACACTTTGGTTGGATGTATCCACTTTTTCAGAGAATCCCAGAATGGTTTGGGTTGGAAGGGACTTAAAAGATTATCTAGGTCCAACCCCCTCCTGTGAGCAGGGTTGCCAACTACTAGATCAGAAAGCAAATAGCTTTTTTCCCTTAAGGACTACTAGACTTCACACTGTTCTTCAGGTAGATAGAATCAAGGCAAAACATTGCAGAAATGTATTTCATCAGTGGAATTAATACAGCTGGAAAAAGCAGGTAAGCTTCTGAACATGCAAATTGTTCTTTAGATCTAAAACAGGCATCACACTTCACAGTGAGTTTAATTTTGTTATATTTGATTAAGCAACAGTGCTGACCAGCAAAGGATGCCTGGTACCTGTGGAAAGGTGAATGGAGCAAGAGGAGACACAAGGAAGTCCTGCAGCCCAGACTAACAGCTATCCCCCAAGGACATACATTACATTACTAAACTGATGTCTTTTCTTTATTGGCAATGCCTAGAGCTCAGTGGACCCCAACATATCTGCTGGGGATGAGGATGGATCCTTCACAGTGCTCTATCAAGAGGATTATATTAGGTGCAGCTGGTCTATGAAATATATCCATATTGTCTGACTTGTCTCTCAAATGCTGACATGTTTATTAAAAACAAGACTGTGGGGCAGAATGAAAGACTAGCTGGAATATATGTATCTAATATTGATTTAGCCAACAGCTTTCAACAAAGCTAAACACAACAAGCATCCAGGGAGTTCAGCTGTCTCCACATGTCCCAGCCCCTCCAGCACTGCTCTCCATTAGCAAGTCTCTTTATCTAAGTGTGAAGTAATATAAAGCTTGAAGCCCTCTTTGTCAGGGCTGCTGTTACCTCTTTTTGATCTCTGTCTGCTCTATTACACCAGGACTAATCTCTCTATGAGCCCTTCTTGTCTTCCTATTTTCATGTCACAGGTTGATACTACACCAACCATCTACCATCACCTTGTTAACAGTGCCTATTTAGAGGTAGAGAGAAGTAGGATCTTTCTCCCGTGCATTTATCTCGCTAATGGGAATTATCTGAAAATGAGCACAAGCACCACTCATTTACCATGAAAAAAAAGCAACCTGGAAAGTGTCAGAGACATGCAGTGAATGAACTCCTCTTGCTAATAGCTGACTGGCCTTTTATTAATAAAGATATAATGATGTTAAGCTTCTCTATTAACTCAGCAGACCATGGCTATTGGTTACATTTCATTTCTAAGAAACAGGCTCATTTTTCAATTACATTGTAATTCACGGTGTTTTTAAGTGCCTGGAAAATGCAAAGAGTCTGAGAGCATCTTATACTGAGGATGCTGTAGAGTTTTATTCAAACAAAAAATTCAGTACAGAAAGATATTTACTGGTTTGTAATTCAGTTCTTTCCCATGCCCAGATGAAAAGAAGAGTGTATATCCTTGCACATTGGAAATCAAAGTTCATAACAGACAGAACTCCTTCCCTTTCCACACCCTTGTATTCATCCATTTGATTTCATGATGTTTTGATATCTGGGAGCTGGGAGTCCCATAGGACATTGCCTTCTCCCAGCTGGAAACATCATGCAAATGAGATGGTTAATGGCTGCCCAGAAGGGTGAAGCACGAAAGCAGCAGGAGCAGTTGGCTCCAACTACAGCAGCAAAGACAAATGTAACTGTGGTTGGCAGGAAGAGAGGGTTTCCCTTGCCAGCACCCTGCCTCTGCCAGTGCTCAGGGACATTAGACCACACATGATGCCTTGCTGGGCCTCCTCAGCCCGCTGGGAGATAAGCATTACCAGGGCATTGAGGGATGTTTCCTCTCACTGCTGCTGGTGGAGGAACCTGGCCCAGACAGCCATTATCTCACTCCCACTTCATTTCAGCAGCAGCACCTTCCCACACATTCTTTTCTTTCAGAAAACCACCTGGGTGGCTTTGCTGTTCCCACCATCTAGGACTATGACCAGAGAAGACTCATGCCTCCTCATGACCCATTTCATACTCATTGCACTCTTCTCTCATGAAATGATAACCTATTCTGCTGCCCTTTAGCTTCCCAGAAACCTTCACCTCTGTCTCTGGAGATGTCTAAGACCAGGTCTGATGGGGCTCTGTGCAACCTGGTCTAGTAACAGATCTGGAGGTTGGTGACCCTGCCTGTCGCATGGGGATCGGAACTTAATGATCCTTGGGGTCCCTTCCAAGCCAAGTCATTCTATGATTCTATGATTCACCTGGCAGAGCTAACTCACTTATAAGACTGTCTTGGCCACAGATCTACATATTCTCAAACATGAGATCCCTGTCATCTGGTTATCACAAGTTGCCCAGCTCAGGTCGGGCTAAAGAAAGACAAATGATGTAATTTATTCACATCCTCAAGTTACAGCAGCAGCACCATGAATTGACACATCCACCAGCAGCAAATCCAGGGCAGCCATTCTGCAGACCAAGCAGAAGATTTGAGAACACCTTACAGGTCTCCACAGCTTAAGATTTACATTTTAACATTTACATTTTAACTAGGGCGCATCCCACACTGGTTGCGCAAGCAGTCTTTACCACTGTGCTTTACTTTCATCTCTCTAGCACAGCCATGTGTTTTCTAAAGCTGTGGTCATTGCCCCCACAGAAAAGGGCAAGAAGCTGAATGAGAATCTATTGGATAAGCCTGAATTCTAAACTTGAAGTTGATCCACGTCATATCCACCAAGTACTTATTCTGTACAAACATTCACTGCAAGTAGAGAATGCTCTGAAACACATGGGAGACCCAAGTGGAGAGTCTTCATCAACCCCTGACTGTGAACAGTTTAACCACTGGCTCTTGCTCACTTTGTATTGTTCCACTGAGGCAGCTTAGCCCCTGTCAGCATAGCAGGGGAAAGAGTGATTACTGCTCAGCATCTGTAGGGACAGAGCCTGAGGTAGGTCCGTTATACTCACCTCTTTTGGACTTTTTTCTCAAAAGATCTGTACCACACTGCAGACATGAGCAGGTCTTCCCCGGTGTCTGGCTCATGGGATTTCTTGTATTAGACCTCGCCTCACTTTGGGGTATGCATTATGCCACTAAACATCTTGGACGTGCCCAAAGTGCTAGCTATAGAGAACAGCCTGTGACATTTTGTTTCCCTGATTAGGTAGAAGCAGCCTTTTGAATTTCAGTGACTGATATTCATGACCTTTTCCTCCTAGAAGTGAAGGACTGCCTTTAAAATGTATATGAGCTGCATCTGGGGATGTGCAGTGAGCTGAGTTGCTCTTAAAAACAGGGCTTGAAAGGACTTCTCAGGAACTTGGTCTGGGAAGAAGAATTTGTCCTGCAATGGGGAGAGGTTGGGGGTGTACACATTCAGTGTCAGAAATTATATGTGAGTGATCATGGGAAAGCAGTAATGCTTTCCATCTTGCTTGGCTGTGAGGAGCAAGAGCTGTACCCCTGATTAGTAGGGCACCCTGCAGCCCAGGCTGGTGCCTGCAGGAAGAATACTGGCCAGAAGAGATCAGCTGGGCCCAAGCATGTGTCCCACCACACTTCTGAAGCTTGAATATTTCTACCTCTTTGTTTGGTTTTTCACATTGTCTTTGTACTTTGGTGCATGGAGATAGCATATGTTCATCTAACTTTTCAGCTATGATAAGGGAGCATAACCAACAAGACAGGGTTCTGATTCTGGTTCCTTTCCAAGATTGTTGCTGGCAGCCTTGTCAAGATCATAGCAAGATAAACCTCTCTTTTAAATGATCCAAAAACACATGCAGATACAAAAAAATAAAATAAAACCAAGGAATCAGACAAGATGATCATAGCAATCTTATAATCATAGCGAACCATTTGAGTTTCAAAATTATGCTCTATAAACTTCATTTCCATAAGAATATCTGCTCATTGCTAAAGCATTTTATTATTATAATCCTTATCACCAGTAAGCCCTATGCCATGGCATGGTTTATTTCCTGTCTATAGAGTGAATGGGAAGACCTGAGAATTGCAGGCCCGCAGCTGAGAGTTAAATTAGGTTAAGGATATTTTTACAGCTTTTGGTTTCCTTTAATGTACCTCCTTTTTCCAGGCTGTGTGTTACAAACTGGAGCTCTGCAGCTCTAAGTAGGCACTGTGCAAAATCCAGAGAAATTTTCTTAAGTACACGCATTAGAAACCAGTTCTGAGGCTCACTCAAGGCTGCAGTACCTACTTAGGCAGTGTTTGAAGAGCTTTCAGATCATAATGAATTCATGCATCCTCTTTCATTTAAATGCATGGATAAATCATTTTTCTGTGCAAAATCCTGAGCTCTTCTGTTTCATTTTGCATATCAGACAGGGAGGTGGCTGGGATAGTGTGGTCCCACTCACACCCTTCTGCAGGGCTTTGCCCACCAGCCCAACTCCAGCTGGCTCCACAGCCCCATCCCAGCAACAGGAGGCTGTGAACTGCATCTAGGACTCTTTGTTCATCCATCCACCAACCTTATACAAACTAAGATATGAAAGATAGACAATTTTGCATAGATAATGAAGGGCTCTTTTTCAGAAGATAGGAAAAGCAACGAGTTTTTCAAGCCTGAAAGGTTGTGTGTATGTTGATAAATGCAAATTGCCAAAATTCACTACTCCTCCCCAACCACAGGATGTTTTGTGTGCTCTGTTTGCAGCACAGGGCTCTCTGTGATATGGAGCTTGTCTCCCTGTTGCAGCCTGTAAAGGTTGAAGGGAGTTTCCCCACATGTCAGTGGCAGAGCCTCACCCTTATTTCGTATCTTCTTTGACACTCCATCACACCTCAGCCCCTTCTCTCCAGGGCCCCATTTGCAACACGCTAGCTCTGCTCCCACCTCAGCTGGCGCTTGCCAGCCACTGCCACAGAAGGGAGCACAAGTTCCCTTCTGGGATGCTTCGGAAAAGAGAAAATCATCTATGCAACATGTACCTGAGCAGGTCCAGCAGGGCTGATCAGCTCCACTGGCACTTCAACAGCTTTTTGTGACTGTCTTCACACAGCAACTAATCCAGTGTAGATAATGCTGTTGTGCTCTCTGCTGTGCTGGGACATCATAGCGGGAACTGACAGAAACATCGCTAGAGCAGCATCAGCAGGGCCTGTGCACGCTGATGTCAGCAAGGACATTTCCAGTCACGTACAGCTTCCAGCTGTTTTGCTAGAGTAAGCAAAATGGATGCTGCACGGAGCATGAATCACAGAACATGCCTTTCTCTCTAATTTTATCAGCTGTAAATTGTGAGTCACAGCCAGGAGTGCTAAGTGTTGAGCTCTGTGCAAGTCCACACCTGGAAGACTCTGACTTCAGAACATTTTGAGCAATCTAAGCCATGTTATCTGTAGCTTGATCTTTTCCCTTAACAACAATCTGCTCAAAAATGTCATCTCAAGAACAGCAGGTCTCCCTCCCCACGTGCCCTACTGATCTTCCAAACCAGCAGCATCCAAGCCTTTATAGTGACTTTCCCAAATCCTTGTTCTATCAGCAACATAGATGACAAGAAGAAGGGAGTGCTATTTTTCTGTAAGTTAAAAAGAACATGCACATTTCTCAGCAACAGACAGACTGAAGTCACCATACACTTCAGGCACCACAGTCTACCTCACAGGTGGATGGATCCAGACAATAACTTTCCTGCATGGCAGGAGACCAACACCTGCCCTGTGCTGTGATGAGAGTAAGACTGGGAGGTCTGCAACAGCAGCACCAGGACCTGGAAAAACAACAGCATAATTGGCTTGCACACACATCCATGCCTGCAGGCCGATTTTTCTCATATGAGGGTTGAAGCCACCTTGAGTACCCCTACAGAGCAGGACAGGCAGTGGGGTGGGTATGCTGGGACCCTTTGCCTCTTCTGGATGTGCAGTGACTCCATTTTGCCCCTCAGTCCATGCCCTGGTAGCCTCATATTCAAAATAGGAAGTCTCACAACCTGCCCCTCTCCCTGCCAGTGCCCCTTTACTATAATTAAATGAAGGCTAATGGAGTATGGCATGATGGTAAGTGCTTGTAAAATTTATCTTCATATCTTCATTTAAGATATTTTAGTATCCACCGGCACTTTCTAGCCACAACAGTAATTTATTTAGATGAGCTATGTGGAAAAATAAGATCTTGCTCAATACCTCTAAGACATCTCCAGTGGCATGGCTGTGGCAAGTAACACTGGCTCTGAGAGTCCCAGGTATTCATCTACACCTCGTACTCTGCATCTCTGTGGGGGAGTGATTATCCTCTGACAACAAAACCCCTAACCGAGGAGTTTAAGCATTTCTGCTTGAACAAGTACAAAGCTGCATGGAATCATTTCCAATGCAAAGTGCACAGAAATGACATGGGAAATAATTATTTCATTTTGCAGAGTTAAAATGACATCAGGAAGAGAAACAAATGTAAAACTAGGAAAGGATTTCCCCAGACTAAAACCAAAACATATGTAGGTAACTTTAGAATAAAAATGTGCAGGGGTCTGATTAATCTGTAGGTGCAGTGAGACACTGACACAGATCTCAGAAACGCAGACTGAGAACAGCTGCAGCCTGTACATTTTTTGTTCCATAAAAGTGGAAAGCCAGTTCACAAAAACAAACAACCAATTTAAAGGACCACCATTGCCTCTAGGGCTGCCTGGTTTATGCATTTGCAGAGAAATATGCAAGGTGTTTAATGCTGGCTTGCACCGAACCCAGATAAATTATTCCATTTTTGAAGCCCTGAAGCCGTGCTGCAAATGTTTGCTATGCACCTCCCCCCAGGACCTACTTGCATTTCTGTCTCTGAGAAATTTCATCGAAACCAGTAGCTGTGGCCTTTCCAGGCCATTCCCATTTCTCTAGCGTGGATGTTTGAAGGGAACAAAGTTAAATAATCTTCCATACATACCAGAGACTCTGCCTCCAAAGCACTCAGGCATTTGTTTTCATTACATTCTGTAACACATTCCACCAGTGAAGGTTTTCTCCAAAGCAGTAAATTTTCATCAGATTTCTTGTTTTGATGATGTGTTTTTTTCTTGTTAAATAAGTAAACCAACATAGAAATAGCTATTAATCATTCAATGGAACAGCAACTACAACCTCAGTACTGTCTTGTCCCAAGCCAACACTTGAATCAAAGCGGTGGGTACATGGAAGAATAAATAATGAATAAATCAATTTGTTTCCCTCTATGGCTCCACAAATTGCTGAACCTCTGGGCTCACAATGCTGCTTCAGCTCATTGCGAATGTTCATTTAGCTCTGTTACTTTTCAATGAAGTGATCTGGTGAGTGAGATGAATTTTGTCACCAGAGCGAGTCAGCGCATATTCCTGGTGACTAAAAAAGCCACACCAAGGTAAATCTATTGTAGTCCAACACGTATTACCTCTATTTGATTTTGCAAGAAAGAAAAGCTCTGAACAAACTCTAAAATCCTTTACACAGACCTGGAACTGCAGTCAGGCTGCAGTGTTACTTGAGACAAGTCAACAAAGAACTATCAAAGCACACCAGATGAAGCACTAAGATAGCAGAGGGGCCTGACATTTCAGGAGCATTCAGCTGATAATGTCTCAGTGCACACCACAGGCATGAATAAGCAAGAAATCTCAATAACTTCTATCTTAAACCCATCCCAAGTTCAAATTGCAAGATTTATCTGTGATTTATCTGCATTTTATCAAACTATGGTAGTAAGAGACAGTATCTACTTTTAGGTACTGATTTTATGTTACCTTCTCTGCATTAATTATTATTATTTGCTAATGCAAATCATTAATGATAAAATATCATTAAGCCTCCAGGTAAAATTTTGAGAGCTATAGGCAGTTTGGAATATTAATTTATGCAATTAAAATGTAAAGAATACTTAGAGGGATCATTCAAGGGACGACTCTGGCCAGGCATAGAACAAAGTCAATAAAGAAGTGCGAGATGGGTTCCACTCGGAAAAGGCAATTGGATTTGTTATTAACAGAGTATGTTGGTTCAGATGCAGTAAATATATATATATATATCTCAAGAAGCCAGATAAAAATCTTAAGTCCTAAAAAAGAGTTACCATAGGTATCAGAAGGGTTTCTTGATTCCTCTAAGTGTCATAGCAATTTATAAGACCCATCACCTTTAAATTGCTATTTTTCAAACAAACACAAAAGCATTTTTATTTCTGTAAAGGGAATTAATCTTTTGTCTTTAAAGACTAGTAGCTGATGGAAACCTCAGTGATCTTTTATAATTTTTCTGAAATATGGTAAAGGTGCGGAGCTTAAATCCAGAAACATGATTTATAGAGGTGAAAATGCTGTGTTTTGTTCTTCTGGGTGACTGCATGGCAGCAAATGACTATCTTGCTTTAACACACAACAGCCTTCAAGACACAGCCTTTTCCTCTCACCCTGCTATCTCCCATGCATAGATAATAGAAGAAATGATGGCTCTTCTGACATAACATGTTGAGATGTTGGCAAAACAGGCAGAAAGTTAGGAACAGAACCAGCCAGTGTGTTCAACTGGAGTGTGGGGTGACCTGATCACTGAAGGAAAGACCTACTAGAGGTCATCTGGTAAGCTGAAACCCACAAAATAACATCATAAAATAACAGGAGTACTACTATGTTGTCCAGTCTGGAAGAAAACCCTACATCCAGAGATTTGATCAAGCTTCTGCCAGTAAATCACAGTAATCACCACGTTCAGTAACTGGGTCGGTTGTCTGTAAGGAAGAAGTAAATAGCTCAGGATAGCTCTGAACAGTTCAATTACTCTTGTTTGAGAAGAGCTTTCTGAGGGTGTAATTTATTGTTTTCCTTCCCTTCGTACCAGTCGAGAGAGTGGTTTGACTGTAGCAGGTCTTTTGACTCCCTGAATTCAGGAAGTTGCCTTTCCAAATATTAGGTGCAGGGCTCATTCTATCACATGTATTTGCAAGGGACTTTAGGGGCACATCAGCAGTGGGCCAACCTGAAGATGGTGGCAAAGACCTGCATGGTGTCATTGACTTCAGCTGTTTGGTCATCACATATTGATGAAAGCAGATCTTGCCTTTAATATTCTTTGTTTTTTCTCATATCAAAGGGCTAAATTATGCCCCTAGTATGTGAAGGAGGCTTTCCAGTTATCTTTCTGATGCAAATTATGTCATTTTGAATTATCCAGTCATTAACCGCAACTTGAAAAGTACAGCAGATGTTGTGAAGAGCCTATATGTCAGATCTCTCCTCCTCTGACAACAGAATCAAAACAAGCAAAATTTAAACATCCTCATGGTGACTTCATGTTTAGCTGCAGCTCAAGGGTGAAATCAGTCTGGGCTTCCAGAAATCTGTCATGTATCAGAAATCTGTAGGTTCAAATGAAGCTGGGATTAATGGCCTGGGTATGCCAAGCTGAGTATCTGGACATATATATGATATGCTCTTTTCCAATACATACATTCTTTCTCTCTGCTAAATGCCTACATTGAAAGCAGTGTCATTACATTCAACAAGTGTTTCTCATCCATTTAGAAGACAGCTCAGTAGGAGATCTGCCCTCAGCTCTCATTGCACAATATGGAGCAAGTTGGATTTGATTGTGGCAACATGCCGACAACGCCAAATTAAATGAATTAAAGATGCTTAACAAAGTATCCTTAATGAAGTTAAATTATGAGAGATTGTTTTACAAGGTGGCATTTAGCATTGATAATAATAAAGTACCTTCTCTACCAACCTCTGTCTTGGATCTTGTAGAGGTGCATCACATCTTGGAACACAGTTGATTTAAGAAAAAGCAAACATTCAAAAGACCTGCAACACATCATCAGTTAAACGTGGTATTATTTACTGTCTTTAAGGATAGTGATAGAAACGTAAGGAGGGAAAGAAGGAACAATGTTATGACCTCTTGCCTTGCAAATGTTATGATAAAGAGGGTATACCATCACTCCCTCAGTTTTCACCTGTGTTGAATCTTGCAAACCAGCTCCTTTACCAGTCTGAGGTTTTCTATGTCTATAGAATAGCATGGCATTACAGTCCACAATTATTGAATGGTACTTCTGGACTAAATCCAGAAGGGAATGAGAAGGGCCTTTTCACCCAGTCCCACCTATACCTTTGAATGTCTGAAGGCTTGTCCTTAACTCACACAAGTTAGGGAAGACACACCTCTACAGCCCTTTTGTTCTTCTTCCTATGCTGAACAATCTGCAAGATTGTAATGGGATCACAACTTAAAATCATAGAATCACTAGGGTTGGAAGAGACCACTAGGATTACCTAATCCAACCATCCACCCATCACCAGCATCCTACCACACACACAACTTAGAAGAGATAGACTTTGATCATGCAGAGCATGAAAGGTAGCTCTGTCAAACAGACTATTGATTCCCTATGCTTTCTTTTGTAACTTGGCTGACGGGGTGTAAGACAGCAAGAATCTCACTAACAGTCATGCTGCTTCAGCCAGTTGTTCTTAATAACCTTGCCAAGGAAGACAGATTTATACACAGGCACTTAACAAAGCAAGAGGTTTTTGTCTTTTGCATGCACGTGGGTGCTGGGGGGCACTGTTGCTTTTTTTCTGTTGTTGCTTAACGTAAGCATATTTCTCAGGGCAATTTGCTCACGTACTGGTAAGACCATTCTTTTCCACAGAATTGCAAGAATACAGTCTGTCTGGAGTGTTTGTTGGGTATGAAATGATAGATGCAGATGTGCTGAGAGTGGCTACACATAGATCTTGTTGCTTTGCATGTTCCATCGCACAGGAGAAGCTGTACAATAGCTTGGACTCTTAAATCATGACTTTCTAGGCTGAGGCCTAATCCAGTCCCTTTTGAAGTCAATTATAAAACTCTGATTAAGAGACAGAGAGGTTACATGTTCACTACAGTCAAGGTTTAGCCTTCAGTATGTCCTTGCTCCCTAAAGCCATCAACCTGTTCCACTGTTATTACTCTGTGGACATATTCTTCAAAATTAATAACTAGGTCCTTCCAAGCAGCCTCTGTACTTCATTGAGTGCCTAAACTTGTGACATTCTGCTCCATCTACACTACAAAATCTGACACAGCACACTGGAAAATAAAGGGACTACAATAAAAAATTGGAATTAAGGTGATAAGATGGATGGTAGAATAAGCACCAAAGAAAGAATAAGTCATACTGAATATGGGATAGTGCTGATTTACTATTCTTTCAAACTGCACCTTAAATACTCTCTGCCTTCAGTAACACAGTATAATTTTCTTTTTATTACATCTTTAATGTAGTCCCTTATATCCTTTGTAAGTATGCACCCTCCAGAAAAATACAGAGCAACAGAAAGCACATCCAGGCTGATAGTTTAGGTTTTAGAAAGCTTTTAGGGAACTGTAAAGAAGGTATCAAGACAAACTGGTCTGATATCTGAGACAGTGTCTGTACTTCAGTGTGACAATGCCACAAGACAGACATAAAGGCTCATCAATATTTGCCCATCAGAAAGAAACAGAAGCATGAGTCCTTTTGTTTTGTTCTGTATTGCTTCTGTTTTTCCTGCAACTCACAGTAAAATGCATGGGTTATTTTGATCTTTAAGTCTCAGATATGCAACTTACAGGAATTCCGAGGACCAAAAGCCCCCTCTTTGCTTCTCTAGAGCATATAGCCAATAGTGGAACATAAAACCACCATCCTTGACACTAAAACATCCTAATCATTGTCAAAAACTTGTTCCCTCTTGAATTCTGGAATTGCACAGAGTGGGGAGTGAACTTCTACCTCTAAGACAATAAAGCATGCCCTGTAACTTTGGGTGCTAGCATAAGAAAGTCTCATGGAGACCCAGAACTGCAGCAGGAGAACTCAATCACTACAGTGTTTCCAGGCTGAATTAGGTTGAAATACATTCACAGAATGTGCTGACAGGTTTCCTACAAGCAGGAACCAATTTAAAAGGCCATTTTTTTCTGTAAATGCAAATCTTATTTCTTGTTATTCTCCTGTATACACAGTATAGAAGTTATCCTACTTTGAGAGAAAGATATATCCTAAATTGCACCTGAACTTCACAGTACTAAGCAATTATTTCTCTCTTTTTCTTACCCAAAAGCCTTAGGCTAGCACATTAAAAATAACACCTTTCTAAAAGATTTGACTGTTACTTTCCTGAACAGTGATTTCTAGCTAATAGGACATAGTTCATATCCAACCTTAAGAGGCTTTTGGTAGAAACTATTAAACTCACCAGTTAGGAATGAGATGGTGCAGTCCCCAAGGGACTTTTGCTCACTGATGTTCTCATTGCCACTGGAAGAATAAATAAGCACAAAGCCTGTCATCCTAGATAATAACTCCCAGAGATAAAGGTTACAATTATGCAATGGGAATTAATCCACGTTTCAAAAAAATATTTTCATAATAAGTTTACCTCCCTGAAAGTCTTTTTGTGACTGCAGAAGCAGCAGCAGACTCAAAGCATATGGCCCAGTAGTCTGGGTTTCACAAGGGCCAGCACTGATCAACCTCAAAAAAGTGTTTATTTAGACTGGACCTATTTTCCTGAGGAGGTGAATATAAATCACAATCAACCAGTTCATAGGGGTACAGATGTTCTCAGACCAAGCAACACCCTGGATGGCACAGGGCTCTCCAAAGGGCCTTCCAGTCCCCAGTAACAACAGCAAGGTGGAGCCAGTGCCAGGACAAGGGTTTTGTAGTACTGTGCCCTGTGGTGACAAGTCTCACATGGGGTGCTTGAACCCATCCTCCTTCCACTAGGATTTTCTTTGAGGAAGCCTTGTTCTGTCTCATTTTCAATCACTGGTTTATGAACAGTCATATACATGCAAACAAAACAGTGATTGAGAGGTTTTTTTTTTTCCTTTAAATGAAGCTAAGTTTTATATATATTTTACCAGAAGATAATGGGCAACAATTTAGCAGAGAGACAGAATGCCTTAGGTAGAAATTTTGCTGGTGGAAAGTGAAGAAAGGGAATCACAACCAGGGCCTGCAAGGCTGAGAAGGGCAATGTTAAAAAAGTTTAATGATTATACATACAACCCTCAAAAGCATGAATCAAAGTTAATGAAGAAGGCAACCCATGGTAAAGTTCTTAGTACCAAATCACAATTTCAGAGAGTTAAGAAACAGCGATGGAAGTGAATGATTTGGAGCTGTTCAGTATGGTAACAGGAATGAGCCAGCCACAAGGCAAAAGCAGCCAGCATGTTGGGTATATCGGGAGGTTAGTTTTAGGCAGAATTTCTCCATTCCTGCATTCTCATTTTGATTCTCTATTAACATTCAAGTTAAAAAGACACTGAATATTTCCACATGTATTGAGCTACAGCAGAAATAAATAGGATGGCTGCTTTATAGAGTGCAGGAGTCCTCATGAGCTGTTCTTTGTGGGCAGACTTAAGATCTCTTCACAAAACAGAAGCAACCCAGAAAGGCTAGATCTGGGGGTCTGGGATCTGACCCCATTAGGAAAGAAATAATAATTAAAAATTATTTAAGTGAAGTTAAAACACTTTTCTGGCACCTTCTGCATTTACAGACTTCAAAGCACTTTGCAAACTCTCACCTAAATCAGTACCCAGAAGACCTAAATTGCTTTTCCTCTTCTCTCTGCTTTACAGGTTAAAAAAAAAAAGAGGTGAAATGTCATTCTCAAGATCACATAGAGCCTGCCTTACAACTAGCAGCTTCTATTTTCCCCACTCATGCCAGCAGACTGCACTGCCTAGTTAGCATTAGTTCCAGTGTCAAATGGTCTCCCGGGAACAAGATGTGTAACCTGTAAAGTATACCACCTTCTTACATTCTGCTTACCTTTAAAGTACATCATTCAATAATGTTTTCAGTGGGCAACCTAAATCTTTCAGAATTTGTAACATTAATCATGGCAAGGTACATTTCTGAAGTCAAATCTAATGCAATGACTTGCTTCAAACAAGAACTTGAGCCTGTGATTCACTGAAGAGTTTGATTTGCAGTTACATGTATTAAAAAAACACATATTACAGTAGCTGAAGTTTTCAAGGTTATAAATTCCAAGGTCCCAAGCTTGTGGTGAGTAGCACCAATTTTAGGATGACGATATTAAGAGTAACCTTTCTTGCACAGAAATGCATTTCCCCTGAAACCTGCATCTTTAACACAGATACTTGCCTTTGGTTTAGAGATCATAGAGAAACAGTATAGAGTCTTCTGTTCTTCAGCTAGTGTTGGCCTTTGAAAATCACTTTAAGGGCAAGGCATGTAATGCTTCCTTCTTTATTTACGTATCTCTTCTAGAAGCAGAGGAAATGCCAACCCAGTGTATTCAAAATGGATTGGGTTTAGGGTTATTTCCATCATGTGGCATCTGAACAGAGACTGATTCAAAAGGTGCATTTTCAGCTTGATATCCTTTGCAGAGTATTCACACATGCAGTATATTCACTTATATATCAGATGCTCTGAATGTGCAAATCTAGTTTCTGCTGTGAAAGTCCCCCATCACCATTGAATGGAATCAAAGTCCAAGGCTACAAATCCTGTCACCTTTTTGGCGAAGTGAAAGCTCCAGTGTCCGATCTCACCTGGCTGAGACAGTGTCCAGCATCACCAGGTCACCTCCCAGGCCACAGCTCCTCCTGCTCAGAAGAACCTGCACCATCCTCTGCAGGAGCTGAAATTTTTCTTTTGCTGCAAAGTCCTCCCAGTCTTCTATCTCCTAACTGTTCATCACAGATCTATTTTTACAGCCTTTTTTTTTCTTATGATATATAATCAGCACTCACCTGACAGGAGAGTATACTCAAGACTAATAAAAAAGCTGCTTTAAGACCACATGATAAATTCACCTTAATTCCAAATATATATGAGATCCAGAGCAGGGCCCACAACAAGTTTTATAGAGAGTATTAATGTCAGCAGTTTAAAGAGAATTAAAAGGAAAAATAACATTTCATCCCTGTGAAAAAAAAAAAATCCAAGTAGTGCATAAGGCTAAAAGGAGCATTTCCATAGGGAACTGCTTATGAAAGAGCTTTCAGTTCAAAATAAGGAAATCACTAGGCACTGCAGAAGGATTATATTGATCAAAAATAGTTTTCTGAAATATCAGGATCCAAAGAAGGTCTCAAGTAAGAAACCTAAATGAAACAAGTCAGCAAGCTGAAATGCAGGAAAAACCCCACATCCCATTTGCAGCGAGGATTGCTTGTGGTCTGACTCCTGAATAAGACAGATGCTGCATACAGTTGGGAATGTTTGGAAACTGACTTATGGCTCTGACCCATATCAGCATTAGATTTATTGACCACTTCCTGGGGAACCAGACAATTTTATTATTTTTTTTCCTCTTTTTCATCAACATCTGAGCCTGCCTTTTGTGAAGCATCTCCTCTGCCCTTCCTGCAGTTTCCTAGATGTGATTAACCAGGAGGTCAGTGCTGCTCCACTGCTGCATGCCCAATCAGTGCAATGCTAATAAGATGCCAGGTGAGACTGCTGAGCTCCCACTGAGCTACTCAAAATAAAAATATTTAGACAGATTTGTTTGATTTCTCCACATGTTGTCATCTATAATTTATCATTTCAGCTCCTACTTGTTCTGCCTTCTGCTTTGTTTTATTTAGGGGGGAGGGAGGAGGGCTTTCTCTTCCAACTTTTATTGTAAGCACATCAGAGATTTGGATGTATGATGCTTACCAGAGTACTTCAGTCCCTGTGTTTAGTTATTCATCACGTCTGGTAAAGCAGCAGATTTTTCCACTGAGCACAGAGAATGAAATATATTCCTCAAATGTGTACGTACTGAGCAATGATGTTACAGTATCCTCTTCTTCACAAGCATTTTTGATGTCGCAATACATTTTGATGTAAATTCCCAAAAGATGAGAACAGGTGCTGGGATAAGCAGAGATTGAAATAAAACAACTGTCTTCTGCGTAGAAGTATGTCACAATCAGTACAGACTGAAAAGCTCAAAAGCCAAATACACACATGAACGTACAGCTAAAGGATGAAGCTGCTACTGTGGATGGGCCTGAAGGCAGCACCAACTGGCTTCTCATGCTATTACCTGTCCTGTGCATGGCTTACTGTGCTTCTATAGCCCAGGAATTAATCTTGGGTAGAAATAAGGGAATTATTTAAGAGTTTAAGTAAACGAGCTCATAGCAAGATATAGAACATTTTCTTTCAAAAATAGTTCATCTTCCCTATGGGTCTGGAACAATAAATACCCAGCAAATGAACACCATTCTTGCATAAAATAAAAATCAAGATTAATCTCAACTATCAAAGACAACTATAAATCAAATGAAAGTGAAATACAGTAAAGCGATTTGGAATCAGCAGCCCCATTACAGGTGACACAGCCCTTGGCAGAATACACTGCTGTTCTGGAGTTACTGTTTCTAGTGTCTTATGAAATGCAGAACCTAAAGTTTTCTTCACCCAAATAAATCTATTCCTTAAGACTCCTTTTTCAAAGGATACCTCTCCATTTATCTTGCAGTACATGCCTCCTAAGTCCTATCAATGGTACACTCATTCCCTGTTCTATATACGCGCGCTTAAAGCCACCGCTATCAGATTTGCAGCATTCAGATATTTTTGTGCTCCAAATTAGTTATGAGCGAATGCCATTCCTGCAGTTCACTCATTTCTCTATTATAGCTAATCCAATTACCTCAGACTCTTATCTTCTTACCAGTGAGCATATGTCATCTTCCTCATGCAAGTCATCCTGTAAAAAAAGTTAATGAGCATATTTATGTGAGAGAAGTCACAGACTGAGGTGTTTATGGGCAGAGTTTATTACCTTTGTAGTATGCAAGGCAACAGGTTGATGGATATGACAGATGAGTGCAATTTAAACATAAGAAAAAGAAGCATGAACAGGTAGCTGAAAAATACTAAACCTCACCCTCAGTTCAGAAGGGAAATAACAAAAACAGAAGCATTCTTGAAAGCAAATGGTCAGTGCACTGGGGAAAGCTTTTGGGCACAAATAACAAAACCAAAACTAAAACTTGCCTAGAAACTTGTTCTACTTAACGCTGGGGAATAGATTTCTTTTTGAACTCAAGCTATCCACAGAAACATGCCTGAACTGAGGCAGAGGGAGATTTTGGCAGAGGTGGGAGAGCCCACTACCTCTGCATGCAGATGCTGCTACAGGCAGTGCACCCCTAAAATCCACCCAGGGAGCCCGACAGCTTTGAGCAAGGAGAAAAACAGTTGCAATTATTCTCTTCCTGCATTTATGTGGTAGCTAGCTTTCCAATTTGGCAGCATGTGTTCAGCTACCAGATTCAAACAGCGAAATGGGATCCAATAACAGCTCATAAAAGGTACTTGGGAAGGAGCCTGATGACTGAGTTACATTTGGGAAGATGAGGAGGGTGAGCCTGATGAGCTGAAAGCTAATCCTGCTCCAGTGCTGTAAAATAGGAGAGAAACACCCTGAGCAGTGCTTCCAAAGCACACCAGAAACAGTGCAGAAAATGCCCTGAGGCTTCAGTCACACCTCAGTGGGTGCCTTGGCACCAAGCAGGGCAGAGGGGATGTCAGCAGGGAGTTATAACATAGGATGAAGAAGGAGAAAAAAAAATGTGAAAGAACTAGCCTATTTGCTCTGGAACCCAAAACACCTTTTAGCAGCTCTAAATAGCTCTGTGTGGGATTGTCATTGTAGCTGATACTGGATTATTCCAGCAAAAATGAGCATTATGAGAATAAACCCTAGTGCAAGATAGGGATGGGGCAAACCAGCATCTGATAAAACAGCTTTGCTTTGAGGCAATTCTTTTACTCAAGTATAAACATTTGTTCTGTCAAGCAAGAAATCATTCAAACAGATATTTCCCACAACAGAAGGAACTGCAGGATATACCATCTTCAGGAGCCTGTTTTCTCTCTGTTAGGAGGACATGTTACAAAAAGATCTTCTAAAGGACAGAGAAGCTGCGTTATGGAAAGCAGCATGGAAAGGCACAAGGCTTCTCTTGGCCAGGAAGGTTCAATGAAGGCAGCAGGCTCCTGCCTGCAGTATCCAGTGTAAAACAGCAGAACTTCATTCCTGTACACGTGGGGCAGCATGTAGATCTGAATCCTGGACTTCCAGTTCACCAGACAGTGATCTACAGCACACACGCAAGTACTTGGGTTCCACACCCTCAGCTGGGATTCTTTGGGGCTGCCACTCGCCCCAGGCCAGTTTGTTGAGGGAAAACCAAACCACAGTAGCCAAGGAGCTGGATAGATAAACAGCATAGTGTTTCCAAGAAGAATTAAGCTGTCCTTTACAAAAGGAAATGCTTCAAAGAAAGGGAATTGCTTGTCACTTCTTCAGCTCTTGCATTTGATACCCTCTAACCCAGTACCTGTTTTGCTCTATAAGCCCACATAGGAGCACTAGGGCAGCCCTGTCTCCCAGCATTTGCCCATAGTCTCACTAAGTGAAGCCCCAATATGAACGCATCCCTCAGTGCTACAGTAATGAACACAAGGAAACAGTATTCAGACTAGACAGATACATAAATAGCTACTATAGCTTTGAGTATAAAGAAAGCAAAATGCTTGCACTCGCTCATAAACAGAGAAATGCTTCCTCTGATGAGGAGTTTCCTCTCTGCTCACTACAAACAATTGTCAACTATTGCAGCCCACAGGTGTACCAAGCTTACTCATCACTAGCTTTACAGCAAGGTGATCCACAGCAGCTTCTGCAATTCAGGCTAAAAGTTATTACAGCAGCACAAGGATGAAATGAGAAGGAGAATATGTTGAACACAGAAGAATATTATATGCAAATTGTGATAATTCATGACTGAGTCACATAAAGTATGTATTCAAAATCTGTCATGATTTACAGTTTTAACAATACAGTGCTTTGCATTTATGTAATGACTCTCATTGGAGAATCTTGAAATGCTTGAAGGCACTGAGATGAATACAAAATAAAATGAGCCTAACATAGGGGCTTTGGATGCATTTCTTTCCAAATCAACAGCTGCTGGGGGGTGATGCAACCAGGAGCTAAAGGACATGGGAAGTGTCATTAGAGGCATAACAGTAAGGGGAGACTGAACTTTCAAACAGTAAGAGAGAGGAAAGTAGTGGGGGATGGGGGCAGAAATCACAACATGGGAAGCACCACATGTCAGTGTGTTCGATTATATCACAGTGCCTACAAGAAAATATCAAACAAATATGTTGCAAACAGTAAAACATACTGGAAGTTTCCTCATTAGGCAAGTATCATTAGCATCAGTAAAAACATCATGGGTCTTGTCATCACAAGACAAAAGCATCTCCCCAAAAAGTGTACAGTGATCTTATAAGATTTTAATTTATGCCTTTTAACATAGGCTGAGTATAGATGATGGGAAGTTGTGACTCTTGAAGGTAAAAGCAACTAGACCTTTATTGGACATGAACTGTCTCTGGAGTTAGAGCAAGAAAGAGCACATTCAAGCATGCATGGAGTAGAGTGCTGACACCACTGTTAGGAGATTTGGCAACAGGTGCCTTAACCACCATTTTCCTGAGGCCCCTCATATTTTGGTGAGCCACAATAGTCCACAAGCAGACTCCAGAGTGGATATTCTCCAGCTGAAATAGCTACAGACCATCAGACCCTAAAGAGCTTTTATCTTTTACCTAGGGCACACGTGATTTGACGTAAGCCCTATCAGGGCAATAATTTGGAGTTATAGCAATAACTGTGATTTAAAAGAACTTACAGGCAATATAATCTGCAGTTGGCTTCATGAAGACATCCACAATATGGGCTAAAGGTAAAGTATTTCAAAACATGTGGGTTTTTTTTTTTTCTTAGACTTGCTATTTTCTAAAGGCATTTTTTCCCTTCCTTTCTGTCAAGATAAGAAAATTCTTTGAAATATTTATGCCACCAGACTTACTGTAATGGTATAACACAATGAAAAAGATAGCAACGGTGGCAGAGTCCCAGACTGCAGCAGGTGAGGATAAGCCCAAGTGCAGCAGCCACAGAAGTACATACAAACAAGCTGCTTACCTTTGGAAGAGTCCAAGTAGACAGGGAGCTCCAGTGAGACACCCTCACCTCCACTGCCAACCTTTAAATGAAGTCTGGGAGAGAGTGGATCCTGGCTCTACCCTTCCAGTCACTCAGCTGCACTGCATGCACCTGAGCTCCCCTGGGTTGGCCCTGCCTTCCCACCAGGTGCTCAATTATTGGTTCAAGCCGTGACTCAGCTTTTTTGCTACACCTGCCCCCGTGGTGGGCTTTGCTCCCAGAAAAATGTCTTCTCATCCTAGAAAACAGCCAAAGTGGGCAATGGTAACCCACTGGCCACTGTCTGCTTTAGCAACATAAACATGGTTGGTGCTGAGGAAAGTAAGATGCTTTGTACTACCTTAGTTCCTAAAACCTTATATAACATAAGCTGATGAACTTCCATAGTAGTTTTCATCTGTGGTTTTCAAATGCCAAGCAAGGATTGCTACAGTAGCCAGTTCTGAAAGACCTGCATGTTGCTCTCTTTGGCACAAGGAAGGTGGCAAGGTCTTTCAGGACCGTGTGTGTATCTAGCTTTTTGATAGCCAAACCAGGTCCAAAGAGCCATGCCCCCAGGCATCTCAGGCCAGCCCTGTCTAAGACATAACAGCAACTCACCAGGCACGCAGGTAACCTGTCCCTGTGGACATCATGGATTTCAGTATATTTTCTGCATTCCAGAATGCATAAGCACCTGCTTAGGTGTCTTTTGTCTCACAGCAGTGGCCAAACATGCAGTCCTCATAGTGACTTCAGATACAAGATGTAAAAGACTTACAGTGGCTTACACCCATAAAAGCTTAGAAACCACTGAAAAACTGATGCATCTTCCTTCCCAGATGCAGAAAAAGCAGTTATTTTTCAGGAGAGAACAGATGTACTGATTTTGAATTAATACCTGTACAAAGACTGGTATTACACACTAAACAGAGACTGGGTGGGAGAAGTGGGAGCTGCTACCATTACTGCCACTGAGACCTGCCAGTTTATGTCCAAGGGCAGAGGTCTGTTCTCAGCATGCGCATGCTGGAGAGAAACTCTCCTGTTAGCCCTAGTGCTATCCAGCTGCAGCAGGTCTCAGTGGTGAGTTCTGATGCCAGTATTGTCTTTGTGATAGCCGGCTACCAGCTATGACTAACAACCAGATCAATAGCCATTGCTGTGAGACAGATGGGCCCATTACAATCGGAGACATTCAGCGTCTGGCTTTTAACTCCTAACCTTGGCCAGTATAAAATATTCACCAAAATTCTGTGTTAGACATTGGCACAACCCCGTTTTTCTTTCCTGACATTAACAAATGTCAGGCTGTAAGACTGTACACCACATCCATCTCACATCAATAGATGCCACATTTGCTGGATGTATTACTAAAGGTACAGCATAATTGATCTTTACAAAAATCCACTGTGGAGCTTGTGGGTAAGTGAAGAAAAACAAAAATAATGGGATGTGTTTCTATCAGTGTTTTGCTCCTGTCAATGACCATCCACAGGCCGTTGCTCTTAGACCGTCCTGCACTACCAGTTAATTTACAGGTAAGGGAATTTTCCAGCACAACTGGCACTGGACTTTCACAGTCGGTCTCCTCTCTGACAAGATATGGGCATAGTGTGCAGTGGCAGGAGAACGCTGGGAGGAAAAGCACCAAGAAAAATTTCCGTCCTTTACTTCACACAGCAACTTGTTGCTCAGCTCCCCACTGAATGCAGTTGCTCCCTCCCTCCAACTCCTCATATTAACTGCTTCCTGGCGAAGTCATCTGCTTGGCTTCCCGTAGCGGATTTCTGTTCTTTCCACTCACTTCTAACAGAAGTAGCAATTGCCTGACAGTGAGTGAATCCCTCACATCCATGTCTCCCTACACAAATACAAGGAGAGGTGCTAAATCAAAATGGAGGGACCAATCCCACTGATGAAAATAATAAGCAGAAAGAAAACAATGTTAAGAAACTATTTACAAATGCATTTTTCAGTTGAGTGTTGCTGATGACTTTTATGAATTATTGAATAATGTCATGCATTATTCAAGCTTTTTGTGCAGTTTATATTACCATGCAGACCCCTTAGGGCCTGGAATCAGCCAGCTAGCACGTTGTGCCCTAGCTTTCTGTGCGAGCAGTATGCTCATAAACAGAGAGAACTGTTGGCTTCCAGGGCTTTACTCTGTTGACTGCTAATTCCCCTGCTACCTTGTGTCTGGAGCAATCCTGCCCAAGAAGCTCTCCTTGGAGAATTTCCAGTCGCACTCCAGAACTCACACAGCAGCACAATTAAGGCACAGCTGGTAGGAACCAGCTCTCCTCAACTGTCTTGCACCTCATCTGCTCTGAGGATTTTGCGCTGTGTTCCTCAGCCTCTCACCTGAGTGCTCAGATCAAGGCATCCTCATAGTTTGGAATCCAGACATGAATCCAGATGGTTTGAGTGGCCACAGCCATGAAGGCTGGAAGAACCACATCTCAGATGTGAAAGCTCTTCAGGATCGCAATTCTTCAGACTGAGTATCGTGTTTGTTAGAAATAGAGGTAAGAGATAAGAGAGACAGGGCAGAAGAAAAAACAGTGCTCTGGGAAGTGGAACTTCTTTTGAGCATTTTTAGATGAAACATCTCCAGTGTACACACAGACAGTGATTTTAGTCACCAGAGCAATTCAACCATACTTATACAGTGGATAAAAACCTTTGAACTTGTAGTTTTGGGGAAGATTCTGGGGTTCACTCAGATTGTCAAAATAAGACTTCGGTTTTATTTTAATTTGGTCAGTCAGAAATAATAATTAGACAACAATAAAATGATCAGAATGAAAGGTATGCAGATTTCTACTTAAAGGGGGAATTAAAAAAAAAAAATAAAGAATCTGAGTGAGTTGGTAGGGCTTTTTTCCTTAAAAATTGTGATTCACTGGCTTGATCTTCAGCTGGAACTACTTATATTTTTCTATGCTCTCTCGGTCTCATCCTTGTTCCCCATGCATTTTCACAACAGTCTATGCCATGGTGGTGCTCTTATTTCATTCTTTATACATAACTACCTCATGGATAGTTGAGAAACACATCTTTTGTACTAGCATGGAGTCAACCAAGAGGTGCTTTGCCATGGGTTAGTAAGGTTTGGTGACTTCTTAGCATCCAACCAGACACTTTCCAGAGGAGCAGCTACAGACTGCAATGTATCAGGCAGCCACACTGGATTTCTGCAGTATAGAGGATGAGGAATTCCTCCTGGAAATGTCTAACAAATGCTGCCATTTACATTGGATCCACAAAGGAACCAAATGGAGTCCAAAGCTAAATGGGAAGGCAGTGCTTTCATGCTATCTTTTACATGTTCAAATAATGACTATTTAATCTTCTGAAAAAATAGATGAAACCTAAGCCGCAATGAATATTGAGTGTAAATCTGATATAGCACTTAAATGATTTCTGCAACCTTCAGTTCACTCAGGATGTAGAGATTTCATTATAATAGCCACAATGGACTAAGAATGTAATATCAGTAATAAGAAGTAATGGGATTTATATAGCTGGAAAAAGAACCAGACATGTTTGGGAGCACACAAGCTCTTCCTCAATCTGAGATTTCCCAGGATGCTTTTAATAATGTTTCACACACATTTTACCTTTACATTTATTAACAAAGAATACCTATGCTGCTAAGCACATCTTTTTGCTGAAGAGAACAAATTGTGACCAGCTACCAGAAGTGAGGAAGCAAGAGGCTTGTTTAATACTGAATGCAGCACTTCAGAGCTAGAAAACTGAAAAAAAGCAAGCTCTCATAGTATATATACACACACACACATATATATATATATAGTTGTATCAGGAGGCTTTTTTGGTCAAGGACACAGTTCTGTGGTATCCTATAATTTAAGGTGTTACAGCACAAGCTGAAGATTACTTGATGATGTTTTTCATATTGGTTCCATTCAATCCCTCACTTAAACTGACATGGATCCATTGATTTGGTTGAAGATATTCTTGTACTATACCAACCTGTATTTTTCTAAGGAAAAAAATATGACTTGAAAGTCTGTTACCTTTAACTTTTAAAAACCACTTCTAGTATTTCATTAACTTTTAATTTTATATATGTGTGTGTGTGTGTGTGTGTGTGTGTGTACACACACACACAAAAAACATCTGTCAAAAATTAACTCTGGATGTGCTCAAATTTGGAAATCCACTCTCACAAACAGGAATTGTTGAACAACTGAAAGATTTTCTGAAAATCAATGATGTTATTTTTATGTTTAAATGCAATTAGAGGGGTTCTAATGCGTATGTTCTTTTCCTGCATTCTTTAAAATAATTGAGATCATCAGGAACAATCCCCTCTGCTCCCAAAGAGTTGATGGCGGTGTCTGAAGAACTGCGAATTCCCTCCACTGTTTTCACTCTTGTGATCTTTCTTAATATATCAACTCCTAAAAACCTTTCAATCAGTGTAGATTCCTGTGTAGAGACTTCAAATCCACAAACCGCTTTCCACTGCTAAAAGCACTGCTTTAAGATATACCCAGTGATAAAAATTTTCTCTAAAAGAATAAAAACAAAAACACATTTATTATGATATAGCATTCAAAGTATATTGATGCTGTGCATTTAGTGTCCTGTTAATGGTATTGAAGACTCAAAACTAAGAATTAGTTGGAGAGAGACAGTGCGTTCAGGTAGCAGGAGGCTTTGAGATACCAGTGCTGGTTTTCTTGGTTTTGTTCTTGCCACTGTTTCCCCAGGTCTGAAACTCCTCTTGAATACATTGATTTGCATCCAGAAATGCCATTAGCAAACAAAACAAAAGTAAAACATAAAAGAATTCTTCTCAGCCTGACTGATCACAAAGCCCTGCCTTGAGAAGTGGTCACCTTCACTTCTTCCACCTCTGGCTCCAGCAAAAATCCATCCCAACATGTCTGAAGGCATAGGAACAAATCCTACCAGAACTCAGATAGGTGAATGTCTGTTGATTTTGATGAAGTTCTGATGAGTCAGAAGAGCCTTGTCCTGTGCGCTCTGAACACATGAATACATGTTGTAAACTGAGTCTGTACTGACAAAATAAACAGCCTCTTAGAGTCAATTATAACCATTATGGCTACTTAGATGAAAGGAGTGCTATAATGTGCTTGTACAGCTAATCAGTGTTGCAGCCCTTACTAATGTTTCCTGAGTAGTTACCATATTGCAGTGTTAATCATGATTGTTCTGATGATCAGGAATTATTCTTAAAAATAATAATAATAATAATAAAGCAAACAAGAGAAATACTTTGTTCTAATAATCAAACCAAAGCTGAAAGGACAAAACATAATGTCAGTTGTAGTGCCAACTGTTAACATTTTCCTGAAATTTTTTGAGAGATTGCTTGAATCTGTCTGTATGGTCTTTTTTCCAGAAAACAAAATAATATTTTCAAACACCTTAAGCCTGAATTTTGAGCCATGACTCCTATAAGGTACTTTTTATCTCTTAGACCTGCAATGATCCCAAGAGCGAAGACCTGGCCTTGATCTTGGTTCCTATGCTGTGCGAGATGGAATCCCATTCCTGCCCAGCCAGCAAACACACCACTGCCTTCAGGCAGCTGGATTTGGACATGCTGCTTAGGCAGGTAGGGAACCTGGTGTAGATAATGTTAAAAATGTGTTCAGGGTAACAGCAGTCATGGCTAGCAGTAGGATCACAACTCAAGAAAGGCAGGTTCTGGCTCTGAGTTTGTACCCACAGCCAATACCCATCTCCACACCAGAACAGTGTGGCTGCTGCAGGCCAGTCACCATATTTTTCCTTGCACCACACCAAGTGATACAAAACACTTGTTTATTAAGGAAAACATATTTCAAGCCTGTTGTTGATCCAAAGCCTGCAGTCTTACAAGCACTATGTCACTTATCTTCCTTCTAAGTGGGAAAAATTCCTGGATGGTATTTTTTCTCCATAGAAACTACAGAAAGGAAGTAAATGAAATTAATAAAAAGCACTTGTACTGACTGAGCAAGAACAAGGCACATACTCAGCTCTTTCTTCAGGCATCCAATCTAATGGGAAATATGTCATGTGGTGATTGCATGACGGGAGCCAAAGCTTGAACTTCACCTAAAGCAGACCAATAGCTCTGATTAAGGAGCTGTTAACTACTAGCACAGATGCTGAGTACCTGGGCCAGAAATTATTTGTGTGGGAATAACCTCTGTGGCAACATCCGCTTCTGTGCAAATGAGGACAGAGCATGGCTCCATGTCCTCAGTTCCCAGAGCTGTCTATGGGCAGAAGAAACAACACTTAGGGATGGGCACTTGGGCAATTGCTAATGGCAGGAAAATCCACAGTTCTCTGACATTAAGGCATTGTAAACAAGGAAAGAAAAGAAATCTGTGTTGTGTTTTTTTTGTTTGTTTGTTGTTTTTTTTTGGCATACAATGCCTAAAGCCTTATCTCTCATTCTGTCAAGAACCAAGGAGTATGTATACAGATGGTGCAATTTATTATGTTCTGTACTGTGACCAAGTGCTGAAATACCTTCAGGAAATCACCAGAAAGCCTGAAAAGCTTTGCTGCCTCTTGTGACTCCAGCTCAGTAAGACTATAATTGAATGAGCACAGTATATTAAGCACTCCATGTTACACAGTAGACTTACAGAAAAAGGATGCCATCTTTTTTCAGAATCGTTACAGAAAATATATTTGCCACACAGTTACTGCATGCACCCACCATCATGATGTCAGTCTGGCCATACTTGGCCTTTACAAACATATGAGAAGGGGGTTTTCAAATAACTGGCCAGCCATGATGGACCGAGTTCAAGTCAGGTATCACTCTGTTGAATTCCATTGTGTTGTTTTCATTTGTAGGATGTTGCTGAGTCCTGACATTGAAACCGGTGTCTTTTGGGATTGAAATGAATGGGGATTTGCTGGCATGAAAAGAGACTTTTATCCATGTATTGGCATATTTTCATTCCTGCTTTACTGAGCAGATTTTAATGAAATAGTTTATGAAATTCAGACCAGTGGGTGCAAGAAATAGAGGGGAAAAAATAAAATCAATATCCTAAAGCCCATTCATCTCCTAGTATGAAACATAAACCTTGCTCCTGACACTTTGAGCCCACTTGTTTTAGTTCATCCAAAGCACCAAAAACAGGACTGTGCCACCAACCCAACAGCAGACACTTATGAACATCTTGGTGCACACCAAGCCCAACCAGCTGCCACAGCCATCAGTCACTGAGGTTTTAATTGCTTCAGTGCAAGCAAAACCTTCTTCATCTTTGATTTTCTGGCCTGCTTCCTCCCTGCAGAGCCATGATATCAGGGGGCTCCTTATCCACATCCTTGCAAGTGCTGTTATTTCCACGTGCTGCATTACCGCATAGAAACACCAGCACTGGGAAGCATCCTCCTTATGATGGACACCAGGCTGGGGATATCAAGCTGACAACAGGACAATCCCCAGCATGGCTCTAAGATAATAAGGGAATAAAATGAGAAATAAAAAAAAAAAAGAAGAAGAAAGAAAGAAAAAAAAAAGGAAAAAAAAACCCTATGTTTTTTTTTATTATTATTAAAAGAGAAAAGAATAAAAAACCCCACCACACACGGCTGCAGCGTGGGACCGTGGCACCCCGCGTGTCTTCCGCCCGCAGCCCCGCGGAGCCGCGCGGAGCGGAGCCCGAGCGCCGACGGGAGGAGCGCTGGCGTGGAACAGCGCGGCAGGCGCCGGGCGCGCAGGGACCGTTCCGTGGGATTGAAAAATCGCTGCAGCAGCAGCGCCGACGGGCAGGGGGTCGGTGCCATCCCCGCGCCGCGCCGCTCCCCCACCTCTCCCCGCAGTCTCCGGCCCCTCCGCCCTGCAAACTTTTTCCTCCCAAGCCGCGGCCACGGAGCGCCCCGGTGGGGGGAGCCGGAGGGGCGGGCACGGAACGGCGGGCGGGGCGGGCGGAGGCCGGGGGGAGCCGCGTCGGGCAGGGCGCTGGGCTTTCCCGACCACCCCTTTCCCTCCCCAACCGCCCACCTCCTGCCTCCCTCCCTCCTTTCCTCCCTCCCTCTTTCCCTCCCTCTCCTCCAGAATTAAAGTTGGGACAGTCGCGCTCCGGGGATGGGTGCGAGCCAACGCCTGTGCCGCCGGCTCGCTCTGCTCCGTCCCCAGATCGCCCGGAGCCCGCGCCCCCGCCCGCCTAGGAGGGATGCTGCTCCGGGAGCTGCTGGGACTGCTCCGCTGCTGCTGGCCCTCCCTGCTGCTGCACTGTGCCCTCCACCCGCTCTGGGGCTCCGTCCAGGTAGGGCCTCGCTCAGGGGGCCGGGTGCGACGGGCAGAGCTCCGGGCGGCGCCGCGGAGGCGGCGGGCGACGGTCCCCGGGCGGGGGAATCCGCGGCTCTGCCGGGCACGGCGAGGCTCGGGCTGCGGGACCGAGCGGGTGAGGAGCTGCTGGGCCGGCCTCGAGCCCCGGGAGCGCCCAACTTGCTGCGGCCGGAGCGACGCGGAGCGGAGTTTCTTGAGCGGGAGCGTTTCGGTGGCGACATGCACGGAAGATGCGGTGCCCCGGAGGGCTTATTTTTGGGGGTGTTCCGCCGTGACGTTTTGGTGTTGGTTGCGATCTGAGGGCTGTTTGCTTGAACCTCAAATCAGGGTTTTCCAACTCCTCTCCGGGTGTCGGTGGGTGACCTTGGTGGTGGTGTGGGGTGAGCTGGAAGGTGCCCAATGGGCAGGAGTGTGTCGGGAGGGAGAGTGCCCGTCCAGCTCGGGGAGGGGAGCAGCAGCACAGCTCGACTCAAATGCGTCACTTGGGTATTTTAAAGTTTATTTATAATATATGTCTTCAGCCGAGTGACTGATGAGGCAGCTGAGTGCTGTTCAAGAACAGCACAATTGCAGTTTCTTGGAGAAAACACGGTGGAGACTCCGCGTCTTTCACTCCTTGTTCTAAACTTAGTGACTCCCCAGAGATTAAACAGAGATGTTTCAGCATCTCGCGTCTGCCTGAGTGACAAAGAAGATCTGTGCACCTTACAGATTAAAATGAGCAGAAACACGGCAAAACCAACATCTTTCAAACTAATTCCTTCATCATAAAAATCTCAGACAGCACCACCCTGCTGCTGTCCTGCTCAGGTGTGCAGATTGCTGGCTGTAAGGCAAAGCTGTAGCAGAATTTTTTAAGGGAAATGCAACTGTGCAAGAAGAGATGCTTCCCAAAATCCCTCTCCTGTAATCAGTCTATCAGTCAAGCAGACAAAAAATACATAAATAAAATATGTTGCATAAACATCTTAATGGTAAACTGCTTAAGTGACCTAGGGCAATATTTCAATAGTAGTTAACACTTTTAACAATTGAAACAGTCTCTGAGAACTGCAAAAACCAAGGGGTCCAGACTTCCCTTGCAAAGCTTTGTCGTCCCAGTCTTCATCTATGTTTGTGCTATTGCCTGCTGCTCTGAGTAAGGGCAATCAATAAGACTTTTGCTCTTTGCCCAAATGCACATGTATCCCAGGGCACCCTGGCAGGTTCCAGAGGGAAGGATGGTGCAGAATGCTCACCAGTGCACCAACATGCTGGGATTGGAGCTCACTCCTCTTCGAATCTCTCCTATGGCTCCCTTCCCCACATCGAGTTGTAACCATTGCTCTTATCATTAAAGTCTTCCTTTGAGGATGACTGACCCAGGGGTCCTATTGCATCCCTACTCTATCTACAGCAGCCATTGCAGTTTCTCACTTCTCCCAGCCCTTCTCTACCCATTAGCTGTGCTCTGACCTGTGTGTGGCATGGCCTCCTTCACCACGTCTTGGTGCTGCTTCCTTGGGCCTTGCCTTGAGGCACTTAATGGAATCAGTCAGATACAAATCAGAGGAACAGCATTATCCAAATACTTATGTATGCATATATATGTTTTTCGTAGCCTAATAGCTAACACGACGGGAAGGGAGGCATGATTCCCTCTGAAGTTTTTGACATAATTTAAAAAATGTATCAGTATGTGCAGTGATAAATGGTTTTTCTGGTTTTATAAACCTTTTATAAGGTTATAAATCTTTTCTGGTTTTATAAACATGGATTTGGATTAACTGTGATGTGAATTATGCAGAGTCGCTCTGGGATTTACATGGCGATGTTGAGATCTCATCTCTGTAGACTGTTTCCAAGAGGCAAAGCTCTCACCAACTCAGCAGGATCTTAGAGGTCTCAGTGGCACTTCTCTTTTCAAGCTTTCCTCCCTTTGCCTGGTTTGTAATCACCAGAGGGCCACGGTCAGGAGACTGTACCGATCCACTCTTTCCATCCCACTTTGTAGAGCATGTTCATGGACTGCTGCAGCCCTGCAGGACTCTACTGGAGTACTGAGCTCCTCTGGCCACACAGAGATTGGTTTTCCCACCCTGCACGAAGCAGAACCGGGCCCACTGCTTCTGCATAAAGTCTTGGATTAAGCAGAAATGTGACAGATACGGACCTCCACCGAGAAACTTCAAAAAGAAACCAATGTTTTCCACTTTCTGCTTGCTTTTCCCTGGACATTTGTGGATCAGATTTTCATTGCCATGAATATTTAAAAACATTTGCCTTTTTGCAAAGCATATTCATATCAAAGGTACAAAATGGTAACATCAGCTCTGTCCTTATTTTCAGAGCAGGAAAAAAAATTGCACCCCCTTGAAGGCCAGGCAGCACGTGCACCCAAGCTGACAAATGGCCAGACGAGCAGCCAAGAGCCAAGGAGACATGTCCACGGTGCTTACAGCACCAGGGCTGGAGAGTGCAGCAGGAGAGTGGGGAGTGTGCCCAGGGTCCAGAACCAACCCCTCTCCAGGGCTCTGAGTGGGCACTTATTAGCAGGGCAGGGCAGAGAGGGATAGGGTTCTCAAAGCAGATCTGTTTTTCTCCTGCCAGCTCCTGTAAAAGCAGCTTACCTTGAATTACAGACAGTGGTAAAGAAGTGTGGAGTAATTTATTTCATCATCCTCCAGGAAGATGAAATTTTTCCCTAAAGCATATTTCCTAGTGATTTGTTCTGCTTATCTTTACAAGATATAAGTAATATTCTTCATTCCTTTCATAAGAAGGCTAATATACATCAATACCATGGGTTGTTTTTTTTTTCTTGAAAACAAGCCAAATGTCTTCTTTTTTTCTCAAATCTATCTTGCTACCATTAGTTAATCCTTTTGCAGCAGTCCTTGACCATTTCTCTGCTCCTCAAGGCTACAGCTTCAATTTATGTCTTTCCTTTTCCTGACAGATTTCAGCTAACTTACAATATCCTTGTTCTTTACCAACCCTTGAAGGCAAAATCTATGTTCCTGTAGGTATCTTCTGTCAACTGGACATTGTATCAAGTGAAAAGAGAAGAGAACCAAATAGGTATCAAAACCAATGCTCTCAAATTTCAGTTCTTTCCCAAGCATTCAGAATCACTGTGAGGAATCTCAGTAAATGACAGAGTGAGATACGTGGAGATATGTGGATATTTCTTTTTTTCAGAAATTTTATCCAAATAGTATACAGGAGCAGAGAGTGGTTGGACGTGCATAGGGTTAATCTTGTCTGCAAGGTAATTGAGAAAAATACACACTGGTTTCTGAGGACACTCTATTATCAGCCTAAGGTAGAAGAGCCTCCAGGGATTTAAAAGCAATCAATAGTCTAAAAAAAGATCGAGCAAGCCTTTTGGTTCTGGTTGATATTAAGTTAGAGCAATAATTCAGTGTATCATACCATACCAGCACCATGTTCAGACTCATATACACAAAGCTACTTCTGGTCTGCGTATGAGGTTGGCTCCAAGACTGCTGAATGGTATTCTACCCTGGCTCTGTCTCTCCCACTTTACTGGCTCCCTCAAGACTGTAGGGAGACATGGGGTTTATCAACAAGAGAACCAAGAAGGGAGTGATCATTAGAGCTGGGGGTTGACATTGCTGCCTGATCAGCAGTTGATGCTGGCAGAGCAGTGCTGCCCCACCTGCTGTGTGAGTGCTGCAGGTGCTGCCCCATGGGTCCCACCTCAGACTGCCCTGTGTGCTCTGGGTGAGCCGCTGGCACCCTGGCCCAGTGCACAGACAGCCCCACGGGAGCCAAAGTGGCACGGAGGGAATATTCTGCTGCCTGTGATCACTTATGTTAAAAATAAATGCACCTACTTAGCAGACAGATTTATTACCAGCTCTGAGGGATTATGAAGCCAAGTCACTTTGATTCATTAGAGTGCTCGGAGAGTTTGTGCAAGTTCCTGGAAGCTGTCTGGGATGGTCTCTAACCAGCCTCATGCTGTTACCTGGCTGTGAAGGGAAAGTTGGAAAGCGCTCGTGCTGAATTTGTCTCTCCCTATGTTTGGTAATAGATGTTGACGTGCTGTTTAAACAACTGATCCTCCTGACTTGTGCTTCAGCTACGCATAGCTCTTTCTATTCTTTTCTTCCCTCTCTGTAATATTTAATCAACAAAGACCTATCTCTGTTTCCCCGAGGCCAGAGCAATGCATCTTTCTGCATTTAGAAACCTCCTACACATGTGAACATGTTCTTGGTGCAGTGATGTTGTTTTAATTGCCCACATCTCTTTTTTTTGCCAGAAATACATGGAGGGCCTATGTGCTTCCTGCAGTGGAGAGTAGATGGGTTCTGAGTAGATGGGTTCTGACCCAAAGCTGTCTGAGAAAGGGAGGCAAAGCCTGGGTGAGAGGGAGTAGAAGGCAAGTTTTGGGAGGGGGGGGGGGGGGGGGGGGGGGGGGGGGGGGAGAAGGGGTTGAATGAGATAGTTGCTAAAGGTCCCTTCCAACCCAAATTGTTTTGTGGTTCTGTGTGCCCCAAGTGACTGCAGAGATGGGCAGCAGGGCAGAAGGGGCTGTCTGAAACAGGCCAGAGAGGCTGGAGTGAGACATTCTCTGCATGATGACCATCATGCCATGGAAGAGAGCTGAGTAAGGAGGATGATATTAGGGAAGAACTATTAGGATTATAACCCTCCCAAGACCAAGTTTACAAGGCAACAGCTGAATGTTCCTGTGATTTTCCTTAGCTTCAGTGAGTATCCCATATTTCAGGTTGCCCAAGGAGGTTGTGGATGCCCCATCCCTGCAGGCATTCAAGACCAGGCTGGATGTGGCACTGGACAGCCTGGTCTGGTGGGCAACCCTGCACATAGCAGGGGGGTTGAAACTCAATGATCACTGTGGTCTCCCTCTGAGTCAGAGGCTCCTGCAGTATTCCACAGATTCCCTTTTCATTAGGAACATACACCCTTTCATTAGCATTATATTAGGAATTTTACAGTTCCTGAATATCTTTATTTACATGTTCCTAGACATATAAATATTATTTTTGGTAAGAAAAATATGTATTAATGTGTTCTTTGTCATGACTAGATTACAGTGCTGAATGTATGCATTCTGGCTAAATCATTGGCCAGTGCCAAGCCATGCCTACATGCCTTCAGCAGTGGTTACACGTGGGTTCTGCAGTGCCTCCTCTTCAGCTTCATTGATCACCAGCAGGAAGCTGCAAGGCACAGGCTGTGGCATTTCCATTTTGACCAAGTCTTCCATGCAGTCTGCAGATGAGTAGGTAGGGCTTCACCTCGACATGGTGGGAAGTGAAACATGTCTCCAAACATGAAAGGGAAACTGGCAAAACAGGAGAGATTTCTGGCTCTTGGTTCTGCCATGAGGAAAATGAGAATAATCCTGATCCTAAATGTCTTGCAATTTTTATTAGCTCTCTTTGGCTTGCAGCAACGACCCTGTGAATAATGCATGCTATTAGACGGCTTTCCTAAGGAAAGAAGGCTTACGCAACTGCATTGTCTGCCACTCTACCCCATAATAATTCAGAAACCAGCCAGCCACAGTCAGAAGTAAGGAGGTCTTGAAGATACTATGTTAAGTAAAACATAAAGCTGAGACATCATAAGGAAGCGACCTTGTGTTCTCAGTGATGAACAGCAGTGGCACTGACAGTTCTCTCCAGGGGGTGAGGTGCCAATTGGGAACTCAAGTTCAAGGAGCATGTCAGTTTTCCCTATTTCTACTGCTCGTGCCATGACTTGTTTCTCCACAGATCACTCAGGGTGAACCCCAGAAGTCATGCTCCAAGCCTGTAGCAGATGAAGTCCCGGAGAGCTGCCAGCAGATCTGCCAATGCAGGCCTCCACCACCGCCACCACCACCACCTCCTCCCCCGCCGCCCCCCAGGCTGCTGGTGGTGCCAGGTAAGTGGGCAGAGGGACAGGGATGCCTGGGCAGATGGGAGAGGGAAGGATGTGGAAGAGGGCATAGCGAGCCCGTTTGTCATTTTCCACTTAGCAAATGCATGAAAAAAATGTTCTCAGTGGAGATGGAGATCTGGTTTCTGATCAATGAATAATACTTGGCTTTTGGAGGAAAGCCAGAGAAATTCCCTCCTTTTATTGTATTATATATGATTCCCTGGCTTTAAACGGTTCACTAATGTCCTAGCCCTGACAAATTCTTTCCTATGCAGACTAAGCACTGTGCTACTCCTGGGTTTATATCACCTCCTGTTTCACCACATATGCAGCCTGGAGGTCCGAGACCCATTAATTTACAAGCAGGCAAAAATTCCAACATTCTCTCCAGACTAACTTGAGTGGAAAGGGTGGCATGGACAAGTCCCCAAGCAGTGAGCTGACCCTGCTGGCACTGCCTGTGTTGACTTGGTGCCAGGACATGGGCTGAGCCCTGCACAAACACCTTTAGGTGCTTGCTATGTCAGCAGAACTGCTTAGCACTGTGATATTTTTGCATATTTGTCTCTCCTTGAAAGACTGCCTATTAATTCTTCTCCCCGCTTTGATAAAGTCCCTTGGGAACAGTGTTGCAAAGTATATCTATTATCCTTCTCAGTGCTTCCCCTGAGGGAAAAGAAATCATTAGCAGCATCATTTGACTGTTTGTCTCCATCAGCTCCATCCTCAGATGTGTGCAAGACATGAGGCTCACACATAGTTTTCAGCCTGGCAGAGGACAGGCAGAATTTTGCAGTGTTTTCTGCCAGCAGCAAGCTTCGTATCTGTGCCAGGCTGCAGAAATGTAAGGCGAAGGCAGAAAAAAAGCAGTAATTTGAAACACTTGGGAAAGGAAAAACAAAGACAGCTTGAAAAGCAGAGATGAATGTTTTTAATAGCAGGAGAAATCTCCTTCAGTTTACAGAAAAAACGTCGTGGACAGTAATAGTGAAAATTGCCTTTATCTTTGTCTTACAGTCAGAAAATAATGTGTTTTATCACTGTTTTCTTGCACCTGGGCTACCCATTGCCCCGAGGGCAGCACTCTTACCCATATGCAGATCAGTGTCAGCATTGGTCCTGGGCACAGTGCTAAGTGGGAGGAGGTCTCTGCGCTGCCCAGGAGGCAGCTGCTCTGCATGTATAGGAACTGCTGTGAGTGGAAAGAAAATGATCCCAGAAAAAAAATCAGTCTGTCACATGCTGTAAAAAGAGGAAACAGAAATCAAATGGGCCTGCAACTGGGATAGCCTGATGCTTACTCAGGCTGGATTGCCAGGTGCTAGCCAGCTCTAAAAATGAGCTATGTAAATCCAGATGACTAATATTTAAACAAGCTCTTTCATTTCAAATGCAATGAAAAAAATAGATTACACATTCCTTTCACCAGTGAGCTTTAGAGTAGCAATCAAGTGCCTCATCTCAAAAGAGGCTTTAATTGTTATCGGCAGTCTAGGCACAGTGATTTAGCCCATGTGTACAGCAAGTCCCATTCTTGTGAGGATGAGTGAACCTTGTGGTTAAATATTGATGCTATGGACACCACTTTTAAACAGCATTCAGATAATGGTTCGTCTTGTCTCTTTACTGCTTTAAGTACTTGATGCTAGGCTTGCACTTTGCACTTTTTCAGCGATCCAAGTATTAAAAAGGCTTCAGGGAAAAGAAGTAGCAGCCCAGGAGCCACAAGTTTGTTACTTTTACAAAGCACAATGTCTGCACCATGAGGTAGTTTGAGAAGATGCTGCCATTGCCCTTAGAGCTTTGTCAGCCACAAAAAGCTGCAGTCTCCTAGCCACAACCCTTAGCTGCTATTTTTTCAATTGCACTGAAAGTTGTTGGTTTATATCATCTCTACGTGTTGTGGTGAGAGTCTAATGGTGAAAGCCAGTAAGTACACATCTCTTGCCTGTCCCATTACTACACACACTGACAGCCATCTTTGCATGTTGTGGCTGGTCTTCAGCTGCTGTTGTGAAAAAACACAGAACGCTGTTTCTGTGCTCTCCATCAATCCCACTTCAGGAAACGCTACTGAGATGTGCAGGACAACATTGTATGTGAGCAGCTGAATCCATCCCTGAAAAGATTTTGCTGTGCTTGAGAAAAAATCAGGACTTTTGGGAGCAATTACATTGCATTTAGTATCTTTTTAGACCTTTCGATATTGCCTGGTCCACCCAGTGACAAATTATCAATTCTGCCTCCTCCAGATATATTCATACAAAATCTGCTAAATATTATGAATTCTAGAATTCATGTATAGTTTCTGAAAAATTCTGTGTTTATTCTGATGTATAGTAAGCTAATTCCTTCCACAGAAAATAAACAGAATCACGTGTAACTCAGCAGTCAGTCTAAATAAATGAGAAGTGGCAGAAACACCAACTTACTTGTATGGAATGTATGAGCTGTGTTTCATTGCACCCTGAGGAGACATCACTCATGCAGCAGTATGAGTGTGGGAAATTAAATTAGATCATTTGGTCCATATATTTGCCAGCATGGATAACTGAATTACAGACTGGTGAATTCAGATAATGACTCTGCCACCCAGACTGCAGGTCCCAGGAAAGAAAACACAAACTGTTTTTGTCTTCTCTCAACCACAGTCAGGGGCTTCCTTTTCCTATGTTTCTAACTACTTCATACAGGCCACTGACATCTCTGATGTCCCTTCCAAACCCTGTTCTTGCTTTCACAGTACCTGCACTGCAGCTTTCATGGGACATTCTCCGTGCCCTGCAGCAGCATATCCATGTTAAACAAAGGAATCCTTGTCTGCTGCAGTGAATACTTCTGCTTTACAGTAACTGACTGAAGGCTGTGTTGGCCACACTTGTCTCTGTGGATGCTGGTTCTTTCAGTACTGCTAGGCTGGGGGTCGCTATCTCTTTCCATGTATTGGTACACACGGGTCTTCACCACGAGTTTTTAACTTTTGAGTTTCCTATGTTTCATCCTGGGTGTTGTTTATTGGTGTCCCACTGAGATACTACTGCTTTGTTCAGTATATATGAGTGTTTCTTCCTGAGTTTTCAAGCTGAGGAACCCTAGCCTGTATTAGAAGTAGCTAGGTGAGGACTGTTGGAGAATCAAGCCAATTACAGTTCCTCCAAGCAGTCTGGCATCCTTATGTTTCTGCAGTCTCTCTCCTTTTGCAAGCAGCAGCCCACTCTTTAACCCATGCCTAGAGAACTGCTGGTTAATGAAGTGAAGGAAAAACTCATGTGGCTGTGAGGGGCCTAAGGCTGACCAAGATTGTCAGAACCTGGCTTTTAATTAATTGTTTCTTATTTCCCCTCATCTGCTTTCCTCCTGGTTCCTGGCTTTCAGCCAAGGCTGAGGCAGGGCGCATGGAGTACTTGTTTAGGCAGAATTTCTAACCCAGCTTTACAGACCCATGAGATGAAGCTAGTTCAAATGAAGTTGACCCGTCAAAATCTAAAACATTGCAGATGTCAACCTTTAAATACTTCGTGAGCACACAGGATTCTCCAGGGCCACTACAAAGAAGAAAGGACTTCATTTGAAAGTAGAAGCCAGACTTTCAAAGGAGGAGAGGATTGATGGTAGACATCCAAGTAGAGACAAATACTGCAGTCAGTAAGTTTTAGACTGTGTAAGTTTTGAGGAAAAAAACAGCTCAGAAGTGACATATTAAAAATGAACCAAGGAAGGGAAAAGAAGTTCAGCACAAACACCTCACTTATCGGTTGGCAACATTTGCTGTCTCTGCCCATCTCCTTTACTGGGTGGAGGCATCTGTGGCACCGCCATCCCCTCCCTGGGTGATAGGAATACCAGACCAAATATTGCTGCAGTTGAAATTTAATGGAGGAAATGTGAGTAGAACTAACACAACCAAGTCTGGATATGAATCAGCCTTTGACTCGCTGGACGTACAAATACATATACAGGTCCTGTACTCAGTGAAATTGCTAAGCTCTCAATTGAGATAAAGCATAATCAAGCTGCACTGCAAAGCCAAAGTGAATTATATCATTGCAGAGGACTCTAATCTTCAGGCTGTAATTGTACAGTTTGGTTTTTCAAGGTGAGATCTTTCATCTTGAAGATAATGTATCCAATTAATTAATTATTTGAACTGTTAAAAATGCCAAAACAAAAATGATCAACTGTAGTCAGAAAGCAACTTTTTGGCAATTGTACAAGCAGAAATGTATACCTTAATTTCAAAAAGTGTGCAGTGTCCCTTCAGTGCAAGTAGGAAAGCCAAAGACATTTGAATCTTTAAGGACAGAGGATCACAATGTGTGTAATGGAGAGAAATCTGAAGGACAGGAATATTCTGGAACTTTTCACACTTTGAGTAGGTTTTAAAGCAACTGGTCTTGGAAGATTTCACTTGGCATGGAACTTCATGGAACTTTCACTACAGCAGGAACTTCTTATAGAAATGAAAATCGTACACATCTGGGACATAATGGAATAAGAAATGGCTTTACCTTATGCTTTTCTATGATCTAAGATTCTAAATTCTGGTGATGGAATGGGCAGAGTGACCCACTCTGTGGGTCAAAAAAATGACTTTAAACCTCAAACTAAGCACTCTCTCCAAACGAGTGTTTAAAAAGGACAGCTAAACATAGTCCTGGTTCTCACTACATTGCTTCTTAAACTACATGAACACAGACACGGTTGCCTATGCAGTGCTGAAAGGACCACTGGCCTTGGCAGACATCTGTGATTGTCCTCCAGGAGTTGAGGGGAGGTCAGGATTGCAAAAGCTTCATTGAAATCCTTCTGGAGGCCATGTCATGGCTTAAAACACGAGGTGCCAAAGAATTTGCTGCAGGTATTTGGGTGCAGCTCTTGCATCCCAGAGAGCTCTGACTCGAGGTTTCCTTCTGTGTAGGCCTTTTGTCTCAGGAGTGCTTTGCACTTTTGCAGAGAGCAGCTGTGGCCAAAGAAATTTGTTTTCCTTACAGGAGAAAAATGCTTTCCTCTATAATTCATACAACATACCTATTAGCAAAAATGAGCAATAATGGAAGAAAACTACAGTAACACCGAAAGTGGAGAGGTGCACAGACTCCTACATCAAAAAAATTGATGTAATGATAGCTACTATGAGAGAACATTCTTCCAGTATATCGGTCTGGATTGTGATTTTAAAATGCAAGCAGGATGCTGAAAGGGGAAAGCCTTTTCAGTTTTGGTAACACAGCTGTTACACTGTGAATTACACTCCTGTGTGAGAGCTTTGTTTATAATTTACAGTGCTAAACCAAATTCAGTTTGTCTTCTCCCAGATACACTTTCGGTTTTCTGAAGGGTTGTGATTCTAAGAACTTGTGGTAGGATTTTGAGGCTTTCAAATCTAAATTGACATCCAGTCACGCAACCTGAAGACACAGATGATGGCACATGTCAATTCAAGTCCAGATTCACATCATGTTGACTTCACATTGTAGACACTGCCTTCCCAAGAAGCATAGAGAACAAAATGATTAAGCTACTAAGGTGGCATTTAGTGGAATTCACACACCTAAATCAGAAATGCAATGGTTAGGTTTCCTGCTGTTGAGGTTTAACACTGTAAGCAACTCAGTACCACACAGCTGTTTGCTCACTCCCTGCTCCCAATGGGATGTGAGAGAACTGAGAGGAAAAAGAAGGAAAAAAAACAATATTAAAGATAATTATATCTATATACATATTTACAAAATAAGTAATGCATGATGCAGCTGCTCACCACTTGTTGACCAGTGCCAAGCCAGTTTGTCCCTTCAGATTTATAGTTGATGCCATACGGTATGAAATATTCCTTTGGCCAGTTTAGGTCAGCTGTGCTTGTTCTGTCCTCTCCCAGCTCCATATGTCTCCCCCTCAGCCCCTTGCTTGCAGGACAGTACGAGAAGCCAAAATGTCCTTGGCTCTGTGCAGCACTGCTCAGCAACAACTAAAACATCAGTGTGTTATCAACCCTGTTCTTTTTCCAAAGCTAAAACATAATATCATGCCACATACTGTGGAGAAAATCAACTCTATCCAAGCTGAAACCAGGACACCTGCTTAGCAGTGCAGGTATTGGTAATTAAAATACCAAAGACACAAAGATTTCAGAATCCTGGTATCTTTTTGCCTGTAGCTCAGTTATTTCTAGTGTAAAAATAAAAAAAATATAAAATAATAAAAGTCAAAATTTCTTGTATCTGAATCAAAATGAGAAAAACTTTCAGGGTGAGCAGATTTCTTCAGCAGCAATGAAATATGTTTGAAATAACATATATCCCAGATGCCCAGACTAAGTCTGAAGTGTCTAGGAAGCAGGTAAGGCTGGAAAAGAGTTGTGCTAATAATTGACAGAATTCTGCCGTCAGTTGTGTACATAATATCTCATATTGGGCTGTTGAAAACTCTCTGTATCTCTTTATAAAATACTGGTTGGATCACACTGTTATTTCCAGCTTCCGTTGCCTTCCCAACACAGAGTTTTTTCACCACAATAAATTCTGAAATGTTTTGTCAAGGCTAATTTTTATTTAGGCAAGTGATGAATCTTCCTGCTGCTCTGAGACCTTGCAGATTTGTTTTGAATTTTTCATGCAGTAATAAATCCATGTTATGGAAAAATCCACTCTCTTGAAAATGTACTTGTTCATACATTTTCCAGTATTTAAAACTAAGAGCCTCAGGCCAGATTTTGCAGTGCAGAAATCAGCGAGAGTTCTGTTATCTATAAGTTACAAGTATTGTCTAACTGAGAAACAAGAAGCAGTAGATATTAAACCCATTCTGCAGAAGAGCAATCCCTTCTGCTTTGAGATGTGTACTCCAAAAGCCTGATTTTATTTTATTTTTTAAGCAAAAGGACTTGGCAAAACTGAAGACATTAATTCGTTGTGTGGATGGCAGTCCACTTGTACATGACTACCATTTCATTGATTAAGAAGATAACAAATCTTCAGTGAAGTTACTGATGAGTCAGAGGCTGCTGAGATACAAATAACTGTAAGTTCCCATGCCCATGGCAGGCTGGAGTTGTGCCTCATCTTGACGAGCCAGAAGTAAACTCTTAATTGGCACAAGCTGTGCTGGCAGCAAAGGCTAAGCAGCTGACCTTGGTAAAGCAGAAGCAGCCCCACAGAAGAGTATGTTCTCGTAATGTTTTCGTGCATTATCTTAGTTATCAATTTAGTAAATAAGCGTTGTGCTGCTTATAAAATCACAACTTATGAATAATTTTTAAGTCAGGATAGCAGATCAAGAAAACAGTGGTCTAGATGTTTGAGTTCTTATCCTGAAGCAAGTATATAGTGTCCATTAATGTAATAAAAGTGTTAGTTGATAACTGATACCACTGCCAAAAATTATCATTAATAATTATGAGATAGTTTAACACTTACACTAATAAATCATGTCACATATAAATACTAGCAAATTGTGAATACCTAATTGTTATTAAAATGAATCAATTTTTCATTTTGAAGAATGCCTTTTAAACAGGGCTGATATTTCATCAGTTCATTAGCAAAAAATATTTTACTCAAAGGTTTGTTCTTTAGCAAATCAAACTGGACTTGTTGAAGGTAGGCAGTGGGACAAATTCTACTGAGTCATCACTGGACATTTTCACTTCCTTCTGGATGCAGGATATAGTCTTATTTCACAGCCAGTATTGAAGGAAGTTACTGTCAGTGGAGAAAAGGTAGGGTTTGGTTTAACCCTCGGTTTGATTTAGCAAGCTGCAAGTGCTTTGTCTTCATTCTTCAGCACCGGCTGACAAGTTCTGTATGCTTCATTATGAAGTGATGGTCATAACATCTCTGCAAGAATTTGCCTGCTCATGCAGGTCTAGATTTCTGTGTGAAGACAGAGGAAAGTACAGGCAGTGACCAGTAACCAATTTGCTTACATTTATTACTGTGAGAAAGGCTGTGCCTTGTCTTTTGGCTCTCAGAGAGTTACAAATGTGCTCCATGTGGTAACAAAGGCCTTACTGTTGGGCATTTGGCATGGTGAAATGACCAATCTGTTAACAAGCTGTAAATGCAATTTTAACTATTCTGGATTTTACAGATACTGAGTGAAATGATAAATGGAATTTTATCTTACTGAGATTAAGTTTACTTCTGGTTTGGAAAACAATTCAAGTTTTAGTTCCATTTTGCTCTGATCAATTAATCAGTTTTAGCTATATTTCCCTTAAGTGAAACACAAACACACTTTGGATAAGGAATCCAAGTGCGCTAGGTGTGGAAATAACTGGTCTCCTCAAAGAAAAATGTTAGGCGATAGTTGTAGCCCCTTCAGTCATAACTGAGCCACTGAAATGATAAAAGGAATTAACTGTTATATCTAATAGGAGGTCTACGCTTATATAAGTGGTGTACACAACAGAAGTATCTGCTACATAGTCAACCAGCTGCTCCCTTAAACTCAGACACATGACTTGCAATGTCCTTCTTTTTAAAATGAACTCTTTAAAGCCATCTGTAGTCATAAATCTAAAGTGTATGTCTCCATTTAGTGTCTGAACACCCGACACACAACCCATTAATTTTTTACAGACACAAACCAGTGCCTTAGAAACTGCTGCTACTAATACATGAGGGAAATATCCCGAGTATTTCCAAGTCTTCTACAATCTGTGCTGGGAAATTCAGCCTGCAGATGGCTGAAGGTGGTTTTCTATCTGCCTTCCCTGAAGGCATGAATGTTGAGATCGCATCAGTTCCAAGCTATAAGGTTTGTCCAATCTTTGCTGTTCTTTGGGAGTTCCTGAGCTCTTTAAAAAGACAGTACCTATGAGATAATATCTTAATCATAACAGTAATACTGCATTCTATTTGTATTTTATGGCCCTAGTGCCTTTGATGGCACCACTCAAGTGAATACTTCTCCACCTGAAGAATTTGTATAGATCTTGACCTTAATTTGATCTGTACGTATAGAAGATTATACAAAGAAAATCTGTCATTTTTATGTGGGATTGAATCTGCCTGTCCCAAAATATCTCCTTAATCATTCTCTAGCAAAAGACTGGTCATCAGTGCAGGGGCTTAGACTTCTAAAATCATGTTTCAGCTGTTTGGATTTCAGTGTACAGCATCCCTCCTCTGAAGGTCTGTTCACTGCAAGAACTGAAGGATGAAAAAGCTTTCAGAAGACTTTAGGATGATGTATTGTGACTCCTGCAAAAGAGGTGTCTTGCCTCCCTGCAGGAAGCAGCAACAAGAGAGTCCTGAGCACTGCTCTCCCTCTACCTCCAACGTGCTGGCTGGATCACAGAAATCCATCAAATACTCAGTACTATCACATGTGAAACTTACTCCTGTTAACTTTGGATTTGAGATGGATGTCAAGCACTGAACGTACAGCTGTTAAGCATTGATGTGGAAATCTGCTAATACAGTTTCATGTATCAGAGCACTGCAGTAACAAAGGCAGACTCAGCATGATGGTTAGGTGTTTTCAGGACTCTTTCCTGATTGTGAGGGGATCACACAGTTTGCTTGGGCAAGCAGGTGTTCACAGGCACCGATTTTCCCTTCTGAAGCATAGCTCATGCCTTCTGCACATCACTTGCCACTGGAGAGCTAGGCTGTGTGTTTGTGCAACGAAGTGAATGGTACAGCACTTGCTTATGTCTGTGCCTCTCAGCAGTGCCTCTGTTCTAAAGAACTGAGAATCACTGTCTTCAGGTCATGGCTGTGCTGTTGTTGTTCTGCCCTAAACCACTGCCTCACTGCTGTTCTTGCTTGAATACACAGTTGGCAAAGAGATCGAGGAAATGCAGCTGCTTGCTAGGGGAGTACAGTACCTCTAAGGATAAAATTACTTACCCCGTTACAGAATTGGAAAAGGAATAAGAGTGCAAACATACTTTTTATTCCTATACCTTGGAACACTACGGAAAACTTGGACTACTGTGCCTGGGGGAAAATCAGAGGATGGGGTAAAGATCTTGGGAAAAAAAAAACTGAACCAGGAAGGAACAAGCTGAGGCTGGGGTCCTTTTTTAGAGGGATTTCTGTTCCCATGGGACAACACCTCAGAAAGGAGACGTTCATTCCTGTATAATAAAACACAAAAGGTTAAACTGAAGCTTACATATCTATATTCAGGCACCCAAGTTAAAGCATCCAAGTGCTCAGAACCTGCAGAAATCAGGCCACCTTCTGAAATAAATTCCAGAATACTAATTTAACAGAAAACATTCAGGCATTTGTGACCTGTTTCTTGGAGGCACTAGATACCCACTAATCTGATCAACTCCTGCATTTCAAAAAGCAGGCAAGTACAGGAACATCTGCCTGAATGATGGCTGTCATGCACTAGGACTCTATAATGGTGTTATCCTGCTCTGTGCTACTCAGCCTGGTGCTGGTTATGGTTATGGACAGCAGGGAAATGAGATGGTACACGTGAGGCTTTCCAGAATGACTGTACTGTTGCAAGGAGACTGCCTTGCACACCATAGGCTTCAATTCTAATTTGCTCAGGACAGAAACTGATAGTGTGTGATTTATCAGGCTAAAAACAATTCTGTCCATTCACTTAGGGAGAGGGAGAAACAGCATCTCATCAGGAGACTGCTGGTTAGAAAAACATGTGACAGAGGGCAGTAGCTGACGTGAATGCCCATTGTAAAGATAAATGCCAGAGCAGAGCATTAACACAGAAAGTAGCTATGATGTAATCTCCTTAAAAGCTTTTTTTCCACAAGGCCTTTAAATGCAACTGCTTGTCCAGATCATGCTTTAGAGAACAGACTCTTCTTCCACATTCACTAACCCTACTCTCCTCCAAAGGACCTTGGCATCTGAAACCATGTTCAGCTCCTATTTGTGGAGTCGTGCCTCAGTTCTGGTGGGGCTCATCAGCCTGATGGGATTAAAGCTGGCAGATCTGGTCCTCAGCTTGTTGATTGCTTGGAGCACAGATTTTCACTCCTTAATATATTATTATTATTTTTTTAAACATTCTTCTGATTGATCTGCAGTCTGCATCATTGTATTTCCATAAGCATGTAGGACTTAAACCTGAAGAGCCATTCTTCCACTACAGAGATGTTAATCCTGTAGAAAACTTGTATTGGTTTTAACATGAGCCCTCCCTGAATAACCTACTGGATGCCCACAGGTCTCTGCCACACAGAAGTACTGGGCATGGCATCAGTGTGGGGCAGAGATCTGACTGCTTCCACCATGGAAATGCAGTTATGACTAAATCCAGTGTTTCCATCTGACTCCCAAGGAGGAGTCCAGAATGTAGGACTGGCCAGGAGTCAAAAGACATTCTGTTTTCTGGCTTTTTCACCAAGCTGTAGCAACTTTGGACAAGCTGCTTCATCTCAGTGTGCTTCACTTATGCCTGAGCAACCAGTACATTCATCTGGTATTATTTTTATTTTAGTACTAATGACAAGTTCATTTTTCAAAGGATTCTTAAATCTGCCAGAAAAAAAGCAGGAGAATATGAGGTCACTGAAGACACATAGTAACATGAGGCTTCAGTGAAATCTATTAGAAAACCCAAATGAATCCATGTTTGATGACCTCTAAAGCTCAGGTATCAAGCACCACACTTAGAAGTCCAGCACAGCTCCTCTCTCTTTCCCTGGCTACATTCAGGCTCAGCTTTCTTCCACCTGAGGTTACAATCCTACTTCTTGCAATGAGCCACATACTCCCCTTTATCATCCATGACCTCCATCAAGCTCCTTTTCTTCCATTTCTTCAAGTCTCATCCCCCAGATCTGTGCACAATACTTGCATGATTCTTGTTTCAGAGGGAAATTATTTTTAGAAAGGAGGAGAGAACTAAACAAAGAGGTGAACTGAGAGTGCAGAGAAACAGCGTCTGCAGTGTGAAAGCTGCAGGGAAGGGAATTTCTCCAGCATTATCCCACACATGTTTTTATTATAGCAGAAGTTCCCACTGCATAATGATAACAATATCCCCTTTAAAACTGTAGTAGAAACATATGCACAGAGCAGCTGTGTGATATAAAGTTGTCTGCAACATAATGTGATAAACAGAAGAATCATCTGCTCCAGGAATAGCTGATTTCCAGTGTTATTTAACCTAACTGCTTCAGGGAGGCAGTAAATCAAGACAGGCTTTCTGCTGAGCACACTACTATTGCCTAGTAGCAATTTACCTGACTAGCTCATAGCACTATGGAAATAGACCTCAGTTTACAAGCAGCAGGAAAAGCATAAGACTACAAAGAACTGGAAAAGTAGGGAAAGAAAGGATTACGTGGAATTTTTGTGTACATCAAAATCTACTGCAAATTTAGGGGGCTTTTATTTTGTTTAAGCCAGTCTATTCATATTGTATACAGTTGCAGCCATAATCCAGAGATGGGATGCTGGGACAGGACACTACTGGTGTAAAGGAGTTCTTCAGTCTTTCCTTGCTGGACAGCATCTTCTTCTGGTGTCTGCTCTCTGCGGCGGCATCTCAGAAAACAGATACAACATAGCAGCTCTCTAAGTCAGTGCTCTTTGGGTACTGACATAATCCAAATCCATCCCATGATGTTTGGATTTACTGAAGATGAACTTGTCCCAAGTTGATTTCATCTGTTTTTGAAGTTGTCATCCATTACTGTTTTACATTCCTGCTGTGTTGGCCCAGTCTCTCAAATTAATGATGGCTGCTAATGATCTGTGCTGACCATCCTGCACAAAAAGTTTACCTCTCCAACCAGACAATAGCACATCCCTCAGGCTGAGGAGAAAAGCCCTGAGACTCCTGGCTCTCTAGAAATTTCGTATTTTAGTGCATTTGCTGGGTTTAATTCACTGTTTTGGGTACTGATTTAAGTACTTTAGTATAGTGCTCATTTGGAGCTTGCTGCTTCTATCCAAGAGAATTGAGTGAGAAGTAGTGGCAGAGCTGAAGCCACATCCTGAGTGTTGTGCTCATCACCATCCATGTTTGACATCTAAGAGACCATGCACCATCTTGTTCCCTTAAGAATGTCAGCATGCAATATCTTCTCTGTGCTATTTCATTACACCTGAAGGATACCTGCTTCAGCAGGGGATTGGACTAGATGATCTCTAGAGGTCCCATCCAATCCTTGCAATACTGTGATTCTGCAATTTCTCCAGGGCACTACAGCTGACCTGGGGCACTGGGGTGGGGAGAACAGTCCACTGCCAAACTCTTCAGCCACCAGCTAGATTAATTTGCTTACAAACATGAAGCAAAAGGAGCAGCCTTACGGCTGATGTGGTCAAATCCAAGTTATCTTTCTGCTGAGTAGTCTGGAGATAGAGCAAAGGAGGCAATGGTTGTTTGCAGGTGTCCCCAAAGCCACATCCAGCAAGCTGTGAAGGGCCTGGCCCAGCCCGCAGGCCAGCACTGATCCCAGCAGTGGCACTGGCCTGCGGTTTAATGTACTCCCTCACTTGCCCTCTGGCAGCTGCTAGCATTTATAAGTAATAACTATGAAGGGAAGTCAATGAGATGATATCTGGACCTGCCAAGGAGACAGTGAAGTGCATCCATTCATATCTTACAGCTTTTGAATCTTGAAAATGAATCATTTCAGACACATGATTTGCTGTGACATGTTCAGTTTGTGCAAGGAATCTCAAGTGCGGGGCAGAGGGAACAGGAGTAACAGCAGAAGGCCCATGGCAATGCACAAGTACTTTTTGCTCTGAGGAGGGAGCACCAAGGCCCTCATCTTCTGGTCAGGCTTATTTCTCTCATCCTCTTAGGAAGTGTTCTCCCTCAAATCCAGGAATTTCATTGGATAAAGCCCAAAGAGAACAGAACTTACTTATGTTCCTGAAATCTATTTTAAAAATAACAGTTGAAGATCTATATTTGTATCAAAGTCTAGTAGTACCACAGATTTCATTAGATAACTCTTTGTGAAAGATTTGTTTTCTCCATGCTGGCTGCCTTCCCCTGTTAGCAGCCTTGAGTGCACACAGTGTATTCCTATCATATGGGCTATCCAAACACATCTGTAACTGCTACTACGTGACAAAACGCAGTAACCAAGCCAGAGACACTTGAGCTTACACTGACTCACAGATCTCTCCACATTGCCCTAGGTTAGGTAACAAATCCTTCATCCAGAGAGCCCAGAGCTGCCAGAGATGCTCTGCATCCCAGTGCAGTAATGGCTGTAGGATCTAGTAGCTTCTACTCGTCTTACAAGTGGAGATGCCAAAGCACAGACTAGTGAGTTTATCAAAATAAGACAGCAAAAGTGAAGTTGAGACTAGAACATAATCCTAAGCTAGCAGATCAACAGGTCCCTAACATACATGACATAACATATGGGTCAGCAGAAACACACTGCCTGCATCCCCAGTTCCTTTCAATTTCCTAAGATTGATAAAACACTTGAGACCCTTGGAACATGAGCCTGCTTTCAAAACACAATCCGGTGTGCTTCTAGGCCAGCAAAGTAGAAGAACATGGCTGATTCAGGCAGCCCTGCAAGAGTGAGAGAAGTGCTGCAGGCATAAAGATGGCTGGGCTTAGCCTGCAGTGAATATACAGTATTAAAAATGGGCAGATGTCTCATAAAGCTGATTACACCAGCACTCTTGACCTTTCTGCAGGAACAGAAATAAAAAGCAGGAGGAAAAACAATAAGCAGTTTTGATTTATCTTGAAAGCACTCTTCCTTTTTTAGGCATGAAGTCACTGTTGCTGTAGGGAGGTGAGGGGGTCACCGTCACTCTTCCACATCATGTCAGCATGCACTCACCAGCTGCCTGGGACTGAGCCTGTAGCAGGCTGACACAATCAGACCCCAGCCAGAGACACTTCTCTTGGACTGCACGTGGGAGATGGGTCACTGCTCCCTTGTCTGTTTGTTGTCTCATCCCTGTTTTGTTCAGCTGACTGGTAGTGATAGCCGGGACAAGAGGGATGACTGCTGCTTCCCTCTCACTCACTGGCTCTGGGGAGGGCTGAGGCTCAGCATGATCTCTGTGGTTGGAAGTACTCCTTACTCCCTCTTAGCAGATTTAGGGCTGATACTTTTTCGATGCAGTGGCATTCTCATGCAAAGAGCAATTAGCCTACAAGCAGTACTACAATGGAAAGTAACAACCTTAAAGTAATTAATAGCATTCCCAAAATCTAAGGTTTATAAAGCATAGCCATGAGCACTGAAGATAACATGAGGACATATTCAAGGAGTCCAAGTCATGTTTCTATGTTCTGTAACAGACAATACATGTTATTTTTTATATCATACACACAATCCCTTAATAGTGATCCAGAAAACATGATTAAGAACTGCTTCATCATCATCATTTGTTTTGGTTTTTTTTGTTGGTTTTGTTTTGTTTTAAGCAGATGGGCAATTTTGAGTGACCTACTTTAAGATTTGCTAAAAAGAAAACAGGTATTTCTTCATAACTTCATGGAAGTTTCATTTTCCTCCCAGTATTTTTGGGTCTGGACATTAAGAGAAGCCCTCTGAAGCTGAGCTAATCCTTCCTGGTGTAATGCTATAACAGGACAGAAAGGACCACAATAAGAGCAGGAAGACAATGCCTCTAGCTACAGCAAATGAGAACAAGCCCAAACACAGCATAAAAAGAAACGAAGGAAAAGAGCTGCTTACCTTTAGAAGGCCTCAGGTAGGCAGGAATCTCCAGCAACAGACACCATTACCTCCACTGCCAAGACTTAAATGAGGTTTGGGAAGAGGTGGATCCTGTCTTCACCCCTTCCAGTCACTCAGCAGCATTGCATGCACCTGAGCTCCTGTGGGTTGGCCCTGCCTTTCCACCAGGTGCCCAGTCACTGTTTCAGGCTGTGACTTAGCATTTCCACTACATCTAGTATGCCCATTGCTAGCTAGTCCTCTATGCATACGAATGCTTGCTAACTTAGCATTAGAGTTGAAACTGCCCTAATGCTGAGGCTTGCAGACAAATTTAGTCAAAGAAAGCAAGCATGTGAGATTTTTCTGGTGCTTGAAGGGCTTTCAGGATGCCTTTACTCTCAGTGTACATTTTCATTAGTTTATTTCAAAGTTGATTCTAGCCACCCATAGTTGGTCTGAAATGGGTCTGTTGATTCTGTCTTTATTTAGTCTTTGGTGCTGTTTGGAACAAGGGGAACAAGGGAAAGCAATGTCCCTCTGAGAGTAAATGTAACTGAAATTTGTACTTCCTGACTTTTAAGGCCAGAAGGAAAAAAGGCGTTGTGCTCATGTGGGCTTTCCAGAGGCCGAGCGTTTTCTTGACTTGATTGTTATTTTAAATAAATCTCTGCAGCTGGATTTGGACTTCTTTTAGGAGAAATGAACAGTCCACTTTAAACTAAATTTTTCAGTGAAATATTTCACCAGAATTGATAGAGTATTGTAACAGATAATTAGCCCTAATGACAATAATTATCCTATTTCTAATCTAAATATGTTTATCTCCACTTGTAGTGGAGTACATTCCTGAATGATTTACAAACTGTATCAGTATCTATTCCTATATTTTGGGGGTAAAAAAAAAAGAGAGTTGCTAAAAACCAAATTATCTCAGTAGCATATACAGTTAGATTTTGAGGCATACCAGACCCCTGGCTTTCAGCTTAATTCATATGTTCGAAGCATACACTATAGCTTTACAGTTTCATAGCCTCAACATCAAATGCCGTTCCAAAGTCTAAGGTTATCATACCAGCTGTATATGCATATGTATATGCATACATGTATTTACCAAACCAGTACTCTCCTCAGAAAATATCTGGCTAGTTTGACAAGACGTGTTTTCTTAAATCTTTGGCATCAGTGACTTATTTAAATACTTTATTAATTGAATGAAATATTCGATATTTTAACAAGACTTCTGTCAGGATGACAGCCGCAGTTGCTTTGCTCAGGTTGCTTATCTTCAAAATGTCACAACTTTCCAATTACTTTCTACCCAGTGGTTTGTGCAGGGTGCAGAACAGCACCTTAGTGCCTAGGAGAAAAAGAACATTTTCCTCAGGTTGCTTTGCACTTTGAAAATCACTTTCTCTGTTCAGCTGATCTTGAGACCAATGATGAGCAGACAGGAATTAGTCAAATCAAAGGTGGTCATGCTCTGAGCAGCTGAAGCCAATCACGTGAGACAAGCACTGGATGCCAAGGAAGCAGATGTCAGCTCTTGGTAATCCCATAGTGATGATGCAGGGACTACCTTCACACGGGATGTCCTTCTTTCCTGAAACAGTGCTGTGAATGACAGCAGTATATGGTTCATTGTTTCTTTATCAGACAAGGGAAAGGATACGATTTAGTTCTGGAACAGTATACCCTTTTTGTTTTATAATAGATTTAGAAGAGGAGGCATAAGGCCCTGTTCAGAGCCATGCACTCCAGTGATGGAGACATCAGTGTCTTCCTAACATTAACAGCCAAGTGTGGGCCTCTTCAAGGGGCACCTCTCTGTGCCTCACTCCTGATATATGGGGCAACCAGGTGGGCCAAGCTCTGGTTTCCCATACGTTCAAGAGGTTAAAGCAGTTCTGCTCTTCATCAGAGAGTAATGGTGAAAAGAAACGTGTTAAAGATGAATATATGTCACAGTAATGAGGGCAGTATAAATGCATACTGAGGAAGGTGAAAGCAACCACACAACCAGAAGCTTACTGGAAATAGTGGACATTTCTAAGGTTACTTTGCATCGCAATAACAAGCATAAAAATATAACATAATTTTTAAAGCTGTATAAAATCACCAGCAAATAATAAACAGGCTTTGATGACTTCCAGAGTTGTTTCTCATGTTTTTCTGAGTGCCTGGTCTGGACCAGTGAGGAAAAGAATGGAGCTGGGTGAATTAAGGGTCATCTCCACATTGGCAATTCTTATTTCCTGTCTTTAATAGCTACATTTAAGCTGTCAGGAGTCATTTTTACTATTCTGTTCCAAATGTATCTGTTTAATCTCCATGTAAAAATACTGTGATAAACCATCAAGGAGCACGTGTTACTCAAGCAGGTAACAGGTGTTGCTTTAGGCCCTTTCTTTGCCATTTGTTACTCTCACTTATTGTGCTGAAGAGCAACCCAACCTGCTCTCACGATCTTGGTTTACTCTACAACTAGGTTGGTTGATCCTGCCTTGGAGGAAGAATAGGAACTAAGTACAAAGGATCCTACCAGTCCTATTCTGTATGATTGTATCATATGCATATACGTTTCATTTGATTTGAGTGGAACCATTTCTGTTTCTTGGGTCAATATCAGGAGGGTAGAATTGGCCCTGAGTATGTATGCCCCTGCATGCCAGCAGTTTCTTATCTTTAAAATGCTCTCTGTTCTGGAATGTTAAAAAGATAACAATATTTAAATCGTTCATAAAATATCAGGTCATAACAGAATACAATACATAATTCCATCCCCCCAGTGGAAACTAACTCTGCAGCATCATAGTAAGAAAGTGAAAATTTAGTTGCTGAAATGGTTTGGAAGTAGACTGTCAGAAGTGGAACCAGGAGCCATTAGTTCTACAACTTACTTGATTTCTCAGCCCTCTTTTGCTATATTTGTTATTTCCTCTACTTGACTGAAAATGCAGATTTATTTGTTCCCATTAACTGAATCCTTATTGAACTTCCTTTAGAAGGACCCAACATCTCATGATAGTTATGTGGTTTAGTACACTGAGGAAAGGGTCTCTTCCCAGTTTGCAGTAACCACTGTTGCTCATGGCACTGTCTACTGCTCATCATTCTTCAAGAAACAGGTGTCCCAGAAAGTATGGGAAAAGGAATTTGGCTCTGGAGAAAAAGATTTGAGCTAAGTGCCACCAGTAGTACTTCCAGTTCAAAACGTTGCTTGTCTTGAATAGCATTAAATACACAATTCTAGCCCTAAATTGAATAAGAAAAATATAATAACAATTGCTTGTTTTCATGAGTTAGCATTCCTTAATGTAAACATTTCTTAACTATTGGGATGCATAATAGGGAAGAAGTTTGACAGCCACAGTCCTCTAAGAGCAATTAATAAATGCAATAAAATAGGGTTTTTTTAAACCTATTCCCCTTCCTTTCCCCAAGGTTACAATGATAGCAGCTGCAATACTGATTGGTACACACTGCTACTGCTCCTTTATAAACCTCCCCTAATGTGATTTGAAAGCCTGTCCTTATCAGTATGACGTCTGCTGCTGATGTACAGAAGATGACAATCTTGGAGGAGGGGAGAGATTTCCTGCAGGTAGCAGAGCTGAGCCTTTCTCCTCTGTGCTGAACACTGTGGATACACAAGAACTTGGTCATCCGGAAACCACGACAGAAATATCTAGTACCAAACAGGGAGATACAGAGGGGGGGAAATATAAATTGTCCCAAATGTGAAGCAGCCTCTTTGTATGAATCTGTGGCCCTGGCATTGTGCTATTGCATGAGTAACTAAAATGGATCTGACTTATGCGAGAGAATTCATGTGTTTTTTTCATGTTCTTTATTACAGCTCCCAAGTCTACTTTCTGCCCCACTGAAGAGACCTGGTGGCCAGGCCTGGTTATTATCATTGCAGTATGCTGCGCCACACTAGTGTTCCTCTTTGTAGTTGTCATCATTTGCTACAAAGCTATAAAAAGGTAAGGCTACAGATGCTTTTAATGTGCTTACAGCAATGTAATCCTACAAAAGCTGATCCAAGACTTGGCTTGGTTTTCTTCAAATGCATCCTAAGGGCAAAGTGCAGACTGAGGTACTCTGTGGTCAGCGTGTGTTTTTATTGGAAAATTACTTAATGTACCTTGTCCTGTCTGTGTAAAGAATTAAGTTCAGTGTACAGCCATGAGCTTCAGGAGGGGAAAAGTTAGAAATGGGACAAAGTCACAATGTTTCCCCAAAGTTAAAATGCTGCAGGATGCTGAATAATGTCAATAAGCTTTCAATTCAAAATGTATATGTGGGATGTGAGATTTTTGGCCCAGACCCATTGCTAAGTGCAATATTTCAAATTGATACAAGCTCTTCTAGCCTAAACTCTAGGGTAATTTGTAATTTTTCATTTGGAGACTCAACTTCTGACTTAGTCTTGATTATTCTCTTATTTTTTTCTTGCTTCAATCTACCCAATCAAAGTCAAAACTTACTTCTAATTTAGAAGCCCAGGTGAAGCCTATGTACAACGCTGTGTGTAGTAACCATCTCAGCTCCTCTGCCACTGGCTTTGTGATAGATGTGCTTGTTGAGACTCCAGGCAGTTAGATAGCTTTAATACCAGTTACACAGAAAAATGGGATGGGAGATCAACTCTTTAAAAAAGAATTTCAACTTTCCAGTGGAAAAAGTCAAAATGCAACAGCTTCTATATGAAAGCACTGACTGTGAGTCCAATATGTGGATTTAGAAAAGAAAGTGCCTTGTGGGAAACTGTATTCCTACAATAAATGGAGTTTCTTGAGGACACCTCACAGTTGGCTATTTCATGCTGTAGGTGTCTCAGGCAGGAACTGTGCTGCAGCTGGGTCACTTGGCTCACCATAGAAAATACAACAATCATAACTCTCATGAGATGCTGCAGTGACATCCAAATCACAATTTGGAAAAGTGATGTTTTTCTATCTTTGGAATGTTTGATGGATCTTTCTGAGATGAAAAAAAAAGAAACAGGAAGAGAAAATAATTTCCAAGGAAAAGGTATTTATGTGTAAGGCAACTGCAATACTTTTGATGAGCCCCAGCAGGGATATCACCATGGTAGAGCATTGCTTGTATTTTCTGGTTGTCTGAACAATTTGTGCAGGATTTGTAGGATGGTCCTGATACTCTTGGATCAAAAAGGGAGAATTCAAACAAGAAAACAGAAATCTCTATCTACTACCTTATTAAACTGACATAAGTATCTTTGCTATTCTAGTATAGCTTAAATGAATGGTTATTAGTTTTAAGGAGCTAGAAAGCTTTCACTCTGTCTACTGCACTTTAAAAAAAATAATCCGTGGAGAACTGAAACCAGGGTCCAGTTGGATGGGTAACACAGCAAAATTTCTTGCTTGTAGTTTGTAATCTACTTTGGTCTGTTCACAGGGGACAGGTCCAACTCCCTGTGGAAAGCTGTATCTTTTTCAGCAACATTTGTCTGCTTAATGTCAAATTCTGAATGATTTCTGTCAAGGCTGCAAAATATACTGATGGAAGAAGTAACTCTCCAGGACAATGTGAGCTTAGCAAAAAAAATTCTCTTCAGATCTGCTCTCTGCTGCTGATAGATGGGAAATACAGAAAAGAAATTTAATCAAAATTAGAGCTTCCTGGAAAAGGCTGTGGGAGTTTACATAACCAATTCTCTTGTGTCTCATGTCAGTGAAGGGTAATGCAGATGCTTGATGAACACACCAGTTATTTGTCAGTGGTGAGAATATTAACATACAAGTCTGCAGCTTGAACTGGCATTAGGCTCAGAGAAAAGTGAAAATTCTTCTTTTATCTTATTGTTGACATTCACAGTGTTGACAAATGCTTAGCTGAAAACTGCTCAGCTGTGGGATTGATGGCTATAAAGAAAAATCTTATTAATTATATTTTTTTACAGAGTAACTAGAGCATTGCTTTTCATCAATGAGTCCTTTCTGAAACAACTGTTAAATAGATGCCTTGAAGTGCCTGGAAGCATCCCTCAGTAGCTCAGGTTCCTTGATCTCTTGTAAAGGATATCTGTCGATAAGCCCTGAGAAATAAGATAAGACACTGCACAAGGGAAGCATCTCTGCCTTCAACACAGAGTATTATCACATATTGTTGAGCTGAATTGGTTTTAGCTAGTCTGAGAAATCCTTCACTCTATTTTTTTTGCTGGGAGGTAGAGCTGGCTAAGGAAGGAGGGAGGATATTAATCTGAGTGACACTGAAGCTGAGTCTCTCCAGTGTGCTCCATCATGCTCTGTAGCCATGCTTTGCCACATCCTTTTTTACATCTCCATCACACCAGTTATCACATCCAGTCCCCCCAGACCCTCATTTCTGTGCATCTCCTGGAAGTGCAATGTTTTCATTGCAGTATCTCTGACAGATCTGTCTCTCACCCCCAGGGCAGCATGTTGTCTGACTGCTTATCATACTCTCATTTTCTTCAAATGTGATCCCCTTCAGATGCTCCTCCTTCAACTGCATCTAGGTTGCAGTATAGACATGACATGGCATAACCCTTGCTGTCCAAGGAAAGGCCTACACAGTTTGTCTCTATGTAGAAACAAGAAACCAGTCAGAAGATCACACCCTTGCCCATGCTGAATCTTTGCTAGCTCAGGATGAGGATGATATTGCGGGTCACCACTGAACAGCATCCCTTCCTTCTTTGTGCCACATCAGGCGTGTCTGCAGGTTACAAAGTTGGCAAAGCATTTTGCTGCCACCATTTAGCTGATTGTTGAGAGGGCAGCAAGGGGGAACAGGAGAGTGGCAAAGCTTGCTAGGAAGGAACTATTTACAATCCCCATCATGAACTGACTCTTGAGACCCTCTCCTGCTTAGTTTCCTCACTCTGAGACAGATATCTAACCATTTGCCTACATCTCACAGGTGTCAGCTAGGTTCAACACCTGCTGTCTGACTATCAGTGTAAACACAGAAGTTGCAAGGATTATTATCCAAATACATGCTCTGTAAAACCTTGTGTGTCACCTTCCAGAATTCTTAGACAGGAATTTTCTACCTCTTCCTGGAAGAGCTGGGGAAGGTCCACATCTTCACATTTGAAAACTCTCACTCTGATGAGAGCCTGGGGTGCAGAAGAAACTGAAAGCACCAGTAAGCATGAAAACTGGCTTGCCAGCAAGCAGCAGATGGTTCAAAATCTTTTTTGGAGCCTACAGGAACTACATTTAAAATTCTCACAAGCCCATCAGCTAAAAAAGAAATAAACTGAAATAATAACACCAAGAAGATACTGAACACGAGCTGTTTGTAAAGTACATCTACCCATGGGCAAAACTCATACTATCAGCCAATCTGAATTAAACTACAGTAAACATATATGGTGTGTATCTCCCAGTGACAAATCCTTAAGTATTATGGATTATGTATTGTAAAAAGCATAACTGGACTAACTTGACAGCTTGATTCCATATTTCTCTGCTTAATAATCTTCCAAATGAAGTGGGATTTATTGCCTGGCGATCAACAATATCTATATCCTATTTAGCCTAAAGCATAAGGCTTGTCTTAATTAGCAGTATTAAGCACTAAAGAGATGCTGAAGAGTGAAATAATAACAAGTATCTGATTGTAGGGTATAGCAAGTGCTTAATGTCTTAGCAGAAGAGTACAGGCAGAGGTTTATTTGCACAGAGGTTGGTTCTGTTGTACTAATCCTTCACTTTCATAAGAATCAAATTTAAAGTGGAAAGAAAAAGTAGAAAAATGCTATTGCACTTAAGTTAAAATCTCCAGTTTCAAAGGGCCAGACCCAATCCAACTCTCTTGTATCTGCTTTTCTGCTACAAGAAGACAGGGAGTACCTGTCCTTAAGATATCGTAACTCAGCTCTATTTTTATTTGCTCTGTATAAAATATTTCACCTGAGTTTTCCTTTCAGTAAGCTAGAGTTTGGCTTATCAAAAGTTTTTGGCACTAAGCCATTTTTGTCATGAAATACAACCTAGTAAATTGCTGCTTATTTGTATGAAATAACTAGTGAAACCAGCCTGCTGTTATCTCCATCCCCACATCTCTCTGGAAATATTAAATTCTCTCATATGAAATGCTCATAAGAAATGCTGAAATCCGCTCCTGTGTTTTCTGGTGCACAAGGGAACTAATACCAAAATATTTAAATCAGCTTTAATACTCAGAGCACTGCCAGACATATTAAACTCTTGGGAAGATACCTATGGGACAGTTCTAGATTTCTGCATGTGCTACTGGGGTCTGCAGCTGCACAGATGAGCTCTGTCAATCATTTGAAGAGACTGTGTTGTGCTATAGCGTGGTTGTACACTTGATGACAGCAACCCCAGTTTTGCAGTAGAGGAACAGCTGTTCTCTTTGGTCACAATGACAGAAGGATATTTCTTCTTAAAAAATAATTTTAAAAAATCTGAATTTTCTCTTAAGAAGCTTTCACAAAGAATATCAGAAAGGAATCTAAGGATTGGCTGGATGTGTTGCACTTTGTTCAGACAGCCATCAGTGTCTGTGACATCTTTTGTCTGCAGATTTCTAGAACAGGCATAACCACAAGGCAGAACTCAGACTCATTTAGGTAGTGGGAATTCTCATTTCAGAGGGTAAAGATAGCACTCTCAAATCAGGGATTTCTGTAACACTTTGTATATCTGAATGAATAATTAAATATCTAGTTCCAAATCTGGACTACCTCCAGGTATTTCTCCCTCTAAAAACCTGATGCCCTTTCCCTGGAGCATACTCACCAAGAAGTAAAACCAGGAGGTCCAAGGACAATTAGCACAGGCTGGAGGAAGCAAGACCACCTCAGTATTGCATGGTTTGTGGAGTGGACTTGGGCAATGCACCATGAATGCAAGCAGCTCTATCGAATCTTAATCTGGCTTAAATCAGCACAGCTTCAAAAAACAGTCAGTGGAGCTCTGTTTCTCTTAATCAGTTCTGGAAGTGGCTGCCTCCTGAGCTTTTCTCAACATGCCCTTACCATGTAAGCACCTGAACCATTGTAAGACAGTAAGACTGTATTGAAGTAGGAAGTAAACACAGCAAAGAAGATTAAAGAACAATTTTTCATAAAAAAAAACAGCTGAAATGGAGGAGAAAGGGATCAGCATTTTGTAATCCTGTTTCTGCAGCTCACTGGTATATCAATGCCTTACTATGAGGCATTTATATAAAAGGGGAAAAGAAATCTCTGGTTGTCCATATAGAATTAAGATACTGGAGCCGTCCCTCCAGTCTCAAAGCAGAGAGCAAAGCTGAGCACCCAAGTCTCTGTGCTAGCTGACGCACAGGCCTTATAACCTGGCAGGAGATGTTTAGAATCTTTTTCAGTACATGAAAAGCCTGTAGTTAGTTTCCCCAGAACATCCATATTGTCTGAGATGGCCTGTGAGCTTCTCATTGTGCCTAGGGATGTGACTCATTGGTTCTGCAGTATTTTAGGACAAATACCTCTGTGCCCGCTGTACCACAGGTTTTGCGGACAAAGAGCCCCCTTTTGCTAAGTCAGCAAAGAAAACAGCTTGATGATGGCAAAGTCTCACATAATATACCCTCTACTCACTACTCGAACTTTGTCAAGCCTCAACAGGTTTGTACGTGTCTTACAGCCTGAGAGAAAGCTACCATAAATGCCTACATATGCAATTCCTTAAGTAGGTAGTGAGTTCACCTTCAAATAATAATTAAACAGGAGAAAACATTGTACTGAAATAAAATGGCAGGTCATATTTACACTGTTTTAAAATTCATTGCTTAGGTGTTTTCTAGGGTACTCAGGATTGCCCTGTGATTTATGGACCCTGTGTACTGCAAGATCTAGTTTTGGTAGTTGGAGTAGACTTCAGGAGGTTGACTTTAACAGTATGATGCAGGTGCTTGAAAGGGAAAACATCAAGCATCCTGCAGAGACAAGAACTATAGTAAGCTATTGTGTGTGTCCTACTGAACAGACCACAGCCCTCTGTTTCTCATTTTGTACTGCTTGCACTCCCAAAAAGAAGGCACTATATAGTCCTTTCTTCTATAGCCATATGGCTGTCTCTTATGAGAAGTACTGAGATAAAGCACAGTCTAGTCCAAAATCATTATTAATTACAACAAAACAGTGTTTGTCAATATGAGAAGGCAGAAGAATGGTCTAATCTACATGGTTGCTATAAAGTGGATATCTACAGCATGACTGATGACCTGCCATTTTTCTGTTTTCTGCTGCAGATTAGGCTAGCACATCAAATGGGCAGAAATCCTGCACAAGGTGAAAGTATTTTACTGCCTCAGCAGAACTCTGAGCTACACGTGGATTTCACCTGTGTGATGCTCGTGTTAATCTAGTTGTACTACCTGAAATATTCCCAAAATGTACTCAGCACAAGTCAAAGATACAGTCAGATACTGGAGGTCTAAAATGGAAGATGTGCCAATTTGAATGATTTTTAAATGATTTTTTATTACATGCTGTTTTTCTGGAAGTTGTAGCTTCTGACGTAATTTGTATAAATATGAGATAAGGGTTTAAAATGGGATTTTCATCTCTTCACCAGCTCTTTTCACCTACAATTCTTAAGATGGACTTTAAACTCAAGACTCCCACATATTCAAAACTCCACAAGGCAAAAAAAAAAAAAATTCCTTAGAAATTCATTTGATTTTTAAACTTCTGCAAGCTGACATGAGGGCTCTTGTGGCTGACCCTGCAGATGAAAAATCACAGCTGTGTCTGAGATGTGTCTGGTACAGTGTGCTAGTACATCTATGGAAAGTTTTTGTCTGGGTTATCTAGGGTACCTGAGGGTCTGTGTTTGTTATAGCCTGCAAAAACCCAGCAGCAGCACACTGGGATGCCCAGGACAATCTGTTTTATGAAGCAGAGGAAACTGTACCCCTGGTGCTGGGACAAGAATCAGTTACTCCATCACTGTACCACACAGAAATTCCCTCTACACTAAGAGAATCCCCTAGGAACCTGCTGTGTGCATTTATCATTCCCTGTCCCTTTCCACAGAGGATCTGCAGTGCATCTGCAATCAGAGCAGTGGAGCCTGATTTCTCCAGTGCTGGAACAGCTGCAGCTCCCTGTGGGCACAGCAGACAGAGAGGATTTGCACGACTTCTAAAACCCAACAGTTTAGGAAGAGAAAGCCAGAGAAGTGTGATCCTGATTCATCACTGTCAGCCTGTGTTTCTTTCCAGCTATTTCTACTGAATTTCGAGTCATATCTAGTTGTCTCTATCCAACTTCCTGGTTTTTGCCCTTACTGCTGGTACTCACACTCTTGCCACAGCATGAAAAGAGCCAAAACAGCCAGGATTGAACCCAGTCACAAGCATGAGTACCTAGCCTCCAGCAGTTCCTCTGCGAGTTCAGTGCTGTCCCCGGTAGGCTTTGTCTGGACCTGATTTGTTCTGCACTGGGCCTACTACATGCTAGTCCTGCCCATGGAGGAGGAAGGCACCAGTTCTTCCTATCACTTTCATCCAAGCTGTTGACTCCCTTAGGAACAGACAGGCCTCACAGAAGGATCTTGTCAAGTTACAGTCTGGGCAGTCACCAACTGCATGAAGTCTAATCAACATAGAATTGCTCAGGCAATTGATGTTAAAGATCATCAAGTCTAACTGCAGTCTAACCATACTACCCTAATTCTAACAACTCTTTGCTAAATCATGTCCCTGAGCACCACATCCAAATGATTTTTAAATACATTCAGGGACTCAACTCAACTACTGCCCTTGGGAGCCTATTCCAGTGCTTAACAACTCTTTCTGTAAAGAAGTTTTTTCCTGATATCCAACCTAAATTTACCCTGGTGCAACTTGAGGCCATACAAGAGGCCATACAACTTGAAGCATAGCAAGAGCCAGTGCCAGATTCTGCACCTAATCTGATTTCTGCTCAACCATCCTTCCTTCTCTGCACTCTAAGTACTATTTACTTATAAAGCTTCTGGGTTGCTAAGCAGCACTCAGCTCCCACTTCGGGAGAGCCTTGCTGCAAAGACAAGATGTGCTGTAGGTCAGTGTGGGAGAAGATGACACTTGCTGGGGTGGTCCTGCCCAGCCACATGCTTGCCTCATTCCTCATTTGTTTCCTCATTCAGCGGGTGTGTGGTTACCCCCTTCCAGACTGTCTGGCCTTGAGAGTTGTTGGCTAAATTCTGTCAGAGGCATTTTTGGAGATGGCCTGTTCTAGGAGCATCCTTGCATTTCTTATCCTAAACTAAAGCCAGGTAGTGGAGTAAAGTGCAAACAGAGAGGAATGAAGGGTCTGATCTCATCTGTTTACAAGTCAAGAATAGGAAAATAAGGTTGTTCCTTTTCTTGCCTTTGCCTTAAAACATTCTTGCAAAAAGGCTCCAGATGGAGAAATTATGCAGTGCCTTCTCGGGTGTCTTCTTTCTGAGGCTGTGGCACAAAATATTGTGAAAGACGTTAATACTCCCAAGCAGCAATAAGAGTCTGCTAATCTGGCTCTTCCCTTCAGTTGCTCTTAACTCTGAGAGCCCTGTGGTCTTCTAAACATGGATACAGGCTGAACTGAATCCTTCCTTAGTTACAATTAGCTGAACTTACTTAGCTCCCGAACTACATAAGTCCAAATCTTTGTGCATACATCAGAGTGCACTGGACTTGCTGCTTGCTCTGCCTCCATACAGGCTTGCCCAGCTGCACACCTGGAACATGGGAAAGATGGGACCACTGTGTACAGTCAGCTCATAGCAGGTGTGCATTTTTCTTGCAAAGAGAAGGGTCTGGCTTTGCAGACTTTTCTTTGTGACTGGAGAAATTCAGGAGCAGCTTCTTGGAAATCACTGTTTTTACTCTACCTGGTAAAAGAGACAGATTGCCTCAAATGCAAAGTAATACAGAAAGCTGCAGGTCTGTTTATTTTACAAATTTTAGCTTTCTTCTCAGATTCTTGCATTTATTTTTCCTGTAGGTAGTCTTCTATTAAAGACATTTCTGTACTAGAAAATAGGCAGAGAATTTTGTTTCATCTGCACAGAACGCACCTGTTTAAATAATTGTGTGAAACTCTACTCAAATGATAAGTTGAAATAGCAATAGCCTTGCTCTTCTGTCTGGTTGCTGCCTACATTTTCAAGGGATCATATAGCAGAGTAACTATATGCAGATAACTATCTGCATTCAGCAAAAAATCTGGGCACAATGTAGTAAAGATCAACTTTGTTTTAGGGATGGAAAAGTTCAGTGCCTACAATGGCAGTATCTATAATTGCTTGGGTGGTGAGAGATGTAATGTCCTTCAGAGATTGTGAGAGCAATGGAGAGTAGCTTTTGCTCCCTCTTCCACCTTACTACTCCAACCCCACATTTTTTCCCATGTTTACAGTCCAATTGGCCTGGCGTACCAACTGCCAGCCAGTTTGCAGACATGGGATGCAGTTCCTGCAGCTTTCCCTTCTCCACTTCCCATATAAATATGCTTTTGTAAGGACAACTTCTATCTGGGAGCTCAGCTAAGTAATAGTTTATAACTGGCTTTACTGTCCAGCGTAGCTGAGTAAATCGATTAAGCCGTTCTCATGTTTTGTTCAACATATATGTTTAGATGCCCATATAAAACAAGCAAAGTTTTAATCAGGATTGATACAGTGGGCATTTAAATAGCACATTTCTTCAGATTTTCTTAATGCTTGTTAAGCACTTTGAGGACAGACAGTACACATTAGTGATCTATACCAGATCTACCAATCTATACCAGAAAGACTGGAGAGCATTGGGGGACTAAAAGAAGATCTCAAGTTTAGGCTTGCACTCATGGTTCTGTATTACCAGCAAGTGGCAGATGATCAGAGCAAGGTTTGTTGCTTCACATCCTCACCTGTGGGAATGTACATGGCTTACTTTTGTGCAGGTCACAGAAAGCTCTCACACACGTGCAGAAATGAAGGACCAAACCTGTAAGGAGACATTGCATTGACAGCAGAGCATTAGTTGGTAGGCAGTTGTATTGTTAGCTGGGTGGTGGGTGGTAAGTGCATACATCATTGCATTTTTTTCCATTTTACTTCTCTGTGTTAGTACTTTTTATCTCAACCAACAATTTCTATTTTGTTTCCAATTCTCTTCTTGGGAGGGAGGGAGTGGATAGCTCTGTGGTGCTTAGCTGCCTGCTGTGTTAAAACACAACAAATTCCTACCATACACTTATCAGCCTTCTTCTTGAACCTGTGTCACTTTCACTCATTCCTTGCTTCCTCCTCCAGCAGTCCCAATTCAAACCTCTATTCTTCTGAGGACAGCAAAATTATTTGCATATCCAGCTAAATTTACCCATCAGTTTCCTATTTCTCCTTTTAAACAGCCTTTTCCTTTTTCTGCTATTCCCTGAAATGATTCCCATCCCCTCTTTTTTTTCTTTTTTTTTTTTTTCCATTAGATTAAATTGTTCAAGCATGTTTATTGTCTTCCATAAGAGGTTAGGACAGAAATTTGAGCTGGCTTCTTTCTTTAATTATAGACTTGCTAAGGCAGATCCTGCCTAACACAACAGTTACCTACAGTCTCAGTTAGCAGAGCACTACATATGTACCGGCAATGCCAGACAATTTCTGTGTTGCTGTGGCCTTGCCATATTCCAGATGTTTTTTGGCTTTGCTAAAAGTAAGGTGCCTTTATTTCATGTTTTAAATGTCTCTTCCTTTTTTTTCTTTTTTTCCATTTGGTGGCTTTTTGCCAAGCTGAAAGGTCAGCCGCATGAGCTCATTGTTTCACATTAGGCCCATTCATTTTATTTCCTTTTGTCATCAAAACACATTGATTATCTCTTTCACAGTGAGAACACCCAATGGATAACGTCAGCTGTCATATCTCACTAGTCAATAAAACCTTTTAAAGATCATTATAATGAGTGCAGAGAGTGGGGTGTAACATGAGGGGTCACTGAAATTACTTTTATCAGTTACCTCAGTTAATAGTCCAGTAATGAAGATGCTTCTTAAGATAGGTTTTGTGTGAGAGATAAGTAAGGAGCATTATTCTGAAGTTGGTTTAACTGAAGGCTGAGTAAAAAAGGCAATTGCATCACCTTAGGCTCCCAGAGCCAGATCTTCTTTTGATACATCAGAACAAATCCTGCTCAAGTCCACCAAAGCCTGTGGAATTACTCTTGACTTTGTCCTAGTGAAAATAAATGAAGGCTAAACTCCAATTCTTAAATTTCATGTGTGGCTCAGCAATGTACTGCATTTACTTGCGGTCTGAAGAGGCCAAATTCTCCTACCAAATGCATTCCCAGTGTCTCCAATAGGCTGGGGTAGGTGCACTACTGCATTTTGCTTTTTGTCCAAGAGCTCAGGGGGCCTCTAAGTGCTGATGAACGGCTGCAGAGAGAGCTCCATATGGAAATATTTTTCGCTGAGAGGAGCACTCAGCAAAGACTAGACATTCAATCTGTGCACAGCAAGGGGGATTTGACTGTCGCAGGGGAGTGTGAAACACCCCAAAGTGGAAATTGCCCACATGCCTGCAGATCTTCCTTAAATATACTCCAGACATCAGTCAGCTAAATGTGGCTGTGAGGGAGAGCCATAAATTACAGACTTGAAAATTCTCATATGAACACCCAGAAAAGAAGAAATTTTGCTTAGGAGACGGTATCTTAGGGCAAGATCAAAGCCTATTGATGCAACACAATTTGCAGTGCTGTGAAAGAGACTCTTCCATTTTGCATACCAGTTCTAGCAAATGCACTTGCACAGATCTTCTCTCTGTCTCCATGTAGGAGATTAACTGAGTAACTTGTCCAGATGGAGCTGTTTTTTATTATAGTTGCAAATCATTTGCTTTGTACATGGGAAGTAGTTGAGCCAGTAACCTCTTCTTACGAGTAATAGCTTGCTGCTTGTTTTGTGGACAGACTGATGGTCAATATATGACTAATTGAATTGAGAAAATCTAAAGTTTCAAATATTTTTCTTCTTTAGGAGTTCTTTGGTTTCTATCTTTACTATGTTAAATAAATAATATCCAGACTGAACTTTTCTGATCTGAGACAGTCAGAGGAAGTCAGAATATGACTCCCTTTCTATGGGCTTGAAAACCCATAGAGAAGTGACCTTCCTTTTCAATTCAAAGCATGAGCCCTGTGCGTCTGGTCCATCGCACCAGGCTGACCAGCCCAGATCAGTCATGAGGCAAGGCTCCTGGTGAGCAGCTGCACACAAGCTTCTAGATTTGACAGCTGTCTCCCATAAAACAACTTCCTTCAGTGCACTGCACCTTTCTAGCAGGGGTTCTGCTCACAAACCTGTTTTAGAAAGTAAGCTTGCTTTTCCCAGCAGTTGCTATTATGGGAACAGATTCATCTCTGGTGGCTGATGCCCAGCATGAATCAAGCTGCTGTTTGATGAACACCTACAGTGCTGAGATGTAAACACCCTTCGTTCACTTTCTTTGCATTCTTAAAAAAATTCTGGTTATTGAGATGGTCCAGTAACTGAATAAAAAATTGTAAAATTTATTCTTCCATGTCCATTATCTGTTAAATGAGGATGTTTCTGAAGAATGATGGTAGCCCACACATCATCTTGTTTGGGCTTCCAGCAGCGAAGTCTAGCTGCCACAGGAACCGCTAACAGTGCAGCACTGGAGGCTTGACTGTGTGAAAATACACATATTGGATATCTACCCTATTTCTTACAAAACTTTGTAACCCAGAAGGTTGCTGCTGCTATTGGATCACTGCATATACCTAGATAGCATGGGTATTTCCACTATACACATGAGGGTAGACCAATCCTATAAAGCAAAAGAGTGTGTTATATGATATCCAATTTTACACAAAAACATTAAATTTATGTGTTGATAGCTAATGAAATATTCATCCTTGTGGAGAGCAGCTTTGAAATTATTGCATATACAAGCACAGGAAGGGCGCTGGAGTCACTGTGGGGCTTGTGGTAGAACAGGTCTGCAGCTACTTATCTTTCCTTATTGTACATTTTAAGTACAATTTACAATTTTGTACCACTGTTCAGGAAGGAACGGACTTGCACTGTGGTCATCTGGGCATTGGGCATCTCCTCAAACAATGTACAGCTGGGAAGGCATAGTGCCTGACTGCATATTTAAAGAGAAAATTGATGCTCTATTTCCATTTTGTAGGAAGCCGAATAGGCATTTCCTTCAGTAAATCTCAAGTGAAGGCATGCATCTCCTTGCAGTCCTGAGCTGAGTATCAGAGCTCCAGCAGGAGATGAATTTATCAATTTTATAAAATCTATTTATCAAAAACTCATGTATTTTATTTTTTTAATATTTAAGAATGAGAAAAATAAAGAGAAGCCCTCCCATACTACTCTACCAGCAGTGCTGCATTACAAACATAGACTTACATCTATGCTAAATTTACCTCAGTAGTAAAAGCTGGCAGGAGAGTGTTGTTTGAACACACCAGCTGAGTTTTGTGATTAGACATGATCATGTGTCCAGAAATGTTTTTCTGCCCTGGTTTCAGCTGAGATAGATTTGATTTTCTTTATAAAGGCTGGTATGTTTTGGATTTGGTATGCTGTGTTTTGGATTTAGGATGAGAATAATGTTGATAACACACCACCGTTTTAGTTGTTGTGAGCATTGCTTACACAAAATGAAGGATATTTCAGCTCCTCACAGAGCCCAGCTAGCAAAGGGCCTGGAGGAACACAAAGAGCTGAGGGGAGATAGAACCGGGACAGCTGACCCAAACTGGCACAAGGGATATTCTATACTATATGGTGAAATGATGAACAATCAGAGGAGCTGACCATGGGGAGTTGGCTGCTGTTACTCAGTCAACAGGTGGTGAGCAGTTGTGTTGTACATCACTTGTTCTGTATTTTGTTATTATCACTGTTATCCTTTCCTTTTCTTTCCTACTAAACACAAGTTTTTACCTTTTTCCAGTTCTCTCCCCAATCCCACTGAGGGGGATCTTTTTCTAAAGTCAGAACATACAAATCCTGTTTGAATGTTACATTGACCTTTATGCAGGACTCTGCAGAGTGCTGGCATAAGCCAGTATTAATTATTTTTTTTTTGCAAACAAAGTTTATCATGTTATGTTACCAGAACTTCATTGAAATTGAAGTCTAGCATGTGAAATGCTCTAGTAAATAGCTGTTTGATGATATCTTGATTTTAGGACTCTTGCAAATTGATGCATACATGGTGGAGAGGTCATTATTGACTCTGATGCATCATTTCAGGCGTGTATTGCAGAGTTGAAGTTATCTTTCATTCACGGTTGTTTTGCATGAAGAGTACAACAATTTACTTGCTAAAGCACAGTGTGTAGCAAATCACACTGCAAAGCAGAGCAAAGCAAAGCACTTAGCAAACAGCCTGTTCCACCTGCCACCAAGTGCGTATGTCAGGTATGAATAGTTCCCTGCTTTTTCCCTTCACTAATTTGACTCATCCGTCCATACCAGTGAAGAGTAACCCTGGAATGGAAATGGAAAAATACAGGGCCACAGCATTTCCAATGAAGGGGAGCTTGAAGTGTTATATGTAGGAAGATCACGTACAATTTCACTGATCCGTCAGAAAATAGGGTAGTAGGGTTCTCCTTGGTGTGTGAAAGGAGAACTTGTGTATTTGCATCAGTAAAATTTTAGGGGAAAAAGAAACAGTGACACTCAGACACCAAAAGAGCTAGTACCCTAATGTAAAAAGGCAGTTTAAAATTTGCAATCTATTAAAAAGTCTTTGGTTATCTAAATGCATGAGTCAATTTTAATCAATGTGATAAATGCATAAAGTACTGTCAAACCCATGATTTAAATGGTGTAACTGAGGCAAGTGGGACATCAAATCTATATCTGTCATGCATTTGGAAATAAATTGAGGGAGTTAAGCAGAGCATTCTGCAAGCCTGAGCTTTGGTCCTGCCAAGAATAAGTAAGTGACTCAAATTGCCATTTCATTGAACCCCAAGGTAATTGCTGTGTTTCACTCACACCAACCCTGAGCAGCTGATAAGGCAGAGGAGGAGAAGCAGAATCCTGATAAAATCTCCATTCCACTGTTTTCAGGCTCTGAGCAAACAATTCCCAGTGCATTCCATTGCAGGCAGTACAATATCAAGGGTAGCTTTTCCAGCAGGCTCTTCAGACAGGTCTTGCTGTCAGAGGGGAGTCTCTGAATCACTCAGCTTCATGCTGGGAAATGAAGGAGCAAACAGCTGCTCCCGGACAAGAAAAACAGAAGCTAGAAGAGGGCAGAAGGGGAAAAGGGCAATTTCAGGAGGGCTGAAGAGTTCGTTCCTGAAATTACCTCTAGGAAAAAAAGAAGAAAAAAAAAGAAAGAAAAACGGAGAAAAACAGGAGAGGAGAAAAGAAAAAGGAAAGGAAAGCAAAAACAGGAGAGGAAGATAATTCCTGAAGAAAGAAATCTAGACAGGGAAAGTAAATGGAGCCAGAAAGTTGCAGAAACACTTAAGACAACAAAATAAAGAAAGAAGGTGACAATGCTGATAGTGGCCAAAGTGTCTTCATTGTTTGACTGTTCATAAAGCCAATTTTCATGTTTGGAAGGGGCAAATAAAAGAAATTTTGAAAACAAAAAGAGCCACAACATTTTGCCTGCCTGTGAGGAGATGAGGAAAGTGCTGCCATCAGGTTCTCCAATTCTCTTGAGTGGGGTGGGGTGGCGGCTGCTTTACAATGGCATGATAGGTAGAGTCATAGGAGCATCTTCCAAAAGCAGGCAAGCACAGTATGTTAACAGCTGAAATGGAGTTCAACAAAGTTCTTAGGTTCCTCTTCCCTTCCATTTTCACTCTCTAACAGCTGGACTGACAGCTAATTTTAACAAGCTTTAACCCTCACCAGTTAAAGAGTGGAGTAAGACATTGCAGTCAAATATATTTTCTGCAAGATTACAAGAGAAACAAATTTATCTTCCTGTAATCATTCTCCATATACCTTTCACTAATGCTTTTATCTGCTAAAATTAAATATCGTTAACTATTTTTTTTATCAATTGTTGTTTGCTTTGTTAAGTAATGTTAAGAATAATAGCAGGAAATGTATTTTATGTATTTATGTATCTCACTTTTTGCTCTTACAAGCACTTTACACTCAAGGCACAAATATGTGAGATATCTTTTCGGAAAGCACAAAGCTTTTGCCTACTGCTGTGTGTGAGGCTTTGGCTTTAAATAAAGGTCACACCACTTCTGAGGAGAGAAATTGTAGGGGAAACATTTACCTGAAGTAATATTGTCTGATACAGAACTTTTGCTCTGGTCTTCCCCTTCAAAGTCACTTTAAAATCCCAAAGATGCTTTTGCTCAGTGATTCACAGATTCATGCTAGTTTTCTGCATTTGCTGGGCATTTTCTGAATTACAGTTAGTTTTGTTGGACCTGGACCATGTTACCAAAATGGTGCCAATGGCCAATAGCTTCAACACCTACATGGAGTTCTTTGAGCTAGTAAACTAGTTTTCTTCACATGCAGTGCAGAGAAACAGGGATGCCTTGGGCACAAAGCATCTGACTAATTCTGGGCATCCACTGCAGCTGATCTTAATCTTGTTTTATAATTACCTCTTTCTGTTCACTGACAGTGAAGGAAGTCTGGGGTGATCACCACAGATGTACGTATCTACATCTACTCACAGGAGTCCTGCCCTGAACATGGAGTTTTTATTATGACTGTTAAGTGGCTGAACTGGTTGAGTTGGGTCCTCAGTGGACACGACTGGCCATCAGCACAGTTTGAATGGTGTAGCACTCCAAGGAGAAAGGCCTAGGGCTGGCCCAATGCAGAGCCTCAGCCTGTGCCTCCATTCCAGGGATTAAGGTAGTGAAGAGCTGGGAGGTTGCCAGGGGGAGACAATTAGCCCTGCATGTGGCTTAGGAGCAGATCCCTCACCTTCCAGGTGAATCATCAGACTTGACAAAATTTAACTGCTGATTTGACCTGTGTTCAGAAAGGGAAAATAGAAAGAAAATAGTCAGTGTTTTAACACACCTTTTAATGTCCTTGCTTTTCTGCATTGACAAATAAGATGTTTGTCCTTTCTTTTTCTCTCACCCTACCTACACATCACGGAATCTGGGATCACCTAAGGAAACCCATGAGAAAAGAAGAAAATGGAACCAGTCAGGCTGAATATGCAATGACCTCCTCCCAAAACAACAAAACAGTTGATAACAATGCCGCTGTATAATCCCTGAGATGCTACTGACTCTCAGGAGGTGGTAAACTTTTAAAGCACAGCATGGAATATGCAAGGTGGGTGAAATAAGGCAACGAAAGGAGCTCTGTGGCCAAGGACTTCATTTCAGAAATAGCGCGCATATCAGTAATTCAGAAGAGAAAAGCAGACTGCTCCTCAGGCTTGCTGCTTCTCCACAGGAAGATAATCCCCTTCTGCAAGGGACGTAGATCCAAGCTGCCCAGAGAAAAGGCATCACAAAGCATTGCATGCTGTATCTCGTGAAAGCAACATCGTGATGCCTTCTGTTTCTTCTTCCCCCAGTTCTTAGTCTGAGTAGAGCGCTCCCAAAACGCTCCTTAAATAGGATCTTCAGTGGAAAAGGTGACCTGTTGGAGTGGCAGCAGCTTACTGTAAATGAGTCTGAGGGTGGAGCTGTCACCTATGTACTTCTCCGCCTGACCAATGTTTTCACCTAGGACTTCACAGCTTTGTGTGCTTATACTTCATTCATTCTTATCATTCTTATTATTTCATTACCAAAAAAAAGAAGAAAAAAATAAAAGGTAAAAAATCTGTTAAGCCATCAAGGAACCAAAAATTGCATGAAATTGTGACTTATCCCAGGAAATTTGTCTGTGGTCTGGTGACTATGCAATTTCCATGGCTGAAGACTTTTCAGGCAAAAGAAAAAACATTAATTTAGCCATTAGCTTTGCTAATAAATGATGTGATCAATAGGTGCTTTGAACATTATTACTTTGTAATCAGCCTCCTTTTTTGCATCATGTTTCATTTCTTTTTACCTTCAAAAATTTCTGTTTTGGTGAAAGTCTGCACATTTCTCTGTGTTTGCCTCATGCTGATTTACCAGGGAAACCCCTACAAGAAAGTTTTTGTTTCCATTTTGGAGTATTTGGGTGGAAATTGTTTTGAAAGGATGAGCAGCCTTTTGAAGTTCTCTTCATTCACTGACGAGTGTTGCTTCCTGAAAGTGTTGAGTATCATGAACTGATCCACTGAGGATGTTGTAGATCTGGCTTGGAGGGGCATTTCTTAGGGCCTGGTAAGCTGGCTATGCTCACATTAATTCAGTTTCTGCCTCTCCTGGCAGAGACTGCTGATCGTGCCAAATTTGCATAATAGCTTAGTGTTGTACTTTTCATGGCATGGATTGCTGACTACTTAAAGCAAAGCTGAATCCACCCAAAGTCATTTCATGTAGGATCTCAGGTTAGATTCAGTAAGCAACACTTAGGATAAAGGCGATCAAGCTGCTGGTCTTTCCCCATTTCCTGAGAACTTTCCTTTGTGTCCCGTCACCACACATGTGACTTCATTTACCTCTGTGCTGAAGGTAACGACACAATGGTTCTACCCTGCTTCTTGTCTGGACCTCAAGCACCAATTCCACTTGGTTTTCATGTGTGAGTAACTCCCAGGCACCAACTCAGTCTTGCTCTGGGACATGGCTGTTTCCCAGCTGTCACTTCTGTTGTTAATGCAACACACTGATTCTTTCAGTTCAACATAAGTATGTGCCTGAACTTCAGAAACCAGATTTTGATTTTAAACACGTTCCTGACTGCATTTGGTCTACTTCTAGGATGTAGAGTTTGGCCTAGAGGAAGACTGTTCTGTAGACCCTTCCTGAAAAACCTCCAGGATGTTCAAATCAGCATTTTCGGATCAGGCCCATCTCTAATATTCTATTACCTATTAACCAGTAGGGTATATGTAAATGTAAGTATCTTTCTAATGAAATGCTGCTGTATATCACCACTGAGGAATTTGTGGAGTTATTAGCTTTTTGGCCTGTTATCACTACATAAAAGTTTAGCTACATAAAATTATTTTTTAAAAGCTAGACTTTCTTGAGAAGTGAATGCAATTATAAATGTTAAAGGGAATAAGTAACCCTTTGCCCAAAAGTACAATCATTACCTTCCATATTTACATTGTGTGCTTGCACAAGGTACAGCGATATGTTCTTACATCCAAAGTGAGATTAAAATGACAGAATTTTGAGTCTAGTATTCTAAATGTTGATTGCCTAAAGCACTTAGCCCCTAAATACTATAATAAAAATATTACAAGTATATTTCTAGAATATTTTTTAAGCTATAACATTTATTTTGGTGTAGTTACCGATGTTTGCCTTTTTTTACTCCAGCTCTTTCTGTCTAAATGTAACACAGTCTGAGACTGGTTGCAAGTTTAGCTGAAAGTGTAAGTGTGAATGGAGATGAGTTTAGCATGATACAGGCTCAGGATTAGCACTTTCTCCTAAAGGTTCTTGATTTTATTCATTTCCTAATAAAGCTTTAAAGGCATGTTCCATAAAGCCAAAATCACAAAAGGGATTTGTAGCTCATTATGTTCCTCAAAATGTGTCTGTTTCTGCAAGAATAAGTCTAAAGAGATGACCAGTGGATACTTCCTTATTTTCAGTGATGTCAGTGGTAAAATGGCCTCACTGATAGAAAATCCTGATACATAACCCATGACATAACCCATGAACAAACCTCTCCCAAGCCCCAGGGGTCTTCTCAGTGGAAGACATGTTCAAACCTGGTGTGGAGAAGGGAGCTAGCATGTTTCAAGGAACCACACATGGGGACTGGCATCCCAAGTTGAAAATACAACTCCGCCATTCACCTGCTATTTACTAGCAAGTAATTTTGCCTCTCTGTGCCTCAATTTACCCATCTGTATAATCAAGATAAAATACTTAACAGCTCTGTGGCAGAATTTTGAGAGACACGAACATATCTTACTTGCACAGGCAGAGTTACAATGCTATTATATCCAACATGCTGATATTAAAGAAATGTATTTGGGAACGTCATTACATAATATTTGTACTGTCCAAAGCATTTCATAAATAAACATTCCTTCACATGTTTTCTTAGTCTATCGGACACAGAAGAGCAGTAGCTGACAAGCTGGCAGCTGCTTCTCCCTGCTTCTCTAGTCATTTGCTCTCAGCACTTACACAGCTGCGTGGCTGGGAGAAATAGAAAGTTCCATATGGGGCAGTTTTGCCTGTAGAATCCTGGGCATCTATATACAGTTTACTACAATGCACCAGACGCGTAAGGTGATCTTCAGAAAGTCTCTTGGAAAAGTATGTTGGAAGCAGATTTAAGTCTTTAGAAACGACAGACCAGAAAGGAAGTGTCTTTGGGGAATGATTTTTGAAGTTTTCTTATGAGGTTTAAGGGTTTGTCTAACACTCTACAGATTACTTGGAAAGCTTTTATGAAATGGCTTTCTGTTCTTCCCTATTGTACCATTATTAAACACAAAAGGAAAGGAAAGGATGGACAAGGGCTCCAGTAAGCAGTGGCCCTGGATCTGGGGAACTGGCAATTCAAAATACAACTTTACAAGGACTGCAAGTTTATTTTTAGATGCAGAAAGGCCCTGCATAGCTCCATTCACAAAATAGCCAGATCCTCAGCAGTTACAAAGGTGGCCTGTTCCTAGGCAAAAGTATAATGCTCTACTCTGACCCCTCTGACCACCACGAGACAGCCTTGCAAAATAGAAAAACACTTTTTCCATCTGAGTGTGAGCATTAATTCAACATTTCTTTTTAAGTACCAACACAAACGTAGACTGCACTTTAAGGGCCTGAGCTACAAAGCATTGAGTTTCTTCAGCACTCAACAGGAAGGTGCAGCTGAGGTGTTAATGTCTTGCAGGAAGCCTCAGACCCGCCAGAGGGCTGTGACCAGGAGTGCGTTTCCACCTTGCATACATGTTTCAAAATTCAGATATGGAAGGAAAGAGGAGAGTTCTACCAAGTTTAAGATATAAATATGTTGATATATATCTAGATAGAGACCTAATTGTCCAGTCTTGCATGCCATATGGTCATGCATAGCATGTGAAGCGAGCGTGGCCCTGCTTCTCCAACCAGGTAATGGCCAGAGATGCTGCCAAGCAATGGAGAATCAGGCCTGTGGTAGATATGTATTTACAATGCTCCCTGCATCTGTACAAACCAAAATATATTATTTTAAACTGCAAAATAGTGTGTTTGAATCAATGCATGAATGTAAATACTCTAAGATCTGCCTTCTTGACTGTGTACCACATGTACAGATGAAAACAAATATTATTTATAGGAAATCTGTATTAGTGGTTAAATAACTAAAGAGAAAAAAAATCAGAATTAATGTTGTCATGTTTTTCAAACAAGCCATTAATGTATATTTAGTATTTAAGGATATTGCTCAACAAGTATGTTCTGTACCAAAAACTGTGTTGCAAATACAGATTGTGCAGTACCCTATTTTAAAAAGGCACCATAATTAATTTTTATTTTAAATAAAAATGTACTTGTAAAAAGTTTCCTGTGTCCTGTGGGTTGTGTAGCTAAGGGCTGGGACATGGTGAAGATAAAAGCTGCAGGGAAGAATGACTGTGGTGCCTCCTTAGGCACTTTTCCTACTGCTGAATTTACCCTGTTTGTTTAAACATGCTTTCTGCTCTGGTTTCAGCACAGCTTGTGGCTGTTGACATCTGGTTGGGTTCTAGTGCATCTCATCCAACCCTCAGTTTCAGTCCCAGTCCTGTGCACTGCTATAAGATTTTAGCCCTGTCCATTTCTTACCCTTACCCCACACCGGGGTTCTTGCTTCTTCAAACAGCAGTAGTGCCTGAAATAACTCCCCAGGTACCTTCAGGCTCCTGAACCAGATCAGTTGTATACAGGCCTGCATGGGGTAATTTTTATTCCAAGTGTGAAGTCATCTTGGTTAACTTTAATTCAATAGATGGAATTTCCTTATGGTACAAAGATTTGTCTGCCTAATTCCTAGAGCTCAATAGATTTCACTGGTCCCTTGTGCATAATTTCACATCCCCATTTACAGGATCTGTTGAACAAGCCACAAACCAACAAAAATATACAATGAGCAATAACCACTATGCCATGTACTGTAATATCCAGGAGACTTAATTATTAGCTGAGTTTTGTGAGAGAAAGCTCCCATATTAGAATTTCCATGTGACCATAGAAAAACACCTCTAGAAGATATTTGTCTCCACTTCAGATATCAAAGCTGCCAGTTCAACATCCACACTTCCAGCCTGTAGCAGAGAAAGAAGCACCTCACTATGAAGAGGAGACTTCCACAAAAGGGAGAGACCGGTTGGAGACATTGGTAGGGCACAGACCCAGTGAAATTCAGGTGAGGACCCAAAAGTCCTAACAATAAAAATATCTCTCTGCCATTTGATTACTTGTATACTTTAGTCCTGGTGAAATGGTTGTATGAACCAAAGCACGAGCACATTAAAAAAACAACCAAAGCCCTGTTTCTCTTTGGCGAACGACCACAGTATTTGGTGCAAATCTGATTTGACTGAAACAGTGCAAAAGAGTTCCAAACAAAAAAAACTGAAGGTGTTTTAACCACTGCTGAAAATATTACTAAATAGGAGACACAGTGAGTAACTTGCCTTGCTGCAAAGCCTGGGGTTGTCTGGTGTGCTCTTCCTTCACCACCCCATCACTGAGAACCAGGATTATGATACCAATAGAGTAATTAAATTACTGGGTTTTAATGTTATTTGGAGAGGGAGCAAGAGAAGAATAATGAGGGAGATGTAGAGTATTATGTGATTTTGGTAATATGCAATCATTATCAAGTATATTTCAATGATTTCATCTGGTCACATTGCCAAGGTCTACATCATTTTAATAGATGTCCAGTACAATTACTTTCAAACAACTTTCTCCATTTCTGAAAGAGGTCCTGATTTGGGCATGCTTGATTAACACGGGTGTTGTCTTTGCCCACCAAAACTATCAGATATTTAAAAATCCTGATGTGTTGGTCTTAGGTTATTAATGTGTCAGAATTCTTATTAGCTATTTCTTTTCTATCAAAAATACTGCCTCCAAGCTGATTTTCCATTAAATAAAGAAGTGATCTAAGCTTCACTATCCTTTCATAACTATTAGATCCTCAACCAGTTTCATAGCACAGAAACAATTATCTAATTGCAGTCTAACAGAGGAGTTGCCCTTGAAAATGACCTGAATCTAATTATTTTTTTAGCATTCAGGAATTAAAACAAAAGCATTCACTGCCACGTTTAAACACTTGTCATGTTGCTCCTGCCTTGCATCATAGCACAATTTGGCATAACCACGCAGATTAGCAATTCTTCCAATTGCTTTGAGCATCTGAGTAGAGTTGTCATAGCATCCTCCTGCTCCAGTCCGTCCTGCCAGAAGCATCCATATTCTCTGTAAGTCCCAGCAAGGGCTCCTTACTTGGACACAGAGAAAGGCAACAATGCCTGGGTAAGGCATGCAACCCCTAAAGTGGGAATTTCTAGGGAGAGGGATGGTGCAGATATTGGGCACAGAATACAGCACCAGCACCCCTTAGTTCTGCCACTATGGTCACCAAACAAGTTAAGGTATAGCAGCACACAACTGAGGTTAGGGGTGAGTAGTCAAACCTCCCCTTCTCCCTTACTGTATATCATAAAATGACATAAGTGTATTACACCCATGAAAGATGCATTGTTGCACTGACCTGAGCTTGTGATCAGCCTCCCATGCTGCTGGAGAGGTGGCTGGGCAGGATGAACGTAGTCCCTGGAAACCCAGCTCTGCTTCCCCCAATGATTTACAAAGGAAGATCCTACAGGCTTTAGTTTCTGCCTCACTGTATAGATGGCAAAGCTACAACAAGCTGATGTTATAATAAGGCTGGCTAGATACATCAAGTTCTCTTTCTGGTTTGTTGATTTCCTTAATCTGTGAGCATCCATAAAAACATTTAAGTGGTATATATACTTGTCTTCCTCAAAGTACTTTCTATTATATATCACAGTGGCTGAAGGAGAAAGGAAATTTATAAATAGCAGCTGACTGTTTTCTTTCCTATGCATTGATATAAATTTCTTGAACCAGGTTTTGTGCAGCACAAAAAGAACTTTGAGCCAGAACATGAATAAATTTCCCTCTAAGTTCAGCATCACTTCCCCCTGCACACGCACACAGAAATGCTTTCAGTATTTAAGGTTTCATTTAACACAGCCATAGTCGGAAGCAGAAAAGAAAGTATAAAGAAAAGCAGCAGTATGGCAGACACGTACAAGTGAGCGAGCCTGTGAGCCAGAGACAGTCTTTCCTATTTTGATTTGTAATTTGAGGATAATTCAATTAGACATTTCAAGCAATTTAAACATCCATGCATTGTCCAGCACCAAAGCATGAACTGTTCAGCAGCAAACTAGACCTGACAGCCTTAGCAAGCCAAGTACAAATCTCAGCATTGCAAATGAAAAGACCTCACCTAATTGATGCCTACCGGAAAATTAAAAAAAATAATAATAATAAAAATAAAAAAAAAACGGGAGTGCCAGGAGGGTGTGGGGGGTGAGAAAACTACAAATGGCAGAATGAGGCATATATCCCGATCAGGGACTTCACACCTCATTAGCAGTCATTTGCTTAACAGAATATTTCGAGGGCCTGTGTGTTCCTCCTAGAGAGAGATTAAAATCTGAATGCACCTGATCGCCCATCTGCTGCTCCTCTCCAGTGGTGGTTTAACAGCAGGCAGTTAGCAGAACGGAACGGGCCTGCAGCTGCTTATTGCAGCCCAAGCCATGCTGCCACTTCTCCACGCTATCAACCAATGCCAACCTCCCAATGCTGTACCCACACAGCGGGAGAAGCCCTACCTGGACAAGCTTGTGGACATGGCAGGAAGAAGTCAGAGAGCAGGAGTCACTGTCCCTACATCTATTTCTGCCTAGCAGAAAATAGATTGCACAGCAACATCCCCAGCACCACAAATAAGCCTACCCAGGGGCAGAGGCCAAGCCCATTACCTGTCACGCTGCCCTTATTTGCCCACTGAGCATAAGCAGCTGAGTCCCTGCTGGGGGAAATCATGGCTGAGTCCAGGGCACGATTTAGTGATGTTAAAACACCATGTATTTGAATTTTAGAGGGAGTTTAAAACAAGGATGTTTCAGAGTCTTGTTTGCTTTAAACGTGTTGTTCCTTATGACCTCTCATGTCAAGGGAAATAAATTTGTTTTCTCCGCAACAAGCTGCCCTTCAGTCAGCAGGTCACATTCACCTATAGACTGGCTGCCTGGCAGGGTGACTGTTTTGATGGACACAGATCTGGGCTGCCCAGAATCACTCTTTTCATTAACAACATTTAGAGGCAGGCTAAGATAATTACATGACTCATCAAGAAAAGCTTCTCTGGCAGCAACATGCCTTTGGTGTACTTTAAATGGCTCCTCAGACCATTTCCAAAGAAGAAACAAGACCAGCAAAACTTTTAGCAAAGGTATCAAGCCTCTTCCCTCTTCATTTTAATCACTGCATATTCAAAGTTTACTAAGTAGACAACATTTACTCCTTACAAAGTAGAGAGGTCTTGCAGAGAGATCTTGACAAGATACAGGGCAAGGCAGTTACCAACAGCACAAAGAGCAGTATGAGGTTCTACACATGGAAGTGGGAAGCTGTGGTTACACTTGCAGACTGGGGGACAAGAGGCTGGAGAGCAGCGCTGCAGGAAGGGATCAGAATGTTCTGGCTGATGGTAAGTTGAACATGAGTCAGCAGTGTGCCTTTGCAACCATAGGGCCAACAAGTTATAAGCCTTTGGAAACTCCTGATTTCCATTCTCTACTGGGCATTTAAGCTGATTAGACAAACCACCTGACAAACCTGCCTTTAGTGAAGTTGTCCTGTCTGCAATACTCCGGCTAAAATTAAGGCACTGAGTTTTCAGTCAATTATTGTCCAAGAATAAAGTAAGTGAACATCTTAGAATAAAATCAAGGATAGAATTGAACAAAACCAATTCAAATCACTTGTTTTAAAAAACTTTAGTTTTGAGGGATCAAAATCATTTGCAAATTCAATTCAAAATGATCAACAATTTTTACTCTTAAAATTCTTGTGATAATTAGAATGGGAACGGGAAAGAAACATTTATTTTGGACATTAAATATGTCACACACTCAGATCTAGCAGATAGATTGACAATTCCAATTCAAGTTTCCAGTCCCTACCAGGAAACATTGAATATTACATACTTATCTCATTTCCAAAGCAGAGGCTGAATATGTTCTTCACACCCTCTGTCTAAAGAAATTAGTGAATGCCACCTCTATCTAATGTCCTATTAATGTATATATACAAAGAACCAGCCACCCCCACCAACAACAACAACAAAAAAGTATTATTGCTGTGTTCATCCTGCTTGTATATTTTCTTCCTGCACATTCAGACAAGAGCCAAGATGATGAACGCATCTTTTAAACCACCCTTGGTGCCAGCATAATAAAATGCCAGCAGCGCTCAAAACCAGCTTGCAAAGCAAAACAGAGGTGTGCCCACAATTACTGTTCTATCCTCATTTTAAGAGGAGGATGCCCTCATTTTCAGGTGTCTTGATAAGAACAGATCCTAGCAGAATAAAGCAACCACTAAGCAAGAAAACACTGAGCTCTGCTGGAGAGTCTTCTGCTGGAGAATCTCCCTACCTGTTGCTTTAGGAGCAAATAAGTATTTTCAAAGCCCCTCAGTCTCCAGTCCAACAAGTGATGCTGATCATACACGCAGCTGGAGACTCAATTTAAGAAATCCCTCAAAACTGAATGATAGCAAGAGTCTGTTCCTGTCTCCTCGCTCCTGCTACGTTGGACAGCGCCCAGACTAAGTTACAGTCCTGCACACCAGCACACACGTGCAAGTATACCTGTACACATAGTTCTTGCCATTTTCCATGACAATACAGTGTAAATTGTTTCAGTGCATACATTTTGAAGCAAACATTTCCCCCTGCCCTAATCACTGCGGCAGAATCATTACAACCCAATTCTCCTTTGAAAAACGACAGTGACAAAATGCAGTGGGAGGTGTATCCGGTTTTGTCCTTTTTCTTAACTTTTTAAGTTCTAATAATGCACATCTGAAGTTAATGAGGCTTTACAGGGATGAAGGAATTTACCTAACTGAAAACATTACAGAGTTCATGTCTACACATTAGTTTTTCAGCTGCATCTGAATAACTCACCACTTACAGATTATGATATTCCTGACTTCTAGCTATGCTAAGGGAGTTTATCCAGGGGAAAAAAAAGAAAACAATTTTTTTTTTTTTTTTTAAAAAAAGCAAATTTGGCAAGCAGCTCCTCAGCAAATGCACGAGACTGGATGGTGTCCATAAGCTCACTTGCCAGCTGCACAGTCTCTACGAAAAGCAGTATAACTTTTCTGTAGGTACAGGTATTGGGGAAAGTACAAGCAGTTTGTTTTATTGATTCCAGTTTCATGTTGGAATTGTGTTGTTAAGATACTACAGGAGACAGATCCAGGCACTTTCTAGAATTAGAATTTACCCGTTCTGAGGGGAAAAAACCTGAAATGCCCTGTAACTGTCTTTTAACTTATGAAAATGAATTTTGTGATGTAATCCCATTGTGTATTTGTACTGTGCAAGCTGCTGTACAAACACAGTGAGTGACAGCCGTTGTCCAGCACCACATAATCAAACAAGCTCAACTTTTGCTGTCATAACCATGAGGGATGTCAATAATGCTGAACTTTCATTTGTCACCTGGGAGAAGTGGTTTATTCTCAACAGCTGTGATTTATGAAGCCCCACTCAGAAGTCACTGAATACCTGCTGGGGCAGGATTTCTTTCATGTAATTTTAACCAAACTACAAAATAGTCGTTTAAAATATCTAACCTGTCTAGAATCTTATCATTTCTGGAGAAAGATGGCACCTCCAGATGGCAACTCAGAAATGAGTACCCAAGCTGGGAGGACTGAACAGCCCCAGGCTGCCTGGGGATGCTGGGATGACTGCTGCAATGCAGGACGTGGCTCCCAGGGTCTAAATTTAACCAAGAAAGCAGACATTGCTGCATGACTGTATAACAGTAGGGGGTTGTCAATCAATTGAAAGCTGCCAGGCTTTCCCATCCTAGTGGAAAATAGTGCAAAATTAAGTAATAATAATTCATAATCACAGCGAGGGTATTATATTCAAAACTGGATACATTTGCACAAATTCTACAAAAAATCCCACTTCATTCTTGAAAATACAGTGGATTAATTAATACTGAGCATGACATCAGAAAATTTGAAGCAAATTATCTTGCATCTATGCATACATGTGTACGTGCGCACATGCGTGAAACGTAATTCATTCTGTGTAGACAAACAAGGGTTAATCTGAAATAATAGTTACTGGATAGACAATGCCTTTGAGGTCACTTGAGCAATTTGGCCAAGCATCCCCTGAATGGGACAACAGGAAAACCAGTGGCACATCCTCCTCCTTCCCAGCTAGCACCAGCACACACAGGGCATGCCTTGATGATGGCTACAGGGCTGCTAGCAACTCAGCTACACCCAAAAGGGGATCTCACAGGGGCATGGAGAGTACATGGGAAAGGAGCCCAGGGCTTTCTGGCAAGGTCTTCCCTCTAGTTTTGAAGAGAACATGGAAATACAAGTTACAAACATATTAAAACAAGAACTTCAACAGACTTTCTTTTGGTGAGTGCTAAGGAAAGCTGCTGTGGCCATAGGGCACTTCTTTCAAATCCACTTTTCCATCAGTTTTTGAGCAGTTTCTCATACCAGGGAAAACTACTCAAAAGCATCAGTGAGGAAGTGAATGCCCTTTGAACTGTCTCTCTCCTAAGGCTCAGCTTTGTATCATCTGTCTGGGCTGACAGGTCACACACCACCAACAAAAACAACCAAGTCAGCCTTTTTGATGGCTACAGTCTGTCATTGTCCCTTGCTTTCAGCACACATGGCAAAGACGTGCCCTTCTCTGAGGGAACCAAGCAGCTGAAAGGAACATGACACTTCATCAGCTTCAGAAAGCTTGAAAACAACCAGCATTGCATTTATATCTGCGGGGTTTCAAGGATTTTCTCTCTGGACTTGCATTTAGTTAGCAGAAGACAAAAGAAAAATAGTTTTTAAAAAGAATCTAAAATATATAAGCTACCACTCCACCTTTTCAAGCTCACTAGCCCCATTTACTCCAGGAAAATATGCCTTTGTTCCAGGAGCATTCCTGGTGATATTGTTTGTAGAATAGGCAGAATTTTTTAAAATAGCTGTTCCTAAGTTCTTTTTCAAACCTAGTCACTGCTCTTCTCACTACATGAACAACTGGTCAAGGCCTGCTCCAGACCAAATTTCTCAAATCAAATTAAGTGTCAATATCTCTAAAGTTCTCCTGAAAAACTATTGCAATTTAAAACCTTGCTTCGACCTGTATTAATTTCCAACTGTAGATGAATTAAAACAATTATCTGTAAATAACGTTTATGCACAATAAGATATCTTCACCTGAGGCTGCAAACCCTTGATGCTCAATTGGAGAGGGGGATTGCAACTCCCTAAAACATCATGGAAAGTACAGAACCCAGGGAGGTGATGCTGACTGCTAACAATTAATGATCTGCTGTTGTTGACAGATCTAAAGAACTGAAGAGGGAAAGTGGTCTTACGTGGTTAATGCTTTTTATAGAGTGATGCACTACTTGTGCTGATTTCAGTGTCTGGACTCCCACGGACTTACACAGTGTAGGATCTGGCTGCTGGGGGGGGTCATTTTCAAGTTTTCAAGAACAAAGAGAGTGTGGCTGCATTTCACACTGAGTTCTGGGCTTTGAAGTAGCTAAGAGGGTGTTTGTTGAAACCTAAGTAAAGAACATTTGTCTGCAAATTTATTTTGCAGAAAATGAACACATTTTGAAAGTACACCAGAGATTAAAACAGCTATTCCATATTATGATTTACACACTTTATCCCATACTTAATAGTCCAAGAGACAAACCAAGATGTTGCACAACTGATGAGATACTCATGTGCTGGAAGGGAGAAAAGAAAACAATTTTCCTACATATATATGATAGTGATGACCAAGTATAAATTAGGCAAGATATTTTAATGTTCAGGGATAACCCACATTCTGCATTTGTTGTGATGATTCACAACAATGAACTTGACCCAAAAAATGCTGCAGAAGCTTTCAATGTTATTAATAATGATCATTATTCAGAAATTTCCCAGATGGATTACTTCACCTTTATTTCTGCAACCACTCCTGTCTCCATTATTTAGCATGTGCATTTTATTCCCTTCTAATTAAATGTGATTTCGCAGAAGATGCCATTTTTCATACACATATTTGACTCAGCAGAGCTGAACAGTGAGCATGCCTCTCTCAGAGCCAGTGCTCCAGCTCTGTTGTGCAGCTCCATGCACCAAGTGTGGCCAGCCTTAACAGAAGTCACAGTCTTGAAATGCATTGAAGGGAAAAAATGTCATGTTTTTATAGGCCCCACAATGCAGATTATTTCTTCTTGTCTGCATTTATGGTAAAGGATGAACACAAGGCCAACATAAGCATTCTTAATACAGTTTTTAGGAAATCTATCTTACAAGCTTGATTTTTGTCCTCTTGATTCTGAATATTTCAACAAAAATCTAATTAGCTAACTGACACTTTCTCCAGGCCAAATTCAAAATTCCTCTGTTTGCTTTTATAAATGTAATCATAACCTGATGAAAGCCCCTGCGCTGCACCCACAAATCACGTGCTGACATTGCCCTAAGGCTCAGGGGAGCATTGCCAACTGCATGGAAATGGAATTTACAAAATTAGGGACTATGCCAAGGGCTTTCCTCCATAACATCCAGCAGGTTGCAGAGTAACAAAGTGACTCAAGCCCATGGGAGATGTCAGACTCTGATGTAACCACCTGGACCAGCTCTAGTATCCCTCTCTCATATGCCTACCCTAAGGTCGTGAACCTGACAGAGCTGATCCAGAGAAGGGTCACAGAGATTATCAGAAGGTTGGAGCACTTCTTCTATGAAGAAATGCTGAGAATTGGGATTGATCAGACTGGAGAAGGCCCAGAGGACACCTTGGGTCCTTTCAATACACTTAAGCAGAGCTTATGTGAAAGACAGAGAATGACTTCTTTTTTTCACCAGGGCAAGGAGTAACAGTTCTAAACAAAAAGAGAGAAGATTTACATTGGATATAATGGAGACATTGTTTTTTTGGGGGTGGTGAGGCACTGGAAAGGTTGCCCAGAGAAGCTGTGGATGCCCCATCCCTGGAAGTGTCCAAGACCAAGTTGGATGGGGCAACCTGGTTCAGTGAGATATGTGCCTTCCCATGGAAGGGAGTTGGATTGGATCATCTTTAAAACTCCCTTTCTGTCCAAACCATTCTATGATTCTATATTCACATATATTCTATTATATATCTATATTCAGTTTTATCAAAAGAAAAGAAATATCCCTTTTCCTCCCTTTGCCAAGCAACCAGACAAAGAGTGGCTGCCCTGTGCAGCCAACATTGTGCCTGGCTGCCGTCCCCACATGCGCTGACCGTGGCTGCTTCTGCACAGTGCTACTCAATCTGCCTGAAGCTTGAGGACAGTTTCCAGCCTCCCTGAGCATTTCATTACCTTATCTCCATTATTCAGACAAATACAGAACACTTCTCCAGACAGGTTGAAGGGCGCCAGTTTATCTGCATTAATATAATAACAAAGTACCCAGCTTCTCCTTGAAACTCAGCCACTATCCAGCAAATGCTGTAAATAGCAGGATTTGCATGCAACAGTACTAGATGCACTGCACTCCTCATTTGATCCTGTTCAGCTGTCTTTCCATTCTTTGCCTTTTGTTTTCTGAAATCACCTTGCCATTTTCCATCATAACGTTTATTGTTAAACAACCAGTTTGAACAACACTCATGATCTAGTTAATGAGTTTTGTTTTACACATTCAGAGGGGTTGAACTTTAAAGCATTTACATGGCTGAGCAGGGGCAAATGGTAGATGTGGTGTTTTGAGGCCATGTAATATTAATGATGACTATTACCTTTGTGCTACCCATGAAATACTGCCATGGTCTGGATATCTTAGGGCTAAGCATGATGCCCTGTAATTACACAGAAGGAAAGAGAAACCTGTAACAGATATTTCATGCTGCAATTCATATGGAACTATGCTACAGCAAATCAGTAAAGCAATAGAGAGCTTTGGGGACAAAGACTTATTTTACCTATTTTTTTTTAGGGATCATTTATTATTATTTTAAATGCCAGGATCGTAAAAACATTTAGAGAAAAATGAAGCTTATTCTCAGGCTTCATATGATTCTAAAGAAATAAGAGGACTTCTCAGAAACATTATCCTATAAATGTAGCTGTGTGTGCAAATATAATTGGGACAAGAAATGTTTTTTACACTATTTAGAGGAAAAGTTGCAAGTGTAGTAAAAGGCAGGAATTTTACCTATAATAATGAGTGCTAATTTTCTTATTGGACTACTGGAATAAAGATCCATTCTGGGTTTCCTTGTCCAAACTTGTTAGGACTGGAAGAACTTCAGTATTTTTTTTTCTAGCTGAGAGGAAATTTCCTAAAACAGAAAGAACATGTCTCAGAGCAGTATTTCAAACAGAAAATTATCTTCCCTGAAGATCTGAAATATTATTTTCTATATTTATCAGTTTTATAACAGATAAAGGTCAAAATGTGAACTTATCCAGCAAATTCAGCAAAGCCTCTCAGGCTTCATCTATCCCAATGGGAATAAAAGTAACCTTGCATCTACTCTTAATATTGGTGGGTCTTGGTTTTCTCCTTTGTATGAAAATATTCTGAGTACCAAGACAAAACAGGGTCTGAAAAATCAGATTAAAATGAGCAGGTGATAAATGCAAAGTTCAAAATTAAATTTAAAAAGAAATCGAAAAAAGAAAAAATTATGCAGAGGCACTTCTCTAGAGAGAGCCAAATCCATTAAGCTAATCTGTTAAGCAGCTGACATTCTGACCCATCATTTCTCCTTCATTTAGGATTTTTCATTCTTCATGCAAGTGGATCTCTCATTACTTTTATTTAAACAAATCTAAATGCACTGGCATTCTTCTGCAAACAATTTGTGGAGAAAAATCCTCTAAACAGTCACAGTCTCAAGTTTGAACAGTGTGACCCATAAGACGAATTCTGTTTTCTCTTTTCTTCTAAGCCACTGACCTAGACTTTATAAACAACTTCCTTTACCCTCCTTCCACAATTAATTTCTATCCAAAAGAATTTTCCTTTCTAGAATTTGATTTTGAAATAAAACAAGGGGGTGGATGGCAGGACACTTTGATGCAGATCCCTGTTCTGTCACATACTTCTTGTAAGACGTGGGTGTGGCAAAGCCAGATCCACAGAAAACCGCTGACACAGCTGTCCAGAAGGCGTGGGTTTGAGCTCCTGTTCAGCTGCAGCCTGGTAGGAGAGAGGCTGGGATTCACAGGCTGCTCCCCAAGTAGGGCAGCTCTGCTCTGAGCATACCTTAATCCACATGTTTAAGTGCTGAAACTACTCAGGAAGCACAGAATGGTCGTTTCTTCTGCCCAGCCCAACGGGTCTGTTCCAACAGGACAGACTTGAAGTCAACCCAGCACCTCCCTCGCTATCAGGCTTTCCTGCACATCAGAGACCTGAGCTGCAGCCTTCCTCTCAGCTCTGCTTGGGAATGAGGCCCTGAAGCCACTCGCCCCCCCCAGACAAGGTAGCTGTAGCAGCCCAGCAAGCCCCTGCAGAAAAGCCCCTCTAAGAACGTCGCTTGCACAGACAGCAGCCCTTGTAAGACAAGCTTTCACAGCATCCATGTAGCAGTCCATAGGCTCATCGTGCTGTAAAGCACTGAGTTACAGACTGAAGATACCCGAAGCCCATGCACAGCAGTACCTCAGCTAGCACTGTGCAAATCAGCAGTGAAAGAAAACATTTAAGGGAAACGAAGCTGAGAAGCACAGTATGTTACTAGATTGCAGAGGGGTGGCACCAGGTCCACGGAAGATCATGGCCAGCCGGGTCCTCAAAAAAATGTGCTGCCTAAAAAATGCCTCAAAAAAAAATGTGCTGCCTCAAAAAGATGTGCTTCAGTGCCTATCAGTCCCTTGGCTGCCTCAGAGAAGTTGCTGAGATTAAAAGCCTAAAAGTCTTCAAGTTGTGACAGAAAAAGTGAACGTGTTTCACAGGGTCCCAGTAGTCTCCCTGTGCCAGGATCAGACAAGTGGAGACCGCTCACAGTTAACTTGGAGATTCCCTACCACCTCCGGCAAAGTTTCCAGGCCAGGTCTGCTGTTGCAGCAGAGGCTCACAACCCTCCAGGGACTTTTGCAGGCAAAAAAGGAGCATGATTCTTTCTGTCCAGAGGGGCTGCATTCTCATGCATTTCCTACTCCATTGAGCTCTTCAGAAAGAGAATGACCAAGCTCAGCTTTTAACAATTTAGTTTTCTGACTGTTTTTTGGTTTTTTTTTTCTTTTTGGCATTGATGAAGTTGCCTGTTTTGGACTGAGTGACTGTCTTTGAACTGCTGCCCAATATATACACTTGCAAGTATGGCTCACTGTGACATTTTTCCTAAGCTAATCTGTTCCAGCTGGTAAAGCTTAATAAAAGTTACTACTTTGCTGTGCAGGGCCTGAGGTCTTTCTGCTAAGGAAAAGAAGGATATAGATTGAATTTTGGAAGAAGTTTTCTGTAGGATCATAACCTAATTCAACCTTTAACCCTTGATATTTCATACTAAAATGACTCATTAAAAACGTGAAAATGAATACCTCTACTTTTATCAACATATTTGTATTAAAATACAAAAAATTGTATTTCTTTTCCCCCAAAAAAATCATTTACTTACATGTTTGGGGAAAAAATACACACATGGACTGTCACTACAGGCAAGATTCTGACATTTTGCATACCTTCAACCCATTCTGCTGCATACCCAACATTTACCATACTGGTAAGTGTAATCATATAGCATTGGATTTGGGCTGCTCTTTGGGGCATTCTCTCTTTCCATTGTTTTGTGGTGACTGATAACGAGATTTCAAACTAGAAGGGGGAAGATGGTTCACAGATTCCTGGTGGGGAAGTGAGACTCTTCTTGCATCACAGGTAAGTATTCAGGATATGATATAAAATATAATAATAATGGTAATAGTGGTTTTATTACCACCTTTCTCCAGCAATTGTTTTGGAAGGGCAAAAAGCCCTTGTTCAGTATAACAACTCTGGCATCCTTAGGGCGGGGTCAGTGATGAATTTCCAAAGCAAGGAAAGGGTTATGAGACCAACTGAGGTACCAAAACTTAAGGACTACAATACTCAGTTTCTCACTTTGCACAGCTCCTTGCTCAGTCCTGGGCTTTGAATGACCTGTTTCAAAGTTTTCTGATCTCTGAACATATTTTCTAGGTGTACAAGGAGATACTTCAGTCATATGAGTTCCCTAAGGAAATCAGATGCACACTACATTGGTGTACATGAGATTTGCATTAAAAACAATGGACCGTTTAAATAGTACACTATACTGACAGGATTCAACTTTCAGAAAGTTAAAAGGCATTCCTCTAGAGAAAATATGAAGTACTCCAACATCCTGTCATGGTGCTGCCCATCTCTTTCTCATGCATTTTTATTGCCAATCCCTTCCATTCCCAGTGTTCGGTTAAATTTAAGAGTATCTCCTTACTTCTTAAGGAAGAAGCATTTTATCCCAGATATGTTTATTGGTCATCAACAATGATGCACAATTTCAGTTTTGCTCATTAAGGACTTCCCAGCCAAACTTCGGCTTTTTCCTGTATATTGCTTCAATTCTTCCATTTGGCATTTTGGCAGCCTATTAACTAGTAAAGTATCGTTATGAAAACATATCAAGTTGCTCTTCTTAGACTACAATCAGTCTGATATGAAGTCAAATCCGGACTTCAAGTTTACTTCTAAATATCAAAACATGACACAGTCTATGAAAGTTCAATAAATCAAACTCTTTTCCTTCCATCTGCTATGTGAGCTAATCTACTTCATTATTTAGTTCTAGTACATCCTCAAAAACAGATATTCAAAAATGCAACTTCTGGAGCATTTCCCGAGCAGCTTATTTCCCCTTCATGAATACTGGAACCTACTGTGAATTGTCAAATTAACTTCTGTTTTGGCTTTATTTCTTTTGCTTACAGGTCCATGTGAAATTCCCTCCAATTGCCTGCTCCCAAAGCTACCTTCTCAGATCTCCATTCTTTAGGAAGTTCATTTCCTTTTGAACAACACACATTATCTTTTGTGCACATAAGACCTTTACACATGGACACTGAGAGTGAACAAGTTCCTTTTATATTTCTCAGAAGGCTTTATAAATATAAATGTGAGGGAGGTTCCTCACAGTATGGGGAAGGAACCAAGACACAGATCCTTTGTCCAAGAGTGGTCCTGCTTTGGGACAGAGAATAAAGTAAGTTTGACTTATATGTACAGATCCAAGCATCCCTACACAGACTAATGTGGTTGCTGACAATTACTCAAATTAACGTAGTCACTGTACCTCATATAATTAACGGGAAAACAAAACTTAGTTCAGTCCATACTGTATACTGCATAGCGGGTCCATACAAGTTTCACATTTAGCTTGCCTCATAAAAGCATAAAACTTTTGTTTCAGTGCATCAGGGACAATTTAAGCCTGTGTATGTTAGAATTGAATACAGTATCCAAGTATTTACATTTGAAAATATGATTCTCCATGATGGCAAGGAAGATCAGAGAATTTAAAGACAAATTAAATTAATTACATAAGTATTATGTATTTCATTTCAAATGTTTTGTTCCTAAGCATTAGTTTAGAAGGGATTTTAATTTAACTAATCCAATAAAGAGCAGTGAGTTGGAATAAAAACAGCAACAATAACTACAATTCATCTTGTTCCCCTTGCAGAAAGCACCCTGTCCCACCATTAGCTTTTACACTTTCAAAAACAACCCTTCCTTCCCACCCACTGCTGACATTTCCCAAATGAACCACCTCCATCAACAGCAATGTTTTAGCAAACAGTAATTCTTCCCTGCCACAGCTGTCTTATCCAGCGAACCTAATCAACCTGCTGGGGAGAGCTGAATTATAAGAGATATAAGACTGATTGAAATTAGTGATTCCCAACACTTAATCCCAGTGTGAGAAAACAAGCCTTTGCATATTTAAGTACTAAGTTAACTCAAGCAAGTATGGAACAATAATGACCTGAAATATGTGTTATTCTGTTAGTAACTCATGAATTACTGGATGTTTTGGTAACTTAGTTGAATGCTGATCCCAAGCTTGTTTAATTTGTCATCCCAGGTATTTCTCTGGATATGAAATGTGTCATAATAATTACAACTTCTTAGATATTTTAGGAAAGATTTCAAGGCTCCATTCCCAACCACCTGCACCCATAGGAAGAAATCTTAAACAAGCTTTGCAAATTTGGCCAAGACACATTTTGTAGGTTTTTCTTACCACAGCAGATGTTCAGAGAAAAGCTCCAAAGACAAAAGCATCTCAGAGTCACCCTGTATCAGGAGTTTGTCATGGCAAAAGGAAAATGTCATGGAAGTTGAGAAAGACAGATGGACTTCAGAGCAAGCTCAACACCACTATGCCAGGCAGGGATGGAAGGAGCCCAACCTGTCCCAAGAATGATGAAATCCATCAGACAAGGCTCCAGCAAAAGTACTGTTGTGTATAAAGTTGTTCTGCCAGAGCAGTACTAGAGCTGCTGATTGCAGGTACTTTGATACGTACGCGCCCACTATCAAAAAGCAGGCATGTGTATTCGCGAGCATGCGCACATTCTTGTTTAAAAACAAAAAATAATTTAAAATAAAATAAAATCATGGATACTTTATTATTTCACCATGGCTTTGCTTTCTGGGAATACTCCTCCTTATGCTTCCTCATTCCCACAGTGCAGATGGTGAAAATCTACTTCTGAGCCATGAGAACCATCTCCAATCACCCTATTTTCTCCAAGCACTGTCTTATTTCACTGGAGACCATAATGAAGCCATTAGACATACCATAGGAGAAAAGAGATATTTAAAGTAGATCTAGCATCAGAACTGGACTGAAGTGGAATTTTCCACATTGTATATATGAGAGATCAGGTTGAAACCGAGCCACACTTCTGCAGAATTACCAAGGACCCAGTTATGACTCTTCTCCTTTCTGTCCTGTAAAGCTCCATTTCTGATTATGCAGTCAGCTATAAAGAAGTGGATATTTATCTAAAATTCTTACAGTACTTCCCATTTCCCTGTGCTCCTTGTCAGTTTGCCCTTAGACTGTAAGGCAATATATTGTGTAACCACAACCCTGGAAGCATATCCTGGATGTCAAAGGAAGACCTTCACACAACACAGAGTCTGCCTTTATCTTTCAGAGCTAAGATGCCACTAGTAGCAGTAAAAAAAAAAAAAAAAAGGCAAAATAACAACAACAACAAGCAGCAAGGCTGTCAGCTCAGCACACTGCCTCTCCCTTTTCTGGGCTATCGCAGAGCATAAGCACTCTGAAGTTTAAATCTCTGCCAGTTTTATATATTGACCTTGATGTCCTGTCCCTTACAATATTCTTTAAAATCCATCATCTCAAACTAAGTTAAGAAACCTAATTAGTAACAGAGACAATGAATAACAAGCTTAAGGGGAGGGAAGAGAAAACTTCTTGCAGGTGGCCAGCTCTTAGCTGAATAATTCTCTGTGCAATGGTCATGCTTCAAAAATTTAATTCTCTGTAATTTCATTTAGGATGGAGAAAACAAAACAAAATGAGCAAAGTGATATAGGATTTCATTTATATTCTGACAGGTACGTTAATCTAAAGTTTGCCTACAATAGCTGCAGTTACTGTACCTTTCTTCCAAAGCACTTAATGGTGTGAAACAAGTGGCAATAAAAAAAGAAAACACAGAGCCTACTTGGCATTATTATTTGCTATTTTTATACTGAAAAAAGAAGCCTCTCACATCAGGCTGATTGAATTAATCTAAGATTCCTACAGTCCTTCAGACTAGATTGCTTTTTGATTCTTGCTTAGTGTAAGTGGTGATGAAAAGCTGAAATTATAATTCCTATTTAGAAGACAAAGAGGTTCCATGGTGAGTGGCACATTCTGGTGCTTTAATTAAAAAGTTGTGATGAAAAGCTTTGCTGCTTCTGCAGAACTCTGCTTGGCACACAAAAAAAAATGGCATTATTTGCAGGCATTTGCAGATATTGGGAACCACCCTTTCAATTGTTCTGAGCTACATTCAAATTGTTGCTTCAGCATACTAAGGAGGAAAAACAGCCATCGAATTTGAAATATTCTTTTTATCTAGAAAACAAAAGTACAAATAATTTCTATCAATAATGAAAATATATTTTCCTTTATGGATTTTTTTAATTTTTTTTTAAAGCATTATCATCTCTACTGAAGCTTCTTAAAGAGATTTTCAGCAACAGAATATCACTTAAAAATAAATGAACAAACAAAAAAACAACACCGACTTAAGTATCAAGCAATAATTGAAAGCCTTTAGCCCAGTACTGTAATGATTTTTAAGTGCCAGCTCCTTTTGAAATGATTGCCTAGAAATCTCTAGGCTCTAGGTTTTTATTCCCTGAGAGAAAGCATCACTCTACAAACACAAGCCACCATTCTTTTACAGAGACAGCAATGGCTGATGGATTAATATCTTATGCAATGTTCTGAGCTATCCATACTTCCTTGGGATTCAATTTGGACATAAAAAGAAATCAATAGTCATCACTGCTTCTTTCAATTTTTCATATAACTACAGCACTGAGAATTAATATTTTACTGAGATAAATAACTGTAAACTGAGGCTATGGGGGGCACACAAGATTTGGGTTCACTTGAGTATTATGTAAAAGCTCAGGTACAGTGCTGACAGCTTAGAGACATTAAGTCACATCTAGATTTTTTTTTTAATACCAGAATCCAGCATTCAATGTTCAAATGCTCCTTTTGTGCTGGAATCCCTTCTAACCTTGTGTCTAAGCTCGAGCCAAGCTTTGTCGACATATTTGAGGTTTCTTTTCTGCTGTAGATACCTGTCAAAATCCGGCCAGCAAGAAAAATTTGAGAAGCTTATCGCAGTGAAATTAACTGCAAAGGCTAACAAAGGTCATAATTGTCCCAGCATCCAAGGTTCAGTTCCTAAACTCTGAAACTACCCATTACTAGAGAACAGAATTACAGGTTAACCTTGATCTTGTCAAATATTTTGGCACAGGTCAGAGATGTACAGACACACCTGTTTACCTGATACAGGTTTGTGGCTGATTCCTGAACAGGGAAGAAAGAAGCTCAGTCTCTATCAGTTCCTCCATTGAGACTCACTTCAACAGCAGCAGCAGCAACAACAGCAAGAAGGAGGGGGTAAAGGAGGGGGGTGGGGGGTAAAGTCAGAATTAGTTCTCCTGCTCACAGATGGCACCTGAGACAGGAGCACAGCTGAAGTGACTTAATTTACTCAAAGATAATTAACTAATGAGGGATGTAATTGTGTTCCTAAAAGTTATGCCCTTAGGGCTAAAAAAAAAAATCAACATGCAGCATATGCAGGCCTTTCTTGATCAAAGTAACTAATGCTTTCCAAAGGAGGGCTTCAGACTTGAAAGCTTGCTGCAAACTTGTTCCTAAACAAGCTCATATGCTCCTGGTGTCCAACAATGCCTCCAGACATTCCCTCTGCATTTGCAGGGCTACCAGGGGTAGCTAATAGCAGTTTGAAGCAAAGCATCATTCCCAGCCTGTAGCCACTCTGTGATTTTGTGATCTTCAGCAGCCCTAATGTTTGGTTTCAGCTTCACAGCTGGGAAAGCTAGCAGGTGTTTTGTGATTGAAAAAGAACAGAATAGTAACCCACTGGGGTTACTTCTACATGTAGGTAGGTCAGTCAGATGAATAACGGGATGACACAGACCAATTAAGACTAACTCGGTTAATGGAGTTGATTTGCTAATTAGATCACATTTGGTGAATCAGTTGCAATTCATATGTGACAGAAATATTAGCAAATATTAAATGCTTACAATGAAACATAGATAAATATTGCTGCTGAAGTGGTTCTGAAGAAGGTGGTCACTCCACAGAAGTGTTTCTCTTTAAGGACTGGGGATGCATATTGCATTTAAGTTTCATAAAATCCTTGGGGGTGGGAAGCATATTCCTGGCTTGTACAGCTTTCATCGCCCTGACAACTCCCAGTGGATCATAAATGCTCACTGGAAATGAGCAGAGAGAGAACTTTCTGATTCGAATCCACACTCAGATGTCGATTAGGCTGAGACATTGTGGGTCTGCTGCAATTAAGTCATAGAAATATAAAATTACCAAACATTCTGAGTTGGAAGGGACCCATAGGGATCACTGAGTTCAATTCCTGGCTCCATGCAGGATCACCCAAGAATGAGACCATAGAAATGAAGGAAATGTTTTTAAATTTGAAAGGTGATTTAAGGAAAAAAGTGAAAATAAAAAAAGATGAAATAATGGGACAGACTCTCTCACACTCTTCCTCTCAGGGCCTGGAAACATATCTTGGGCTATTTATATCAAGTGACATATGCTTAGGGCAGATAAGCATCTGATATTTGAGCCAGCTCATTGTCATCACAGTGTCTCCACTGGGAGAGAAACGTTAGTGCTATTATATTAAATGTTTTTTGAAGGCTTAAAATGCTTCGGTCAGGTATAATTAATATGATCTCCTGAACAAAAGTAGAGCTGCAGCTTCCGGAATACCAGCTATCCTGTGATGAGTTAGGAAAAAGCTGAGCTCTAAGGTCTGTGTCATCAGAGCAAACTGAACACACAAGATGAACATGGGGGAACAAATATGCCACTCCACACACATAAAATAAAATAAAATAAAATAAAATAAAATAAAATAAAATATAAAATAAAATAAAATCATTGTTCACTTGGTTGTGCAATAATTGCAAAAAGTGGGGTTCAGTAAATATTTATGGAGTTCAGATCTTGGCTGCATTACTCTAGCACTTTCATATGGCACCTCTCTGGAACCAGCTAGCAATAGAAGCTGGTACCTTGTTTCTTCAAAGTATCACTCTATGTTCCTTGTAAGCTGTAAATGCTGAGTTTGATCCTAAACAGGTATATTACCTGTCTCTGCAGATTCCAATGAACCTCTGGCAGTTTATACTTGCTTTGAATCTAACTAATTAACATAATTTACGCAGGATCTTCTCAGTAGTGCAAAATGGGTAATGTTTTTAATGATTTATCTATTTATTTTAATAGTGTTCATTTATATTCTGTTTTACTGATGTTTTCCTGCATGGCAAGGATTCACAGATTTAGAAAAGTTTTTGTGAAGAACTTCATTGCAATCAATTTGATTTCAGATGAAAGCAAAGGAGCTGTCAGAAAAAGAAAGCTGACCTGAAGAAAGGATTTCCTATAAACTTCATATTGCATGCGTATAACTTCACAGATGTGCTATTGTACCCTTCTGAAAGGATCTAAAACAGTGAAACAGCCCTAGTAGTTTTGTTGACCAGCTGCTGAATTATACATAGTGAAAACTGACCCAGCGTTGTGATATGTCTATGAAACGTGGAGCCACCCAGCTCACGGTCATGGCTTGTCAGGTTTGATGGGAACTGGTTAAAGACAGTGTCAGAGTGGGTTATCTGGGGCTGCTCACAGGAAGGATACTCATCAGTCAGCTGGCAGTCTTGCAGTACCTATCAAGTCCTGCAAAATGCTGGAAAGTGATTGAGTATATAGACATCCAGTTACCGAGTCCTAGCTCCTCTTTTCCTGTGTTAATGCTTTGTTAGCATGAACAAGAAACCAGCACCCATCCTAAGCTTTGCTCACAGCGTCCTGCTACAGAGCTGTGATGCCCTGACCATACACAGTGAGATCTAACAGCTGCCCCGCTCCTGCTGCAGGACTTCAGCACCACCACTGCTCACTGGGCAGAGCAGGCCTGCACAAGGCCTTCTGTTGCCTGACCAAAGGCAATGGAGTATTTTCGAGTTACAAATCAGTACGCTTCCTAGATGATCACAGTGATCTTTTCCAACCTGAATGATTCTATGATTCTAGAGTTGCATCAAGGCAAACAAATGGCATGTCAACTTTAAGTCGACTGTATTGCTGCTGCCTTCACCTGCTATTAGACCTGATGGAGTCTTCACCTGCTATTAGATGGAGTCCATACCACTGACTGAATATTCTTTGTGTACTTAAGATTCAGATTCCACAGAAAGAAGACATGCTTTGGCCCTGTCAAAGAGTCACGTTAAGAAGCAACAACAAAAGGTGTGGACAAAGTTCTCCCTGATCTGTGTGTACCTGGGGAGCAGCAGAGGAATATTTGCTTCATAGTCTTTTCCCAGGACTCACTAGTAAGGACAAAACAGCACTGGGCTCTGGCTTGAAAAAAAGCTGTGCAGACTGGAAATCAGAGACGTCTCTGGGCCCAGAATATTCATCAGTCCTAGAATACATTAACTCCTATTGCATCAAAAAGAAAAAAAACAAATCAGGAAAGTGACTGTGTGTTTGTAGGGCCTCTGACCCTACTGCAGTTCCAATAAGAAGTCACAGAAATGTCACACACAAGATAAGGCATGTGTATGGTATGTCTAACTGATATCTAACTTATCTAACTGATGAAGCTTTCTGTCTGCACGGTCCTGCGTGTACATCACTGACTTTCTTAATGAGCTGCAGAGAGGCCTTCCCAGCAGTGTGAGGCATTCAGTGCAGAAGTTAACCTCACTTTCAGGACAGAGAGTTATGTAATTTACCCGTACATTGCACTGCGGACGATGTGGGTTTTGCCGCCATTTCATCCCTTGTGCCCTGTGTTGAAACTTTCACAGTTCAATGAACAGTAAATTGATTCCTTTACTAGGTCAGCCCTGCTAACAGGCAGTGATTTAAGCTGCTTATCACAACATATGACTAAGTAGTGAGTCTAAACTACAGTTCTTCATGACAGAGGGAGGTTAGACTCTGCTCCAATGGCCTGGCTCCTGGCCTCTGGTATTTGGTAGCATTTGTATGGAGTGCCAAATGTTAATTACTTCCTAATCTGCCTACAGAATACAAAGAATGGCTGCTCTGGGCTATTTCGGAAAGAGAATATGAATGACTCACTTGAATTTTATCTTGGCCTTAAGCACCATCAATATATGTTTTACTGTTCTTTAAAAAACAATTAATGCAGATTTCTGTGTATCTTAAGAAGTCTACAGCTCATTTAATGATTTTCATGAGGTGTTAAACCACACACATCCACCAAAGCCAAGTTATTTGTTATTAGTCAGCATAATCCTTCACCAGAAACTCCTCCAGGCTATGTTCTCTATTCTAGAGCAACTGCTGAATTCATATTTACAGTCATACATGACAACAGCTCTGCAAGAACCATATCAAACCCCTAAACCCTATGCTCATATATGGAAGTACGTTCTGTGCTTAGATCTTTTCTCAAAACTCTGGGTTAAAACCAGATCCAAATTCCTATAAAGTCTGAAAGAAATCTTACGGACCTGGATTCAGCATGTTGGCTTAGCTTGTGTTTAATTTTAGTATCTATTCACCATTATATTTCTGTTATTTCCATGTTTTGCCATTCTGAATACTAGATGCTTAGAGACAGAGATTTTGCTAGGCAGGGAGAACATTCATACCATGTTGCCTACATTAATTATCCATTGAGATGCCTGTTTGTGGCATCTACTATCCAGAAGTTACTTTTGAAGAGAAACCTCTTTGCCACAAATAAAATGCTTTCATTCTTTAAGTCTCCACAAACCCACCTGTGCCCACCCTGACATCCTTTCTCACACCCAAGGCCTTCATGTTCTCTCCCCCAGTTTGCCTTTCAGCTGTCTTTCAGAATCACTGGGCTATACAAACAGTACAAAAATCTCTCTTCTGCACATCCTACATTCAGGGAAACAATTACATTTCCACTTCATTGAGATCATACCAGACTCCACCAAAGAAGAGCCCAGGCCCTATTTGTGTGCTAGCCCAGCAAAGATATCTTCAATACTGCAGACAAGCAGGAACAAGATGCAGTCCAGGAAAGGAAGGAGTCAAACCCATTGAAACCAAAATCTGCAGCTTCTTTCTGCATGAAGGCCAAAGTTAACAACAGTAACTACAGGTGTACCCCAGCAGTCAGTACTCTCACAGGTCCTATTTAACATCTTCATTATTTGGCTTATGGGGCAAAGTTTACCCTCAGCAAATTTGTGGTTGGCAGAAAGCTGCCAGTTGGAGCAGCTGATGTGCCAGAGGTTTGTGCTGCATCCAGAGGGACCTCAACCAGGCAGGGGAAGTGGGCTGACAGGAAGCTCATAAAGTTCAGCCAGGGGAAGTGCAAAGTCCTGCGCCTGGAGAGGAACAACTTTCTCTTCATAGCCAATCAAAAGCTGGAGAAAAAAAAGTGCTGTTTCCCTCACCGTTACCACCGTGAACATTTGGGAGGAAGCCTTTCCATATCAGTATGTGCATATCTGTGCAATCTCAATTCAGCATGACAAGAATCTATGCGTAAAACATAAGAATTTATTTTCTGGTGGATCTCTTAATAATCTTCAAATCAAGACAGAAATGTTTTGCAAATGCTCAAAAACTCTGCTTAGTCAGATGCAAGTCAAATACAAGCAAAACTAGCTACATCAGAACAGCTTATAATTAATCTACTGTACTTTATTCTGATCAGTGCCACAGTGAAAACACTGGAAGGGATCTTTTAAGCAATGTAGCATATCCTTACAATCAAAGTCTAGGTGGGTTTTTCTTGTTTTGGTTTTGTTGGTTTTTTTAAGTGTAATGATTGTTCAAAGACATGCCTCCAACATTTCCACTTCCATCTTTCCTCAGTATCATTACTGAGGAGAGCTTGACCCTCCACAGCAACTAAAACAGACAATTCCTTACAGGTGTGCATCTCTACTTCCACGCAATGTAGGAAGAAAAATCTTAGTTCTTAGAGTGGTAATAAAGTCCAGGAATTTAATAGCATTCTAAAACACAATGTAAATGTGTGTTTGCTATTCTTCTAGTCAGTGCATTATAGTAATAAATACAGAAAATACAACTCTGATTGCACAGATTTAAATTACAAGAAGTGGTAAATCATGGTGCTCTTAAGATCTGAGGCAAAATTCACTGAATTTATTGAATCTTCTTAAATTTCAATAGGCTTTGGCTGAGTTTCTTTATGATATTAAAACCCATTTATTAAATGGGTTTTATTAAACATCATGTTCAACACAACAGTATGCAAATGGTGCAATTTGTTAATATTATTATGCAAATGTTCAGGTCCAACCATGCTCTCTTGAAGTCTCGAAATACAATTTCCGTAGACATCAATCAGAATAAGTCTGAGTTATCCATTTTTAATTGCACTGTATACAAGTATTACAGAAGAATACAATACAGTATTCACAAAAAAAATCAGAGGCTTATATGAAACCTACAAAGAGCAGCACAGCATCGATGAAGTCAAAGCAATATTTCAAAAAATAATAAATGAGACTTGGCAAATTTGGAAAACAGTGTTAAAGAAAAAAAGACAAATGAATTGGCACAGTTTAACAATCTAATTTCTAAGTGCACTTTATAATAACTCTCCTTAAAAGCTGCTGTTTTCCCAGAAGATGATGACAGAAAGCCTCATTAGAACACCACTGTTTTGTAGTGACAGGTTTTATTGCATTGCCAGCTGTGAATCCAGAAAAAAAAAAGTCTCCCCAAATAATTATAAAGGTTCCTAAAAAGCCAGTTTTCTTTATTATCATCAAAAAATAGCAACGTAGCACTTCCATATATTTGAGAATACCCACAATTCTAGTTTTAAAAAAAATAGAAGTTAAAGAAAGGTGATTTTTGTATTAGCTTCAAAAATAACGTAAAGAAACATTTATTAACGGGATATTTCAGTGATCAGAGAGATATGTACAACAAGATAGATTTGAGCCCAATCCTGCAAAATACATTTTTCTGAATGCAGACTTGAATACCTGTTGATCCTGTTCCTTTGAGTATAAATGATTAATATAATTAAGGACTGGCAGGATCAGACTCTCAGCTTTACATAAACTTTTCCACAATCTGTTCTAGGCTAAAAAGTATAGATACAGTATATACTCTGTATACTGATTATTACAAAAGGTGTTCTACAGCTCTAACTCCATTATTGCTAGACTAAAAATTAATATTTGGAGCAATTTATGTGAATCATAAAGGATAAAATTGAGATGCAGCTTCTGATGATTGAATTTCCACTTGAGCCATTTTAAACTGGGTACACTGCAGCCATTTGCGGAGCACTGACGAGCTACTGTTCATTTGTCCTGACCCCTGTAACATCCTTAGGCTGTGATGGTTGACATTGCTCTGGATGGCTTGGAGGCGCAGCTGAAGTCCAGCAGACAAATGCTGTTAAAATAATGCAAAACATTTGTCATGGTTTTTTAATTTAAAAAACATTTAATTTATCTCCTTTAATATATGCATTAATACTGTACTTGTTGTCATCAAGTATTGTTGGTCAGGGAAAGCTCCTCTACTACCCTAGTGTCATGTTTCTTTCTTCCACATCTGCCACTGTAGTGTTGCCATGAATTACAAATGTGCCTACAAATCACTAAGTCTCCCAACCCTGATCTGTTATGGGATTTTCAACCCCAAAACAAGAAAACCACAGCTCGGGGAACAACCACTTCATTAAAAAATAAAAGGCTAGGCTGCAGAACCCAGTAAGATGTATTTCAGAAGGGAAAGGAAGAGCAGGACTGAGCTCCGAGCACATATCTTAGCTGATGATGCTAAGATACCCAAGACCTTCTGAAGTGCTGAGCTACCCAGTGCACCTGTATGTGACACAATGACCTACTTTCAGAGACTCTGAAGACCAAGTCTAGAAGCCCTTCTTCCAGAATATACAGAAATACATATGACAAAGAATAAAAGGACAATTTATGAAAAAAAAACTTACCTTAAGATTTGACTGTATCATTGGCAACCACATTGGTATTAGCTGCAAGAAGAGATGCATTTTGTTATTATACAAGGGACTGTAGACATGCTGTAGTAACTGTGAGACAAAGAAAGGTACATCTAACCCATTTAGTTGTCAAAATGCACAGGGACTGAACTATAAGTCTACAAATGTGGTTATTTTTCAATGATGCATACGTTTTGTGGCAAATAACTCTCTGAGGTTAAGAAGCCAGCTTCCTTTGTTTGCAGGTTGATGAAGTACCAGTAGTATCTACTTAGATATTCTGTGTAGGCATTGCCTTAGACAGTGACAAGGGTGCAAAATTAAAATTAAAAAAAAGTTAAAGGAAATCACTTCTTCTTTTCCTGTCAGGACATATCTGTATGTGTAGATGAGCAATAACAGAATGAATACAGTACATATTCCACATTGCAAAGATTCCATCAAGAATTGAAAAAACAGAGAAGTTCCTAATAAAAGGCAGGTATTTAAATAGTAACGAGCACTGCATAAGCCACTAGGTCAGTGTCACTGCTTCACTGCAGAATGTGACCTGTGTGCTTGCAAGCACAGGTATACACTCCTAACTGTGTAGAAATGCTGATATTTATTTCAGTCTCCTGCTCCTCAGAGAACTTCTATTTCTGAGTAAGTATAACATGACAGCTTCTAGAAGACAGAAGGGCCCTTCTAACAGAAGTATTCATGTTCTCCAGTATTAATTTAACCACTGAGATTATTGTTCTAAAATGTTCCTTCTTAATGGCATCCAAATTTGTAATGTACCAATTATGCTACCAGGAGCTGCAAGTTAAACCTAATCACTATTGACAACATTAGATAAAGTGCTGTTTGCCTTGTGCAAGGAATGATAATTGTTTCAATTTCAGTGCTGTTTTGCTGGGGAATCATGTGCAGATCTGTCAGGACCAATTAGCCTACCAAATAAAGGACCTCAGCATTTACAGATAGATGCATGCCAGTACAGCCAGAAAGTAGCCAGATGCAGTGAGTGTGGGAATTCTCTGTCATTCTGTGGACACCCACACTAAATGAAGTGCCTGCCTAGTAACATCTAGTGCCCATAAGTCCAGATGTGATTATTGGAGAGGTGGGAACAGGAAACATATTGTGAAAATCCATGTTCTGTGTCCAACTGCTATTAACAAAATATCACTGAAATTTCACCCAGAATTAATGACTTCACTGTGAAATTATCCAGCAGAGACAGAACTGGTGTCGGACGTAAAGAAAGCAAGAAAGAAGATAGGCAGAAAACACAGGGAAAGGAATTTTCCTCAGGGCCAAGGTACATCCCTTTGCATCCAAACCAACCAACTGGACATCTTGTAGTCAGCTGAAAACAATAAGCACTTCTCATCACTGCTTTGGTACAAGATGAACTGGATATCTAAAATAGATAAAGATGAGTCATGGCCTAAAAATATGTGTTTATATCCATTGACTAAAAAGGGTAGTCAAGGAAACTAGCTCATATTGATATTTATGCCACAGAAGTCTAAGGTTAGATAAGATTAATGTCATCCAAGACCAATTCCATCTTCCAGAATCTGGACACATGGAGGACAACTAACATTCTCCTTCAGACACAAGAAAGTAAACCCTCTACTCCTACAGTTACCACTTAGATAAACGAAACAAGAAGAAATTTTTATTGAAGCACTTAAGCTTTATGACCTAGTTCCCAGCCAGCGTTTTCTACACAAAGGAATAATACATAAAGCTGGCTAGAAAAACACAGCTGGAAGAACAGACTGCTGTCACTGTCAATTTTTGGAATTGATATTTTCAACAGGATCATGTTGATTCCAGTGCAAGTTCTGACTGAAGCCAGGCTGGAGAGTAGATGGGTTACTGTGCTTTTCTGGCTCCTCAGCTCTGCCCACTTAAAAAGAAAAATAAACACATAATGGTTGAAATATTTTCACAGGAAATGAACTTTGTTTTCCTCAACAGATCAGTCAAAATGTTCTAAAGTCTGATCCAAAAATCATCCTCTTAAGAAAAAAGGAAATCACTTAAAGACCATAGAAAGCAATCAAAGATATGTCTCTGCTAAATTCAGAATGAGTCTAATAGCAGAGGTCAACACAGTATCTGGAGGAGGGATCCTCATAGAACCAACGCAAAGGAGGAGACAGAAGAATACTTTTACCAGACAGCTCTTCTTTCAGTGAGAGAGAGCTGAATTTTTCATGTCTTCCCTTTCTCTCTTGTTTTAATACAGATTTTCAGAAAATGTTCACTTAGGACAAATGGCGTGTCATCATCAAAACCTTCTCATTGCGGTGCATTGGAAATACGTGTTGAATCACACATAATTACATAATGACTTCATTAAGTTTTTGCAGCACCTGGATTCTTCAGGTGGAATAAAAGACACTGCACTAGACAAAGCGTGAATGACAAATGATTAGGACTGTGCTCAGTTCCAAGAGGAGTTACTATATTTGGTGAAAGAAAGTTGAGAATAAAAAAAAAACAAAAACTAGGATAAATACTTAGTTCTGAAAAAGTTAGTAGCCTGGGACTACAATCCTAAAATACTGTTATGTCCATGTATTATTTCTCCATGACTGCATTTTAGGGCTAAGTAAATGGAATTTGGCCATCCAGACTCTTGGCTTCCACCTCCCATCCACACAGCATGAAAGAAAGCATATTAACTGAATTTCATAAGCTTATGAGCTTGGTTTTGTAGTAACAAAACCTGATTTAACCTGATTTAGCATATTATTGATATATACTGTGAAACGTAAACCTCTGTAAGTGTGTATGTGAATTGTGATGGGAATTAAGCACCAAAAGTCTTTCTTTTGACAGCTTTAAAGCCATTCTTCCATTTTCTTTAAAGACATATCCTTGTCAAATTCTGGACATCCTAGACTGCCTCCAGCTCCTCTAGAGACAGTGACAATTACTTTGATGTCCCTACAGTGACAGAATTTTTGTGATGAATTGAGACATTACTGACAGTAAATCTGTATTTTCACAATGAATGTGAATATTTTCAGGTCAGTTAACATCAAACCCTTTCATTTTAGCTACTATATTTCCACTTCCTCCTTCACCATAAAAGATGGGAGTAAAACATTAGTGCAAAGTTCCCTTTATGGCAACTGAAGAACTACATAAACCAACACATAGGCTAGGCTGCAGCACACGCATATAACTACTTGGTTTGTTATAATTTTCTGTAGGGGAAAAACAAACAAACAAACATACAAAAAAAAACACATTCAGAATAATGTGATGGCAAAACAGGTTAAAAAAAAAAAAAAAAAGGGCTAATAAAATTGATCCATGCTTGTGCAACTACCCCAACCATTTCACAAGCTATTCTTCTCTGATCTGAATAGTTCAGAAAATGCTCAGGAGCCTGACTGTTGATTTCAAAAGCAGTTTTGCATTAACGAAGCATGCCTTATTTGATTTTTTAATCAAAAATAGCCTGAAGCACATTCATCAGAAAGATTTATTATCAAATAATATTTGACTAAGACACACACCCTGGCATTTAATACACTACTGTGGAATAAGGCTTTGTAATCAACCTAGAAGAATTTTCAGAACTGATCAATGAGGTGATCTCCAAAGGATCAGTGATGATTTAAGATTACAGAATGGCTGAAAATTCAGACAGTACCCAGAGGTTCTCATAAGGTCAGAGATAGTAGTTGAGATCATTAGGTGAATAAGACCATCACAACAACCAAAGGAGAAAGTAGATCAGAAGTCCATTTCAAAATATCAGGTGAATATGGATTTTAAATTAGATAATACTAGAGATTATAATTTTTGTTATGCTCTACTAGACTTTATTTCTTCACTAACATTTGAATTCTACTTCTGTTGTTCTTCTTAAAAGTTGCAGGGACCCTCCTATAGTAATCATAATTGATAAACAACATCCTTAACTAAATGTTCATAAAGTGGTACACCTACCTTTACAAAGATAGTAGAGTTGCATTCCTGTAAAGCCTCCATTAAACTAATCACATGCAGACATACCATTTCCACCATCTTGTAAAAAAAAAAACAAAAAAACAAGAATTAAAACAAATCAATATCCAGTATTGTACACTAAGCAAACACTAAGAAGAACCTTCCTTTGTTTGCTTGGCAGTTATACTGGATCACTAAATGCATATTTACTAAATACGCATAAGACAGTACGTACATAAAAAGCACACTTTTCTTTATTTTGTTTTCCCCTGATGCAGCAACATCTGTCAAATATTTCAAAGTGTTTGATGAATTTTAATTCCTATCACGCATCAAAACAAATTGTCTACAGCTTTCTTCCTTTCAGACATCATAAATCCTTTTACTTGCCTTTGCTGTATAGTTCTCATCAATCAAGGTGTCAGAAATTGATATTTTTATTTACTGAATCCTTTGAAAATTAACAGTCACACAAAACATCTTTTTTTCTACTATCAGAAGACAATTTATTGTTCTGAACTGGCAGCTAATCCATAATTTTTCCATTTTGTATGATTAATTATAACAGATGAAGATATTATTTATGTGGTGGTAGACAACATTTTATGTTTTATATTATGTAAATTCATAGGCTCAAGAAAAACACCTTGAGTCAACAGTGAGTATTTACAGTGCTTGCATAAGCTACGTGTAAATTCCCCGGACAATAATAAAGTTTTATGTAGTCTTTTTTATCTTAAAAGCGCTTTAGGCAAACACTAATTAACCTCAGAACACTCACGTGAGATGAGCAGGTATTATTATCGCATTTCACAGAGCAAGAGCCAAGGCAAATAGTTTAATAATTTGCACTAAAGCCACACAGTGGTATGATTGGAGAATAAAGACTAGAACTTGAGGCTTCCAGGTCATATCCTTGTCCTAAAGTTTGACATTTTCCTTTGTGTCTGACTAAACAACTGGCTACTAAGTTACACTATGTACAGCTTCCACTGAGTGGCTGAAATATCATTTAAAGGCAGTTTCAGATGTTCCCTGCCTCTTGATATGGACACGACACAAGGAAAGAGTGCCAGAGACATTCCAAATACAGCCTATGCACCTATGCAATTACAAAGCTCTGAAGGTGGTGCAAAGGTCCAAAGGTGGTGTGAAAGATTCCTTACAAGGGTAAAGGGGAACTGCATTAAGTAACTCCCATTTTAAAAAAGGGGAGGAAAAAAAGCAGCAAAAGAAACAAAAAAGAATGAAAACCCCAGATGTCCAGAGCATCTTGCTTAGAGGGTAACTCCATCTATAAAGAATCTTTCTCACTCGTCTACTAGTTACCAACTCAGTTAAAGTCAATCCGTCATTAACACACAGTAATGGTACCACACCCTTCATGTCCTTCTGAGAAGTGGCTAACAATACATCTTGCCCATCATAAACAAGATCTCAATCCTAAACCTGCACGCATAGAGAATCATTAGTCAGAGGGAAGAAGAGGTAGCACCTATGTGAAAGCCAATCACACACTTTTGGTTTCTTACTGTATGAAGTTTCTCCAAAAACAATGAGCATTTGAGATAAGTGAATAATTGGAATTATTATTTTTTTAAATGGCCTGGATAATTTCTGGGCACCATGAATAATTCCCTTTCAAAGTTTATCTCTGGAAATTCAAGTTATTAGCTACTCAAAAGTGTTTCTAGAGATAACTATGTGCCTTATTATTGATAAGCAACCAATGGGCTATGAATAGTGAAGTTTCAGCACTGTGTGTTTTTCACCATTGTATGGTGAAAAAAAAAAACAATTGAAAAGGATATTCACAGAATTATTCTAAACACTCAGTTACTTGTGTGAGGCAGAGTAAGATGAAGCAATAGGAACAGTGGGAAGAGCAGGGATATATAAAATGAGACTTGAAGCAGAGAGCGCTCAATCCAACAAGCAGTGACTAGCTCTGGAACACCACACCTCTGTTTCAGGCAAATTTTGGCTATACCCTATCTCAGGCCCACTGTAAGTTTAAACTAATACTATCGTTCTCTTTAATTTCTCAAAATATCAATGTTGCTTTAAAAATTTATTCAGAGACTGATGTATTCCACTGGAACACAGAAACAAAGCCAAGCCCCATCCAAGTTTAATCTATACAAATCTATGCACAACATCTGACTCACCACTTTGTTATGGGCCATCAACTGTAGGATGCTAGGTGTCACTCGGCTCCAGAACTCCAGGGCTGTAAGGATCGCTGTAAAACTAAATTCGTTCTGATTCTGGACGGTTGGAGCTACTGCTGTTTGTTCACAATACACTGTCCAGAGCTGAGCAAATATAAATGCATGGAAGAGGGAACACATGTGCAAAACAGATGTCTGTAGAAATAGAAAAGAGAGGACAATGTTTACTGAAAAAAGTGTACCGGAGTATAATGCAGAGGCTTTCCCAAAAGTACTCCCCTCTCATGCATTGTGCCGTGCAGTCTTGTGCTTCACTTTCCTGAATGTTTCTCTTCAATTAGGAACTAATCATGTTTGATAACATCTCCATGTTTATAAGAGATTTCATATCTATGGACTAAAAATTACATTTGCACAATCCCATTCAATCTTAGTGTACAACATTAAGGTCAGTTCCTCTAAAGAAGAGGTTAGTTTTGCAGAACAGGTACTAAAAACTAATCCTAAGACTCTTGCTGGAAAACTTCTACCACCATCTAAGGGAAGCCTGGAGGCATCAATCACATCTATTAGTCTGATCACCTACAAGGAAGCATATCACACAAAATACATCATTGTACAGCTGTGATCTATTTCTGTCTTGCTGGGACACAGCTGCTTACATTCCAGGAAAGTAAGTTCTATGAAGCTAACAGAGAATTCATCCTGTGGACTCAAGCATGACTTTGCTAATAAGTGTTATATATTGCAATGTCTGAGGCTCCAGGAGTCCTGAACATTTACTATTCCCTTAAAAGAATGATGTTACTGGTCAGAAATCTTTTCTCAGTTTTATAGTGCAACAGTGATCCATGCTTTGTGGCAGTATGACCACATCAAATATTGCAGTGGTTGCTTGGCAACAGGAAAGAGGTAATTGACTGAAGGAAAAAAGACCAAAAAAAAAAAAAGCCAGGAGACATGAATGGGAAACACCAGTGCATTGGCTGGGTGAGGGGAAAGAAAGGGGGATTTTAAGTACTAGAAATATGCATAATCCTCCTGCTTTTGCAGTTAATAAAATTCCGGTTGGTGCAACTGTACTGTTATATCTGTGTTTAGCTTCTGTCACAAATTGCTTGTGATTTGCAATAACTCTCTTGTCAATAGCTTCTTTAGAAACAAAAAGTTGTACTTGAACCATCACTTTTTATAATTACTTTTTGATCACAATATCATTAGTAGGTTATACAGCACCACTGTACACCTAGATAAGAATTAGCAACTCTTCTGAGATTTGCTACAGAGATGGTCATTGCTAACGATTCACTTTGGAATTGTTTGTCCTTCCCCATTCCTGTATTGAGATATTTTGAAAAAGTTAAATCTCTTAAACTTATTTATAATGATTTCATCACCAGTTTTCTATACATGAAGAGCTAACTTTGCAAGAAAAACTGTAGATTTCTTTCCCTAGATCTCAGATTCTAATGTTATAGACCTCCTTTTCACATCAGAAGAAATACACTTCCCGATGTTGGGTGCTTCAATCCAGTGGAATCTTTTCTTGAATATAAAAAAGGTAGAGGGTTCTTAAACTCTCAAAATAGCATTATTGGATTATTTCAGGAAGGGTCTGCGGGATTCTGTGCTGGAAGTGTAAGCCATTTTAAACAGGATATTAGTTTACATGATGCAGTTTTGATAATACTTGTGAAATTTAAAATTTTATATCGCCATCAAAATACAACTTAGTGATAAATATTTTCAAGAGTAAGGCCAGTATACACCACATCTCCTCTTAAAATGCAGAATCCCTTACCTTCGATTGCTCTGGAAACCCAATCAGAATAACAATAAGGTGGTCAGCAATTTGTGAACCTGCATCCAGTGGAATAGGCATGCAAGATGATGGAGAATTTGGACAGACAACATTGTGTGTCAGTGACCCCAGGAGTAGCCAGGACAGCAAACGAATATGTGAAACACATTCTATGAATTCTTTGGGCCTGTCAAGAAAGAGCGGATTTTATAATGCTGCAAAGTTCTCTACTTCCCCCCCAGAAAAAAACTTCTTTAAACACTTTGCAGATGCAGTCTTAAGTTCTGGAGGCACAAAACATTGGTATAGCTTATAGGAAGTCTAGAACCACACAGAACTTAGTGGATTTGACATAACCTTTAACAAATCCAACAGAACATAACTGGAGGAGCCTAAGGACTGGTCTCTACATAAGGATAAAACATACAGGGATTCACCTGATCCACACACAGTGATTTTTTACACAGAAATCATCAAATGGGGATTGCCCAACAGAAGTGCTTCTCTTTGTTTCACAGAACAGCACACAGCTGACAAGGCTATGACAAGGTATTCTTCATTCCACAGCTAGCTTTGAGACACAGGTGCTCTGCCCTGCCTTACTTTCGCTGTGTTCCACTTCTCCATACATAAACTCCAAGTGAAGTTCATTCCTTTTTTTCCTTTGTCTCCCCCTGGACATTAGAACTGCATTCTCCTGGGGGCAGAGAATGTGTTTCTTTGTGACTGTTATTAATTATTCATCCACCGTCTAGTGCAAAGCTTAATTGTGAAGCTCTGTGCTTAATCTAAGAAGGAATAGTATTTTCTGGAGTCATCTTGTCTGTTTTCTTCCTGTGAAACAGTTCAAACTACACACCCATTTGAACACAAAGGCATGGGAAGAAATATTTTAGATCAACAAATCACTACCTAGTAGGCCACTCACTACTCTCACTCATTTGTAATTTAATGTCATTGTCAAAGTCTCATAGAAACAAAGGTATATTCCATTGATGTATTTTTTTGTGCAGACTGATAAAATGTTCACCCTCAAATACATACAGGGTCTCATGGAAAGTCCACATCTTCACCTCAGAATATAAAATGTAATTTTTACAAATAAGAAATTGTAGCCCAAGGAGTTTCTTAATCTCCTTATTTCAAACCTGTAGATGTTCTATCTGCAGGACTGGAAACCAAATAGCTTAGTCCTCAGAAGCCCAGGCAAAAAGCCTGAGACAAAGCTGGGACTAGAATACAGACTCATTAAAATACAGCCCAGTGTGCTACACTCAAAGCATCTCACTTGCTAGCATTATAAGACAAAGGACAGTGCTTCGCTCTTCTTTTTAAAGATTAGAAGTTGCACATTAGGATTTCTTACACTGAAAAAGAAAGAAAAATAGCTGTTGAAGAGCAGTATTTCTCCCTAGGTGAAGTCAGTATGTTTTACCACCATCTATGCAGGCTTACACTTAAAGATCTTACTTATTTGTGATCAGTAATATCAAGGGACATAATTTCCATTTTTCTATGACCATATTTTATATAATCATAGGACTAATAAATTACTTGCATGCTTTTCATTGTCTGCTTCAAGATGGAGAATCAAGTCCATTTTCCAGAGCAACTCCATTCAAGTCAAAGGAGATACTTCCACTGGTCTCTGCTTTAAATGTTGCACTGATGAGCTTCTCAGATAAGGATCGGGGAGATGCTGATGAGGATTTTTAATGACTCATGGCCACCAATCCCGACCATGCATCCTAACTACTCAATCTAGCAACAAACATAGAATACTGTGGAGACTTCTAATTCATGTTAGTGTTCCTTTTTGTGGAAAAGCATTCTCACCCTTGTTGCATTGCTGAAGGAGGATGGTAAAGCCAAGGCAAATATCGGATCACAGCTTTGTTGTCTCTGTGGTTTCCTCGTGTGATTTCCATAGCAGTAATCTGAGCTAAACCAACTTTCAGATGCCCTCCAAACGTGTCTTCATGCAGTGGCTGAGAACAAGTCTTCATATGACTCTGCAAAGCAAAGATCTTATTTCCTACCTGAAAAGAGTATTCTGTTTCACTTCCCTTCTTGAGATATCTTCTTGAGACTAAAACTATATAATCTAACTTAGAAATGGGTTTTAAAACATTCTCCAGTCTCTATATTAGTAAGAGTATTATGATGCAGCTTTTTTCAAGGAGGCCATGTTCTCAAGAGCCCATGCAAAAGGTTAATTTAAAAAAAAAGTCTAAGCACCTGTTGTACCAAAAACTCAAAGCTGGTAAATGCAAACTAATGGTTGCACATACAGGCAAATTAACTAAAGATCAAATAATCCAGCCATTCAAAAGGGTAGCACCCTGGGCAGGAAATGTCTTCCTTGTACAATAGAACTGTACAAAAATGTACAGAAATAAACTGCCTTTCATTCACCAATGATTTGACTGTGCTGCTCAAGTTATTTGCTAGAAATGCCTTTAAGCCCTGGAAATACAAGGGCTAAACCTTTTACCAAGACACTGGCATACATTTCTTCCTGGAAAAATAACTTATGCTGTTTTGACAGCTGCAAGGAATGTTTCACTGGTGCTCCTCAAGATAACTGCATGTTTCTAGCTGAACTAACTTTGCACTACCTTCTGTCTCTGGACTAACAAAACATATGCTGAGTACATATAAATATATGCTTTGCATAAGAAAAAAAGGCTATCAATAATTGAATTTCATGAAAGAATCAAAATCAGTGATCAATAATATTCTGTAACAGGATCTGAAGCCCAACAACTTATACTCTCAAAATCACTTGAAGTCTCTTTAAGAGGGGAGAAAAAAGAAAAAAAAAAAAACTATCAGCATGTATATCTAGTGACTTTGCTACAGACAGGTAAGAAGGATAGAAAGGTATGTAGGCAATTATATTCTTCAAAAATAGTGGCATTTTCTAAATAAAGCTTGAGCTTTAGCAATGAAAATGTTATCCCAAAGGAAAAGAAAGATAATAACCTGAACAGGAAAAATAAAGTGGAATGTGGTTATCTTGAGAATTAACATTTATTTCTTGTTTATAAAGCAATAGTTGCGAATATATAGGACTGAAAATAATTAACTTCTTTCACAGAAAAGGAAACTATTCTCAGGCACCCAAAACAAGACACTGGAAATTAATCGATAACTGGAACTATTTGTTCACTGAAATTTATAGGATAGTATTTAATAATCTTTTCTCAATTTTTATCTTTTTCTTCTGAAAAACGTCACTCAACATTTGAAACTTCAAAACTTTGAAAAGGTGAGATGATTCAACTTTTGCTGTTGAAATGTTACTAGTCATATAAATCCTATGATATTCGCTATGTGAATTTGTTAGTCCAGATGCTCTTGACAGTCTTTTAATACACATCCATAGTAAGAAATTGTACAGCTGGGTAGGAACACCAAAGTTAATAAATCCCAGGCAACATAAATGCTTATATTTAATCAGCTTAAAAGAAAGTAAATCAAGATGTTGTGAATTTGTTTAAAATTCTGACTATTTCTAAACTTAGGAAAATATGCAATATTTTCCCAGCAATGGTGGAAGCACATAGTAAGTTTACCTTATGGTCCTACTAGAATTTGAAAGTGAAAAGTCTGGCTTCTTAATTCATCATATTTAATAAGAACTGTCTTTCAATTTTGCAAAGATAGCCAGAGTTTAATGATCAAAATAAATAAAATTACTGGCATTTTTGTCTCTGTAATGTTTTTGGTAGAGTCCTGTATTACATGGACTCAGACAACATGGACTCAAACAAATACAACATACAATTTTGACAAGTTGGTTCCGATTTCATTTTAAAATGCCACAGAGTACACATTTAGAGAGCTTCCTGCCTAATTCAAAAATATAAAAGTGACAATCTGGGAAAAGTTTTAGTTCATGTCCTAGCTATATCTAGGAATCCAAACGTACTACATAAATAGCCCTACCAAGCATAAGAAATTATCAACTCAGACTCAAGCTTTGCAAAAGCATTTCTAAAAAGCAGACTGCAATTCAAGGGAAAAGGGGCACCAAAAGAAATACGCAAATGGAAAAGATCTTCCCACAGAAACTTTTTACACAGCAGAGAGGATAATCTGCAAGTATTTTCACATGATTTTTTCCCCATTCTCTGTTTCCACGGAAGTGACAAATCAGATGTATCTCTTTCTCATTTATGATTTATTTGCCAATCTCTTTTGAAAGTAGTTCTGAACTGGAAGAGAAATGGGTGAATAATTATAAAGGATATAGCAGGAAGGAAATTCAATTCAACTTAAAATGATTAATTATTTTGTACTTTGAAGTAAATTTCTACTCCAGCTATTGTACAAAAAGGCTGCCTCTCCTACTGAAGATTTTCTTTTAAATCACAGCGGGATTCAAGGCATAAGGCCAGTGGCATAAGAACATACAAAAAAAAAAAAAAAAGGTACTTTGTCCAATAAAACAAGGTTCTGATTTTCAATTTCACAGGAATTCTTCCTCTTCTGTGGTATTGTTATCCTGCAAAAAATTGTCCCCTCCAGGGCAGAGAGCATAGTGGAGAGGACAAGGGAAAAGTGAGCAAGTGTGTATGTGAGATAAATAAAATAAATTAAAACACAAACAAAGAAACAAAGAAAGAAGCAAAAAAAAGAAGCAAAGAAAGAAGCAAAGAAAAAAAAACAAGTCAGTCTTCCTCAAAGGCTTACAGTGGTTCCTTCCAGGAAGGCTAATTATGGATAGCATATTTAAGACAACAACAAAAATCCCACATACACTTATGTATCCCCATAACCAACCTTCAGTTTGGTTAAGGTGTGCATATCTGCAATGAAATCCAGCACTTCCCCAACATACTGCCTCATGCACTCCATTGCTGCTGTTCCACACTAGAACATAAAAGAAACAAGTTTAAGTACCAGCTTTCAAATAAGTTAGTGTTTTTGGTTTTGCTTCTCGTGCACCACAACACAGGTTTGTTTTTGTCTGTTTCTTTACTTTTTAATTGAATTACTTTAATTAGAAATAGGCATTCTTTGATGCTTTTCTACTCACTGTAATTTGTTCTCTTATCTAATGACAGTATCAAAAGATAGACCAGTCAGTGTAGATTCTTCATGCATCATAAAATGCTCTTTATCTGTGACAGCAATTAAAGATTAACTAATGAAACTTTCAACAATATCTTTGTCGTGCAGCTCCTGAAATTTACAGTGGTCCAAAATCAAAGTCCTAGAAGTTTGATGAGAGTTTAACTCAGTTCTTCAAGCAGCTGAGCATTTCTGCAAGTAAAACCAATCAGATGTAATTGCAGAAAACAAAATTCAGTCACAGACATAGATGCTCTTATGTTCACATGAATCATGATGGAAAAACAGGGTAAATGATTGCCCTTATGTATTTTCTGTGTAAGCATCACTGAAATGAACTGAAATTTATTAGGTTTTTGTTTGTTTGTTTGTTGATAGGTTGAGCTGGTTGGTTGGTTTTTTAACTAACAAATGTTTCTGGGGTATTCTTGTAGTAAACTCATACAGCATTCAAGCTAGTCATAATTTTGCAAGGGAGAAAAGGAATAAATCCAATTCTTATGAACTATTTCAATTTGACCATAAACGTGTAAGCACTGAGAAGTAATCCATGCCAGAGAAAGAAAAACCCCAAAGGAAAAACAAAAGGATTCAATGTGGTATTTGCATTCCCACAGCACAAATTTTCATAGTCCCTTTCCCAGAACAATGAAAAATGCCAGTTTGGCCTTTGGCTAATACAAGACATGCCCAAGATGTGCACAGTACTCAGTGTAACAGAGCTGTCAGATTAAATAAAGGTTTCCAAACCAGAGGACTCTGGAGAAAAGCTTTCAGAAGATGATATGGCGGATGCACAAGATATCACATAATGTCTATATTTTAATAATCAAAGGTGATGATAATTCTAGCTGAATTCAAGGGGAACTAGAAATGTCCAACATTCCTCAAAATCAAGTGTTTATATTTGCCTCAATTTTAGGGTCCAAGTGATTTTAGAGGATATAGGATGAAATTATTAAATTTGGTATCTTTCTTCTTACAGTAGAAAAACAGAACAAAACAAAAACACTGTTAAACCCCAAGTCATAGGCTCAGCACAGAATAATGCAAAATGTTTATAGATGAGGGAAATATTCTTCTTTGACCTTTCGCCTGACTTTGAAACACCAACTGAAGTTGAGTGCACAAATGAATCAGATTTAGTTTTGACCACATATTTATTAAGCCATAATTGAGTTTTAGTGCCTGAAATTTGAAAAGCAGTTAGCGCTTTATTTTTAAGCAATTCATCCAGATTACTCTCATTTTCCTAAATTAATATCAATCTACTTGATGTTGAATTATACCACTTTCTGTTTTTTCAAATGCTATGCCTGCCAGTTCCTTTGACAGAGTAACAAACATTAAAAAACGGTCACTGACAGCCCTGTCAGCATATCCTCCATCCAGTTTATGTGGAGTATTGAATAACAGAATTATAAAAGATATCATACTCAGACCTCTGAATAATAACGTTCCATTACAAAAATCTTCCCTTTGAGTTTCTGTTTCATTCAAGCAGCTACTTGGTTCCTTTGATTTTTTTCGAAATGATCATTTTCCCATCATACCTTTTTACAGCAATGTCATCTACTTACTTAAACGACATGTAAATTAAAACATTCTACTGGGAGGAAAGGAAAGGCATTATTAAAGAGCTACTTGAGCACAGGCTCCAGCTAAAGACAGACACGTATCTAAAAATCATTAGCAAGAGTAAGAGAAGCACCATCAAGTTCAAAACTTCTCAACATTAATAAAAAGGAAGAAGCCTATCAGCTACTGAATGCAACACACCTTGCCAACCACAGAAGAAATGAAAAAGAGAAAACATTCAAATGAACCATAATGAGCCAATAAAACATAATTTTAAAAGCCAAAACTCAAAGATGGATTTTGATTCAGTACTTACTCCAGGCAGAGAGGCAATCATCTGTTTATGCAAGATTGTTGATTCAGCTAGTTTAGTTCCAGCATCTGCACAAACAAACTAAGAAGAAATTAAAGATGAATTATTTTTGAATAATTTACGAAGGAACCTGAAGACACTGATAAGTTGTCCATGGCTTTATTAAGATCATTTCAGATCTCTTCCTGCTTATATTTGTTGCAATTTGCCTGTAGAGTTCTCTTCCTTTATTACCAATTTTATTTGTTCACCATTATAAATGAGTAATTTTAAAGAAAAATTCTGACATAAATGTGTATCATTAACACACATATGCTGGACAGAATCAACTTAAAGAATATTATATAAAATCAAATCTCTCTTTATAATCATAAATAGGTATCCTTGCCATTCCCTGGATATATCAAATACTCTTCTTTCATCCCAGAGATTAAAACAAGATAGAGAAAAATAAGGCAGAATACCATGTTCTTTACTATGACAATACAGTACTTTTACTGAAGTTCTACAATGATGAATTATATGAACAGCTTTCAAATTGAGAACACACCAGTACAATATAACATAATCTTTGCATAATAAAGGCCAAAAAAATAAAAGTGCAGGCTGTTTCTGAGACAAGATCAGCATCATTCTGTTATACTAGACTATCTCTACATGACTGAATTATGCTTTTATTTCTCTTGCTTTGTCTTTTTTTTTTAATTTCAAATCCCTTGCCCCACAATCTCTGCTGTCCACATCACTCATACATTAGATCTACTAATATCATTATTTAATCTCTACGCTTTAATAATGCATTTGGCAACATACCGATTATTTGCTCTTGCCTAAAACTTGTACTAAACTCTATTTGCACTTGAGTAATTTCTGTCTATCATGATGCAAGGAAGCTTTCTAACAAAGAGCAGACAGAAAAGAAGAACCAGCAAGCTAAGTTATGTCTTTTTTTTTTTCTTTCTTGAAAATGAATACAGTAGTACCTTTACAAAGTGAGATGGATATTGAGGTCACAATATTCTTCACAGCCATCTAATGACTATGTTAGCAGTGCTTTCAGTGGCTGAAGCTATTTATGAAAAGATTTCCAAAACATTTTTTCTTGCAGCTCCATGGGCCGTACCTTTCAGAGATTTAATCTGAATTTGAACTGCCTACCAAAGACTTGGAATCATGTCAGACCTATGACTTGACCAACAATCTCTACTTTGGAATAAGTAATAGAAAGATATATATGAGTTTATATCTTAGTTTGGATTAATAATTAGATATCATCAGACATAGGCCAGGATCAACTTGACTCTTCTTTTACTTAGAAACTATTTTATACCAGAATAAATCACACAGAAAAAATAAAAATACGACTCAGATTTCAGTTGATAAGAGGTCTGATGCTCTTCTTGTCAGAATTCTAATCATTATACAAAAAGGAAAAGAAAGCCTTAGGTTTATGGGCTATGCTGATCCAGACTTTGCCTTAGCTTAAGCAGCAACCAGGACATTCGGTTTCTGTTTTAACAGAAGACCCATCAGTGAACTTAAGTGAACAGGTAACAGATTTTCTCTTAATGTTCCCTGTATCTGAAAGAGCAATAGTGTTGCAGCAGCAGCAAACAAAGCTACCTCTACTGGACTCTTTTAAGCCTCCTGCATCTACTGCACAGATGAATTTGGATTAAACAAAATATTAATTTATTTGTGAAAAACAGTTGACAAAATTCATTATATTTTTAATGAGCAATTGGGCCTCATTTAGCTTATATTTCTCAGCATCTGACTGCCAGGTACAAGGATCTTTCCTAAATTCACAATGCAGTCAATACAGCATGGGGAAAACAGGTGCAAAGTGAAAATTCGTTTCATTTCCAGTCCAATTCACTGTGATTTATGTTGTCTCTGCTGCAAAAAGATGAGGAATGGGCAAATCATTACCACATCTCTTCTTAACATTGTCTGATAAGACAATAGAGCATAATTTTTAAGATTGAATGTCTTCTGAATGAAGTGAATTGTATTACATTTATAATCAGAGCTGTAAAAATATATATTCCTAATAATGTATTATGTGTGTGACTTTAAATTGTTACAGTCAGTAATTAGCAGACCAGATCTTCACAAAGACATAAATTGGAAACACTAGATTTATAGTAACTGAAGATCTGCGCAGAAATATGAGTAACCTAAACAAAACAGGTCAAGTGTACTGATCTTTAGAGGATGACTGAACAAGCAAATCCTAATGAGACTAATATTATTTAAAATCATTGGAAATCCTGAAGATATATGCTGATGAAATGTGAGTAGGAGAAAGGTACTGGGAAACAAAAGACTGGGTGAAGAAGCAGTTCCTATGGAAACCCATGGAACTGCAGCATGTAGATAATGGCTTTAATTTGCTAGGACAAATTGAAGAGACAGACTTTTTTGACCCTTAACATCCAGGATATCTACCTGGAATTGGGGTGAGCTGGTTAAAATTCTCATTCTTTGTAAAGCGGGATACAGTTGTGCTCATTTTTGCACAGATGTCAACAGTTACACTAAAGGCACCATATAATCTGGAATAAATGTGGGTGTCAAACATACATTCCTAGAAACTCCTTTGTCAGCCCACAGCTGATCTATCCTTAAAATAAAACATTTTTAGCTTCTTTATTTTGAACATTTTAATTGAATCTCAATGTTCTGTATGCACTGTCTGTATAGAACCTTGCATGGAGGCTAACAATTTAATGGAGAAGGGACTATCTTGAAAATGGAAATCGTTTTCATTTGGTGCTGTATTACTTTTGGTACAGTTTTAAGTCCATAAAACCTTCAATTTAAATGAATACTGTATGGGCTTCGTGTGGTAAAGTTGTACACTGAGCCTTCCATTCTATTAATAACATCAAAGAAAATTCACATAGTCACATATTTGTTTTTACTGTCACCTTATTTAAATTACTACAATGCCTAGGATATACTAAGTGGCCACTATGGTATTTAAATTCAATTTGACACTAGACCATATACTACTGAGGGTTGCCAGTCTGTACTTAGTGGCCCTGAATACAGCCCATGTTCTTTATGACTGATAGGACAAAAGAAGCTTTGGATATCAGTAAATACAACTTATTTCATTAGCCTCTGAAATGCTATACAAGTACCTTACAATTACACTGGCTGCTCTTCTGGAAGGTATGAATGCATCCTAAAACATATATTGCATATAGGAACAATTCTAGAAGGAAAGTACTGGCAATTAACAGTTTACTTTCTGCATATAGGAGAGAGTTTTCTTTGATGACTTTATCAGGTGATTGGCTCAACGTGAAGGACAAGCGTTTATCAGCTAAATTCTACTGCCAAGACTAAAGGGGTATGCTTGCAATCCTAAATGGCGAATTCTGGATTGATTAGACTACAGAAATTAAGGTACTTTGTCATCCTCCAGGATAGATAGCCACAGGACAAAGCTATATAATGGAGTAGTGCAAAAAAATGGACTTTTTCTGTAATCTGGGAGAAGTCAGTCAAGTCAACAAACACTAATGCACATGGTATCAAGCTGCATCTCTGCACCACTATGACAGAAAGCAGTTAGTGGTTAAGTTATTGGAATTGGCCTTGGTTGGGACTCAAAATAGAAGTCTGAGATTAAAAATTAAAAAAGCAAACTGTCAGAGCCTGACATTGCTGGTATTTTCAGTAACCATGCTGAACTTGTAAATTCTTTTTGTTGAATTTGGGCTGAGATACAATCCAGATGAGAATAACATGAGGTAGATCTTCTGTACCTGGACCAACAGCAATAGATTCATGTCTGGTAATGGTGATTTTAACTTCAATGCCTGCAATAACTCCAATATGACGCTGCGTGTCAAGTAGAATTTGTCCCTTTCCTGCAAAAGAACATAGTATTATAAATGTTCTGAAATTCACTGGCACCCACTGGTAAACTACAGCAATAACTTTTCATCTAAATTCAAAAATATAAAAGTTATAGAAGTGTACTTCTTGTTACTATCTTATGAAATTCCACATTTTTGAAATTCTAAAGATCAGACAAAACAGACATCAGTGAGAATGATATTTGCTATACAAGATTTTAATATTTCATACATGACAGATTTTTTAAGACAGTCGTATAGCAAAGGCAAGCAGGGTAGATGTCACTGCTTACTTCCATATAGACAGGAAAAGGAAAGTAGTAAGGATTGACAGAAGAAAACAAACCTGGCAATACTCTTTAGCACTGTTCTCTCACTAAACTTGCCAAAAGTGATCTATATTTTACCATAGATACTGTTGTCATTCCCCCTTAAAATAAGGTTGCGCACAGTAAGACAGTTTTAACACTGATTTTCGTTCATTAGACTAGCAGTACTTTTCCAGTTACACAATAAAAACCATTTTGGCTACAGCTGCTACAATAGAAACATTTTAAAACATGGTGAAAAATCAGCCAATGGAAATTAGAACACAGAAGCCTAAGAATAGAGCTGTAGAGCTGAAACAGCAAGGCGGTTCAGGAGATAAGAGGAGCTTGTTATATATCTTACTTTGACATTCTCTTACTTCATAAGATAAGATAAAAAATGTGAAACAAATCCATAGCCTGTTAGTGACCTCCACAACTCAAGAACTTTGATCAGCAGAGACTTACATTGAGCTCTCTTTCAAGTGAACATTACAGAAGAAAAAAAAAGTTTTTTAATAAGAAAAGTGTATTCCAAAATATTTATAATTTAAAGTTTATTATCTCTTGTCTTGTAAATCTCAAGCACTTGCCTGCTCAACTGAGTAAGTTAAACTTTTAACTTTTCATCTAGTAAGGGTCTCAGTTCCTCTGTGACATTTGCAAAATGGAATAATGCTCTTTTCTTCCTCAAAGAAGGACTGTAAGGTTTAATATGTGAAGTCAGTTTGCAGCTTATTTCCAGCTGCACGCAGTAGCAAATGCAACTAAAATGAAAGGAGATGGAAGATATGAGTAGCTGGAAGACTGAGCTTTGATTAGCACAGACCGAGAAGCCAGTCACCATTGTTCCTCAGAAAGATGATGTCACCACACTGTGCCTCCCACAGCATTCACATGTCTTTTAATGAAAACAGATTTTAAATATCAGCCTGTGAGTTGGAAAAAGGCACTAAAACAGCAGAATGGTACTTCTGACATGGAGCCTATGAATGAAAGACCTGACTTCAGTTACTGTTTTGGCCTATACAAGCAGAATTTTGATTTTTCAGTTACATGGAGCACGTGATCTGATAACACATTTTCAGATAGTACATTCGGTTGATGGAATGAGGCCCATACTGCAGCAGTCTATGCAGCTAAATTTAAAAAAAAAAAAGAAAGAAGAAAAGAAAAAAAAAAGCAGCAGCAAACACTGGATCAGCTCAGCTGTATTATGAAACAACATCTTGAGGAGACAAATACTCAGTCACACATCTTACATGCATGAATGGTGCTCTGATCATATAATGTCCTCAGTAACTTATCTAGAATAATGCCATAAGCAGATACCAAGAAAAGAATAAAAGCAGGACAAGCATGTATAATTCCCACTATCCCTCTCATAGCCACTGACTATTTCCTGCTCAGGGGACATCTGAGGTCAGAGTGGGTTCCGTATGATTTGTAACTCTCAGATTTCTCTTCCATGTGCATGTCAGCCAACCACTTGTGCCCATATCAACTTTCAGAACCAGCATTATTTGGCAAGGAATTGTTTGAAGAACCACTTCATTTTACTTGCTTTGACATTAGTTCCTACCTAGTATGTCCTTGTTCAGGGATAGCATGAGATTATCCACTTCTGTCTGGTTCACTTGTGACTTTACAAACCTCTGTCACATTCCCATCAGTTGTTGCTTAGTCAGATTGAAGAGACTGACTTAGCTGCTCTTCATATGGAGCTCACTCCACAGCTTCATCATTCTTGTTACTTTTATCCGAACTTTCTGCAGTTCTATTATATCCTTATTGAGCATGGGAAACAAGAATGGTACATAATACTCAAGGCAGAAGATGACACTAATGACCTGCTGGAATGTCTATTCCTCGAACAGTGACTCTTCCTACTGTCGTCTGATTTCATAGTCCTGAGAAACATACACAATGCAGTTAATAATTATGTGCCCCAACACACTGGACAGAATTTCCTGTCAGAAATCCAACACAGTAGTCTGCACATGCTGGAAGAGAGGTAGAATTCCCATCAAAAGCATTCAGCCATGTTGGAAACTAACACCTAAGCTACACAGAATGTAATTGGGCCATCATAAATTGCTTCGTCAGAACCATGGAAAAGAAAGAGAGGCCTCATGAATCCCAGCTTTCCTTGGCCTTAAGGATGATAAAACAATGAGATAACTCCTTCTCAAACTACTCCTACCTGTCAAAATTCAGTGTTTTTTAAGCACGGACAGATGAAGGAAAATAGAACAAAATGTTTTTAGACGTCTGACCTCTTACTTCCTGCTGTTAATCAGGATTGATGACACTGAAGTCAATGGCCCAGAGCTCACTTCCTACTGAAGTCTCCTTAATCCTATCATTCTGCTGCTGATAAATATGTATAAGAATTTAATATTCCGCCACAGCAGTGTGAAGTCATACTAGTTCCATGAGAATAAAGCCCAGAGCAGACACGTGTAAACATGGTGCCAAAGAATCAAGGATGGAACCCCTTTAGTTTCTGTTCAGCCAAAGCAACCCTCTCAAATGCCTTAGCATCCCTATAAATAAAATAAATGCCTTGCAAACTTTAAAGTATGACTTTGCAAAGGCAAATGTGTAAAATGTGTAACTATCAAAACTTGTTTCAAACAGTACCTCAGGGTCCAAACTTAGTAAACAGAACAGATTTTTTATTTGGTTTAATACAGTAACATGCTATCTCTCCAAATAATCCAGAGCAAAGCAGTAAGTCTTTGTATTTGCCTCTGTTGCTACTGCAGTAATTAAAAATACTGAGGATACACTCCCAGGTCTTCCAAAATTTCAATTGTAATACCTTATTGTGTACAGTTCAGTGGAATACTGCATTTACTAAACAGTATATTAGTAACAACAGTATGATAGTAAAACACTAAGTTTAGAATTAAGTGTCAGGAGCTGTAGGAGATAAGAAAGCCAAAAAGTATCCCTAAGAAACTTGAGAGGAAAACTGAAGGTAAAATGATAACAATCTAAAAAAGAGATGCTACTCTCAACAGAGTTCCAACGGCATTGAAAAAAACAAATTGCTGAGCTGGAATAGAATCTCAGACAAGGACATATATCAGACTGATGTGAGTCTTCAGACTCAAAGAAACAGAGATATTTCTGCCACAAGGTATTAGGAAACCGTTGATGATTAAAAAACAAAAAAGATTTGGAGTGGTGAGGCAGCATTCCTCTCTTTGAAGCTCACATTAAAGTGGTTTGCTGTGGAAGAGACAAAATTCCTTCATACTACAGCTAAAAGTTGTTCTGTGAGTTTTGTTTGAGCCACTAAAAACTAACAATTCTGAACAGTTGTAATGTTCTCAAATTATTTTCCTACTGCAATTTGTTTCTACATGGCATTCTATCACAAACAGCACTATTTAGTTACAGAACGTCCACTGCAAAGAAACAGAGAGTGCAACTAGCTGTTTTTTACCTAAAAGCATTCATTAATTTGTTATTTCCAATGTAAAACCATGGTATGCTTTCAGCAATAACTTGGATAATGTATTATGAAGTTCCGCTAAATTAAGCATTTTGTGGATAAAAATTGCAGAACATTCACTAATGATTCCACTTATAGGCCACAGGGTTGCATTAAACTAAATCAAGAAGGAGATTTTACCAAGTGCTATAATCCTAGCTTCCTGCATGCAATTAAGACACAATACAGTTATAGAATATTGAACCAGGAAGCATGCAAGAAAAACACTAGGTTGTTTAATAACATGTTTTAATAAAATTTTAATTAAATAACAGAAACTGTGGAGGCAGTATGAGGGGAGTGAAACACTTCCTGTATTTCACCATTTGCTTTAGAAGGCACACGTAAAATTGCCTTATCAAGTCTCAAATGCAGCAGTTGTATCAATTTTAAATGTGTGGGGTTTTTTTTTGTTATTGTTTCAGTGAAACCTCAGCCAATTCTCAGTTAACATTTTTCTCATTTTACTTTGCCTTGCCCAAAGCCTGAACTATAGATCTAACTCAAATTACTGCCAGTAATTGGAGAATCTCTTTTGTACTCCTGATTTTTTTTTTCTTTCATAAACTCTTCTCCTTCAAATGAGACAAAAAAGTAATATTTGCTTGCTGCAATTAAACATACTAATAGTTTCTCCTAATGCTTCATACCATTGGATCTGGTGAAAGGTCTTCGTATTTTCTTGTGATGCATCGTTTCTGTGAGAGTGCCATTGCTTTTTTTTGTTTCATTTTTACTGCATGTTCAATGATATTTTAAGTCTTGCATGCACTAAGTGATGTTAACTTCTCACCAATTGCAATAAAAATGAACCTGATGAGAAATTGAGTGTTATTTGTGTACTGTATCTTTCAACCAGAATCTTAAAAACTTTTTCCAGGCGTTTTGTTTTCTTTTCTATCAGCTTAGAGCGATGCACACCAAAGTGAGATACCTAATACAGAATAAAACAGGATCCTAACTTGAGAAGTCTTCAGCTGTAATCAGCAGTCTGTTGCCTCTCCTCACAGCTTGGCTCTCCAGTGGCCTACTAGGAACATTTAGGTTTTTATTGTGCAAAGTGTGTGGCTAAATCCATGCACTAGGAAATATACAATTATACAGACAGTCATGCATGAATACCAAATATTGTCTCTAAGGAGGAAAAATTTTCAAAAGTTATGAAATCATATAGAAGCTTTTTTCTGAGCAATGCTTTCAGTAGGTTCCCTTTCACTATCTATACTGGGAATGTGAAATTCAGTGTTATTGATAGGTGTAGCATCATCATCACTACTTGATTAGCCAGACTACCTTAAAACCATTGGCATGTCTGAAACTTGACACTGATTTCATCTTTACTTACAAATATCCTACTTGATGGTAGTAGGACTTTGTCCTATTTTCAGTGGTCTCTAATGGAAGATATAATCTCATTGTTACCTTAGTGAAGGCTCGGTAGCACAAACCACACAGTTCTACCAGGTAGGCCAGAGTGAAGACAGCATTCTGAATGACAAAACTTAGTAATTTTGAAAAAGGCTCCAGAAGACTCTGCAATGACATGATTTAGGGAAATCAGAACTGGTTGCTCAGCAAAACAAAAGGCATTCCAACTCAGATATATCTGAATGGAACACCATCATTATTGTTAGTTAATTCAGAAATGATTTTGCTGTGATCTACATTGCTTCAGTCAAATGTATTTTCTATCTACCAAATAACTTCATGCTCGTGCAACAAATTAAAAGAAAAAGAATTTTTAAAAGTTTATTCTCTAGTGTTTATGAGACATCAGAGATTCTATAGTGTTTATGCGGGAAAACCTTACTGATCTCAGAGGAACTGTACTTGTGAGAACTGCAGAATCAGCCTCTGAGCAAGTTCATTACTTTTTTTTTTAAGTGGAGAATATAAAATCTTCAAGATACACACTCACACCCACAAAGGAATGCAATCCCGCCCACACTTCACAGTAACCTAGGTTCCAAAGCTCTTACCATTCTCCACCATGTATCAGACTGCACAAGTTTATGCTTAAGTATTATGTTTTCCTAGCTAGTGGATAAAAACACATTTGCAGAATGATGAAGGTTGGTTGAACGAGAGGCAACAAAATGTTCTTGAGACTTACCCTGGTGGCGCTAGTGGTAGGTATCTTCAGCAAGCAAATCATTATTCTTAAACTAGAATCTAAAGAACACTGTGGACATTTTGAAGGGAAAAAAGTTAGTACCTTTCTGTGTACATCTCTTACATCTATTGTGGTGGCAGATATTAATAAGCTACAGGTGAAGTCTGAAAAATGATCTCTGATGACTGATTTTTAGTTGCTTTGCCTCAATTATTTCTGAAGATGTAATCATATCCCCTCAGTGGTAACATAACTACCGCGAGTCTCAAGAAAATTTGACAAAAGCGCTGGTTTTTAGAAAAGTTACATTTACCTTCTGTATTACAAAAGTCTCCTTGAAATACATTCCCACTGTAGTGAAAATGGATTTAAAAACTGAGTGAATTAGCACCATCTGTCTCACTTCTGCGATTGTCCTGGACTATGATATTTCCCTGTACATCAACATAGGGCTACACCCCATGGCATTAGAGTAAGCTCTGGCAATAACTGCTCCAGAGGCCCCACTAAATATGTTCCCTAAGGTGTAATTGATTTTTCTTCTGTGTAAATCACACAGGTTGCAATAGTGAATGGGAATTTCAAGGATCTGTCCTTTGTCTCACCTTGTCCCAGGTGCAAATATCTAGAAGAGCAAAGAGTCATATATGACCCTGGAGGAAGGAACAGGTGATTGTTTTACTTCTACCACTAATGGTACTTCCCATGAATAAAGGGAAATCATAGTAAACACTCCATCTAAATGGACAGAACCAAGGAATTGAATGTTTCATATAGCTTGAGAGTGACACAATTTAAAAAGTAATTCACAAAGTTAGGTGCTGGATCCTTCAGCTCACACTAATCAACATGCCTTTGCACAGAAGAAATTATTGCTTGGCCCATTCACACTGTAAGAAAAGAAGTCAGAATAAGAGTATCAGAATTCCATGGTTACTGGAAAGAATCGGAAATTCTTTTACTGTGTTAACTGAAGAAAAACATCAGGAAATATACACAGTAGGAAATAAGGCCTCTGTGCTTGGAGCACTTAGAAATAAGAGCTTCTTGATTCAGTTTCCATATATATTCCATTTCCATCCGTATATAGCCAGAACTATAACTTGGTCAAACAAGCAGGCTGGGCCCAGTTACTCATGGGAATAGTTCCAGTAGTCTCACATTTTACTCTGCCTGAGTATAGTGTACTTTTAGCAAATTAACTAGGTGGTGCTGGTCTTCTTGTGAGATTTAGTTAGTTTTAACAGGTAAAACCAGACAGATGCCAAAACACTGATTCTCTCAAATGCAGTAATCTAATCTGATAAAGTCAGGGCATGAAAAGTGTAGAAGGGAAAAAAAAATCTAAAAAAGAGTGAAGGAGCACTCTCTGATCAGAGTTGTTATTGCTTCCTATGGAAAAAAATATTATTAAAGAGATAGATTGGGAGTACAATAAATTTAGCCCTCTGTAAACATTAGTTGCATCATTAGAAAACTCACAACCACCTGTACTCTGGCTCTCATCCACAGCTTTCCCACTGTTTCTGTACATCCTGATCAATGCTAGCAAAGCTCATTTCAAACGTCTGTATCATACCTTAAGTGGCAAAACACAAGGGAGTTTGGTAAGGAAGGTCTGAAACTGATTACTAATTGTGGTCCAAAGGTTGCTGGGCGAATCCATTGGCAAGGCTTCCATAAAGGTAGCAATATTTTCCAAACAGCGTAGCATCGCACCCCCTGCTGGTAAATTCTTTTTGTTATTTAAACCCTGGGAAACAAAATGACAACTGTAAACAAATGGAAACATGGCCGCTTAAACAATATTTGGAATTTCAGAGGTTAATTTTTCATATTAAATACTTCATACATCTTGTATAGTACTAATGATAAAATGTTGTCTGAGGAATTTGACTTGAGTATGTGATAGTTAAGTCTAGTTCCTTTCCTAAAGTACTGACCAAGAGATTTCAATATCAAAAGCTTAAGATGCTGAACTTCAAGAGACAATTTTATATACAAGGTCCTAACTCATATGCTGTTTATATTGTCATGGCACTAAAAAAAGAAAGCACAACTCATATTAACCAGTAGCTTTGTCCATATTTTCCTTTGGCTAATTTTAAAGAAGCCATTAATGTTCAGTAAGTGATGCACAATTTTTTGGCTTGTGTACAAAGGACGGGACTGGAAAGATGTAAATAGTTTTAAAGTTCTGTCAGAGTCTTTGTTTGAAGGAACACCTTTGTTCTTGGAAGAGCAGGAATATGCAAGTGCTCATGAGATGCTAAAAGTTACAATAGAAACAAGCCAAGAGCACAGAAGGAAGTTGGTGAAAAGCAGGCAGTAGATCTTTTGATTATTTAAAGAAAGTGCCATCAGACACAGATGAAAAGGCCAACAAAGAAGGACACACATTGCTGAAAACCAGAAATAGTGCAGAGAAAGAGATGGCCTAAGCCGCTAAGGAATAAGACAGCTCCAGGAGCTGGACTGTGGGAGAAAAAAAAAAAAAGCTATCAGAGAGAATAAAATCCGGAAGAAAAATGGTGAGGATCCCGCTTCCAGTGACAAAAAATAATATTAAAAAAAATTCATATTGCTTGTAGTGACATAAGTTTAAACTCCTAGTGCATAAGGAGAGGTTACTTCAGTAAGTCTGGTAATGCCTAATAAAGCTAGCAACATAGTGGGATAGGGGGATAGCCAACATACCTCTAGCAGCTGGCTTAGAGCAGCAATGGAACTCAGCTCACTAAAGTCCATAAGGGACGTGGCTAAGGTCCGTAAGAAACTTCCATCTGAAATTGGAATGACATTTTTTCACCGAGTGTTCATATGGGGGGAATCACAGGGGTCAGAAGTGTACTCAGGTACTCTAGTTCACCTTTAATATTGCTCTGGAAGAGCTGGGGGAAGATGCCATTGGGAGCCAGCTGATGGAACACACAACGGAGGAACTGCTTGGCCACACCTGCAGCATTTCCAGGGATCATCATGCTGGAATGAAAAGAAGGAAAAGAATGTATAGAAATTGCCTTGCAGATGAAACACTTCTCTAACCTGAAAACATAGCAATAATAAATAAGATCCTATTTTTTCTTAATTACAAAAGTGTTCAGTTATGAGAAAGACATAAGCAGAACTTTCCTGATTAAAAAAAAATTATTAATTTTACTTTATTAATTCAAGTCAACTATTCAGAGATGGAATTCTGTTATTGCTTGTGAGTTGTCATGATCTGAAATACAATCCTGCTCTCACCTTGTGGATTTCAGTAGTACAGATTCTTGGTTTTACCATAAAACACAAAAGAAATAGGTAAACATGCACATTACAGTTATTAATTTGCTTCAAGAGCTTAAATATTTCCTAATCTCTCACAAATTGAATTGTTTTGTTAAAAAAAAAAAAAAACCTTAAGCGTTATCTATTTACTCGTAAACTGCACTTCTTAGCACTTTTTGCAGCTTTTCAAAACAAATCTTTTTTAAGTGATGAGACATCACTAGGTGGGGATCTCCATGGCTGAGAATGACTCACTTCACCTCACTTCATTGAATACATGAAGACAATTTATCAAAGCAAATACTGAGCAAACACTGAACAAGCTAGAACAATCTGCAATGAAATTCAGGAAATCTAATTAATCTGAATCTGATTTTTTTTAATTTTTTTTTTTTTTAATTCACTACATGTGAATACGAGTTCCTGTTCATGTTCAGGAAACAAAGAATATACGAATGAAATGAAACTCACACTTAGAAACTTTAAAAAAAAAAAAGTTACATTTAATTGTTTTCATGGCCAAGGAGGACAGTGCTTTAAATTCATTGCTGGATTAGGTATATTTTGCTACTATACCTTTCTGCTTGATTAGAGAAACTGGTACTTGATGCCAACCTGTAACAAAAATAACAGCAATTGAAGCTTATATGCTTTTATGCTTTTTGTGTTCCATTCTGAATAAAGTCAATAGACTAGCTAAAAAATAATAATAACGATAAACAAAAGTTTTACAGAATATTTAAAATGCTACCAGAAAGTTCTCCTGAAGTGCTCTTAATTTCACACAAATCAAACTGGAATAACATATAAACTCTAACCAGTTCTGTCACAAACACTTCCCAGATTTGAAGACAATTCTACTTCCCTTCCTGTTCCAGAATGATGAAAATGAAGTGAAAACTATGACACATGCATATATAAAACAATTACTAATCTAAAAGGATGTGGCAAAGAATAAACTTTGCCAGAAGCTGCGTACTGAGTGAATTGATTCTGATTAACACAGCAGCATAGACTGAGCCAAAATTCTCCACTTGGCAATCTGAAGTGAGGCTTCTAATTTCGGATTTTGGCACCTAAATAAGTGGCTTAATTTCAGAAACAGAAAGTACCTCAGAGCTCTTACAAAGTCAGATGTGAAAGTCAGGGTGTTCTCAAAAATCACATCATCCATTTTTAGTACCTAAATATAGACTAGGAAGCCCAAAATGGGAATCCATTTGAGAAAATACTTAATACGAGCATAAAGCAAATCACACACTCAAGTATGCAGAACATGTAAACAAACAGAGTCAGAGCTTATACTATCAAAGCAATGCACATTTATTCCTAAAAGTCACTAAAAGTTGGAAGCATCACCTACATACAAAATACCATGCAATTTTTACTTTCAACTGGTACATGTCAGTATTTCAGCTGGTATAAGATACAACTTAATTGCAAGTTCATAGAAAAAGACCAGGTTGCATCAGCTGATGAACTGGATTTTAAAATTTATCTTTGATTCAAGATCCTTTCAGGGTAGATCTAGCTTTTGCTTAATCCTCTGTCAGCCTCAGTTCAGAAGACCGTTTCCTCTCCAGTCTCCACTACAAACCAAAAGACGGATCCTAAAGCAGCTCAGTCAAGTGCATCAGCGTAAAGCAGAATGGATGGTGTTTTCCATTAATGATTCATGACAAGCTGGACACACAGCATACATTCAGCTGTGAAATAATCTGAGGTTGGATAATGCAGTGGATTGAACATACTATTCTCTTCAGTTGTCCCAGCATAAATCAGAAAAAAAATCATTACAGTCCATAACTCCACTGTTATTAAGAGGAGCCGAGGCTAAAGTAAAATATATTTTCTGGTGTGAAATTTAATTCTGAGTGAAAATAGCTCTGAGGCCACCTTCAAGCAATACAAGCCTTGATCCTGGAATAACTGAAGCATCAGTTTACCTTAAAGTGCATGTGGATTTCTGCAGAATTTGGTGGAACTAATCACACACCAATAGACATCACAACTATTTCCAAAAATCTACTGAATTTTCAGAAACAAAAGCATAACGATTTTCTTCTGAAGGGAATCAAAGTCCTATCCAAAGTTTCTCCCCTCCATCTGAATGCTATAATGCAAGAATGTTGTGGAGGAGTGTTGTTTTTATTTGTTTGTTTTATAATAAACAAAACATTTAAATTCTAATTTCCAAGTGGAAAAACGTCATGAGACATAAACTACATTAAATACTTGGGAACATATAAAGCTTTTTGAAATTAACAGCTTGTATGTGTTTATCACTAGCACTCTAAATATTATTTGAGCAAACTCTCATCACCATCTCCACTTATTACCTCATTACTTACGTTCAATGTAATTCCTTTCTAGATAGCCACTTACTGCTCTTAGAATTTGCCAGAAAAGGCAGCTAGTAGGAACAACATGGGACATTTACCAAAAATACTCCATGCTGCATGCCATCTGCTGCTTTAAAAAATAGCTTCCTCCAAAGATGCAGCATTCCTTCTTCAAAGCACAGAAAAAGTTAAACCACTCAGCCTTCACCTCTGATAATTTATCTTCCAATTGATTCACTCTCTATGGCTTTTAAATGACTGCTACTTCTGTATTTTCAAGAATCACACAGAATGGAAAGCATCTGTCCAGATTAGAAATTTTGCCTCCACCAGAGTTCATTAGCAGTGAACTGCAGCACTGGAATTAATTAAAACAGAGGGCTTAAATAGTAGCTGTGTTTCAGTGGAAGTGGGAGATGGGGAGGCGGGGCTACAAAGAGCCATGTCCTTGCACAAGTCATTCAAGCAACTTCAGACACTGAAAGTAACATGGAGAGGAGAGCTGTGCCATTTCTGTGTGTGTAGTGCTGCTCAGAAGTTTGTTCTGAAACATGCAGAATGCATCTCTCCCACATCTTAGGCAACAAGTTGTGGAAGCAGCTGAAGCAGCAATGACAAGTACTACAGCACAATGGTGCATTTCAGTTATCCAATGCACACTAGGTGAAAATCACAACAGATAAACAGCACAGACACCAAACATTAAAGACATTATCAAAGACAACTTGATAAAGCAGCTGGTTAGGAAGCCAAGACATGCAAATCTTTAGTTTTAATAAGCAAACAAAATATGGTTGAGGAACCTGAAAAGTTCTTCAAGTAAGCAGAACCAGATTATTACATGTAGCTTCATATAATTAAGTTTATGTAAACTCAATTGCAGGCACAACATTCTTTCAATCACATGGAAATGAGGACAAGCCTGAATTTACCTTCCAACAGACTGCATGATGTCCAACAGTAGAGGAGCAGCCAAGTCTGGACTAAGGTGAATGAAGGTTGAGAGCACAACTATTGCCAGGCCTAGTGTCTCTTCATCATATTCTTCAAGAATTGCTCCACAATCATGGCATCTGCAAGGAACAGTAAAACAGACATTGAGAAATTCAAAACAATGCATGCAGACATATTTATGTCTTTTTAAAGTACTATTATTTACTACTTTCTATTCAGAATTAATTTAGTAAAAAATGTAATTGTGATCTTTCTATAATTAACTTAAGTCCATGGCTTTTAAATATTAATAAATGATTCCACTAGCTGCACTGGCTGTTTCTACACTGATGAAGGAAAAGCACAGCGTATGCCTACATTTTGAGTCCTGCACTGGTAATGCTTAGCTACTTCCCTCACTCTGTATTGGACTGCTTCAATTTGCACTACCCAAGAGGAATCTATCACAGTGAAAACTAGCCCTAGCAATATTAACATCGCACAGTTCATGCCACTTGGTTTCATGCAACGGCTCATGTCCCTGGCACTTTTCTATATAGCAGCATAGACACAAACAGTGACATAAATAGATGATCTCAAAAAGAGAGAACAATTTCACATTGCCCTTTCTGTCATGAATTATGAGTAACAGATTATGCAACTAGAAGCAATAACCTGATTGGCCTCCCCAGCATTTATCACTCTTAAGGAAATGAAAGAAGGAAATGAAAGAACCAATCAGGGACACAGAACCTTAGACTTTGGAGAAACCTCCTTTTCCAGGACAAATTTGTTGCTGAGTCACTTACTCTTCCTGAAATACTAAAAGACAACCAAAGAAATTCTGAAAGAACTCTCTGATGTCTAATTATAAAGAGGATGTCAGACTCAAGAGAGTTGAGACAAGCTTTCACAACTGAACATAAAAAGCAAACCAATGTGGGAAACTAGCTTATCTCAGCCCAGTTTGCTCAATTTAATCAATCAGTTGCTAATGACTCCAACAGATTGTGATATTTCAACCTAATGGAATTGTACAGGCAATTTTCTTGACTTTGTCACTAAACAGAAGGAAAATATGCCAACAAAGTCATGAAAATCATGCTCAGCTGATCTATGTGTTAATAGGTAATGACCCATTAACATGTAGACCAGCTGAGCTTGATTTTGCTAGAGCCAGAGCTTTGGAGAATTGACCAAAGGATGTGTCAGAGATAATCCTAACCTTGGGGATCCTTCACTTATAAGGCCTGCTTGCAGTCACTGCTCAGCTGCAGCCTGCTCAGTGGCCTTAACCAGTGATCATCCTGGTAGATCCGTTTACTGGACTGAGCACAGTAGCACAATCAGGAACTTATAGTTTCTATTCATAGTTTTTCAGTAATTCAACACATAGCTCCCTTCTGACAGCTTTCCTCCTCCATTAAACGAGTACACTTGATACTTATTTCAGAGGCATTTTAACCAACAAGTAGATGTTTGCAAAACCCTTTGAGATTAGTGCTATGTTGGTAACAGAAGTGTTGATGGGTAATCACGACTTTCTATCTCAACTGAAAACCAGAAGAATTTGAAAAATAACCTTTTTTCTTCCTAAGGTGAAAGTGGTTTCTAGTGATCACAAGGAACCATTGATTTAAAATTGGGAGCATAAAATTTCACCCATTTAAGCAATCAGTTTTAATTAAAGAAAAATCCAAAACTTCAGTTACCCAAGTGTCCTTAGTAGGTTACATATACTGTATAATTCTAAACACGCGATTACCCAGTTTTAAATGAAGGGTAGAAACTGTCTCCCTTCCCCTTAATGTACATACAGTAGCCTGAGTTGTAATCTCACCAGTGTAGACTCACAGACATCCCCAAGTTAGAAACACATCTTGTGGGCAGTGTTTTGAAAACTTTTATCTTAGAATAAAATATATTAATTAATTCAAAAAAGATAGCATACGGTAAAAAGATAAAAAGTAAACTTTATTTCTGCTAAGTATATTTATATTTAGTTTGATCTATATGAAGTTTAACTAGTTTTTTGAAAGAAACAGAAAATGAACTTACTTGTCAGTCATCACAGTGGGCTGGTCATCAGCAAATTCTTCTGGTGCAGGTACAAACATACTGACTATACTGGGTGCTGATAACAAGCTAGATTTTGTGGCACCTTTAGGCAGTTAGGAACAATAAAAACAGAAAAGCGAAAGGAAATCACTTAGCAGAATCCCAAACTGCATTGGCCTGAAGATCAGGCTTGTAAGGATGAGCCATAATGATTTGACTGTGCATAGATTAAGAAATATGTGGCATAGATTAAGAAATATAGCATGTTCCTCCAATTAACTACAACTATCAATTATACATATATATCCTTGAAAAAAAAGATAACAATGAAAACAAATTCTGGGAAGGGCAGGTGACTATGTATCTACTAATATTTAGGAAGAGAAGATAATTCTACAGATTGTGTTAGGCTGGAAGAAGATTTGCATCCTTCTTCATACTTTCAGGGAATCACCTTCTCACCATTCTTAATGACATGAAGAAGTAAAAAAGTTTGTGTGCCTGACCACCATGTCATCAGCTTATTCACTGTATCCCTAACAGAAGCATGAGAGAAAAATCAAATAAGGGACAGTTAGAAGAAAGAATTTATAAGAAGTTGAGAAACACTGAAAGCATTGGAGGGGTGGTAATTATAAATGCTTTCCATTTAAAGTCTTCACAAGCATCTTGATTCTACAAAACCGAGTTTTTCAGCCTGAAGCCCAGAGACAGCATAACTTCCAATATATGAGATTCCTTTAGCAGCAGGCAAACTGTGCACTGCTGTTTTCAGACCGATGTTTATTTAAAATGAAAAGTTGTGTATAATGGAAAATCCAAACTCTTTGCTTATTTATGTTTGCTTTTCCAGAATTAGACTAGAATAAGGTAGTCTGAGAGTCTAACCAGTATGATAGTCTTCTCCCTTAATCCCTTTTTTTTTTTTTTGCATTAAGTATTAATGTTAAATAATCGCAAGGGAAAAAAAGAAAAAAAAGCAGAAGAGGTAAGACTCTAGCTACTCTAGTTGCAAAAAAAACATCAGGATGATGAATCCAATGTTAATGAGCTCGTGGATAAGCCATCAGGAACTTCTATCAAAGTTATGGTGATATGCAAGTCATGTCATTCATCATTCATCTTAGGTACATTTCAGTGCTTATTTAAATATTTTTGGCAATTACGTTCTTCAGGTTAGCAAGATAGAGAGATTTAATTCCTATGAAAAAATATCTTATGTTTGCGCTTTGTATAGCTGGCATGATAGAGAATTACAACTGTTCCCAGAAAGATCAGCTCCATTAATGAATCCAGGGAACTCAGTTGATAGACACATTGCATTGTGTATAAGCTGCCCCAAAGGCATCTCATTCCAGAGATCTGTCTATGACAAGCACATTTTTAAATCAACTTTTAGAAAAGTATCTATGCCTATTTAATATGAATTCAATCACATGTTAATATTACCAACTTTATTTCTGGTTCTTTCAATCTGCAGATTCAAACTTAATATTAACCTTAGCATGTTCTGACAATATTTAACTATGGAGGTGGCTTCCCATGGATGCTTAGTTCAGAAAGAATTTCTGATAAGATAATCCCTGATATTACAGGAAAATCAAATTTAATAGCATCTCTCAGGCAAAATAGGAAGCTCAGAAGATTCCATAATATTTGAACTGAAAATGAGTGTTGAGGTTTGGTTTCACAAGATGACATTTTACTCAGAAAAAATATTTCTTTACATACAGAGTTCACTACTTCATAACTGTTCCCTGAGACTTATCTGGATGAAAACAGACATTCCAGGAAGTCCAGAATACTCTCCAGAAATGTAGGACATCATTCAGAACATAAGGAATAGAAGTAGATTTTCCATATATTTCCAGCCAATTACTTTCCCCTTAACAAACAAATTTAGATCTCTCTATCATGAATTTAGAAGTTCACTGTCATCTTCTCCAGACAGAAGGCCCATTGCAGCATGCAAGTACTAATAGCTGTCATAATGCAGGATGCAATGTTGGGATAGAATTCAACTATTCAAAAATGTCCTTCACTCGTTTACTGAACAGAAGAAAAAAAAAACCAATTTAGTTGGAAGAAGGTAGATAATTGCCACATCACAAGATTGTAAGAAAATCTGTACATCTTTGGCTATGAGGATATTGAACTGGCAACTTCCAGCTTGACAGCACAAGCCCAGCCAGAGAAAACACTAAGAGAAAGCCAGTGCCTCTCATCTGCTGACCTGTCTTGAATGAAGAGATTTGTCTAATACTTTTTCAATAATGTGTTCTGAAGGACATTTGAGGCCTTTAAGATAGCTGAATGGAACACAAAATTCACTGTTATTTGGTACTAATGAGAAAATATTCCTAGTAGTCTTTGCAGAGAGATCAGGTCAACTGGACACTGAACTAACCTCTGATTCTTAGTGGTGGTCCCTCCAAGTCGGGGTTTAGGCAAACAGGGACATTGCATAGCCGCTTTCCATGCTGTATCTGCTCTGTGAATAAATACAGAACTTCAGTGTCCATCACTATGAATCCAGTACGCCACCAGCACAAGAAGTTATAAACAGTTAAACCAGGAAAAAGACAAATAAAACAGCTTTTGGGGGAAAAAAAAAAAAAAAGTTAATTTTTAAGCATAGAAAGAGCAAAAGAAAAAGGGAGGAATAGAAAAATAGAAGTCCACAAAGGAAAAGTGACAGATTACAGAACACCAAAGGAGGCATTTTAAGAAATCCAACTAAAGAAATTAATGTTTAGAAATACCATAGACTAGAAGTTCGTGTATAGCTTGTTCTGACAGATGCTAGACATGCAATGATTTTAATGTACAGATAACAAGATGAGAAAGAAAGGTTTGAAATAAGAAATGAGAAGCATGGTACCTACCCGTGTTTAAAAAAATAGAAAGCATGCATGGACCAAGCTTGCATCATATAATTCTGCATTCTAACAGTTGTTATACTTGAACATGAGTCTCAAAACTGTAGCATGACATTGAAATGGCTAACAGTCAAACTGACCATTTGCCTGAAAAAAAATTAATCTGCCCAAATAGTATTTTTACTTTAAAGATAGTGGTTGAAAAGGAGACTGAGAGATGCAAAAGTTTCTGGAAGAAAACACTTTACTTAGTATCTCCACAACTGCAGGCCTTTAGTTGTTATGAATGTTAGACAGAAAAGTAGCAGATGTTATGAAGAAATCTAGTGGACTTGGAACAAGGTTAACAAGATGGAGCTCCTACGTGGTTTTGAGTACTGACCTGTTCTTCTGAAATGTAGGATAATACTTCTCACTGAAGGACATTAGTAACTTTTTAGTCTCTAAAAACCTGTCTGAAAATTGAAGTGATACCAACTAAGTCTCTTTAACAAACAAACTTACTTGCTGATAAGACAAAAACCACTGCTACCATTGACAAATTCTCCCCTTTATGATTTCAGGATCTCATGCTGAGCACGCCACTCAGCAGACTGGACTATCAGAAAGGAAAGACCTGAGGTATACCTTTAGCCATGTTTCAGATACAAGATTTAGTTTGATGGAACTGGAGGCTGAAGACTGACTTAAGCAAAACCTTGAGCACAACTGTCCAGAACTGGTAGACATTCATTCAACACACTAAATTCCACAAGAGGTTTTAAGCATTCTTTTCTCTGGACACATGTAAACCTTCTCATAAGTTCATAAGAAGCACAATTCCATGATGTCACTAACACCAAGATGAGCAATGAATGATCTAGTCTCTAATACAAAATATAATTAGTTCATTGTTTAGTGATAATCTACTGTCAATTTGAGCACAAAAGAACAATTTTTAAAGAAGATTTTTTTAAAAAAGTAAAACTCTCACATGAAGAATGAAGAAATTATGTGCTTATTTCCATTATTTCATTGTCTGCTTTATTTTCATCTTGAGCAGTGAAAAAGGTCAGTAAATGGAAAACAAACTTCAGGTGTTCAGCATGAGCTGGCAGAAACTTCATTACAGGGAAATGAAACTGGATAGTATAGCGTGCAAATCCTTAGTGTACCAGCACTATTGTAAACATATATGCAAAGTAATGATTCCATGCATCAAGGATGAAATTCTATACTTAATGAAATCAACAGCAATACTTTAATTTAAATCAGCTAGGTCCCCAGAATGCAAAATTATGGGGACACCATTGTACCAGAGGGGCTACATCCCAAATATCCCAACTCGTACCAGGTGAGAATCTGCTATTTACTATGCAGTTCCTCTTTAGACTTGAGACTGATTATTTACCTGCAGAGGTAGAATAAAAATACCTACTTTTCTAGTGGATTGATACAGAAAGTGATTGGTTTAAGTAAATAAAAATAAGGAACAATAAACGCAGCTCACCAGTATCCCAAGTGCTGATATTGTGGGGAGCACTAGACTGGTGTTCCAGCTGCCTCTTCATTAGCTGGTTCATTGTCAGAGCTCCCAAAGAGCCTCTTTTCATTTGTCTGAACTGAGCTGCAAGTCAGAAATGCAAAAGGATTTCAAGGGCTCAAACAACATGTAAAACTACTCTTATTTCCTGAACTTACAAGCCAGTATGAGGTAAATAGAGATAGGACATGAATTGCTTGCTCAAGAATCCTGCTCGAGTCAATACACACTTCACACAGCTACACAGAGTAAAATTATGGCCAAATGACATACTATAAGTGACTTGGATCTAAGCTCTTATCTACTGTGCCAATTGTCAGTGCCTTTTTGTCACCAAATAACACAAGTTCTTCAAAATACTAGGTATCCATGCAGTGTAAGATACTACCCCAAAGTTCCCATGCAGATAGGTGATAAACTCGCGCACTGTGTAATGACAAAGGAAACACAGTGTCCTCACAGCCAAGTATGGAGGACTACTGTATCTATGCTCACTAGTGGAGAAAAAAATCTGTTTTGCTTACTGTGTTCCACCAGCATTCCTCATGCAGAGGCTTCCTAAATACTTCCCACTCAGGCATAATATCTGCACATTCTTCTAAAATGTGAAGCCAGCATGCTTTTGAAAATGGATCCTCTTCATAAGTGCCCTTCCATTCTTCTTCCAAGGAGCAACAAGCCCTTGTCATTTCCTTATCTGACCATTTATAATAGCTACTTAAATGAGCATTACTACATTATTTTATGGATTTGTCTCACTGAACAATGCTTTCAGAAAAAAAGAAAAAAAACACACTTGTGGACTTGCTATTTGAGACTTTTCTGGTCATGTATCTTCTGAGTGCTTAAATGGAGGTAAAAATAAACCATATAATATTGCCAACTTTCTTACTTCCTTCTATTCATAAGAAAAAATTGCATGGAATAACCATAACACTTTCATTTTGCCAGCTGAATGTGAGCAATATAATATATTTCCACCACTGAAATCAAACTCATTTTTCACAGTATGAAGACAGAGACTATGATGGAACAAACCACACCTACACGCATACATGCAGGAAAGCTTTACAAATCCTGTTGTAAGCCTACGTTTAAATGCCTTCCTCAGTAAGACTCAACAGCAAGGACAATAAATCAAAATTTTCTAATGATTATTTTCATTTGTTCAACGTTGTTTTAAAACCATATTAATGTTATATCAAGTAGATCTTAAAAATTATGTTATATCAAGTACTTTTTAAAAATCCAGAAGTACCTAGCTAAGTTATGAAAACAAATCCAGACTTTCATGTTATTAACTGTAATGAATTAGTTCAGACATGAGAAAAACTACAAACAAAACTCTGAAAGGTTGAGTGCCTTTCTCCTAAACTGGGTTTATTCAGTGGAAGTTCACATGCAAGCTATTTTACTAGGTGAAGTATTTTAAGTTTTACTTTATTATATCCTTTCAGCGTACCAGAATGCACTTAATTTGGTATTTTTGGTATAAGTACAGCTTCCTGCAACACTGCTGCAAAGTAGTCCCTGTATAACTGGATTTCTGGATTGTAACCAGGTCAGGACATTATTATGTATTTCACTTTTTAAGTTATATTGCAGCTGATTTTCACAGAAAATTAGTAAAAAAATATAATTTTCATCAATTTCAGGGCAAGAATTTTTAATAGACGCTTTATCACTTTATCAAGTACAGAATTTCCTAATGAATGAACAGCAATTAATGTTAGAACTGACAAGATTGCTTAGAGTGCAGATGACTGCCAAATTTTAGAAAATTATCTCCTTGAATTCTCTTAACAGCTTTTCTGGTTAGAATTAAAAAAACTTTCATGCACATTTCTGGTCATCAGGCTATTGTTAAGTAGGCTTGGATTTCTACTATTATTTATCTGATTTCTCATGCACAACAATGATTTAAATTACCAGGAATTAAAAAAGAAAATCCAAAGATGTAAAACCCAGAGAGCTGTCAGCCTTTGGAGCCAGGCTGACTGCTGTGGACCATAATGTGACTTCTCCAGTCTATGACTGACTGGTGATGTAAGGCAGGAAGCAGTTCATGATCAGGTGGTCTGCAGAAAACCTGTGAATCATGAGGGGATAAATAACTTCCAGATATTATTTGATGAGTCTTTCATATATTAGCTGTTGATCGGATCAATTACTTTGCTGAGGAGTTCACTCCCCAAGAAGTCCAAATCTTCCTATCACAATTAGTGACATGCTTTTGTGACCTAGCACCGAATGAACAAGCAACATTATCTGTTTGTGTTATGAAGTGCCTTGTCTGCACAATCCTGATCAGGACTTGCTATGCAAAGCACTGTAAAGGCACGTAGTAAAAGCCCAAAAATATTTCAATCAAAATATTCAAGGGACACAATGGAAGTATCCATACTCCATTTTACAGCTGGAAACTGAGGCACATAGAAAGAAGTAAATTGTTGAGAGGGGTTGAGCTATAGCATCTACTAACTCCTTCACTACACGAGGGTGAATTTCATCTGGCCCCATGAACTTAATAAGTTAAGCTTAAATGTTTAACTGATACAGCTGGTTCCTTACAATTCTGGTGACCAGAGATGGGAAGTCAGTGCTCCCCTAATCATGGTTCTCCAATTCTAAGGTCTGGGCAGCCCAAGTTAAATACTGAGGTAATAAAAGGCATTAAGTCTCCACCATTCTCCTCCTGCTCTTTCAACCTGACTTGAAAAAAACTTGAAAAAGCCTTTTTTGTTGTCTGACACCACAGTAGACAGTGTCATGTCAAGATGATGTTTGGCATTTCACATTTTCTTCCTGCAGATGGAAACTACAACTCTGTACTCTTTCTGTGAAGCCAGGCCTTGCTTGCAGAGGTCAGATATTTTCCAGTTTATTTCCAGGCAGAGTACCCCGTTCAGACAGGCCAGCCTTCTGCCCTACTTACTTGACTTAGACGTATAATGGGATTGCACACTCAAACTGTTGTGGTTCAGAAACATCCTCAGGTAGCCCCAGGGATCTCTCTAGTCGTTTACTCTTTTCTGCACCTGCTGCTGCTGCTTCTGTTTCTGCTGCAGCTACCAGGGCTTCCTGCAGCTTTCCACCATTTTGAACTGCTCAGTATGGTATAGATACTACTCCAGATTTCATATACTGGAATTTACAGAAACACAGAGCACTCACTGAAACCAGGCAGTGATAGGTCTTAACCGGTGGCTATTTAGTTGCTTTTCAGACTCTCATTAAGTGGACGACACGTGTTCAATTCTATGAAATGCACATCTCTCTAGATGCTTTTGATAAAACCAGAGAAGAAACCACTGTTCCAAGAGCTAATCTAGTATGCCACAGTAACATCCTTTAATAAGGCTGATACTCCGATCTAGCAGCTCACTGGTATCAAAGCAGATCATCATTTCCCCTTCCTTTTCTACTACCCACAGATGCTGTCCCATCAACCTTCAGGTGTCTTACTTAACATTGCCTAAATGGTCATGCAATTCTGGATTTTGTTAAACTACTCCAAGATACCTCCACCTTCCAATGTTAACTACACCTGTTCTATTAAGCCATGTGACAATAACTTTTAAAATCAACCTTGTTCACTTTCCCCTGAGATGAGTATAGGACTCCCAGATAAGAAGTTAATGCATTTCAGTTGAGTGGCACTTAAAAGCTCTTTACAAAAATTGCAAGAGATTTGTTGTGTTTTTTTTTTTCCTAAGGTAAAACAAAAAATATGATCAAGACCACAGTAATAGTCCTGCGAAGCTCTGATCCTCTTCTCTGTGCACATACACTTGACAGTGTTTTCTCTCACTGTAAAATAAGCATTTAGCTTCAGTGAAATTCTGCTTGTATCTGCTACCTAGCCTAAATCAGGCAAACCACATTTCACAAATTTGCCAAGTCACAACAGAAAATCTTGTGGTTACTGACTGCTAACATCCTCAACACAGATTAAACAAATCTAATGATGTCTAGCATAGCCATGTTTCCAAGAATCAATAAAACTCAGAGGGAGGCATTTGCCATATATGATATGTATCTGATGTATAAATACAACAAGAAATTAAATTCTTGAATCAGGGATGCACTTACTTGATATGGAAGAGTGACTACTTGTTTCTGGGACACCTGCTTCAAGGGTTGGTGCAGAAGACGATTCTCTTGGCATTTCCAGAGTTGAAAGTCCTTTGGCAGCGGGATCTACATACAGAGATTTTACTTAAACTGTCAGTGTTCAGAATCGATAAATATTTTCCATCTGCTTTCATGTTGGATGTCTTTTTCACATTTTTTTTAATCATCCATTCACCATCTGGCATTCGCAGCAGTTCTAAAAGGACTCAGTGGTAGTATTTACAGATGCACAGGGATCTACTACTTAAAATCACTTTTTGAAGGAGATTTGTACATGCACCCATTTAGAGCTCAGAAATAACTAATGCACATAGAGTTTGTTTTCAATCCTGCTCACAAATTAATTAACAGGACCACCAACATGTAAATACATATCTGTGCTGTAAAGAGGCTCAGGCATGAAAGTCTGTATCCTACAGTTGTGTGGTTGAAGAAACAATCACCATTAACATTTAATTCAGAAATTGCTTGTGTCAGAAGCCCTTCTAACACATATGGATGTACAACAGGATGACAAAGCTCAAATAAGACTTTGAACTTACAATCATTGTATTATGATGGTGATATTAAGCCTACTTAAATGAATTACAACAAATATGTTCTCAAATAAATCAATTAGTAAGGCTAAAACAAAGGAATACAGATGCATGAGACACATTAAACTACCCAAGTAACTAAATTACCTAGTTATGCAAACTGTCTGTAATGTAAGTGAGCATTTAATGAATCACTGTGATTGGTTTATGCTCCCTTTGGATGACATACGTAGATGCCTGCCAACAAATTACTATGGTATATGCTAAAATCCTAGATTCCATGTGGTGTTTCAGAACTGGGAGAGCCCTTTCAAGATGTTTCGAGGATGTTTTTGTTAGGGAATTCATGAAAACTTATCAATGGTCCTTACAATTAATCAGAAAAAAAAAAAAAGAAAAAAGAAAGAAAGAAAAAGAAAACATTTGAATCCAAATGCTTTTAATGACCATTCTTCTCAAAGAACCTATGTGAAAGGTTCAAAAGCACTTGGCTCTCTTTTTTTTTTTTTTTTTTGTTACAAAGCTTCAGCTGTTCATCCGCTTACTGGTACCACAAATGGGACATTCAGCCTCAAACAAACGTAACAGCACAGCTATGATCACATTGAATGATTTATCCTCGTAGAACTGGGATATCACAAATATCATGAATCATAATTGGAAATTATACCGTGGTTCCCCCTGAAGTAACTGAGAAATAAGTCAGGTCAAGCATACATAAGTATTACTCTTCCCTTCAAAGACCCGAGGCCTGGAGGATTTTTTGATTTTATAATTAATGTATGTTTTTAAAAAGACTGATAAAACCCCAATCTCTGAAAAATCCTGAAAATAAATAGCCACAGAATAGGCAGCAGAATGCATTTTTAATATTGTTTTAGACACATTCAGTTGAAATCTCTGCAGTTAAAATGTACTTTCTCTCTACCTGAAGAACTTAGTAACAAACCCCTGTATTGAAATGATCTGAAAAAAGGATAAACTGAAGTACTCCATAGTTCTCCACATGCTAGCACTTCAAATCTTTAATAAGTACAAGCCTTGTAAACTTTATGTATATCCAACTACAGTAGAAAAACAAAACATGAATATCTTTGTTACTAAATGCAATTTGTAGTTAATCCCATGTGCTCTTAAGCTCTGCTAAGTTTGCTTTCCAGTTTGCTTTCCACTGCCTTCTGTCTGCAGAAGAAATAAGAGACAAAAATCACTATATAGAGAAAATGACCAGCATAATATGGACTAGATTAACAGGATAAAAGGCACAGAAGTATGACAGTTTTACTGACTGCTCACATAAAAAGAGTCACTCCCTAACTTTAATATGAGGGTCAGGGTTTTCGTCATTGAGCTCCAACTTCCTTTTCACATGGGCGTGCATGATACCTGCATGGCTAGTACATTCCTTGTGAAAAACTAACACCTGGAAAATTTCAGCTAGTTCAGATTGCACCAGATCACATATCTTTCTCTGTATACCTATTACAAAAACCTTCATAATACGCCATTAAGACAGCAGTTGAGCTCACCTGCTTCCTTCTGCTCTCCCAGCTTGTCAAGAATGTTAAAGGAAATGTCCAGGTATTCTCTCTGAATAGCACTCACAGCAATCTTCCTCTGCTTTCTCTGGCGGGGGACAATCTGAATCTTAAATTCTGACTCCTCAGTCTCCTCTTCTTGTTTTTGTTCTGTGTTTTGTTCAGTATCAGACTCTGGGTTGTCACGAAATTTATCACTTTCAGTTTGGTTTTCAGAATCCTCAGGAACTTTAATGAGGACTGTTTTAACACTGGGACTTGGAATTGGTCCACTTGGCCTAATTTCTTCCACATTGAGTTCAGAGTTATCATCAAGGGACGTTTCTGGAAGGGCAAATGACTTCTGCAGCAGGTCCCTTTTCTGTTTCAATGTTAGTGAGTTCCCACAGGATACGTCATGAAGTTCTTCAGGCTTACCTAAATCCAAAGAGTTCTTTTTATCTTTGGGAGAAGTAGAAAGGATGTCCTCTATTCCTGCTGAAGTGCTGTTGCTTGTATCCTTAGAACTAAAGTCTTTGGAGCAATCTTCAATGCTGAACTGGACCAGAGGTGTCGTGCTGAGGCTGAGCACAGAGATGTTGATAGGTGTTGAGGGAGATGACACCGTGGTTTTGCCAGAGACCTCATCATTTAACTGGTTTATTGTTTCTTCTTCATCACTCTCCACTATTCTTAGAGGAGGAAGTGGTTCAAAGACTAAAGAGTCACTGTCTGAAGTGGAAAGTACTGAATGTTTTTCAGGACCTGACGTTGAATCAGAGGACAAATCTATTAGATCTAAATCTTCTTTGGGACCAGCAGGTTTAACTGGAGAGTCCACCTTCACTTCAAAGGTTTCCATGCAGTTTAACCTAACTTCTGGTATGACAGGTCGTCTCGTTTCCTGGAAACTCTCCGCAGAAGGAGGATTTTCTTGTATTTCTATATTTTCAGCTTTAGTAGAAGAATTCTGCCGAGATCGTCCATAATCACTCTGCCTGTGTATCGCATAAGCAGCAGGGACAGGTGGTTTTTCTAAGTCACATCGATCTATGCAGGACTTCCTGCGATGTTCATCTAATGTAAACAACAGGGAGTCTGCATTCCCTATATCAAGAGATTTTTGTTTTAGAGAGCGCAGTTTTTTTTTCTGAATGCTTTCTTCTCTCACACAGCGTAGAATACTGTCTTGTAAGGCCCCCGTCTCTCTATATTCAGCCAGCTCTATTTCACCTGATTAAAACAGAAAGAGCTAATACTACCTTAGTTGGAAACTTCTGCAAGATATCTTCACCTCACAATTCACTGGCATTTCAAATACAAAACCAGTATTAATCAAAACCCTATAAAATTTGTTTTCACCTCAGAGACACATCGTATCAATTTTTACAAATTAAAAGAGATAAACAAAACAATAAGTACAAAAAAACCCTACACTGAAATAATAGGATTTGTCCAAATTCTACTCATCCTGGATAGATGCAACCTGCAGGCAAACAGCTTTACCTTATGCATTGGATAGAAGATTGCACAATCGAGTAATTTCTAAGGACATTTGGCATGGCTGTGTTAGTTATAAAAGGTAAAGGAAGAAATTAGCTACACAGACCATTTTGAAGAGGTTTCAAAATAGCTTTGGATTACAGCATGGACATACAATGCAATAAATTCTACAAAGAAAGGTGGTAATTTGAAACTATAAGTGGGAAATTGTATTACTACATGAGTAATATGAGGAAAAAAAATCATACTTCTCTGAGCATTCATCTCGACTGGTTGATATTTCACCATTTTGCTGCCACCAATTCTTTTCAGTCTTGCAAAGAATGTTTGAGATTCTTTATTGCAAGGTCCAGTTGGTGTATCATGAATGTCAGACTCATCAAAAACACTGTCTTCCTCTGCTGGAGAAAGAAAAAACGTTATCAATCTTCACAGAGTGTAATCCCTTGACTAAAAAGCTGTCAATGTGATAAAGCCTCAGCTAAGTTTTCAATTAAATTTGAAGAGTCGTCTGAATTTTGTTTAAAAACAAAACAAAAAACCTAAACACCCACAGAAAACATCTAGAACCTCTCCATTCTTGTTACATCATGAATTCAAGCCAAAAAGAGCAGAGATAAATGGAAATTGTGCTACAATACAACAAAAGCATACCAATGCTTTTACCATTCTAGGCTGATATTTTCCTACTAACAGCACAGATTCCTTAGATGAAAGAAACAATAACTTTGGACACTGTCTTGAGTAAATAACTGTCTATACTGCTCAGTGAGAAACTGTAAATTGCAGGAGATGGTATGACTGCAGTATGTGTAATAAACAAAACAGGAAAGTGAAAAAGAAAAAAAGAACAATGATCTTGAATGGCTAGTAATAGTAATGGATGAAATCTAATAATATGAACTATGAAAATATTGATCTGAGTAGTAATAGTAAAGCATTATGGTTGAATTTGAGAGCCTGAGATTGGAAATGGCAGAAAGAAAGATAGACGTAAGTCCATCTATGCACCAAAAAATAAATACATTGCCTATATGAAATAGCTACTTAAAAAATAAGGAAAGGGGAAAAAACCCATATTTATCATATGTCTCATTAGACACGTCCTTAAGATTCAAGAGAAGAAATAAATTTTGCCCTATCAGTTCTATTAGGTGGGCACAGAGAAGAAGTGCATTTGGTGTTGAGGAATGAGGAGGAGGCATAGAAGTCGAACAGCTGGAATGGCCAAAAACTGAAGACATAAACTGAATATTAATGTCTTTAGCCTTCAAAATGGCAGAAGCTTCTACTGAATTTGAAGTCCTGAAACAACCATCTTAAAGCTTCAGGGATAAAAAAAACTAATTGATAAGATGAGAAAAACATCAAAGAAAGTTGTTAATATGAACTTCTGTAGGGACAGGGCTTAATAAACCAAGAGACTACTTTTGACCTAACCTTACACCAACTCACACCATCACAGTACCTGTTAACAAGCAGTAGAGAGTTAACAATCAAATTCAGACTCCAAGGAATGAACAAGTCTTCTGCCTTTAGGCATAAGTATCACACACATTTGCATCTGATCTATTCAACTTTAGCTCCATTTACATGGGGGGAAGAAAACAAACTGAGTTCATCACTTCCACTTTTAAACATCTACTATTTGGTACTATGCCATGTTACCATAAATTAGTTTAATCACTATTTGAACATCTGCTTTAAGATGAAATGAAACGTACACCAGAAGAGGCTATTTTTTTATCTTAACGAACTGGATTATCTTAACAAACATTCTCTAGACCACTAGAGAATGTGTGTATATATCTATGCTTGGTCAGATGAATTGCACTCCCTTTATCTGAATATAGCAATAATGCAGCAAAGGGTGGTTGCAACTGATATGTATTGTACAATCATTTAAAATTCTCATTAAAAAAGCCGAGGACTACCTAGGTGTGTGAATGAACTACTCAGCCTAAAGCATCCTCTCTCCAAGATAAAAGCTAGACTGCTGTGCTGTGCTTCATCTACAAAGAAACAGTGAATTTATTTATGTTGGTATAGAGGGCTACAGGTTGTCAGATAAATCAGACCTTGGACTTAATTCAGTGAATTATGTTCTAAATTTTAGACCACATCTGCCCGTTTCGACAACATCTGTGATATTTCATGGATTAAATAAATGAAAGTGTTTAAAGTACCTTTTTCCTTTTCACTGTATCGGCTTATGTTACTGTTGTCACTATACAAAGGACCAGCAGTTGCATGGGGCTTGCAGCTGTGATACTGAGCATTGAGGGTATTGACAGTGATATGGATTAGGTGAAGTACAATCTTGCTGATTTCACAGTCTCTGTAGGGGTACTGTTCAGTGAAAGAGAAAAACTTCAGCTTAAAACTCAACTTTTCTCCATGGATAAACATTTAGGCGGTAAAAAAACGACAAGAATATTGTCAGCTTGGATGCCCTTTGCCTTCCTTTGATCATACATTTCTAAACACATGGTGAGGAGCAGGACTGTTTTCAACTTTGTACAGACACTTCAATAGAGTCTGTATTAAGATTTAATATATTGCTTTCTTGACTTATATGGCAAAACCAATTATACCTAGCAATGAAAAAGTTCTTATCCTCCAAATGCTGTATTTCAATTTGCAGGTACCATTCATTTTTAGTGCCTCCACTTCCTTGCTCTGTAAAACTGCAAAAGCTTTGTTAGGCATATCAGAAGTATTCACAACTAAGTTTCAATGTGTAAGCATCCTATATTTTAACAACAATCACTTAACTAAAGAGTAAATGTTAATAAGTTGACATTTAAAAGTTATAATTTGTTTCTAAAAAACCTAAATCTTATTTATGACCTTTCTAATTTTTCAATCTTTGTATAGCATTTTACAGTTTCCAAACCTATATTTTTCCTTCACAGTTAACTGTGGAAAAGACAATACAGACAGCAGGAATAATAGGTCAGGTAGCACAGTTGAAAGCCTAATTACTTTGGGCTTTGAAATTAAACACAAAGGGTAAGCAAATCAGAGGTGTACTTTGCAGTTCCTTTCGTTTGCATTTTAGGTGTTCCATGTAATAAATTTCACTTTGAAGTGTGAATTTTAAGATGAACAGCAACACTTTGGGACCACTCACCTTATAGAGAATGACAAGTAAAGCCTTTAACCACATCTGCCGAATGTGAGGTTTGAGGGACCAGAGGGAGCAGCGAGGAGGCTGCTGAAAGTAATGCCTTAGCTGAGGACAAGTGCAGTATTTCAACACCTGCACCACCAAAGGAAGAAGGTGTTTTCCCAGGTTGATGTTGTAGTCCATCACCTGAAAAGAACATCAGCACAGGGATTAGCTCACCAAATCAGCTCCACTGATGTGATAAAGCAAAATAATTCAGTTTACATATCAGTTAAGTGAAAACAAACATTTTTATGGTAGTCTTACTGTCAATTAAAAACTTTTGCCAGTTTGTCAGGCTCTCATTTTAGTTAGATAGGTAAAATGAAACAAAGGAAGATGTATTCTGAAAGTTTTCCATCTTACACAGTCAGAATACTAATATACATTGTCATATCCACAACATGTATCATGCAGGGATAGCCTTATATTATGGCACAATTTGGTTGCACTTTGATAGATAAAACTATGCTGTATATATCCCATGTTTTCCAGACACAATGCAATTATGGGTTACTTCTTGTTGCTAGTTGGTTTGTTTTCTAAATTAATGTTGTACTACCAGTTTTCACTGTTTTCTTGTCAGTCTTGCAGCAACTCTCCAGCCTGTCCAGGTCTTGTTGAAAGGCCACACTGCCATTCCACAAGACCTGGACAGACTAGAAAGTTCAGCAGACAGTTGTCTGATGAGCTTCAAGAAGAACAAGCGTAGAGTCTTGCACCTGGGGAGGAATAACCACATGCATCAGTATAGGTTAGAGATAAAGGTGTCCTTTTGGACAGCAGTTTGGCCACAGGCCAGCAGTGTGCTCTTGTGGTCAAGAAGTCCAATGGTATCCTGGGGTGCTCTAAAAACAGCGTGGCCAACAGGTCAAAAGAGATGATCCCCCCCCCCCTCTATTTTGTCCTGGTGAGGCCACATCTGGAGTACAGTACCCAGTTCTTGGTTCTGTAGTTCAAAAAGACAGGGAACTCCTAGAAAGAGTGCAGTGGAGGGTGACAAAGTTTATTAAGGGCTTCAAACATTTCCCGTATGAAGAAAGGCTGAGACCTGGGACATTTCAGTATGGAGAAGAGAAGGCTGAGAGGGGATCTCATCACTGTTTATAAACGTGTGAAGTGCAGGAGTTGAGCTGATGAGATCAGACTCTTTGGTGGTAAGCAACAGTAGAACAAGGGGCAACAGTCACAAACTGCAACACAGGAAGTTCCATACTAACACAAGGAAGAAAGTGATGGAGCACTGGAACAGGCTGTCCAGAAAGGTTGTGGAGTCTCCTTCTCTGGACATATTTGAGACCTGGCTGGTTACCTACCTGTGCAATCTGCTGCGTGATTTTTCTTTAAGGCTTTATGTCCAGGAATCAGTAGTTGAATCAGATAATTTCAAGGACCCACAAAATCCTTGTCCCTGACACTGACAAAGAACGGACATTGTCTAGGAAGGTACAACAGCAGAGCCAGCAAACTCCAGCACACCCCCTATCGCCTTCCCGCAGTTTAAATGGATTTGGTTCTTTAACAGGGTACTTGTCCATCTAAACAGACACGAATGTTTCATCCACATCATCCATTTCCTTCAGGTCTTCATGTTCTGATTTTGTTTTTATTACAAGAAAGGGATGGGTCTAATTTACAAACACAAAGCTCATCTCTCAAGTTTCCTCCTGAACAAGATGAATAAAGTTCTCTAGTTTGATGCGCAGTTGCCTCAAATTTTATGTTATGTTAGGTTATGTGCATAGACCTAAACAGATAAATGCTACATCTATCTTTGTGTGGTTACCCTGTTGAACAGATGACATATAATCACCAAATATGGTTCTTCCCTGCAGTATGCCTTGTCCTCTCAAGATGACATACAATTATATAACACAGTTAGGAAAAAATCATCCATACAAGGAAGACAGAATTCAGCCTTAACGCGGCACATAATGTAATGCAGATGTGTCTTAACTGAGCAGATCCATTTTTTAAGATGTCACTGGAAGATCTGGAATAAATAATGTTGGAAACACTGAGCAGAACTCAGCCTGGTACACAGAGCCCGAAATGGCATAGCTAGGCTCTACCCCCGCTGTACTTTCCCCCTGAACACAACTGTACAACATTGCCACCATGTGGGGCAATACTGAACTGGTTTCAAAAAACAACTGCTGCTAGGAAGGGGAAGATAAGGATGCATGCTTTCAAGGACAAAAGCTGAAAGCAGGCCTACAGCTAGATGAAAAAAATCCTCCCAAAATACAAGTTAGTTTTGGTGCCTGTTACATGGAGGAAATCACAGAATCATAGAATCATTTGAGTTGGAAGGGACCTTTTAAAGGTCATGTACTCCCATTCCCCTGCAACGAACAGGGACATCTACAGAAAAATTGTAGATTACTGAAAATCCATTTCATTTCAAAGGAAGTAGGATTCAACTGTAAAGCTTTTCAAACAAAAATTATGAATTTGGCTATCCTGAGATGTTTCAAAGACAGAGGAAAAGGAAGGTAGAGACTGATATTTAGATTGTGTTAACTGAAAATTAGATCAGTGTTGGTCACTGAAGTTTGGGTATCCAAACCTCAAAAACACATTAAAAAAAAACATGGAAGATATTGTCTAGAGATCTAAATTACCAATGCCAGACACTCAATAAACCCTAGCAGGCCTGAAACTAATTTTACACAGTTCAGCTTCAAAGTGTACAAGTGAGGAATTATTCCAATTAACAATATAAGGCAATGATGCTCCAAGGCAATGAATCAGGATGCATTTGCTGCTACTCAGTATAAATTAAAACCTTCTATTTTGCTTATGAAATGCCAACTTGATGATGCTTCATCACAAATAAAAAGAACATTCTGCAAGCATGAAGCATTTTTCATCCTAACATCACAAACTGCTCTATCAGTAAGAATCAAGCCTTAGAACAGCATTATGATGTAAGAAATTACAGCTCTCTTTACTTTGAAGATGAAGAAAGAAGGAATTATTTTGGTACAAACGCAGATGTGCTACCACCATTTCAATAACAGGCAAAGAGAAATAGCAGGAAAAAAATAAAAATAAAAATAAAAATAAAAAATTGCCTTCACCTACTTGTGCTATTCCAGCAATAAAGGCATTAAAGCAGGTGGAGACACGCATTTTTTGTGGTGCAATCATGAAGCATCCTTCCTGCTGATCATAACCAAGCAGGACATACAGATGGCGCTTGACTGTGTTGAAAGCTTTAGCACTGCTGATGTCTGACTCAGCACTGCTTTCATCCTTTGCCATGAACTTCATTAGCACAGTGATCAGCTGGTGAACAGTCTGGTGATCAATCCCAGCATCCTCTGGCAGTAAGTCTTTTATCGTATTATCATTCTCTGGGGAGGGTTGTCCTATCAATACAATAGAAACATTAGTATCAGTTATATAAAAACTGCAAAAAGGATACAGAATATACCACAAACTTATTCCAGAGTTAATTGCTCCATTTGCATGTGGATGAGGTCATAGGAGAGATAGGCATGCATTTCTGAGGGCACTGTCCCACTGCTGCCTGAGCATCATAGAAAAAATAGAATCACCAAGGTTGGAAAAGACTTCCAAAATCATCCAGTCCAACAGTTAACAGCACAGTAATACCTACCATGCATACCAAATTCCATTTCTCAGCTTTCCTGTGTTTGACAGAGCTGTTTATCTTTCCATCATAAAATCATAGATTGACTTGGGTTGAAAGAGACCTTAAAGACTATCTAGTTCCAATTTCTAGTTCCAGTTCCTGCCATAGGCACATTAGTCACCTACTAGATCAGGTTGCCTCGGGCCCCTTTTGTGCCTCTCTGCAAAACTGAGTATTATCATACCTTTGCATTCATGTTCATTAAGAGAATAAAATTCCATGGCCACCACATTCTCAGCTAGCATGATTTTCTGCTTTTCCTCAGCGAAATGTGGACATTAGTCTTTGCCAGTTGTCTTTGCCAATGTTTCAAATGGCATAAAGGAGATAAAGTTCTAGGCAATAAAAATACTTTTCTTTTAATACTGAGTCCATATATTTCTAAAATAACTTTTGCCAAACGTACGCACAATCATTTGTTAGGTTTGACACTCCATGTGGTGTGACTTTTTCCCAGAGAAGTTTAAAACTTACTTCATAAATACTGAATAGAGATAATCAAACAGTAATACTTAGCACTGTTGTCATGTGAAAGACTAGAAGATACTGAGCACAAGGAAGTTGGGGTGCTGGCTCTCACTTTTTTAAGCGGAGCAGACTTGGTGCAAGTAACAGCCACCAACTGGACAAGTATTTTCAAACTCATATTTTTAAACTATAGTATCTCCCTCACTAGAACTCTCTATTAACTATCTTTAAAGTTATCTTCTTCCTTCTCACTATCGGTGTAACACTTTTTCTATTACTAAAGTTCTTTAGCAATAAGCGTTCCCTACAATAACAAGTGAGTTCTTGGAAAGCAGAAACTATTTCACACATCAGTGTATCAGATTATTTTATTAAATCATTAAGAATATATGGATGGCTAAAGCACAGTGAGGAATATTATTCTAACTGCTTCTATTTTAAAATAGTAATTTAAATGAAATGCTTCTGTATAAATAAAATGCACTCTATGTGCAATAAAAATTATTCCATCTGAGATAATCAAGAAAGAGAACAAATAATACTTTTTTGACAGAATCAAAGAGGGAAACACTAATATTACGTTTTTATTACATCACTATTTTTAGTTTGTTTCGTAAATACTATTACTGTTAACTAAAATTTCTGCTAAAATGTATCAGATGTATTTTCTGATGTGTGCTTATAAGTCTGTCTAATGGTGAATAATTGTGATAAAGCAAGCTGGTATGAAGCAAAATTACAAGATGATCTATTTGTACTCATTTAATGAATAAATCCTGTCAATTATTTGAAGTAGCCCTTATTGCAAGAACTGTTAAAATTGAAGTTTTTAGGACAGACCCTACAAGCAAGATTAACTCAAAGTATGATCTTGTATTTGGACTATAGAAAGATTAGTTCTAGATCTAGAAAAAAAACCAATAGATGAGTATAAAGACTAGTTCATTCAAGCGGTATAGAAAAAAAAAAATTGCTTTTCTATAAGAGATGTACAGACTGTGTTTAGGAGTTGGTTCATTCCTCAGAAGATATGCTCAGTTCTGCAAACGTAAAGAGTTAAAAACCATGAATCAAACCTTCAAAAAACAAAATTAAGATTTCAGAGAATTTATAAACGCTGGGCAGGAGCAGAGGGACAGCCATTTGTTTTCTAATTCTGAAGGCATCTGTGATAACGTTGAATTACATTTTCAGATTTTTTTCACATCAATATTTACTGTTTACCTGCAATGTTTTATACGTATCTTTTGGTGAAAACCACTAATTAGGTGAACCTGGAACTCAAAAGCTGAAAGTCTGAAATAACAAAACATATTTAACAAAATCACTTACTTGAACCCTGCTGAACTAACTATTCAATGCACGCCTGACAGAAGGGCAGCATCTTCACAAAAAAAGTTGTCAGTAAATATAAAATAATGGAGTTACAACGTCTGCAAGTATACAGCATGGAAAAGAGTAATAACTACAATCAAAAACATTCTTCTATCCTCTCTTTAAAATCCAGAAGTCAAAGATCAGGCTGAACACATATAACCCATAGGGCCACCATACTAAAGATATGCTTGGTTTCAGGGGCAATGAAACCAGAGAATGAGACAATGGCAGCAATAGGTGATTGCTTCTGAACAACCTCTCTCCAGACCTGAGCTACTAAGTATAACAAAGGGCAAATCTAGAACAAAACAACAAGTTACACCCTTTGGAACAACGTTGTGCCTTTTAGATAGCTTACAACTTCCACAGGGTTTTCTCAGGAGCCAGTAAGCCAGTACTTCATTTGCCTGTTTCATCAAAGCACTCACTTCAAACCCACCTGGTGTTTGCTCTGGTGTTCCGCCAAGTGCTGGAGCAGACTGCTCATGTCTGGTCAAGCTCACAGCTTAAAAAATTAAAAAACAACGACAACAAACAAAACAACAACAACAAACAAAACACAACTGTTTAAGTAAGTAGTATTCATGTCTTATGCTTCAGCATACATTCAGTGCTAGCATATTTATGTTCATTTGCTCATGCAGGGTTGTCAAGGCAATGAGAGTAACCATTTGAAATGTTACTCCTGTGCTCAATAGATTTTGTACACCATGTTCTGTAACTCTAGTTCTCTCCATCATTCATTTTTTTTCTGGTGGAAGTGTCATCACACAGGAACACCTGTGCAGGATCAGAAACCCGTCAAGAAGGATTACGTTAGAGTCCCAAAATACAGTGCTGCCTGGTTTGAAGAAAATAAATTATATAGCAGTTCACTAACATCCAAGTTTTAAGATTTTGTCTGTTCCTAAAATATGGGTAGGAGCAATGCAAGAGATCCAATCTGAATATAAGACAAATCCACGTTTGCAAAGTTCTCTAAAAGAGTATATTCAAGCTTTAGTTTTGCTTGGAAAAATGTGTGTACATTGCTTCATAGAGGCTTAAGATTTTCCATCACCTAGGCCCTCCTACACAAGCTGGCAGGAAGAATGTGTTGCATGGATATGATTTTGTAATTCTATTCACAAAGGAATTCTGAAGACATCTACATTTGAATCATTAACAGTTGTTTTTAAAATTCCTAAGCATATGCTGCATACACTGATAGGTAATTACAATTAATAAATTAGTAACAATAGAATTTTTCCAGTAATGTATTGATTTTAGACAAAATCACTGTGTATTAACCACAATTAAAAATTAAGATGCATCCACAAGCTAGTTTTGGAGCATTTTTTTCTGGTATTTTAAACAGAGCATAGACATTATGTTTGTCAATATTCTTTGTCAAACTCACTGATAATATCTGAATACTGCCCAAACTGATCAGAAACCTAGTTTTGCTATCCTATTTGGAGAAATATTGACAATTCCGTTGTGTACCCAACAATAGGATACAACCCTAAGGGAGACAAAAACATAAATAGATACTCAACGAATTTTGGTGGTTAAGGTTTCTGGAAGGGAGAGCGCTCTCTTTGACTCCACTGGTCCCTTCACACTGTCCCTCAGGGAACGCACACTCTTCTGACGATTACGTGCGAAACGAGCCCTCTTGATCTTCCACATTGCTGCATCACTGAGGTTGGCGACATTTGTCCGGACAGCAGTGATAGCTTTGCAAATGCAATTGACCAAGTTAGGATTCATTCCACAGCATGGTGAGGCCCTAGTGCTGCCAAGTGCCAAATGCAACTGGGCCCCCAGTCCCACTGAAGTCAAGAAAGATTCATATGGGTTCAAGGGGTCCATCTGCAAGGAACTCATTTGCATGTTCTCATTCTGAAACCCGTAAAACCCCGAAGAGCTTAACTGTCTTAAAAAGTAATGGTGCCCCTTCTATCTTCTTTCAAGACTGGAAAATGGCTCTTGGACCAAAAATCTAAATTCAGGCTGAAGGAATATGAGGAGCTCCCTATTTAAAATGGCAGAAATCTCGCAAGTGCAGTCTTACCAAACATGGCATATAGTTTTGCCTCATGTTCTGGTTACACCTATCATCCTGGATCAGAACGGTTCCTCCAAAATTCTGTGAGGGTGATATGCTCTTATAGTCTTGTTAATAGCAGTACCATTGCATGTCTGAATGAAGTCTCTAACACTTTTCTATACTTATGTCCATAGTGAGTTAAAACACAGAGGTTTATTATGTAAGTGACCGAATCCAGTGACCCCATCTCTTGCACCGCTTATGTCTTTCAGAGGACAGAGAAAGGCTCAAGAGAATCTTTAAAATTATCTTTTTAGTCCACATCTGCAGCTAGAGGAGATAGAAACTAATGCTGAGATTCCCTTCTGAGGCCTCAGCCCTCTGCTTTGAGTCAAGCTACTCACATACAAAGATGAAAATACTTATTCTACATTCATTACATGGATGCAGTAGCAACACCTGGGCTTTTTTAGGCCTTCATGCAAGTGTAGGAGAAGGCATCAGGCTGCTGAGGGACACATGCTGTCCAAACAGCTGTTCCCAACCTCCTTTGGGTAAATCAGATGGAAATAGATGTGCCTCACAGTCCAACACTTAGTTAAGGAAGTTTTTAATTGTTCAACACGTGCATCAGTAATGCACAAATTATTTTTACCCTCCACTAGTGAATGGAGAGAGGCCTGGTATTCATCAATAAATCAAGCACAAGCAGGACAAATATTTACCAACAATTTTGTTCATCAGTACACGAACAGCTAACCAAGCACTCTCTGGGAGTTTGTGTACTTCTTTTGCTGTGTCCCAGTGCATTTGTTTATGTTCAAGGACCATGCAAATCCTATGGCTATCCCTCTACAGACCATCACAGAACAGTGACAGGCATGACATAGACTTTTGAGAATAGCATGCTGTTAGCACAAAAACATACACAGAAGAACTCAGTGGGATAATGCAGTTTGCAGTTGAGTGACCACAGAATCAGGCCATATTTAAAAAATTGCCAAGACTGACAAGCAAATCCTAGCGAGAATAAAATATGAAGCCCAAAGGTACAATGAAATATAGCCTTGGCTGTATTTAGGCAGTCAAAAAGTGCTGTTTGTGTTATTCTCTTCTAGCCTGAAAGTTTCAGGCTAGACAAGGGAGGCCTACATCTCCCTTAGACCCCTCCAAGTAGCTGAAATTCCAGAAGCTCATAAAAGGTGGTCAGATTGATTTGGATGCTGCTTACTTGTTGGGAAAGGGAATTCTTTGTTGCAGTCCAGATGAAGCTGTGCTTCCAGAGACAAGGTCTCAAAGCGATTCACAAAGAACTCCCAGCTCAAAGCTGGAATATCCGCTTTTAGAAAATGAAGTAGCAAAAGCTTACTGAGAATTGTGGGCCTGTCCTTGACAACTGTGTCAAACTGGAAATCAAGGCAGAGACAAAGACCCTATGGAGGAAAAAAAAAATAACAGTACTGAGATGTGAAGACTATAAGCTTTTTTTTTTTTTTCTTTTAAAGCAAAGGCATGACAAAACTCTAATTTCTGACTATTTGTATGAGTTAAAGGTTTAGGTTCTTTTTTCCTACTCCATTAAATGAGGGCTAATGCTTCAACTATCGATGGAAAAGTTAGGTAGGTAAGGAGATAAATTATATTTAGAAAGAAGAAAATTTCCAAGGTTTTGAGGAATACAAAAGCATGGGCAAATGTTCTGCCCTACTACACATTTGATTCAAAACCCACAAGGCTTGTTTGAAGAAGTTCTAGCAATGACTGTGGCGCTGTACACCTGAAGCACTCCAAACACTGGGTGAAAATCCAGATTTTGTTTGAATGCATTTTTCCATATAATGAAACTACCTGTAAAGCTGGCCTCTTTATGGTGTCAAGTAATAATCCAGCTCTTGTAGCTACTGCTGGGTTGACATCTTCCACAGCAGTCAGGAAACAGCAGAATGCATGAGCCAAAGAGTACTTCAGTAGGTGATTTTTTGTTACAGAGTGGATATCCAAAAATCTGCACAATACGGCCACCTTCTCCACTGTAGCAGCCCCCAGAGAAAGAAAATATGAATATTAACTTAGGCAATGGCTTAGAAACAATGGCTTCTTTATGTTTTTTGTGTTTTGATTAATACACCTGTCCTAGAAGTAAGCATATATTAGAAAGTTACAACAAAAAATAGCTGGGAGATGTCATTGTGATTTTGGTTTTGCTTTGATTTTCCATAGTGCCTTATGTTCTCCCTTATTCTAGTGCCATTATTTTGCACCGCACTATCTCCCAAGCTCTTCAAACCAGCAAAAAGATAATCTTCCATTACATGTTTCCTCAATTGCAGCAGAGAAAGCTCTACCTCTTCAGGAAAGCAACAAAGATCAAACAGTATGTTTTCCAGGCCTACCTGCTTCAAACCTCATCTTCCAATCTTTACTGTTGAAATTGCTGTTTATGATTGTCCAGAAAATGTCAGCTCCATGAGGAAGTGAAAGTGCATGAAGAACCAGTGGGACTGCCAGAGAAGAAAGCTGAGAGAACTCAGATTTCACAACTCCCCATAAGCTGGAAAGATGAAAAATATGAGGACTGTTTATAGGAGCTATCTCATCTTTACTTTGAAATGTCCACACTGTATTATTAGTGGGAATGAGAGTTGTAATACTTAAGACTACATGCCCTCATTTCAACAGTGGGCTGGGTGGTCTCATATTTGGTTCCTATGCAACACTTTGTTCTCTTCTTGTTGAAATGTTTCATTACCACTTTTAAAGCATGATTGTGGCCTGAAGGAGGACTCAGACAACTACTGGAATTTGAATCCTATCTCTCTTGAAGTATAGCATGTCAAACTGAAAAAGTATAACGAAATGAGCAACACCAGAACTTGTTTCCAAGCAGATGCAGGGCAATATGAAATGCTTATCAGTGTTTTACTAGATCCCAATACTTTCCACTTTCTCTGGGGAGGGGAGGGAGGGGGGGGTGTCGGCAGGAAAGAAAAAGAAAACAAATAAAAACACTACTTAAATCAAAATAATTACTTTGTCTTTTGCCCAGCTGTATGTTCACCTCTGATGGGGCTAGAGATGCTCAAGTAAATATGGAATTGGACAAAGCAAGGTATCTTAGTTCTACATGTAGCCTGATAAAGGCACATTAGATAGAATATTTACACAGATTCTTAACCTTTCCACGGTACTCTAGCACACTTCCTTAATTTTCCCTATTAAACCTGCAAATTCTTTGCAGTCAGAATGAATGTTTATTTGGGAATCAATTAAGTACGAAGATAAAATGTGTAATAAAAGACTACCTTGAAATCAGCATGTGATCTTGAATATAAGCAAGAAATTGTGGATGGTCCTTTCTTGCTATATATAGGCATTCTCCATGAAGACAAAGAATCTTCAGACAGTTCAGCATGTTAAAAAGAATGTCTGGTTCTTCAAATCTTGACATTTCCTGTGTAAGCAGAGGCACTACTCTCAACACAGTAAAACCACTTAAGTGAAAATTCAAGCTAAACAAACAAGTAAATAATTTTACCTGCAATATAGTGTATATGAGCTTCAAGGTAACTGGAAGTTGCTGATAACAAAATTTTCTTTCTGTATCATTCTTTATCGCTGTTAAAAATGTAAGTTACATAAACTGTTGTTAAAGTCCTCTCATTTGTGGATTCAAAGTGAAACTATAGAATGTCAAAGTAATCAGAAGCAAATTAATTCTTGTCATAGTAACACTGACACCAGTAAAGTTACAACTGCACAGAACTGGCATCCAATGTTTTTGTTACTTGTTATGTTCACAAAGCCAAGATTTTTTCCAACACTTTTTGAGTCAAAAACACCTACTACTAACATAATACAGTCTTCTGTTGATATGCTGAAAGAATAACACGTGTAAGAAGAAAAGTGACCACATATTGTGGCTTCTGAAAAACTGCTTCAAAACCTTGTATTCTGTATGAATGAAACATTTCTTTCAAGGCCTAATGTAAATACTCAGTCTTCTCACCAAACCTACCAGTATTTTCCGTGGTCTCTGTGTGATTCCCTGGGTTTTCTCCATGTTTTGGTGCCGATTTGTCTTCCTCTTCTCCTTCAGTTCCTATAATAAACTCAGGTCTAGTATACAGAAGACTATCCTCAAGGTTATCTGTGGGCTCCTTTAAGAACATAATAAGTTAAATTCATTTCTTGATGTTTTCTAAATACATTAGGCCATATCTCGCTGTTAGTAACATTTTGTGTGGATAAACTGAGCCCAAATGAATGAGAGATTGTCTAGCTTCCGTGTAAACTTGTGTATTCAAGTTATCTGTGCATCTAAAATCCTGCATCAGCAACTGCATTCTGACAATAAGATCATGTTTCAGACATGGATTTTCTGAGCATTTTCAACAGTCAAGCAAGAACTAAGACATTTCAAGTTGCCTTCTTCTATTCAAAATCATTAATTATTTGAAAGTATCTACTCTTAGCCTTTAAAGGAAGATGAAAAGTACTAAGTACTAATGTTTCACATTTTATTTAAAACAGTATCATAGGAGTGTAGTTCCAAAGTGGGCAGCATTGACAGGGGGAAGAGTTCACACTGAAGGAATACTGCCATCTTCCCTGTGTTCTCTGACTAAATTCAACCTTAGGAGATTTTAAATTCAGTGGCATCTTTGCTTTAACTACCCAAATGTTCCATACCAAAGGTCAGTGCAGCTTTGCTCCCTTGTTCACGGTGTAATGAGAATAACAAAGAGGAATTTCAGCATGCCAGTAATACAGTTTATTGCACTTACCACTAGTCTGATTTCTTCTTTTGGAGCAAGTTGTTCCAGCAGCTCAAAACCCAGCTGGTAACACAGAATGCTGGACTGACACAGACCACATTCAACTGCTTTTTCATCTTTTTGACACGTGTGAGAACCACCCCAGGGTGCCTGGAACACGTTGTTTATGATGGATATAATATCTTTTGAAATGCTGTTCTCTAAGCCCAAAGTGACACCATCATCCTGGAGTTCCATCTGAAAAAGTGAAAAGAGTAAGGATTTAAAATTTCTTTAGAAACCACAGCCCTATGTGTTCTGCCTATTCCTACATATCTTCCAATGTTCAAGCCCAAGACTGAACAGCTGGAGTAAAGTTTTGAAGGTAAATAAACAATTTCAAGTACAGGAAAATTAACATTACCTGGAGTGTTACTCAAAACAGTTGGATCTGAATTTTCAATGTATAACTTTAGCTAACCAAAAATTATGCATCTAATCTAATCCAGTCAACAAACTTCTTCTAGCTTGTAGAAAAAGCACATCTCCTAAGGAAAGGATTTTAACCATATGAGATGCTTAACACAATGTGGAGGTGTCTACCTTCTCTTCATTGACCATGAACCCTTAACTCTTGTATAGGTGAAGGCACATGAAAGCTGTAGAAAAAAAATTAAATGCCTTATATTTTGTCATAGTCCCTCATCAGAAAGGGCCTCAATATAGGATTAGGGAGACAAAAGTGACTACAGAACTTCAGTGTCCCTTTATATGGATATTTTTTTTCCATGAGTACCTGCTTCAAGATGAGGTCGAACATCAAAATGAAGCAATTAAGATTCATTTCATCATCCTCACAGTCAAAATCAATTGCCTTCCCACTAGGATGCCCAAAGTTCTTGAAGGGACTGTGAAAAGGACTATGTATAGGACTTCGAAATGGGCTCTGGAAGGGGCTTGGGAAAGGACTCAGCATGTTGTGCTGAACTCTGCGACCAGGGTCAGAAGCAACGCTTACCTGAAGACACAAAGTAAACATGTTCAAATGAATACTAAGCATTTAAACAATCTTATTCTATACGAGACTAAGGAAAATGTCAAGAATTTCGACAGCTTTACTATTCCTGTGGTAGCTTTTATTTATTTTTTAACCTGCATCATCATAAACAAACCAGAAAATTGGTGCTAGTAATAAAGTGACCATCAGGTTACAGTGGCTTGCCTCAGGGATATCAGCTTCAATAGCAGGAAGCTAATAGAGAGTTTCTCAAGACAATAGCATAATTATGGTTATATCAAGAATATGAGTAGCTGCAAATGAAATAGGCATAATAACAGTAAGATGTGCATTTCTGTATGAATTTATGTTCACACCAACATAGGCCCCTTACAACACCCTCAGAACCTCCAAGTGTTTCATGGAAATATATGGTTAGATTACACAAGGACTATCTTTAGACCAGCTAGGGTCTGGATTACTATATTGTCCCATTTTTCTATTTAGTTTATAAGTGGTCATGAACAAGTTGTGTAAGTGCTCTCTGCTGAGCTACATCAGAATGTAGGAGGACTACACATGAAGGATCATCAACTGCCTAGATGCTTTAGGTCTATAATCAAAAGATATAATCTTTTACCACTGTTTCTTTTGTCTACAAAACACTTTGCAGAAGATGACTAGAAAGTCAGTCCCATCAGTCCGAATGTGTTAATACCTACATATTTGTAAATCTATATATATTTTAACAGATCATAAGCTTTTGACAAATTAATTTTCTTTATAGAAATTTTTACATTTCTTGGAGGGGGAAATACAGGCAAAAAAAAAAATTGTTCTGTCATCCCCCCAAATCATCCTAGCCCATCAAACATGTATCAAAATAAAAAAAAATTAACTCTGGGTGACCAGTTATCCATAGAAAACACTGTTAATAGATATTCAAAGTAAATGAAAAGAATGAAAATAGTTGGAAAATATACACAATAAATGCTCAAAAAATATCCCATCTGAGTTAACTGATGAAAAACTGCAGTTAATTTCTACCTACATTATCTTTATACTGACCACTTGACAGAGTGGCGTTAACTGAAGAAGTCATGTCAATTTTATTTCACTCTCAAAATTTGTATTGGGGTTCCAATCAAATGTTGCCATTTTGAAAAATGACTTCAACTCTTCACATGTGTCCTATTAGCATAATTGCAAAAAAAAAAAAAAAAAAGCAGGAGTAATAACCATTACCCTCCGAGCTGCAACATTTCCTGCCAGTTCACTGACTCTAGATTTTCTTTGATTTGCTAATTCCTTCACAGAATTAACTCCATCAGAAAACATGCTGATTAGTAACTGAAGAGGAACAACGATGTCAAGTTCAGATAACACCTGAGGAAAAACAATAAGTAAAAAAGAAAAAGATAAGTTTCAAGATTGATCAAAAATGCCAGCTCCTCTATATTTATCACATGATCCTTAGATCAGCAAGTTGCATGCATTCAATTTTAGAATACAGTGAGGTGAGTTGCGAATTTTAGGTTTCTATTCAAATCAAGGCAAAAGAGAACTGTCAAAAAAAGCATACTTTCAAAATATTTGATCTCACAGTGCTTGGCGTACATTGAGATCAGTTTTATGCACTAAATGGTTATTTGAAGCAAAAATATTAAAAATAGTTGTATGAATAATTATTTACTATCTTGATTATTACCTAAAATAGAATTCCTATATTTATTCTAAGAATTCAGCTAGATTGCCTACAGATGCCAATGTACTGACAACATTGATTATCTGCCTATAACTGTGGGAATATCACCACCTACTTTGTCACCTAGTGTAAATTCATCCGAACTTGTCATAACTGTTAGTAGGAGCAAGAAAAATCAACAAGAACTGTACTTTATTTGAAAATTCTTGATAAATGATTACTCAGGTAAAATGGCCTTTGCTGACTTATTAAAAGAAGACACTTACATGCAGCCAAAGCAATGCTTGCTCTTGCACCGAGGCTGGATACCCTGTGAATCGACAACTGATGAAGCCAAACATCTCTTCCATGGAGAAAGGGAGAGGGCAAAGTTCAATGTCAAACATTTTGCTGAAAAGTAGGACAAAAGCAGAGCATCACTGAGTTATTATGACATATTGTCATGGTAAGGTATCAGAAGACTAGTAGAAAGGCAATCTCACAATTAGCACTCATGATGCTTCTGGGACCTTATTGCCATCCTCATTCTCTAGGGGAGTTGAGCTATAGTGCTGATGCCATCCATTCTGATTGAATCATATCATAGAATCATTGAAAGGCTTGGGTTGTAAGGGATCTTAAGACCTCTTATTTCTAACTCCCCTGCTGTGGGCAGGATTGCATCTACTACACAAGATCAGGCTGCCAGTGGCTCCATCCAGCCTGGCCTTGAACACCTCCACAGCTTATCTGGACAAGCTGTTCTACTGCCTCACCACAGTGAATTTAGTGATGCACTTTAAGAATTTGCATCGCATCTTATATTATGCCCAGTTTGATTTGATTTCTATACTCAATGCATTGAAAAATTTCTCATCTCACCACTCCACCATTCCTTATTCTCACTAAACATGTTTTCATCTGTCTGTACAAATATAAACTTACAGTTAGTTTCAGAGCCAGACAATGTGAAGCTTTGCTATCAAAGGCATAAAGCTAATATGGAATTATGACTCCAACAATCACCATTCTTATTCTGGTAATTTTTTGTTCAATAGGAGGAGATAGTATTTAAATCAATATAAATCAATTATTTTTCAGTGCCAGCTCTACTAATCCCCAATATTTCTCCTCAATGGCTAGCCAGGAGGAAAATGAAGCTTCTTCCACCATGCTATAGGAAGACACTGAAAGTGTGCTTTACTCAACAAAGGAGCTGATTCAAGAATACAAAGAACAATAAAATGAAACTTTCCCAAAGGTTAAATGCCCTAGTCTAAATACAATTCATGAAAAATTCAGAACTATTCACTCATTACTGTCTACTGCACAAAGTAGGCTGAATGACTTCTTTATTCATTTCCAACATCTTTTTTCTCTAATGCCCTCAACAATCAAGATATGTAATAATAAAATGGTTTCTACAAATGTCTACATACCTTAATACTTCTCGGAACTCTTTCAGTTGATTATCAGGCACTTCTGTCCTTATAGCTTCCAACCACTCTGGCATTATGCATTCCCACACTGGCTGGTTTATTACATTGTATGGAATCAAGCAAAGGATTCGATTCAGGCCTTCTTTTAATTGGGTCACAGCACTACACGATTTGTCCCAGTATCCACCAACCTGTGGGTATTTTCAGGAATTATACTGATGACCATCACTTCTAGTCCCATATAACTAGTCCAGCACAAGCACCAATTGGTTCAGTGTGTTGCAGCCAAGAAATCATGAGAGATGCTCATGAGTATCCATCAGCCCAAACTTAGAATTCAGCCATGGCGATTGAATTGTTTTTTTCTCCCTCATTTGAGCCATAGTTCAAAAAAGGACGGTCCAACATTTAGAATAATTTTGCTCGCTTCCAGGTCATGACAGAATAATATCCCACTGATTACAGTTTTCAATGAAGGACAGATTTGTTTGCTCAAACTTGTACCTTCAATTATTTGCTCTGGGCCATCAGCTACAGTGCAGGATATGTATTTTGAAAAGCTTGGTCTGACACAGGTCTTTGGCTCTTATGGTTTTTATTTACTTGTTTTGCTTTCATTTCTTTGACTGAAACTTCTGTGTGAAACCTCCTTAAGGAGGCAAAAAGTATACATCAAACTAAATAAATAACTGGTCAGTGGAGACAAATTATCCTAACTGACCTCAGCTCACATCTGCTGTTCCTTAATGGCTCTAGAGATGCCTGCTGTTTTGGCAGCAACTACTACTACTTTCAGCCAACAAAATATTTTTAACTCCATTCATCACAGCTAATTTCATGGCTGTTTTTTCTTATTGTTCTAGTGAACCCTTGCATTTCTGGCAAGTTGGCAAGATGTTAAGCTCATTCTCAGCATTGAAGTGGGGTTTACGAAAGTTTGAAAAGGGATGGATCCAAGACAATGTCCAACAAGATCCAAGAAAAAGGTCCACAACACACTGCAGCATAATGTTCAGCCCTTCCTCTCCTCTTTAACCTCAAAGCCCAGATCTCTTCATTTCTAATACCCAGCAAATCCATTCACCTCCCAGATTCCCTCAGCTGCCCTCCAACCCTCCCACAGTCAAGGTCTAGCTTCAAAGAGATGGTTCAGAGTTATATACAGGATGGTCTGCACATGTATAGCAAATTCTATATACGAGGTCATGAAAAATCCATAGATACACACATGATGATGATGTAGTGTATCAAGTCCAGATGACACTTCTTACACTAACCACCAAATTGTAGGAATTAAAATGAACTTGTCCATCTGACATTACACATAAGGAGATCATAAAAAAGGTCATTTCCAAAGCTTACAAAAGAACGAGTGTAGTTGCAGTGATAAATGTGGAAAGTCTGCCTTACACCCTTCACAAACATAAAATTTCTAATTTAATCCTGATGTTTCATTTTCTATAGATGAATATTCATGTGTCTAATTTTGATACATGCTTCAACTATTCATGTTAAGGCAAGTTCCATTGCATAACTAAAGGGCAGAAAGTGAGGAAGGCTCCTTCAAGGAGTTATTCAAGCAAGGGTCTCACTGATGCCCCCTTAATGACCTTCCAGATATGTCTCTCTCTCGCCACTAACATTAATGCAAACCATGGCAGATGAGTCTCCCAAGTCACTTAAATTGGAAACATACCAGTAAAGCAGACTAGTAAAGAAGAAGGCTATACCTGGAAGCTGGCAAGTGACACCTTATTTCTGTAATGTATGCTTTAGCACATGATGAAGATGTGCCAAGCTCTCAAAAATGCACAATATCTTTCAATCTCTATTATATTCTTCCACTTTGTCTTCATATAAATAATAATATTCATATATTTTTAATAATTTTTTTATAAATTTAAAAATTAAAATTCATATAAATAATTTCCCATTTCTGGTAGAATAGAACTTAAAGCTACGAAAGGCAAAAATTCCTGAACTCTACTCCTTTATCAATAAGATCTCTTCTATCCTGATACAGTTGACGAGGAAATAGTCTTTATCCAGTTTACTTTAATGTCTGTGGCAACTAAATAAACCTTCAGATAAATTATTCTTACCCTGGCAAACTCCATTGGTTTAGGAAGGAGGCACATAACCATGACATCAAACCGGACATCACAAACTGTCTTCAACCACTTGGTAACAAACTGGGGTTTGAGCTTTTCAACCAGGCTACCCACTTCATCATCCATCATGTAAGCTGTAGAGTGAAACCACTGGAATACCATGCTAACCAGCCTTGCTAAGCTCTCTGTGGGTGTATTCTCACTGGGAGTGCAAAGACTCACCTGCAAGACAGAAGTACAAACAACGTTTCTCACCTTACATTCTAGAAATGAAAGTATTTGTATACTATATTTTGTATATTCTCAGAGATACATGGATGCAGAATAAATAGAAGGTAACCGAGCTGATTAGTTTTGAATTTGGCACAAGGCAATTGAGAAAATATTTCCACAACTAGAAAATAGCAATAAGAGGGGGAAAAAAAGCATTTATTTTTTTCTCTTTTTTAACACTGAAAATGATTGAAACAATGCTTTGACAAACTGAAACATTCTGGTTTGAGTTTTAAAATCATTTCTCTTTTCAGAAGGTAATCTAATGTCCAGTAAAATATATGACCCAAATACAAATATATAAAATGCAGAAATTAAAAAAAAATAAACCAAATCAAGAGTTTTAAAAAAGAAAACAACATGAAAGAAGATATTAAGTTGGTATAATCAGTGATCTTCACTGTACAAGAGGATACCACTTTTGATTTTTGTCTCATTTGGGTCAGGAGTATGAATTTTAAGCCTTCAAAATTACCTGTAAAATGACAAAGAATAATCTTCTCCCTGTCCCCAAACTTTTTTTTTCTAAACAATCTCTGCACTGCAAGACTATCCCAAATCAGAGACAAAGTTTGCACTCAAATTGCAGACCAGGCATATTTTAAGCCCTTAATGACCTACTGTTTGAGCTTTTGCTACCTTCTAAGGAGAAAGAGAATGTTTCAAGTCAGGTTACTGCACTGAATTTAAAAACAAACAAACAAGACAAGATTTAGGAAGTTTATTCTAACCACCCAATAGCTGATGGTTGGGGGAGAAAAAAAGAATTTAGGCTTCAGAAATAAAAGAACAAGTACTTCTTACCAAGAACCAGATACCAAATTGGCTTAGGAGGCGTTGGTCGTGCTTGTCATCATCTTTATTATCAAAGTCTGTGTTGTCCAGGGAGTGATGAGAAGAGGAAAGGCCCATCTGCCTCCTGCGGTTGAGTTCATGCTCCCTCTGCTCAGCATGGAACTCTGCTTCTTTCAGCAAGCTATAAAACAAGTTTGTAGGCAGTGAAGACAGCTTTCCTGCACTTGATATAGATATCTCATAAACAATGATTAGAGATTAAGGCATTCAATGTCAATGTTTTTCCAGAGACAGTAATAAAATTTACTTCTAGGATATGAGGCTGAATTATTCCATGAGAACAACACTCACAGCTGATTGGTACTTGTCCAAAGCAGCAGGAGTTCAGTACCCATCAGTTATGCAGGCAGTGTTTACACAAAAGCTTGATCCTGCTTCGCATATAGATTCTGTATAAACTAGAATATTACCTGATCACAGCTTCTACAGTACACACAAGCTCCTCTGCCCCACACTCCCGTGTATTGATTGGGGGTGGTGAGGTCTGGTAAAGATGGGTTTCTGCTGCTGCCCCAACTTCACTGCTGTGATGATTTGAATGGCATCTTTTGCAATAGCGCACTGGCCTGTTGCCATGGCGACCACAGCATCCTGCTGAGAAGCATGTAACCACAGCTCTTCTGACATGTGAACTGCAGTTCTGGAAAATAAACAGAATTTTATTAGGCCATAAGTATCAGGCAGTGGAAGTGAAACCTGTGATGAGAGTCCACACTGGAGAGCTGACTCAAGTGTTGGCTGTTTGCAGATCACAATGTACAAGCATAGATGTGTACAAACTCCTGATGCCAAGTGTCACTGAGCTTTCAAGAACATGAGCTCAGGTCTGGACTTAAATGTTACAGTTGCTCTTCTTTTGGAGCAGGTCAAAACAACATTTAAGTCATTAACTTCTAGCTTGGAGCAATCTCTAAAATTTACAGTAGTTCTCTTAACCATTGCTTATACTTCAAAACATCCCTTCAAGTTTTACATATAGCAAACTGACACTTTCTTAGGTATGTAATCAATGATGCCACATCAGTTTACTCTATGTATGAATCTGGCTTATCAGAGGTAACTGTCCAAACCCCTGAAGTATGCACTACCTTCATTTTTGCCCTCCGGTAATCTGGCCCAACAGAAAAGCTTTATTTCTCACACAAAATCTAGCATATGTTGTATAACATATCCTTCATTACTGAAACTGTTATTAAAACACACTAGCTGGTAGGTTTTGCAAGCAGATTCTTTTTGTCAGCAATTTTTTAGGCCACTGAATACTTTCAGTCCATATATTTAAAACAATTCACTGTTTACAGTAGGAGTTTTGTCCAATTTAAGATTAATCTAGGACTTCAGGAAAACAAGAAGATATAAAATACTCAAGATAAAGAAATCAATATTTTGCTGTATTTACTTCATAAGTGGTTATAGAATAACAAATCCACTCAATTGCATAATTAAATTGCCTTACTCATTACATCTTGTATAAAAACTTACAACTCCAGTCAAATATCAACAGTTCAAACAAAAAGAAATCTTGCTTCTAAATCATTGCCATCTCCAACAAATACATTCATGGATAAATTGTGAAAACTTAGAATGGTATCAAAAAAGATGCACCACACACTAATGGAATGACATTACATACAACACCAAATCATGCCTCATCACAGAAATGACTTAATCTTACCTTCTTCTGACATATAGCAGAAATTTCAGCTGTAAGGGGAAGGCATACAAAACATCAACATAGAAAGATGATTCTTCTGGTTTAATATGCCAACCATGGGAAAATGAAATAGCTGCAAGAAAGTCTCTGAGGCTAAACTTGTGCTTCTAGATACTACTCATATCTCTAAGTCTCTTGGATTCCTGGAGGTAGGACACTGCATACATTTGTTTACTAGCTGTTTTTACACAGAAATGAAAGAACAGTCTTGGTAAGTGAAGTGTGCTGTGCTCCTATCCACCATGCATAGGAGGATTTGCAACAGTGAGCCTGTTGGCATACTAATGCAACTGGCATACTATGGAAAGCAGAGCTCATATAATTACATTGTCTGCAAACGCTGGTAGTATCAATGAATTTAGATTAAGAATGTAGATGTAGCCACTACATCCATGGTCCCTAACTCCACTGAGAAATATTTGAAGATTCAACCTGTAAGCAGTACCTCTCAGTCTTTCACCCTATTATCTGATTCGGTGGCTTCTGAATCCCTGACTCCCTTAAAATAAATGAAAAAAAAAAAAAAAGAATTAAAATTCCCTTAAAATAAATGATACATTTTGTAGCCTGGGTTAGATTGTAAATGTAAGGAAACAGCAAGAAAAAAAATTCACAGCCTAAGAATTTCCAGTTTGCTGAACAAAGAGAAAGGGGATGTCTTTGTTTTGTCCTTGAAACAGTATTCTAGGGAATACATGACTGTCCTTGTAAACTCGGGAAAGTCTACTTAGTCTGCCAATAAGCTTAGCCTGCTTCTGGCAGATAGAATAACAAACATTTTTTGTCCAATGGACCACAATTGGATCAATGAATGGATCACTGAAAAATATGTTATGTCCATTCCTGATCTCCTTTACAGCTTCTTTGTAGAAAAGATTTTCAGAAGATTTTAAAAGCTTTAAAATCAGAGCCAGGTTATCAGAAGAACTAGCTCTTCTTCTTGGCCACATTTTATAAATTTGTCTTCAACAATATATGCTTAAAGAATTTAAAATCTGTTCAGTTACCTCCCTCTGTTTCCTCACAAATAAGTATAAACTAGTTAATGCTTTACAGTAATTTAAAGACATTTAGCAGCATAAGAACAGGCCACTTTAAAATTCTACAATGCTTTTTGAAAATAGAATGCAGCATTTTAAGTAATGCAGTATGCAGAAATACCATACCAACTTAGGGTTGTACAATTGTGATTAGTTTGTACCTACCCTTAAGATACCTCTTACCTTGTGGTAGAAGAACATCAATCAACCATTCACTGTGATCCCTACAAAAATTGTACATTTAATTAGCTTTCCATTTCTTTATTTATGTATGCATTTATTTTTGCACTGAAGAGAATTATCTACATTAATGTGGAAGCATTGGCATTAATCCAAAGAAGTGCTTTTACAAGTACAGTTCCTTAAACGACAGGCTGCTTGATTTTACCTCTCTTTGCTGTCCCTGACTTACTGCAAATTACCACTCTGACATCGGTACATCATGTTCAAAGCTTTCAAAAATTACTTACAAGTCACTAATTTATCAAGTGAAAACAGTGTGTGCTCTGGAATTCTGAAGGCTAAGAAGTGATAGCAAAGAGTAACAGACATACGGAAAAAAATTGTACTAGTATCACTTACTGTGAGTCTCTCTTACGGTGAGCTATGGTCCTACCAAGTTAACTTACTTTGTCCTGAAGCTTTAAATCAATGTCTTAAAAACTAAGATGACTTCTACAAGATGTAATTGCTTTTTCTGGCCACTGGTGTGATATAAAGGTGGCTGTTAAATCGAGGACAAAACAAAAACATGTAGCTTCTGAACTAACTGTAACTTCATCTATTTGAACTGATGATTGGAAATCCCCTTAACTAGTAGTAGATAAAGCACAAAAAAATTGATTTAAAATCAATTTTTAAAAACTGAGGTTAATGAGATTCATTCATCTCAGGATATATTCCTTTAATGTATTGGACAAGCCTGAACCAGTTTCAATTCTTTATTTTGCTGTTTCACATTATATATTAGAGAACAGTTTGAAATATATGCTACAAAAAAGTAACCAAGTCTCTGCAAAAGATCTTTCATTGTAATATCCTGCTTTAATAGCATTCAGAGGACAAGGAGAAAGAAAAATTTCATAAGTAAAAGCTTGTACATTAGTAAGGTTCCTCTACCACTCTCAATACATCCCACACCCTAGTCACTCAATGATCTTAACTTCAAAACTCACTACTGACCCATTTAACTGCAAGTTCTAACCATTTGGGTAAGTTTCTGCAATCCTTGTTCACTGTGTTGCACTGTGATCTACATTTGAAGAGAGTTAACTATACAAATTATAAGCTAATCATACAGGGGGGAAAAAAAAGCGTAACACTGAACTGTGGAGTTTGACTGTGCCTGATCACTCTCCATCTTTCAGTGTACCTACCCTGCAATTCTCTGGCTACATTCTTCACAAAGATATAGGGGAGGTGGTTTATCGCCCAAAGCCACAGACAAGGATGGGTCAATGCACATCTGAAACACGGAGAAGGAAAATAATTAATACATCTGTCCTTGAAAGTTCACTGAGAAAGTGTTCAGTGCATTAATGTAGAGACAACCTACACAATACAGCCTTGATAACTATCGAGAACATTAAGCATTCTGAAAGACAGTACTCAGGATCTGGCAGTCAAAGATTTCAAAGTATTTCTGACAAAGAAAGGAATGTATCTGAAAATGAGAATCTATGGGAAGAAGAACAATTTGTGTTCCAATATGAAAATTTTCATTCTCTGAACACATTTTGTGTTACACATTTGCATTCTTTAACATTGCACAGCCACAACACACTTTTTGTTTCTTCCAAACAGTCACTGAGAGAATTGCTTAGGACAAAGTAATGTAAAAGTTAATTTCTCTCTCAGTAATTTCCCTTCTAATAGGACCTAATTTTCAGTCCTCATAGCTGTTAACTATCCAGCACAATTCCAGTGACAGAATGCCCCCACACGCGGGACAAGCGTCACCACGAAATCCAGTTTGCAAAATAATCTGTGGAAAAGGTTTGCTGAAGAATTTCTTGACTCACATAATTGCGTTTGCGTACAAACTGATGCCAGGAAAATTAACTGCACCTACATATTTAACTAATTAGTATGCCAAGCCATAGTACACCCTGAACTTAGGATGCTATTGTTGTCTGCCACTGAATTGCTCTGTGATTCTGTGCAAACCGCTTTACTTGTTATTTTGTGTGTAAACAAAACAGCCATCATTTGCATCCTCTAAAAGCAGGCTATAAAAGTCATATATAAAGCACAGTTTTAGAACACATTCCCATCAAAGGATCACAATGAGAGTACAAGTATTGTATGACATCAGTCTGATACCAAAATGAACACGTATCTATGCGACCGATGTATTTCATGTATATATACTTAGGTTCCTCTGAAAGTAATGTCTCCTACTTATTTCCATGGGAACTACATCAGACACAAAAAGCACAACAGTCCTTTTTGACAGAGCAAATTCTCAGCTACAAAACAGTATTTTTCAACAGAGTCAATACCATCGGCTATCTATTTTCACCAGGGATGAACTATGGCCTGCATGCCACACTTGTAAAAATCTGCATTAGTGGAGTTGACTCACTGTTGCTGTCCCCAGTGCCAAAACAAAGCACCCAGCACCTCACTGTGCTCACATCCGCTGTTTGGTCTCCATTAACATTCAATAAGTGTAGATGAATGTCAATGGATGCAATTTTTTCAGCATGGAGGAATTCAATTCCACATCTCTGCTTCATAAGCACTTCCACATCAGATGCCATTTTGTCAGACTGTCCCTCTGCTGCAACCTGTCACACAGCAACAAAATGTAACAGACTACTGTTGGGAAGGTTCAACTTCTACTGCCATATGACCAACATCTGACTGTGGTATCACGAACAAGTATAATAAAACAGAAGGCATTACTTTCAGAGCAACCTTCCTAATAAGATTTGCACACATATTTACACAAACATGTACGTTTACGAAAATATTTATAAGCCAGCTTAGAATTCTATATGGTGCTTTGTAACCATTCTAACATTAATTGTCAAGGCTTGACTCATAGTTATTGGAGGAAATATTCAATCCTGCTTTAGGCATTCAAAAAAAAAAAATCACAAAGCCCTAACTCCTTTAGTTTTAAAAGGTTTTTCTATTCTCTTAGCTACCCTGCTGCTCTTAGTCACCTAAACACCATGCCCCACACCTGGGGCGAAGTGCAACCTCCCCCGCCTCCAGATAGTCAGGTTTGACCTCTGACAAAATAGCAGTACCTTCACAGCTGGTTTGTTAATTGCATTATGGCATTCAATATGCTGGCAATGAATAGGATTCCAAGCTGCAAAAACCAAAACATGGAAGATTAATAAACAGATAGAAATTATTTATATTTTTTGTGTCTAGTAGTATCAATAAAGAACAAGATCCTCTTGCGTAAGTACTACATAAATATGAAAGATGTAATTCCTCAGGAAGACTAATAACTACAGTAAACAACCTATGAAGGAAAGGAAAAAGAAAGACACAGACATTCTCCTTGTAGATCCTTCCCGTTCTCACTAGGTTTTGAATTAATTAATAATTCTCCACCTCCCAGAGCAGGACTGTAGGAGTAGCTCAGTACATTCAAAAACATTCATAGGCTAAATGAAAATGCTGCTGTAATACTGGAAAAACACCCTAGCCACAGAAGGAGCCTTAGTTTTGTAATGACAAGAAGAAAGCAAAAGGTAGGTTCAAGCAATATCTGTTGGATGCTTTATGGAATGCCCTCAAGTCAAAGTTCTGTGCAACTGAGGAAAACACACGGCTCGCTGTGGGATACATTAATAGAAAAGTTAGAAAAATAGAAAAATAGAGAAAAACTACTCCAGTCTGCCCTGTGTTAGTAAGGATTCAGACTGAATACAGTGCTGCATTTGTAAATCTGGCTGAATAAAAGAAGTTATGCAGAGGAGTACCATAAGAATTCTTTAAAAAGAAAAATCAAGACAAATGTTTTTGATCATGCAAATAGCTATAAGAAACATTCAAGATGAACTTGAGTTGGTCTAGACTGTCTTCTTCATTTTCATTATGTAAATTTTTGCATTTTGGTCCAGACATTTTAAAAGTTAACACTCCTGCATGACAAGGATTATTTGAAACAGACAGGTTGAGACAGGCAAGCAACAAGTGAATTGCTGCTTGACAGCCCCAACCATTAAAGCAAAATCCTCCCATTAGGTAGTTTGGTGGACAGAGAACTTGCACCATTCACTTTCTCAGCTCTATCTGCATGGCTGACATTTTCACTCTACAGTCAACCTCGAGCACTCATCCATTATAATGACCACACCTGACATCACCTGACTTCTTTGACTATAACAGCCAAATCAACAGCCTTAGCAAAACAGTAGTGATAGCAGCTGGCATAAGAGAGCAACCAAAGCAGTAATTGAAAGAAACATAAGCCAGAGCCACTGTGAAAAAGTGAGAAACCAAGAGAGCAGTTTCACAGACCATTTGGAATGCTGTACTTATTTCTCCTCCCATTCCCTTTAGTTAGTATTTGGAGTAACACTATATAATGACTAGCCATGATCAATTTTGTTTATTTTTCACAAGATCTGCAAACACAGACAAAGTGATATTGTATATACCTATGAAAGCACATGTCACGAAACAACAGGATGTCAAAACACTTCTTAGAACTGCAAGCATGCAATTAACACAGTGCTGACTATTCACTTTATATTTATTTTGGCTTACACAAAAATAGTTGCACTGACCTGTGTACTGAAGTCCTCTGTACTCACTGATTGCTCCAGGGGGTTTTAAATTAGGCCAATAGTGAAATAACATTTGTACTGCTGGAGGTTTAACTTGAGATGGTCCATAGGCTATGACATATAGCAAATCCTATGAAAAAAAATACATGTTTATTGCACAAGATAAAATATACAATTCAACATTTACTATTTGCTTTCACAAACGTACTTGAACACACAAAATATGTACACTTAATGCCCTGCCAATTATTTTTTGTAATCTCTTACAGGTAGATCAGATGTAAAACTTAAAAAATATGTCTACAACTGGATTCTGAATTTGGCCAGAACATCCAACAGCTGTGATCCCTCCCAGATGGTATACTAGCACACAGCAAATGAAGCCTTTGTCTATTCTTGGGAGCAAAGAGGTATCATATAGATAAATAACTGAATCCAGATCAGATCTGGGCTAAGACGATATTTACAGAGTCCTCAGAAGAGTTAAATACCACAAAAACTGATGAGATTGGTAGTTTTCAAAATTTCTGCCACTTGGAGCCACAACTACTTAGTATTTAGGAAAGAGAGGTCTGTTCTACAAAAGGTAGTGTTGCTTCTGTATTGTAAAAATCAGTACCTTCCTCTTCATAACTCAGAGGATGAGATATATAGATTTTTTTATCAGCTCTTGGCATATAATCAGCTCTATTTTCAAGCCCTCTGGTTTTCATTACCAGCAAGACATTTCCACAAAGTATATAGGATCACAAACTTACTTTCCATACTTCTTGTTTATATTTCATGAGGCATTCCAGTAACTGGCAGTGATACACTGAGAGAGAAAAGACAGTATAGATGTAATACTAAAAGAGAAACTCATGTTACAGAAGTGATATAATTAACCAGTTGGCTTTGCTTTGTCTACATTTAATTTAATTACCTTTTATTTTAAAAAGTTTGCTAGAGGATTATTGCCCTGAGAGTTATCACAAAATAAAAGACTTTAAATATTACTAGCTTTTTCTGTCAGTTAATGCAGTAAGATAATAAACCTTATGAGGGTACTCATGGAGACCATTTTTTAAGACATCTTGCTTAGGAATACCTAATAATTCACTTAAAGTTTGTTTCTCTGGCACTATATAAAGCTGTAAATGGGTGTTTTGTCATTTACTGTGAGACAGAAACAACACATGACGGCACATCCTTCCTTTGTATACCAAAGAGTATAGAAGCCATACTATATTAAACACAAGAGCCAAAGGAACCCCTTTGGTTATATGTCTCATTTCCCAAAAACCACAGAGGCAAATTTTCCTCTGATGGATGGAACATGAACTCGCATACAAACATCAACAGCTTATGAAAAAAGTTGCACAAGTAGTTTTTAAAAGTCGTGTACTGTTTTTATTTATCCCTGAACTGCATTAGCACGAGGCAACAATTCTCATGTGCAGTGTGAGGTTCCTCCTTACACACACCACCTAACCAGGTAAGCATATCTATAAAATAGGCATGAAATATGACAGCTCTCTCAGGTAAAATTTTCTTTCATTTTGGTCGTGTGACTGCACTGATTTAAGTGGGGCTACGCCACAGCGAGAGCGAATGGTTTTTATGCTTAGGTACGTCCAATTACAATTGAATAACAGCTCTGTTCTGAGCCTGTAGCCAGCATTATCTGTCTTCTTTAAAAATAGTATCAGGTGTCATCTTGGAGGAATACAAATCATAACAGAAACCAAACTTTTACTATAAAATACAATATTATGAATTAACACTGTTTCCTGATGTCAAGAAAAGTAGAACAGTCTCTCATCCTGAGCCCAATCCTATTTCTTTATCACAATGAGATTTCATATCTGCATAAGGACAACTTCAAGCACAGTGCTCAGAAATGCCAGTTTTGACTAAAATTACTGATTTTTCATTCTGTGTTGGATAGTAAGGTAGATTTTTCCATCATCTGAATTTCTTTGATCACACTGGACACAGAATTTCACGGCTCAGAGTTTCACAGAGAATTATACCAAGTTGCACATTTACACATACCTGGATTTGATGTGTATTGCATTGCAATCATTAGCATTGATGATGCAGATAGATTGACATGAGCTGGAACACCTTCCCTTTTCGAGGAGCCCACTTAAGAGAAAGGATTAAAAAAAAAAATCAGCATATAATAAGGAAAGTAGCATATAAATGATTTCAACTCAGACAAGTAATACAAATTAAAAAAAATAATCCTAAGGTATCACATCATTAAAAAAAAAAAAAAACATTTTGTATTGGTGGGGTCAACCCCCTGGAAGAGAGAGAAGACTAAGAATGTGGAATCATTTCACAGAGCACGTATTGTTCTCTTAGATCAGTAAGACTTTTTTCTCAGAGCTGCCCTGAGAAAAGACAGTGATCTTCTCAGGCACTCTCCTTCAGGATCCACAGACTGATCAGAACAGCATCACTCATATAGTCACACACAACTGGGACTCAGGTCATAGGTATGCCAAGGATGAAGTAGAAAGTAAAGAAACAAGGAGAATGGAAAGCTTACTTTTGATGTGTACTGGCAAAGCTGTGAGACTGGTGATGGCTGACTGGTGATATATGGCACAGAGTACTTCTCAGGGACCACATGGGATGAACTGAATTTATGCCTATATGCCACTGTGTGATCTATGATAAGGATAAACTGTAGCAATGTGGCGTAGCCAACATGCTGTAAATTTGACCTCACACATGAAATAGCTAGAGTTTCTTCTGATCTCCTGCTGTATGTTTGCTCTCAGTATATTTTGAATAACTGCACAGTGTAGGTGCTTATTTGCAGAACTACATCATGACAACATATATTTGAAGGCACACACCTACACAAGAGGAGACGTACATCTTCTCTGTTCATGTTCTACAGCTCTTTCCCAAGCCTTTCTGTCAGGACCAAGGCACTAAGTATTTGGGATAGAACATAATCATAGTTCAGCAAGATACTTTCATCCCTCCCATCTGGCTATTCAGCTGTTTATACCATCTCTTGTACCCTCCCTTTCAGTTTGACTCAGAGCTGAACAGCAGGAAAAAGAAAGGCTCTGTGCTTGCCTTGCAAAGGAACAGATCACTCCCAATGGGAGAAAGCCTAGGACACTATTTTAAAGAGCACACAACTGGTAAAGGACAACAGAAGGCAAAATAGAGAATCATGTAGTATCTCCCCGTGTGCCCTAAAGTTAAAATAGAATAGAGAGCTAAAACATTCTTTTTTGAATATCATCCGCACAGGCCATAGAATTGCATAGATATTCGAGGGCAAAGGATTCGGCTCCATCAGTTCTTTTGGAGAGCAGCTTTAGAGATCTGAAGAGGGGGGGTGGGGGGTGCAGGGGGGGATAGGTTCGGAAATTCTTCCAAGATCACTGCCTAAAAATATTTAGGTGTAAATTTCCACAAAAATCTTAATCTTGGAACACTGGACCATACTTCTTCCCTTGTCTTTGGAGGAATTTCTGCACTTTTCACTACATCAGTGTAGATCTTTATTTAAAAATCATTCCTGTTCTTTGCGTAAAGGCCCACAGTGCAAATAAGGAGGAGATATTCTCAGAATCACAGGACGGTTGATGTTGGAGAGAACCTCTGTGGATCATCTTGTCCAACTCCCGCTCAAAGAAAGGTCAACTAGAGCAGGTACTCAGGATGTTGTCCAGCTGTGTTTTGAGAATCTGTAAACTTTCTCGTAGACTGCCAGTGATCAACATCACAGGGAAAGGACTGCTGGTTAAAACTGATTTTTAAATATTAAAACCAATACTTTTGTCTGCAGAAAATTGTTAAAATTCTCTCTACTGTTGAAAGCCCAACAAGCTTTTAGTCAGGTACAAAGACAAGTACACACTTCAGATTTCAATCACTCAATCTACAGCAATTTTGGAATTAGGTAATCACATCATACATTCAGGGGAAAAAGTGAAACTCCACACTCCCCATCCCATCTGCCCCCCAGAAAGGCAGCCATTATCAGATTCTGCCTTAAAACTTACAGGTAGAAGACATTACGTGTGCAGCTATTTAGTACAGTAATTGCGGTGACAGGAAGAGATGCAGGGAGAAAACTGGAAATTCATCACTGTATCATTAAACTAAAAAGACTCATTACTGTGCATCCACATTCAGTACAGATGCAAAAATTATACATCATATACATATTGATATTGCATGCATCATTTAGCAGCATTCTGTCCATTAATTCTGTAATCAAGAATCACTAATAAATAAAAGTTTTAGAATTATTTTCATTTAAAAATAGTCTTTTTTATACATACAGTACAATATTGCATTACAATTCTAAGACTTATCTTCAGCTCTTACAGACTGATATTATATCAGTGTACTATTTTCTGAACCATAACAATGCCAGAATAAATTCTACTTACAGATAGCCATAGGCAGAAAAGATGTGCTGAGATATTCTATAATATCCTTGTGCAGAAATGGTGGAAAGGTAGCTAATGTTGAAATCATTGTATAAGGTAAAGTACTCAAAATATCATCATTGAGAAAAGGAAGCAAGCATGTAGTAGTGTAAAAAATTGATTGCCCAAGATCTGTTGAATAAAATGAAATAAATACAGAATCATTACACTGGAAAATAATTACAACTATGTACTTTTTGATTTATTAATCCATCAAAAATTTGCATTTAAATTCAAGCTTTTTCCTCAAAGTATTTCATAATTAATTGCTTAATTATCATGGTCACAAATAAGTGACGTCAGTCATCACTAAGGCCCTCCTAACACAAAGGGAAACAGATGTTCAGCAGTATCCGGAACAGTTTGGAGGGAATATAAATACTTCAGACAGTAAAATGAATGCACCTACATAAAGTGGCCTGCACTTAAGCAGAGGTGTTATTTCAGATTTGATAGGTACTTAGGTTTGAAAAAGCCCCCTTTTGCAAAATTCTTCTCAGATTATCTGCCAACAAAAATCAGATTTCGATCTTAATTACCCATATGACAACTGCAAATTGCCTCCCACACAGAGGCTCGGGGGAGCATTACTGCATTTTGCAAACAATATGTGATTAAACAGAGAATCTTGTTTTCATTGGAAGCCATTGAGACCAAGAATGCCCAAGGCTTAAAAAGCTAAGATAATTATAAATTTATGAGTTTTCATTAATTCTAATTAATATAATGCTTTGGAAGAGATACTTAAGAAATTGCAACATTTCAAGATCTAAATAGAGGAGATATCTTTATTGCATATGTGGGAATTGTGACATCTTCCAAGTGAGGAACTGAGAGCGGGCCAGTAACTCTCCAAGAACCCGGTGAATTCCAGGTTTGAACCTGTGTGGCGACTACAAAATATCATAAAGCATTACCTCTGCAGGAGAGGGATTTATTTTGTTACTCCTTCCGTAAACTTAATTGTATTACACAGTCTCCAAACTTATCACTCCTAGGATGATTTGAGTGCTAGACAAGTCAGCACTTCATTTTTGTGTACATAGTAAATCCTCTGTGGAAAAACTAGACTTTTAATGGTAGAGCACGTTTTGCTCTTGCAATACATATTTACCATCTAACTATTGACAATTTGGTATAGTTTGGCAGGATCCAATCTGAGGACCACCTAGTGTACCTGTTCTACTTACCCAAGCAGTATGGATTGTTCAGAGTTAAAAAAAAAAAAAAAAAAAAAGTTTCTTTTTGTCAAATGCTATGCTGAGGGAAAAAAATAATTAAGTTCTATCACAAAACTTAATTATCAATACACAGAAGCACAGGAAATAATAGGTGAAATCCCCTTGCGCCACACATGAGTCAACCATTTCTGGAACACATTTATCTAACTTAGCTTTAGCAATCTGCAAGACAGAGTTTCACTCCCTCATCTGCCAGCTCTTCTTAGTTTTTAACCATCCATATAATAAAAGGGTGTTGGATTTTTTGTTTTGTTTTGTTTTTGAAATTTCTTCTGCTGCAATGTAAGCCAACTAATTCTAATCCTGCCCTAGGTAACTGTAAACGCAGCTTATTTCTCCTTGCAGCAATCTTTAAACAATCTTTACATGTTTGTAACCATAATTCCCTTCAGTTCTTTTTAAACCAAAGATATTTTGTTGGGTTTTTTTTCCTTTCCATCCACATTTTCTAGACTTCAGATCATTCTTGTTTCTTTTTCCTGGAGACTCCTCCCAAATAGCCTGTGCATTTCTTAAGACAAGATGAATAAACCTGAAAATTTTACTCCAGCTGGTACCTTGCTAGAGGTGTTAGACTGAAAAAATAAATAAAATGCCGTGGATGTCTAATAAAAGATATTTACATATTGCCAGTATTAGTATATTGAGTCAGTCAGCCTCTGATCTGCTGTAGCACTTTGTGCAGTATGACTTTCAAACCAACATTTCCACATTTGATTTCTCTTATTCAAATATACGATTTTACTTTTCTCCTTTGAAGACTTTTCAAAACAGGCTGCAATTTACCAAGATTGTTTTGAATTAGAAATTTTTCACATAAGGGACATTACTTTCACTAACTTGATATCCCCTGTAAATCAAAGTGTTTTCTCAGTGCTATCAGCCAAGTAAAAGTTAAAATGTTTAATAACACTAGATGCAGCACAGGCTCCTGTAAGATTCACACTTGGTATAACCTTCCAATTGACATGGGCTCCTGGAGTACTTTCCCTCATTCAAGTGACAACTGTACATCCCAGATTGCCCATGAGGATGTCAAGTAACACAGCAATGACAGTCTAAGGACAGAAAAACTTCACCAGAAGAACCATTGTGCCATCATAAAACAAAATCATGTTTGTTCAGTGTTATTTGTTCTTTAGAAGACTCCATTGGGTTTTAATTATCACCATGTTATTGACTTGGAAAAATATTGTTTTGATAATTAACTTCAATTTCTGGAAAAATGGTAAAGTCATCAAGTCTGTAATTTGCTAATAGTTCCTTTTTTCCAAGATCCCAGCACAGTAATCATTGAATCAAAACATGCTGCTGCCAACTCAGAAGTAATTTAGCATTTAACAGAAGCAGCTTTCCTGCTAAAGAGTTTAGCAGTGAATCAGACTGATGACAGTACTCTCTGTACTGAACTACAGAAGTTCATCATGATATAATACACCCTGATACCATGGTGAAAATTAATTTCTGGCTTGTGCAACATGAGGAAAATGCTGGGTTCCAAAACCCCATTATGGGAAGCCACAGATTAACAAGCCAGATACATGCAGTACTTGAGGAAAAAAGAAAAAGAAACAATAAAAATACACCACAGTCACAAAAACTTAAGAAAACACTGCTATTCAGCAAGTCAGATGGAAATATTGGCAACTTTTTAACCTGGAATATTTTAAAGCCATCTCTATTGTCATTGTTTTTCTTCCATCAAATGTATACTGTGTTCTGGGCAGAGATGGACCTTCACCAAAACACTAAATCTGCATATTCCTCAGAAGATAGGTATACGTATCCAAGTAATGCCCGTTCAAGAGAGCCACTTCAGAAAGACAAGCCTGAAGATATCCCAACAGATTCATATTCAAGTTCCAGATATTTTTAGACACATTTGTATTATTTTAGTTCCAGACTACCAACATTTCACTGAAAATCAGACAAGTTCAGAATTCAAACCCAAATCCATGGTTCACAAAACAAAATATCTTTTATTTCAGAAAGCAAACCAAACACTTTGATGTAAGTACATCCCAGTAGATATGACATCCAGATCCAGATCAGTTTAGGCCCATCTCTTCTATTGCATTTAAGCATCATTCATGGATTCACGGCACTGAAGTTAAGCGCACTGGAAGGGTTCAAGGGCCTGCTTACCATGTTGACCATGTTGTAGCAATGGAACTAGATCCAGCAGTGTCACCAGTGTCACGTAAAGTCCTTGATAGTCCAAAGATGGGTAGTCTGATAACTGAGCATCACGACTTTGCTGGCCACGTTCTGATGGAGCATCTCGCAGGACGCTGTAAAGGAGGGAGCGAGTAACAGTAGGGTTGATGGAACTGACCTGTGGTCTTAGAGATGGGGTGAGTGGGAATGGCACAGGAAAAAGACACATGGTCATGGGCACTGTCAAATTGGAGGCATCTTGATTCTCCTTCTTCCCTGTGCGGGACAAAATGCTGTTGGGGGGACAAAGAAAAAAAAGAGACAACAAAGACACAAAGAACAGCACATTACATTGAAATGACACTATAAAACAAATAATAAAACACCAGATACATCCCACATAAGATGCAATTGCTCCCCAAACCAGTGTATCTATGAATCTAGTAACCATTGATTTTCATGCTTCAAGATAAAAGAATTAAAATTGACATCTACGAATATTTTCATTGCATCTCATGTGTTATCTGGTTCATAAGGAGCAAAAATATAAAAATGCATGTTTCAGTGCCCTACCCATGTTTCACAGTTAAGAAAAATTCTAGGTATCAATAATGTTTGCTACGGAAAAATAGCTGTGTCAAAACAGATTGGCATTTTACTCTGAGATTTTGAGAGGCTGTTGGATTTTTTTCCCCTCCATGAAATCTTTTGAACCAACTGACTGAAAACATGTAAAATATAGGTGTGGCACTTGCAGAAACATGTTTTAGCAAAGAATAAACATGTGTGTTTGTTAAGATAGTCTTAAAAATCACATGTTTATTGCATTAAAATAATGTCTATGTATTTTATGATACTGTTTCATGACCACTCAGTCAGTATCATTTGAGATAATGAAGTTTAAACAGGCACATGGATTTAGAAATAATATAATATTTCTAAAATGTTAACTAAACTACATTTGGAAAAGTTATAAAATAATATATAGTAGATGGTCTTTAGCATATGTTTGTGAGCTAATGATAATGGTTGTTTATGTGTTTTTAACTTTGCTCATGTTTAAGGAGGAAACATTTTACTTTTCGAATACAAATGTTCCTTGGGTAAATAGTTACCTTCAAAATCTAAGTGCTAAGCAAGCAAGACCAATAATAGCACTGCAGATCAGACAGTATGTTACCATATATTCCTCCTGCTACTTACGTTACTTATGCAACAAAACTCACTATAAACTAAAGGAGAGATAATTTCAAAAAAATAAAAAAGGATTTAGTGGGAATCAAATTAGAAGCTATATGTCAACCACCTTGGTAATGTAGTTTTAAGAATGTTGTAAACATGTTAACCTAATTTTCTAAAAAGAAAGATAAAAAGCTACTTTAGATATAAATTATCACTTAAGCAGTGCTACATTTTAGTTATCAGATAATGATAGGGTTATCTCAGTCTTTGTATGTGCCTAGAAAATATAATACACCTTTTAAATATATTAAACCACACACAGTTTTTGATGTTTTGTTGTTTTCTTTAAGCATGTTTTGCACCTCTCAGCAATCAGGGTTCCCAAAAACAGTTCCTGTTGGTTTAACTCCACTCCCAAAGTCAGCATTTAAACTCAACTTTAAAAAGACAAGAGAGTGGCATCAAAATTCCCACTGACTAATGAAGAGCGGAATTATGCCAAGAGGGAGACTTCTGGAAGTCTCCATTACATTTAACAGAACAGACATCCCTACCATATAACCACCTTGGCACAGATTCATCTGTGTCAGTGCAACAGCTCACACAAGTAAGCTGAACTCATGCAAAGGTGCTTATAAGAAGAGATGCCATTCATTCACTACATATGTAAAACACTTTCACAGTTATAGTTGAATGCCAAGTGGCTACTACCAGGCAGGTTTCTCATCACACTTGCAGTCAGAGATTACAGGCATATCGTCTATATTAAGAGACTACTTTTTTGTTATTATGCCCCACATATTTGGCAGATTAATTTGATTTCTGTTACCCAATGTCCAGTACAAGAAAAGTAGTGACTGCTATGAAAATGTTTACAAAATTGTATCAGAAAAATCAGAAAAATTATTAGGATGACTTTAAAAACAAACGATCAGAGTGCTGATTCCTTTATTTATTATTAACTTCTAATTTGCTTGATGTTTATTTGCTGTACTCTACAGCTCTTGTTTATAGACACGAAGGTACTAAATTCCATTCCATCTCTGCTCACTAGCAGAAAATACCAACTATCCATCCCTGAACTTGCCAACACATCACTTTGATCACTCTTGCTTCTAGAAAGAGTATTACTGCGTTACTTAATACTTGCTTTGGAAAGTGTAAGGCAGTGATGGAGAGTTTGCACTACAGACTTCCTTTTTTTTTGACATGGATCTACAGCTAACTGATTAGAAACCAAGACAGTCTTATATATTGATTGGGTCATCCTTCTGTTCACTCCAGGAACAGAAATGAGATCATATCTGAAAATCAGATCCAATTATGTCAAATTTAGGTGGGAAAAAACAAAATAAAAAAAAAAAAAAAAAAAACTTTCAGACCCAGGTTTGTGACTGACCAGTATGTTACAATGGCAATAAATTAAAGAATCAGAAATGAAAATCTAGAAGATCCTTTAAGACCAAGATAGAATGGTTGCAGTTTGTTCCTGTTACTGCTCAAAGCACATACTGAGAACAGGGACTATCTGCAGATCATAACTCCTTACTGAACTTGCTCCATGACACGCAAGAAAACTGTCAGGCTTCCTTAAAGATCTGTACACTTCTGCTGAAAATCTTTCTCAGAATTACTGTCTTTCAGGAAACATTTCCTAAAATGTCTATGAGATTTGTATCTCACCAAGGCAGCAAAACAAGCTTGATTTGCAACTATTTCTTACGAAATACATTTTACTTAGAAACATGCATGGAGACTTTTCTCCAAGAAAATGCCGAAGAATAAATTGTTCTGCAAGATGTTTAAGCCTTAAGATCATTCCTCAAATGAGAGTTAAAATACTGAAAATGAGCAGGGCATGAAACAAATTCATGCGGTAATGTAAGGAAATGCTTTTGCCCAAAGAGGAAAATTAAGAAAGAACTAAATGAATCAATATGCTATGCATTGTGTATGGTGACTTTATGTGATGTTTGTTCATAGAAATAAAGAATTGAACTTTTTTAGCCATTCCACATCTTCTCCCCCCACACCTGAGCTTGTGCTATATTGAAGCTATGTACAGCACAAAGGAGCAAACTAATCCCTTGTTAGATAACTAACAGAATGATACCAGATATGAATGTGATCCAAAACAGTAGGCATACCCACTGAAAGCACATTCAATGTGCCCATAATATGATAAGGTAAAAAGTATAGTAACTAATAAAAGCTACACCTATAAAACACAATTATAATATGGAATTTCTGTGACTAAGCACTATTCCTTCTTGATTCCTTTGATTACATGTTTATCAAGAAAAGTTTGTCCTAAAAATCAGCTGCAAAGAGAATACACATCAAAGTAGAAAATATTTTTTAAAAGTTATTTTAAAACAGATGATCCCAACCAACTTGCTCTGCAAAGACAAATCTCCAGATATCAATGGGCATTTCTGCTATTTGATCAGTACTCTTTCTGCAGCTTGAATTCATTACATATGTTCTGTTTCAAGCTAGAAAGGTTATTCTCCATCACATATTTCCAACATGGATGTTAAACCTTACACAAGGGAGTATCAGTGTAGGAGGCAGAAAGGAGACTCAGCATGCAAAGAAATTTTTGAGCAGACTGCCCAGAAAGACAAGTTCTTAACCAGTCTGTTTAGTTTCAGGATAAATCTTAGAGATCTGCATACAGTGGGTGGGAGTTTCCTCCTTTCCATCTGCCACACTAAACACAGGGTATGTTTTGTTTTGCTTCTTTAACCAGCTTCTATCTTAGTATCAGCAAGCATATACACTTATACTGGTTCAACCATAGCACTCAGGCTCTCACCCACAGTTCAGATTCCCTAGTTACAAGGATTTGACCTGTCTGAGTATCAGAATGCAAGCCACTTAATAAATTTAGATCTGAGTCCTGGCTGCAATTTCTGGCATCCCTCTACCTCTGAGGGTGATCAGATCCAACATCGTTAAGGACAAATCCATTTGTGAATTATGTAGATCTATGTGTTTCATATCAATTTCACTTCTGCCTCATGAGGTGAGCATCATCAACAACAGGATTTTGGTTCAGTCCCATTCCAAGCACAAAATAAAGAAATGGAGTTGCTCAAATGTTATTCTGATTCTAAACTGCTCTCATAGTTGGTAATTATAAAGTTTCTTCAGTAAGCCCAGAATCACCCCTGCCCATGGAGTATGAAGGACTTGTTGCACAGGACATGTAGTTGTACTATTCAGAAAGATTAAGACAGCAGGGTGATATAAAGATATTTTCTTTAAGAAACAGTTTTTAAATTCATTGTGTTCCAGTGAACTTCTGCCCCAAAAAGAAATGAATCTCATTGAGGCACTTGGTAGTTACAGCTGAGAGACAAGATATAACACATTCAGAATTAAGCTGTTAAAGCAAGAAAGTTAGACTTGAAGACTCACAGCATTTAAGTAGAGGCACTTTAGTTAAGAGCCCTCTTGAAACATGATTTCAATGTGTTTGTTGTGTAAAACAAACCATCAAAACACTCTGATGTGGGAACAAAGTCCTATTTCAGAGGTATTTTCAATGACTCTTTGAATTATTTATTTATTTATTTATTATTATTATTTTTTACCACTGCTGTGTTATCAGACAAAATTCAATTTACTGATGTTTCAAAAAGCCCCACTGGTTTCCTTACTTTTTTTCAACTTCTTAAATGATGAGGGAAACACGTTTCACAGTGGTTAAACAATTCTAGTCTCGAGATTTTCAGTTAACAGAAGGGCTGGGTTTCTTTGTTTCTGTTTGGTGGCTTTGTTGCTGCTTTTTGTTTGTTTGTTTTTAAACAGTGAAATAGGTGTTCCACTGATAATGAGTATTTCTGTCCATGTATCTTTCCTTCTCATAGGTTTACAAACTGGGTCATGTTACATTCCATGGGCTTTGAATGATGGTTAGAATGAACTAATGTAATTATTCCAAGTTAAATTCATGCTTCTCCACTTATTTGTATCACCTGTATATGTGTACTAATACTTAGTTAACTGTAATAAATTACTGTTTCCTCAGGACATAAGACAAATGACTGTATTTCCAAAGTAGCTTCTGACAGCAAGGAGAACCATCCCAGGTATAAATTCAGGAAGCTCTGCGCAGAAATGCAGCATTAATGTTTTGGTTTTTTTTTGTATATGAAAACTAATGTCAATCAAAATCTGGACAGATAAAAATCAAATCTCCACTGTCAAAAGCCATTTTAAACTGATTTGAAAACATGAAACCACTAGGTAGCACTGTGGAGTAAAGCAGAATATGCATGTCATTCCTAATTAAGCCTCACAATTTTTCACATCTTTTTAGAAAGACAGGAGATAATATTTCCTATTCAAAATGTATTTATATGGTATTTTGCACCACATATTGTCACTAAATGGTGGATCAAACTAGATCAAACTTCTGGATCAGAGCAATCCTGATCTCTTGCTGCTGCCATCCAAATACAGATATGTAGACCAACTTCACAACTATTCATATTGTTATAAGGGACTGAACCAGAACCCGATCTGATCTACAGCACAGCCTCTAGTCCTGTTTGCCTGGCTCATTGCTCTACCATCCCAAATCACCAGGATTGTCAAGTAGGTCATGAGTGTCCACTTCTAAAGCTCTGCAGGTCATTAGCTCCTTTCTTCATGGGTTCAGTATGTTTGTACATTCACCTAAGACTTAGAATGGCCTAGCAAATGTGTAAACAACCAAGTTTATTTTAGAATCAGCCACTCAATAAGCAGCTCAACTGGGCAAATTGGGCAACAGCCACTGAAGAGATTAATTTATACCATTCTTTTCTTAAATTATGCTCTGACTCTTTCTGGTAGAGCATTGACCCATTAAATCCTGCAAACAATTCAAAGTCAATGAATACCTCTACAATACTTTAGCAATTTCTTTTTTCTTCAAGAGCATTAGTTGAAACTTACCTCAATAACGTCTGAGAAAAGTATTTCAGAGTATTTGCAATGTCAGTCCCAGAGGGCACAGGGTAAATGTTGTGGAGAACCCGGTTGTGGTATTCTTGAAGATAACGGATTTTGGAAGCAACTACATAAAAGACAAAAAACAAACACAGAAACTTTCATTCAGCTTTTTGCAGATGGTGAGGGAATCGCATCTGTTCCTACCACAACTGATTCTTTTTTTTTTTCTTAATTTAAGAATAAACCATAAAAAAAAAAACTTTTTTACCTCTCTTTACTGAATAAATTGAACATTAACATGCATGAGCGCTAAGGGGAAGACAAGAAAGGCAGTGAATGTCTGCTTCTGCTTTAGACTGCCTTAGTGCTAGCAAATGGGGAAAAAAAGAAGAAAGAAAAAAAAAGAGTAATTAAAAAAAGGCAGTTATCTGTGCCTCCAAAAATCTCAGGTTTCATTTATAATAAATGAGTCACTAGATAACAGGAGGTTCATGTGAGGTGACATTTCTATAGTGAAAAGGAGAAATACAAGCTAACACAGGGAGCTGATATTATTTACTTAATGTTACAAATGTACACTGTGCAATGAACTACAGACACAAAAAGAGTTGTGCTGTTTCTTTGTGTGTCTTAGGAAATCTGAACAAAAAGGTGAGAACATTCCAAAGAGCAGCAGAAGCTCTACGCCTTCTTTGAGACTGGTTGTTTTAGAAATAGTGCTCTTAATATCTCACCAAGCTCCATGTTCAGTACTGGAAGAAAAATGACCCACCATAGCTACTAAACCATGCACTGCTTATATGACACTTATATGCCAGTCTCATGCAGAAATAATCAAGGATGGTCTGGGTGCTTTTTGTTCTATTCAGACTGACCAACTCTACTGAGACACCCAGCCTGCCAGCCCTCAATTGCCCAAATCATGGAATTCTCAGAGTTGGAAGGGATCTTTAAAGGTCATCTAGTCCAACTCCACTGCAATGAACAGGGACATCAACAGCCAGATCAGGTTGCTTAGAGCCTGTTCCAGCCTGACCTTGAATGCTGCTGCCATGGCTTGCTGCCAGATACCTGTAAATGAAATTAGTTAATGAAATGTCAAAAATTGTGGCACACCTTCCTATAACTACTTCTTTTCAATAACGTATATATATATTTTTCCTATTAATCAGCAGTCATGCAATTATACAAGCTGAAATAACAAAACACTTTATTTAGACTGTCTAAATACTTATCATAGCTCTAAGAGCGTCCAGAGATACACTTCAAAAGGTGGTGTCAATCAGTGAAAATACTTCTTTTGCCACTCTCATAGGGTCATCATATCAAACAAATTCAAAATTCAAAATAGAAAGAAAGAAAAAAAGCTATTCCATGGTATTTTGCTGGGTCTTTCTTTATTATCTACACCAACCTAACTAAACTTCCTAGCTTCCCCATAAGCATTTACTGAATTGAGTGAAACCATTAAGAGCTTTTAAAGATGGTTTTGGCTGTTCCATGATCCTGGAAAACATAATGGACATCAGGCTTTCCCAGGACATTACTTACCACAACTAAAAGCCAGTTAGTGTAACTCAAGGTGAAAGAGAACTAATTCTCTTGCAATACAGAAGTATACCTCGGGCATGCTGTGGTGGTGGGTCAAATGATGAACCCACGGTCAGTATCCCCTCGAATGAGATATGAAATTCAAGTGGTCACAAAAAAAAGAGAGGCTTCTCAAGATGATTCCCAGATTGCCACCATTTTACCTGCTTTCCATACAACCTGCCAAAGTGCTGAGGGGTGGCCATGCATTCACGATTAGACCAGTGCCTTGTTGCTCTTCCCAACTGGTCACTCCATTTCCACATTTGTAGGGACTTTTTTTTGCTGTTTCTTGGTAAATTCAGATTCAGTATGACTTGTGACTCCTCCTTGAGACATTCTGGTTCTCACTTGTCTGTCCATGAGGGCAGAAGCAACAGCAGGAACAGTTGGAGCCTGAAGGTTTGCCTGATAATTACCCACGTACATCAATATAATCCTTGTCGGAGACCATCACTACTGGTCAAAAATTGCAGGTGAGTGGATCTTAAAGTTACGTAGAGAAAAAGACATTTGGTAATGTCATAATAACTAGACGAGAGCAGTCTTTGTAAACAAGATACATTCAGTAAGTTAGAATGCAAAGGATATGTCTACTAACTGAACAGAGTGCACTGAAGTGCCATGAAAAGTGTCAAGAAAAGACCTGCAAACTGGATCCCAAGTAGATCTTTCAACAAAAAGCAACATGGACGCAGTAGAACCAAGATGCAGTCTCCCAGATGGTACAAGGGGATGAAAAGAAAAGACAGCCAAGGGAAAAAACATGGAAGAGAAGCTCAAGCAGAGAAGACCAAGAGGAATGCGGAAATAGAGGAGGCAACACAGAAAAGAGGGAAAATGCTGAAGACAGTGGCAGGACAAGGGGCAGCAGAAATTCTTCCATAGGCCAGTGTGAAGGACATATAATCAACATATGAGAAAGAATGAGGAAACATTCAGAGCCTGGGTGGGAGGAAGGCAGAAAAAAACAAGAGTAACACGGATCTGAGCATTGCACACCCAAGGCCTGAAGTATGGTCAGAACATTGCCTTTCTATTCACAAGGCCAGAATTGCAGCCCCACAGTAATAAATTCGCATCCACATAATATTTTAACACAGGCATCATCCATTACTGCAAATAAGTGGCAAAATCCAGGGGAAAAGTTACAAGTAATCTCTTCCCTAAGGCAGTTGAGCACAGGTTTATCAGAACAAGGACTCTTGCCAGTGCCCTGAGTGGCCAACAGGATGCAGAGGACAGCAACCAGCCTCCGAGCCATTAGATCGCATCACGTAGTCGCCCGTAGTCGCGGGCAGGCATCAATCCAGCCCGCTGCTCACAGGCTGCCCTCACGGGCTTACATCTAACACCGAGCATCGGCAGGGAAAGTAGCCTTGATGCGGGTGACCAGCCCGACAGCGCTGGTGTTTTCCCTGGCAGAACAGCAGCTGCCGCCAGCAGCCACACACGCGCGGCCGTCCCAGCCACCATGTCAGTCACCTGGCAGCTCCACGCGCAGAGCCAACATGGTGGCTGGCACATCTCCCCGGCTGCCACGAGACGCGGCGGGCTGCCGGCAGGGCTGGCGGCAGCCGAGGGTCCCGCAGGACGTAGAGGAACACGGCAAGGCAGCGATGCCGCCGTACCTTCAGCCAAAAGGTGCGCGTCAGTGGCGAGAGCGGCACCGCGCCTCCATCGCACAGCGACGGCAGGCTCACGGCAGCAACGCCGGGAGCACCGCCCGGGCGGCACGGCGCCGGGACCGATGCCGGAGAGGCCCGACCCCCGCTCCATCCCCTCCGCCCCAGCGCCCATTGAGGACGGACGCGTCGCGTCCCCAGGAAGGCCGCCTCTCCATCAGCACCACCGCAACGGCGGAGGCAGAAAGAGCCAGAAAGTAGGCGGCCCCCCCCCCACAAACCACCCCTCCCGCCGCCCGTTGCCGGGATGCCCGACAACGCGGGGTGAGCGCTGCCCCGCCGGGCTGCCCCGCAGCCGGGATGCAGCCCCCGGGCACCCGCTCCCATCGGACCGCACCCGGTCGCGCCGCGCCGCCCGGCCCCGCCACTCACACTGCTCCGCCTTGGTGGACATGCTGCCGGCGGGGCGGCCCCGAGCGCCTGTCCCAACAGCGGGGACGGCGCAACGCCCCGGCTCGGCGCGGCACCGCGCTGGGGATGGAGCCGCTGCCGCAGGGATGCGGGCCGGGAGCGGCGGCAGCGGGCGGGGACGGGGCGGGAACGGAGCGAGCTCTTAAAGGGAACCTGCCTGGAGCCGCCCCGCTGCCCGCCTCAGGGGGGCAGCACTGAGGTACCCGCCCCGGGTGGATGCCTCGAAGGGGCTGCGCGCCGGGCGTCCTATGGAGCCCCCAAGAAAGGGGTGGTGCTCGCCCGTGGGGCTCTGGGGGTGTTTGGGGGCTGCCTTGGGGCCACGGACAGCAGCTCCTCCTCATCTTAGTGTCATAGATTCATACCAAAATCATCAAGTCCAGCCATCACATCAACCCATGCAGTGACCACTCTAAACCATGTCCCTCAGTACCACATCTACGTGTTTCTTGAACATCTCCAGGGATGGAGACTCCATCACCTCTCTGGGCAGCCTGTGCCAGTATCTCACCATTCCTTCTGAGAAGAGATCTCCCTGTACCAAGCCTGACCACCCCCAGATGCAACCTAAGGCCACTACCTCTCACCTTATCTTTGTTGCCTGGGAGAAGAGGCTGACCCCCACATTCTAAATGAATGAGCTGCATTGCAGACACACCTGCATTTTCTAACCAAATCCTGTCCCACAGTCCTTCCAGATTCACAATGAATTATTTCTTTCCTTCTAAACTTTCAGGAGAATATCAGCGATGCCTATAGACTTCTGCCATGGGAAAATATGGAACAGCTTGGTTTGGAAAGGACTTTAAAGATCATCCAATTCCAAAACCCTGCTGTAGGCAGGGACATCATAACTTCATAATTAAACTTAAAGAAATTGCATTTTAAGAAGTGGGAAAGGAAACAAATCCATATTTCTATTTTTCCTGGAGGGGAAAAAAAAATAATAAAAATAAAAAAGTGAGGGAATTTGAAACAGTAACTACCATTTCTTAGGGTGAGAAATACATGAAATTTAGTGGGCACACAAATTCATGGACACGTGTTCATCCAACTCTAGTTTAAACAGATTGAAGGTGGTACACAGATTAAGAACCCCGCAGTCCATGGCTGTATCCAGTAGTTTAGCTTCAGAAGATTGCTTGGCACCTGTGCTTTGCAGGAGTCAGCAGGTACCATAAGGCAGGCATCTGGAGAAGCAATACTGTTGCAGTATAATCTCCTCAAAGGGATGAGCTGGATGAGCAGCCAAAGAGAACAGTGCCAGGTGGGTGGAGGAGTATAGGTGCATGTTCTGGTTCATCATACAAGCAGTGCCTCCCGGTTCCTGCTGTTCAGACTGGAGGGTGATGCACATCCTGTGGCAGGAACAGCGGTGAAGGGGCAGATGCTGTTCAGTGATATTTAACAGGTTGGCTTTTTTTTTTTTTTTTTTTTCTTGGTGATCTTCTAAAAATACTGAATGTGCAAGATTTTTTCCAACAACACTCAGAGCTCTTAATGCCTTTTCCTGAGGCCATCTCAGCCTTCGTGTAGTCCTTCCTACACTCCCTGCTGTTGCAAGCCCACAAGAGAGAGGAGCCAATTTTAACTACTACCAGTGGCTGCTATGAACATGTAGTGGAACTGGATGGCAACCTAAGGATGTGAGTTAACTGGGAAAGGAGCTGCCTCTGGTTGCTTGAGTAGTACTTCACAAAAGCAAAGAGCTCTGCACCCTCCCACACGTGCTTTGCTTTTTCCTCCTGCTGAGCTTGCTGCAAGATCTGTATGTTGCTACCTGGGCAGCAGAGGTAAGGCAGAGATTGCTTACACTTCACTCTTTTATTGGACACTGAAAGGCAATATCAGATCCTGCTGAAGTCCATGAGAGTTTTTCTATTTATTTCTTGTACTGCAGTGCCCGAGAAGGTCATGTGGAGCTACAAGCCTCCTTTCCCCAAGAACATCAGTGAGGAAAATGGAGACTTTCAGAATAAAGGCTTTCAGACCTCACATAAATATGCTGTTGAATTCAGGTTTCATCTTTATCTTGCATTTGTCTGTTGTTGCAACAGATCATGCTAAAGTGCTCTACCACTCATTACAGAACAATAGGGATCTCTTCACTGAGAGGAACTGAGCTCCCATGGGTATCCCTTAAAATATACCAAGTGTTCACATACCACAGTGGTGAGCCTCCTAAACCATTCAGCTTGATAAAGCAGGAGTACACTGAGGAAATATTAATTCCATTTCTCATGCAAAATATTTATTTGGTTTAAGTGCCTGAAAATTGGAGGTTTGCCTGCATTTACCAAGCAAGACTCTGTACAGTTCAGCATGTAACTCAGGTATATGGGAACAGATTTATTGCTCATGAGTTCTTGTAATGCCTAAGCAATGCCTAAATCCCATAGTGTATTTGGTTTTCCAGGATTATTTGCCCATCATTTTTCCAGAGACCACGGTAAGGTTGCAGCCCTTCAACTTCCTGCAGCCCCACTTGAAATTAGGAGTGACATTTGTTTTCTTCTACTTTCACTTCTCAGGGCTCTCCGTGAGTTCCCTTGCACTTTTAAAGACAATCAAAAGCAGTCTCACAGTGACAGTGGCTACTCCCAGCACTTGGGTGTGCATTCCTCCAGTTCTTGTGGACTTATGTATGTCTGACTTGTTTAAATGTTCCTGACCTGATTCTCTCCTTCTTAAGAGCGGGTCCTTTGTTCTAGAATTTCACACTGGCCTCAGGGCCTTGGATTCCCTATCAAAAAAGGCTGAAGTGAAGAAGACATTGAGTATTTCGGCTTTTTTCATGCCCTTCATCACCAGATTCCCCATCCCATTTTTCTTAGCCTTCTTTTTACTGAATTCTTCTGATTGTTCTTTATTTTCCTGCCCCAGATTCATGTCCTGGTGAGCTCTACTTTTCCTAACTCCATCAATCACTTCACACTCAAACATTCCTGCACACTGTTTCTCTATTCCTTACAAGTCACCTACCCTTGCTCTCACCTCTTGTACACTTCCTTTTTACATTTGGCTTTTGTCAGAAACACGTCTTTCATCCACACAAGCCTCCATTGACCTACGTTTGACTTCATGTTAGGAGGGACTGTTCTTGAGCATGAAGGAGATAATTGCTGACAATCAGCCAGCTGGATGTCTGGATATTAAGGTGACACAGTATATTCGAGAAAGTTACAAAATACACCTACATATTACAGAGGAAATATTTACAGACCGCAGGTTTTTTCCACTAACACAGGAGACTTAATTTCCACATTTCCTTCTACTGTGCCTTTTGTAAGATAAGGCAGATAAGATTTGGAATGGATGGGGAGCTTACTGCCTCTGTGGATTTTGCTGGTTTTATTTGTCATAACAGCATGAATTGCAATGGCAACATAATTCAGGAACAAAATAACATGTAATGTTTAAAATAATGTATAATAAAATACTGTAAGAAGTCTTCCAGACATGAACTGTCTCTGAACAGAGACATAAAGTGTAGATTTTGGTTTTAATCACTAAGATTAAACAATCTACTATTAGAAAGGTAATCTTTTTTATTTTTTTAATCCTTTTGAAAAATATGAAATGGTAAGCTCTCCTACCACCAGCTGCATACAGAAAATTTCTTAAATTATTCATAAATTAATAAATACATATATTAAAATATGTCTATTTATGCATCTACCTATTTGTATGTATATGTTTATACACATTTACATGTGTTTGTAAACAGATACGATCACTGTTGCCAATTCTTGATGCATTCCCATGATGTTTTCCTTACGGGTTCAGGGTCTTGAGTCAGGGAATTACATCAATCTCTATTTGAATTTTAAGTAAGAGGTAGTTCTTACCTATCACATCTAGAAACCCAGAGTATAAGCATTGTTCAAAACTAATGAGCATTTAAACTGGTAGGGAAGAATTTAAATGCTTCACAAGCTTTATCAAACAACACAAAACAAAACAAAACTTTCAGTATAATTTATTGTAAGCCAGTATCCCAATTTTGGGGGGTTTGTCACCAGATCTGGCATGAGATTATCATGAACTGCATTGTGATGGGGTTATTAAGGCCTACAGCAGAAGTGAGAAAGCAGGGGATGTCTCAGTCTCTTGCTTTATTCACTACAGGCCACTGAATTGAAGGCTGTGTCATGAAATGGAGGAGAGGAGGGAGAAGAATCTGACTGATGAGCCAGAAGCAATCCCAATAACAGAAGCAAAATATAACAACTCCACTGGAGCAGAGATAGGACAGGATGAGCTTCTTTGGTTTTAGGGCTTTTCAACCTGCATGCTGTTCTCTGGGTATCCAGCACTACGCCCAGGTTAATCCAACCCAGATGCCAGAGTTGGTATGGAACAGGAGGCCCTGAACTGGTCCCCCCTCCCATCAGATTCACACAGCAGATGGGGTCCCTCAGGCTCAGACATGTGCAGTTGACAGCAAGAGTTAGACCACACTAAATTTAATTTGTCCCTAAATCTTTGCTCTCTGTAAGCATTAATCTTTGTGAATGATGGTAAAATAGATTATCGCTAGAGGAAAAAGTCTGAGATTAAACTGAACCATTAGGCTCAAATCAGACATGCTACGTCACGTATGCTGGTTGACACAGGATGATTTCTGGAGCTGTTCCTCAAGGCTCAGACACCTGGGCTAACTGGCATCAGTCAGGACACAGCAAATGGGACAGGCACCTCTTCTCCTTCACAGAAAATCATGTCTATGAACAAAAGCAAGAGGGTTTGTACATCACCTCAGAGTTCAATCTTACTGACAGTTTGTTAAGTCTTGTGCTTCTACGATGCTGAGAATTTATTTCTTCCTAGGAGAAGAAAAGCCAGTTGTAGTCTCTGTGCTTAGACTTAAGAACACAAGGAAAGTTCCTATCTTGTTTGCAGTGTTACTGACACAGAAAATATTCAACCAGTCTTCCTGCTGTGGGGGAACAGGGATGTAGCTGCTCTGAGGAGGAAGCTGTAGAGTAGAAGAAAAGAAATCAGTAGTAGGATAGAAATTAGGATAGGATAGGATAGAATAATAGATGTTGGCAGTCGTGGCAGAAGTGATTGTGAGGCTTAGCTGAAGCCACAAACACGTATCAGTTATGCCACCTGGCATGTGACAAATGCATTTCAGTCATCCCTGACTTGGGTTGATTTAAAGTGAGAGACTGAGCAGTAAAGAGCTCTGGGCCTCACTATTTCCACTGTGATCCCAACAGGTAGCCAACTTGTGATGTTAATATTTGTTCTTTCCCTCCCAAGCATAGAATAATTATTGCTTTAGGGGAAAAATTATCATTAAGAAATGCAGTGGTTGTTTGGTTATTTTAAAGCATATTTAATTTTCTTCTTATTCTAAGAATTACTTCAATTAACTATATGGATGTTAGATTTGTCTGTATCAGTCACTGTAAAAACAATCTAATAAATGCCCTCAATTTCTCTTCTAGAGTAATCTCATTAGCCTCTAAATGAACAAAATACTTAATTTGTTGCCATAGCAGTGAAATTTAGAGAAATAAGTGGTGACCTGCATAGAGAACCAGAACAAACCTGACAAGCATGTACTAGGACTATTAAAAAAAAATTAGAGATTGGCTTTACTAACTTCAAGAAGCAAGTGGAAATTTATACCAGCCTGGTTGAATTAGATGTCTCTCCAATACCTTGCATTTTTTAATTATCTATAATCCCACACTAATGCAGAATTGTCTACATTAACTACCTGCATTGCTAAAGTAAAAATATGTTGCAGTGTTAGGAATTAAAAAGACAAGCATCAAAAAATAACCTTCTTAAACCTATCAAGGCATCATGGTCCAAAGGATAAGACAACCACAGTTTTTAGTTTGCTTTAGTATTTTTGAACTTAGGTAAAAGCTTTTGGGAAAAGGTTCTGCTGTGCAAAGCCAGGGTGTGAGGTTTTCCAAAAAGGAGATGGTGAAATAAAATATGTGATATTGAACACTGCTGTGATCATTGGCATTTTGCTGTGTAGGGTCCTTCTGTACCATGTTTGTGATCCATGCAGAGTATCCATTCTTGAGAGGAGGCAATACAGTGGCTGGGAAGCATCCTGGTCACTTCTCTTTCTACTTACTTAGATATTTAATGTAAATATGCACTGCAATATATAACTATTACCATGAGCTAAATATCCCCAAATTTAATTCAACACAAACCCATTTGTCTTAGTAGGAATTACTGTTGTTATGCTCCTATGAAAGGATGGATTTCAGTGGCTGATTTATTCTCATGTATGCATTACCTATGTGCCTACTTGTAGCAAGTTGAAAGCTAGCATTGGTACAACTGAAGGAAATGCAAGCCCTTGGTGTAGATACATGATGAGAAATAAAGCAGGGACTCTTCCTCCAGTAGACTGCTTCCACCTACACCCAGCCTGCTGCACCAACCTAACCCCCATTAGGGACAACATGATGTTGGATAAGCACTTTATGCTTGGTACTCTCCTTTGGTACTATTACAGGAGACTATTACTACTACTACTACTACAGGAGACTATTACATTACTCTGGCCTCTCTTTGCATAGCCCTCTGCTTATGCCTTCTCACAAAGCACAGCATCATTGGGAGAGTACTGAGCCTCAGCACTGTGATTTGAAATCCATCAGCATTTGAAGCCCATAAGTGAAGAGATGTGCATCAAAAAAAGCATTAATTTAAAATACCTGTGAAATATAATCCACATTGCTTTTAGGGAAAAATGCTTGAAATGGACTGGAAGTCTGGAAAAAAAAAAAAAAGAAAAAAAGTATTTACAAAGAATACTTATATTTCAAGAAGTCCCTTAGGTAAGGAGGTTCTAAAAATCATTCCTGCTCAATATAAACATCCCTAAGTACTTATATTGCCAGATGTGATACACTGGATGAACTTTTTATCACATCTCATCTAGTGCAATTCTCCTGCGACACTCACACTCATTACTCATTACAACCAGGCAACTCACTATTCATTTCCATAATAAAAAGAGACGAGTACAGCAGCTGAAAGATGATGTGTCTTACTGATTTATTTAGCTATTACCAGGTGAGACACGGATGACAAAATTGGGTGCAGGACAAGCAGGCACACAGAACCGTTCAAAATGCTTTTTTTTACAAAAGATTCTGCAGAACAGCCTAATTGCTGTCAGTGGATATATTCATGGCATGCAAGAGCCGTGTTTCGCAGAGCACTCGCCCGGCTTCACTTCAGTTACTGGCATGGATTTTTCCCCGGATAGTCCGTTATCCAAAACTCATTAAAATCTGTAGGAAAGTTTCCAGATGCATATCTGGGCCTCAGATCAAGATGTTGGATTCACTGACAAGGCTACAGGTTTGGGAGGGAAAAAAAACACCACTTTCACATCTTGTTAAACTTCAGGCATCACAAAAGGTTAATACCACAATTTTTTTTTGCAAAGTAGACATGAAACCATTATTCCTTTATAACACAACATGACATAACAGATACTACTTATTATATTTATTTGAAACATAGTCTAGATTTCAAAGTATTTATCATTATAATCATTTTAAACAGCAAACATGGCAAAATCTTTCAAATATCACAAATTTAAATGAACAAATTGAAAATAAATTCCTGCATTTGACAATCATTACCAACAGAAAAATATTTATCCTGGTAGCAAATTACATTGGGTGGGGGACACCAAAAGAATACGTCAAAAGGTCAGAGATAAAACTTTCAAGAAAATTGTCTTAAACTCTTAGAGCTTCTGTTTGAGACGAGTATAAATGAAAGTACTATAAACATCATTCTTTTGTATTTTCTCTCATCTGTTAGCAGAATGGACCCACCACTGCTTTGTCTCACTGCACCTTTAACATCAGGATCTATATCTACAGTATCTGCAAATGTATACAGCTTTCTGCTCATTGTGACCCGTCCCACAGGACTAATCACAGTGTGTGAATGCACAGTTTTGCAGAATGGCAGATTTAGTCGTATTCTCTATGTGGACATTTTTTATTTTTCATTCAGAAGCAAAACATAAAACCTGAACTCATTTTTCAGTCAATTTGTTTAAAACTGGCCTTCAAGTTCCTGTATTCTCCCCCTTCAAGAGATTCCAAGTCAGGTGTATTACAGCTTACCACAGCTTCCAGATCTTAATTTCAAAGGGATGTTTTTTATTCCACTTTATAGCTTGGAAGGTGGTACAGGAACCATCCAGCTGGTCCAAGAACTGCCAGTGAAAATGCTGAGAATCCAATGATTGTCTCCTAAATGAAAGGAAATACAGTTAAATAAAACTAAACAAACTGGAGTTCTTCCAGGATAAACAGCCTATTGCCAACCAAATTATGGGATATTATTGAACTTTTGCATCTATATTTCCACAGATGTCATGACTGCAGAGGAAAAATAATCCACAGAGGATTATTTAGTATGTTTGAAGTAGAAGCATAGTAATCTGTGTCAGTTGAAAAAAAATTGTTTATTCCACATCATGCACAAGCACATATACACAAGGTGAAGTTAAAAGCATTTGGAAGAGGTGTCAGATCTTCCATTTTCCTACAGAGTTGATACATTTTGTGCCTACTTACTGGGCTTTTTATGCACATAATCTTTATTGAAGCACTATTATTTGCTTAGTTCCTGTACCATAGCTTCCTACCAGTCATATATGAGAACTCTGAGTACCTACTAACACTGGGAGATTATATAGTAGAGCAGTGAGTTGCTGCTGGAGATTTAATAATTAATTAAATGTCTCTCAGGGTACTTTTGCTGGAGAATATAATCATGGCTCATGAAGAGAATTATAGAATCACAGTTTTAGTTGGAAGGGACCTTACAAGTCATCTAGTCCAAATCCACTGCAGTGAGCAGGAACATCTACAGCTAGAGAGCTGTAAATGAGCTCTCCACAGCAACAGGATTTTGTCACACATCTCTGTAGGATGCTGTGAGAGCATCCCCATTCTCCCAGAATGGAACTTGCTGTCCATGAGGTGGTAAGGGGAGATATTCTGTGAGCACAGAGAAGTCCCTGGGAAGATTTTGGGCTTCTAGTAAGGGTGTGGGGTAGGTCTGAACAAAATCTATGTTGTCCACACAAAAAAGAGCAGCAAGAGGAAACTCTTCAGAAAAGACTGAGCCTTAGCTCAAGTTATGTGTGAAGAAAAGTGAGGGCACAAGGCACTTACCACTGGTCCCACTTTCCCCTCTGGTGGAGAGCTGTGGATGCTGTGGCCACTCCAGCGGGCAGGCCTGAGGCGGAAGAGAAGAGATGTGTGGTGCGTTGCCCGGACCATTGCTTTATCCCAGAAAGCAGCGTGCGGAATCCTGGGAAGGAAGCAACTAATGCTGTGAGAAACTTCACAGTCCTTTCCTATTTTCTACTGCTAAAAGTCTGTAGGATTCTGAGTAGTGTTCAGTTTCACTTGACAGTCAAGCACCTTACTTTTAAGTTGGATGCATTAAGCACCAACATAAGCCAGACCCCAACAGGCAGCAGCTGCCCTATGGGTCAGCAGTAGCAGTGTGTGTGTGCTGTGGGAGGGAAACAGTCCATATCATGCAGGCACCTCCTACAGCTCAGTGATGGGAGGGTATCTGCCTGCTACTGCTGCTGCACAGAATGGGGAGAAATGCTGGTCTTCACATCCACGAGGACCTTAACATCCTCCTTTTCCCCATAGCCACTAGGCTTATTTGCAGAGCAAACCATATGCTCTGAAACTCTCGTGTACCCACACTTGTCATTCATTTATCACCTTCAGTCTGACCAACAAAGACCACTTCCTGTCCCCACTGCAGTGCACATTACCTTCCTCCACAGCCTACCCCAAATACTGCTGGTCCAGGTGCAGTGGGCAGCCGAGCAGCCTGCTGGGCTACCAGGCTTCCACAGCAGGGAAAGATCACCTGCCTGCATGCAGCCACCTGCCCAGGCCCAGCACCTGTCAGCACGCATGACAGACTGGGAAGCAGGAGAGAAACAACGCCACCAGCATTACTCACAGGGGTTGTTTGAGAACTGGCTGTTCAGGGATACATGCCCACCCTGCTCTAAGAGTCATGGTGGTGGCCCAGGGCCAGATCTGTGCTAATTTGGCAATTCAGCTTGCAGCTGGAGCTGGTGTATAACTGGTCAGCTTTCACCAGCAGCAATCAGGCATTCAGCAGTCTAAGCACATGTGTGTAAAACGTGCTTCTTTTACACACAGAGCCTGAGAGGCACAAAAGCAAATAACTCTCCTCTCTGCTACAGTGTACTATTTCAATTCCAACTACTTTTTATAGATGAAATCCGTCTCCTACATGCAGACACGGAAATTTTCATTCAGTTTAATAAGCGTGCAATGCATTAGATTCTCTATTCATTTGACTAAATACAGTTTATTAATTTCTTCTGTTCTTCCTCTTGCCTTCAATTTCCAAAGCTTGCAGCAGACAACTGTCATCCTTCTCCAGGTTTTCACCAAAATATATCCTCCGAGCTCACTTCCAAGGCAGCCAGCAGCGCGGTGGTGGTGGTGAGAGCCTCAGCTTGAGTTTTTTGACAACATGCAGAATATGTTAGCAAGGTGTGAAGAGTGAAGAGTTGGCAGTCTACACAAACAAACAATACTGGATTCCTGATTGAGCAGACACAGCTAGTATGAATATTACCAGTTCTGGGGTTTTGTTATCTCGGTACATTTGCTTGCTTAATTTTGTGGAGGAAGAGACAAAAGGTTTTATTCCTGTAAATCCTCCCCATTCACTGAATGACTTACCTGAGCAAAACAGGTGGAGAATTTGTCTATAAATAAACATCTGAGAGGCATGTGTAAAGTAATTAGGGAGCAAAAGACCAAATTGCATTCAACAGCTGTGGTGATATCAGATAAACATGCAACAAATAGCCCAAATCAATCAAAACTCCTGAGCCATGCCCTCTGAAGTGAAGAGGTTGTGCTAGGTATATATCCTTGACTTTCATAAAATAGCAGTTGTCAGGTTCTTCTACTCGTTTGGCGTTCACATTTTCTACATGGAAAGTGTACTTTTGTCTGCAGCTGTGATAAGAGGCTATATAAACTGAGATTCTCCTTTCATCTTCCAGCTATCTACCTTCACAAACCTCACCAGAATTACTTGGCCTTACCAAGTTTCGCAATTGTTTTCCAGATCTCTGAAGGTTCACTAGAAAATGAGACAATCCTATTTCTCTAGCTAACCTTCAGACTGCTCTGCTGTAGAGTCCAAGACAATCCTACCACTACTGTAGACCTCTGTGCACCATAGTGCTGCATCCTGGCAGTTGTATGTTTTCACATAGCAGTGGATGGCATATAACAGGCTTTCCCTAAAAAAGGACTCGGCTGTTTTAGCTCAGCACTGGCCCTTCTCCTTTTCAATTGCCCTAAGTCTCATTGGCTGCATAGTGCTCCAGGCTCACCTGTAATCCTGCTTGCATTGCCAGATCTCCATATAGCACATACATGCAGCTTTTGAACTGAGTTTTCCCACAATATACTTGGGTTTGTAAAGCCTTTTGCCATTCCTAAGTTTGTTATTTCTACCTTCAGGAGCAGGAGGACTTTCAGGCTCTTCTGACTGGCTCCAATTATCCAGCAGCCCTCTTCTCTACTAACTTAAAAATATATCTCTATTTTTCTGGTCCCACAGGACAGCTTCTTTGTTCTTTTTATATTTAAAGAGTATTTGCTCTTTAGGCTGCAACCATTGGGATCATTCAGCTCTAAGTTACTGAGATCCTTTCTCACACATTCACTAACCAGAACCGTTTCCTGACATGTAGCTGGGAGGTAAGAGCACAGGTGGTACCATACCCCAACAGTGTGCCAGCAAAGCACTTCCACGAGACACCCGCAGTACAGAACTAACCCACTGGTGCTTTAGTTCATTTCCTCCTTCCTCTGCTACTTGTGGAAAGCTGCAGATAACTGCATAAAGCTGTTTGAACAGTTTTACGTCAGCATGAATCCCTGTGTTTATTTTATTTAAAAAACTGAAGCAGGTGTGCAGGATGTTAATGCTTATTTGTATTTTCCACTGTACTCAGTTTCAGAATATCACTTGAGGGAAGAAAACCTGCTGCACAGATAATTTTTAACTGCCTTGGACATTGAAACTGCAATCCTTATTTCAAAGAGAATGAAGATTTATTATTGCTTACAGGAAATCGTGACACAGAGGATCAACTAGATTCCCCAATCTTGGAGGTGAACCCTATGAGAGAGACAGAAAATTGATCATTCTGAGCTAAACTCAGCACCAATGCCTTCCAGACTGTCCCTTCACCCTGCCTGGCAACTTTCATGGGCAATCACATTACTGTAGTGTGCAATCACAACATGTTGCTACCCCTTTCAGTAGGTCAAGTGCCTTATTAGACTGGGTGCAGAGTTACAGCACATGTTGATGTTTAACTGAAAAAGCAGTCTTCGGGACTTCTTATCACCAATGTTCAGGACAGCAGGTTTTTCACTCCTTGCAAAATATAATGTGCAATGACCTAATTGGAGAGAGATTTCTTAATATTCTTTTTAGTTGGTGTTGTTTGTTTTTGTTTTTTTTTCTGGTTTATCTATCTTTAGTAAGATTCTCCCAAATAAAATCCTTGCTACTGTATTTGAAAGCCTATTTCTGTCTTTGCTATTTCACAGACGAAAACATTTCAATTTCATTGAACTGGTTCCTGAACTATTGCTATGATAAAATATTAAAGATGCTTCAAAAAACAGAGGAATTCAAAATAGGTGTTTTACAGCAATGTAAATTTAGAACAGTTGTATTCATGGTGAGTGGTACTTGATCAGTTTTACTGATTACATGATGAAACTTAAGCATCCAGTTTTAAATAGAAGTAATCGAAATTATGTTGGTGGGATTTTTGATGTTTTTTGTTTGCTTGCTTTATTTTGATTTAATGAGAAAAATTCAGCAGGGCCAACTTCTAAAGCTTCAACTTTCTTACCGCAAGTTTTGTAAATGGAACAAAATCAATTCTATTTCTACTTCTAAGACACTCCATATGAATGTTCCACACTCCACACTCAATTAAATGTAATACATTTGATACTTACAAATGTGTCTGCTGCCAACAATATCCTATTTTTTGCATAAATTGCAGATCAGTAAAAAAAAAAAGAAGAATATACAGGAGTTTGTGTTGATTTTCCTCTTCGTTACTTCTCCAAATACAGAACAACACATGCTCCAGCTTGCAGATAGGAATTATTCTGATGTCTATTTCTAGGCAAGATTCAATCTAGATGCATTTTAACATAAATTTATGATCTTTTCATTCTGAGATTTATTGAAAGTCTTGTTTGATCCACAGAGGCTCTTAGAAAGTCTTCTGGGAAAAATGCCAAAAGTGTTTTTATGAATGCAGCAATGTTACTTGGCCGCACTGACTCCCAGCCTACCCAAACATAGAATCATAGAAACATAGACTCACCAAGGTTGGAAAGGTCCTCTAAGGTCATCCAGTCCAACCATTCACCTATCACCAATATTTCCCACTAAACCATGTCCCTCAGTACAACATCTAAACATTTCTTGAACACCTCCAGGGTCTGTGACTCCACCACCTCTCTGGGCAGCCTGTTCTAACACCTGAACACTCTCTCAGAGAAGAAGTATTTCCTAACATCCAACCCGAATCTCCCCTGGTGCAACTTGAGGCCATAATGCCACTACAGGTGGATCACCTGGATCTTTTCAAGCCAGGACTTGAGCTTTTCAGTGCTGATACTGCCACCTGGGGTCTGTAGAGCTGAGGTTTTTAACTAGAAGAGCTCATTAAATTTGGTTGTTCCTGAATTACAGGAGTGTGTGAAAGAAAGGAACCAGATGCTGGAATCAGATGCTGCATAATTCAAAATACACCTTGTTCAAGAGCATTTCCAAAGCACACTAAATAACACTCAATTCATCATTACATTTGGAATTTAAAAAGAAGGAAACAAAGAAAGAAACAGTAAGTGTATACATATGTACATACAGAGAGAAAATATGCACTTGATTTTGTCACCATATTATCATGAGAATGATGCAGGTGTCACTGACATAAAGAAACAAAGGCTCTGGCTGCAGAGAGCTGTAAATGTGGAGGAGGAGAGGAGATGAGAGGTAGAGGAAGGCAGTGAGAGACCTTGACATCAGAGCCCACTACTTTGGTTCCTATTCTCAAATCCATTTGATTTGAGGAACACAATTACTGGCATATGGAGAAGTCATTCTGTGTCAGTGTCTCACAGAGACCACTGTTAGAGTTTTCCCTTCAACATTCAGGTACTACAGAAATTGTGAAGCTGCCCTTGCTGTGATTCAGAGCCTGACTGCCAAAATCTAAGTGTTTAGGATGAGTTCATGTCCGATTGTCAGAAATTAATTCCACATCCCAAATTACACTCATGACATACACAGGCTAAGAAGCAACTAGGATCAGCCCTCTCACTGTGAGACTATACAAAGGAAGAAAGAACTGAATTACTCAGTTTAACATCATATAGAGAATAATAACTTTCACAGAGCATAGAAGATAAAAGGTAACAAAGAGGAAAGCAGGTTTGAGAGAACCTCCCTGATGGATATCTTAAGGGCAATAAGATGTCATACACTTAGAGCAAGAGCAAAGCATTTGAAAATGGGAAACATATTTGCAAGTTTTGAATGAATGCACTAACAAGAAAAACTCCACAAAGCTAACAAGGGCCTTGTTGTCTCCTCCTAGGTAAGTCCTAGTGATTACAGCACAGGACCACAGAGAAAGTTTTGTATGTTGTTGCCTAAAGGTCACTAAAAGTGTGTACTGGTTTGGGCAGGGCTGGGGATAATTTTGTTCACAATTGCTGCTGCAGTGCTCTGTTTTGAATTTTTGACAAAAACCGTATTGATGACATGCCAGTATTTCAGTTGTTGAGCAGTGCTTAGATAGGATCAAGGCGTACAGAGTCCCATCACTAAATCATGTCCCTTGGTGCCACATCTACACATCCCTTGAATACCTCCAGGGATGACAACTGCACCACTTTCCTGGGCAGGCTGCTCTAATGCTTGATCATCATCTAGCTTTTTATACTGTCTTTGTTTAATAATTCTAAGGTAATTTTTTGCTTACACAGCTATGCTTTCCTTGCAACTTAAACCTCTGATAGTTTTTGGTCTTCAAGACCCATTTCCCACTGTAGATGGCACTAAATCATTGCACAACATAAAACAGACTCATGCTTACCTAAATCTGTTTGGGTATATAGTGACTTTGTTCATTCTCTGAAAGGATAAGATTTTTTTCCCACTCCTGTAATTATCATGAACAGCAACATAAACCCTCCTGCAACCAGAGATGGAAATATTCTTTGCTATGCTATTTCTCACATACATATACAACAAGCTTGTTCTGGGAGGTCAAGTCATACAGTCAGCTGGAGGAAAAGCTGGAATACAGAGATGACTTGATGTCTAGTATTCCTCCTTCTGCCTTGGCACACCTGAATGCCAGGAAAATTCCAATTCAAAGTCTGATCCTAGGAATGATCTGGTGCTGTAAGACCAGTCTCTGTAAGGTACTGAGGAAATGGCAGGCAGTCTCACAGGCAGGAGTGTGAATGTGGCTGCTGGGTCAGATCAGAGGTAATTACAACAGATGTTGCTGTCTTTTTCAGGCTGTAGCTGTTTCAGTAAAAAGACACTACTTTTGAAGAAGGCTGAATATTTGGTAAGCTCCTCCATCAGATATTTTTGTATACACTAAGGACCTAAACTGTCTGCTACCTCTCTTCACTATCACAAAGGTAATCAATATATTGCTAAAACTGGTAGAAGCAATTAAATTCTTAAAAAGCATTGAAATTCCTCTGGAGAAATATTCTACTTTTAATAAAGGACCTTCATTTCAATATGGGCATTTATCCTATATTTACCAATCAGTGACAATGTTCTACCTGTTTCAGAGAAACAAAACCAATTTTTCATCACCAAAATTTCAGGATTTTATACACTTTCATCTCCTATTTAAATGGAGATGAGACTCCTCCACTTTTCTGTAGGAGCTGTAAGAGAGCTAAGTACTATTTATATTTTTCCTTGGAATCTGATGAATAAGAAGATGATGGTCTGGAGCCTCAGCTGGTATGAGCTGACATTGTACAACTGAAGACAGTGGCACTGGGCCAACACAGACAGAGGAAGGAGACAGCTCATGGTATGACTGCTCAACAAATTGTATTTTGGACAAGAGAAAACACTCATCCCTATAGCTGGTAGTCATTAGTCAGAGGCACTCCTACAAAAGTAACCAAGGCTTAATACTCTTATTTGTCCAATTTCAATAAAAGCGCTGTTCTTGCTTTTAAAATCTTTGCACTTACAGTTTATTTTTTTCCATCAGATCCCCCACAACTCATAACTTTTTGGCTTACTCTTCTGTTATAAATTGGCATCACAAAGTAATTGCCATGTTCAGTTCTGGGGATTGGTGCTATTCTGAGATGCAATACAGAGCCAGGTCATCAGTTTCTCTAGGTGATCTTTAGCATTTCTGTCTTTTCCCTGCAATGCTTGTTTTAATGTCCAAAGTTTGGTCACTAAGAGTTACAGACTGAAAGTGAATTCTGCCCATAGCAATGAAAGGGCATGCCTTCTTTGTGCAGCAAAGAAATGAAGTGCCTAACCCTAGACCAAACTCCCTAGAGCACAGGTTTAATTCAGCAGGGCCTGAACCACCAATAGATATTATGTCACACTATATGTTATCTATACAAACCAGTATGTGAGCTACACTATAATCTAAAAAATCAAATAAAATAACTCTTTAGAAAGTGAAGTAGAGAGAGAATCAGACACCAAGTGGGAAAATTATCAGAAATTGACATCAGTTCCTTTCTGTTCTCCAATAACTGGTGGAGTCACTGTCTGAGAGAACCTAATGTAATATCTACCCCAAAACACCACTTGCAATAGCAGCTCCTAGAAAAGACTAGCTCCAAGCAAAGCCATAAAGCCATTCTCATCGAGGTAACACCTTTTGGTGCATGAGGATCCTTTTTTTTTTTTTTCAATTGAGGCAACAGTACATATACATATGATGGGAAAGCTGAGGAGGAGTGAGGAGACTGCCACATGCAGCACAGCGAGCAGTAACAGCATGCTATTGTTGAGATTTATAGCAAAAGTTAGTTTTAAGGAGAGATTTGAAAAAAGTCTTTTGCACAATTCTCCTCCCATGGACTTGGAATGGCTGAGGGCAGAGGATGAAAGTGCTTGAGAGAAAACAAAGATCAGCATGCACTGAATGTTAACTTCAAAGGCAAAAGTGAGGTGGAGTCAAAAGCTTGAAACATAAGCAGAACCAGACTTTCGAGAAATTATTAATTTAAACCACTGCAAGGTTCTATCCATTTAAGTTTGCTGCATTCAGGGTTGACTTCATCTGGTAGATCTGTACTAATACCATATATCATAAGGCTCTTGAATTGTCAGTCAACATAGAACTACATCTGACACAACTCAAAATTATTTAAAGGGGCTTCCAAGGCAACAACTTCATTTAAGTAATTGCTGTAACTCCTGCTAACCTGAATGCTTTGCATAAGACATACGCATACAATATACGCTATACATACAGGCACACCAGTACACTAGCACAGCAAATTCTAATCCATGGCTGTGGCAACTTGGTGATACAGTTTCTCATAGACAAGAGCCATCCCCTGAAGACAATAGGACCCTGCTACAGAAGTTTGTATGTGACCTTCTCAGGTCTCATCTTTATACTGAAGAGTGGCAACGGAATGAAAAGTGTCAATATTTGTGTGGTATTCTATCTATTTTTTCTCCTTTTTCTCTCCTAAGAGGAAACTTTGCTCCAAGTTTTGATGTTAACTTGGGTCTCACAATAGGAGTCATCAGTTTTCATGAGCTGTTAATTATTAATAAATACCTGTTAATAACATTTTGCCTATTCTTGCATTGTCTTATAGCTCAGTGTAGGACTCTGGCAGAGAGTCCTAGATCTCTCTGGCAATATCAGCATCACTACTGTCCTGAAACAAAGCATTGGTCAGTAGCAGTGGTGGGACAATCACAGTCAGAGGTCTTCTGAAGCAAAAATCCTCAGCCAGTGCCTCATAGTTTTCTTTCTTGTGTAGTTTTAGAGTACCTCAGAACAGGAATATCTAATTAATTTGTTTTTCTTCTCAAATTCTCCTTCAAAAATGCAGCATAATGAGGAACACTGAACTGCTGCAGTAATGTGCAGAAGCATCATCAGCTGGGGTGAGTTAGCTGCGCTTCTAAGATGCCAGATGCATTTGAGGTCAGAGAACTAGGCTCTAGGCAGCAGGCAAGGATTTAGCACTGACAGTGAAGAAGGGATAACTGTGTTCCTCAAAAGACGACAGACACACAATAACCAGGGAGGAAACAAAAGGTGACAGTGACTTCTCCTCCACTGGTCAGACCCCCAGTGTCCTGTCCTGATCTCCCAAGAGAAGTGATTTCAAACTCCTGGAAATAGAAGGTAGATCCTTGCCAGTTCAATGATTCTTTCCTCACGCTCTTCAACCACGAGTGCCAACGATAATGCTAGGAGAAAGTCTGCATAGATACAACTGCAAAGTGCAAAGAGCAAGGGTGAGGCAGTAGGGGATTCAGCTTGTAGTCTTTTTTATTTTTCCAGTTATTAGTTCGGGTCAAGGAAGTGAGAGATATATCTTAGATGTGTATTCATTTGTATAAATTGTGGCTGCAGAGGGACCTTGGTTCTCCAAGAACTGGAACAATTTTCTACAAATTACTGGATAGGTGTTCTATTCATCATGGACAGAATGGGAGACAGTACCCATGCTTTGGTTAAAGTATCAGAAGGAGGACTGCCCAGTCAGTTAATTCCCTGAACACTCCAAATATTCATACATTAGTGCAAGAAGCACAGAAAATAAATGAGAAATTATAGGAATCTTAAATACAATAATACATTTACAGCTCAATTAGCACAGCTGAGAGTTACTGTGTTATCAGAATGCTAACAGACAGGGCAATGATGGTGAAAGAAAAATAGACAAGAGTGGTGTCACAGGGACACTAAGCAGGAAAGATCATGTGAACAAAGATTTTTGAGAGCAACTAACAGAATCAGCCAAAGCTCTACATTTGGAAATAACAGAGCCATCTGCACATATAGTAGACAAAAAAGATACCGAACAGATTGTCCAGCTAAGTCTTGGAATGCATTAGTGATGTGTTTATTAAGACTACAACTAGAAGGGAGCTCATTCTTCCATTTAATTTCAGGAAGCAGGAAGGAACCAGTTGAGAATGTAAGGCGAAAAGTGGATGAGACTATGAAATGTGTTCCTGTTTTTCGTGAAGGAAAGGAAGAACAGTAAAATAAAGTTAATTAATTCAGCTTTCCCAAAGTTTAATCTAATCAGGGATCCTATGGAAAATATGCCTAAGAAGAAAAGAAATCTCAGAAAGTTGGTACCTTTTCAGAGAAAAGTAGGAATGGCACAGTAGCAAAGTACAGCAATACAGGGAGATACATGTAACAAGAAGGCAACTTGCCTCAGTCACAGGCAATTCAGCATAAATAAGAGGAAATACAAACAAACAGCAAAGGTCAGAATATTGAGGATAACCAATAGCACAAAACACAAGAAGCTAAAAAAAATTTAAAAAAAAAATTAAAAAAAAAAAAGCATTTTGCAGAAGACAGTGTGAGAGATGCACTAAACAAGAAACTAATGATGGTTAACATTACACTGCTGGAGGAGGAAAAGATATAGGGATTTAAACAGAAATGCATTGTTTTTAGAGTACTTGGAGGAATCACCACCAGTACGTGGTAATGGTAACACTTGTGCTACAGTGTGCCTTTCAGTTCAGGAATCTACTTCAAGAAAGGTGTGAACTAAACAGGCATACAACAAAAATATATGAGGAGAATGATCAAGATCTACAAAACACATCTATAGTGAATGAATCCACCATCAACACTGAAGAAATCAGGACTGTTTCATCTAAAAAAAGAAAAAAGAAAAAAAAAGAACTGGGGCAGAAGGTGACTATCTTCCAAGACTCACCGCATGAAAGCAGGCACAGAGACTGAGGGACTGATCTATCCACTGTGCCCACTGCTGACAGAACAAAGAGTAGTAAATCTAAATTGCAGAAAGGGAGATTTAGATGTGGCACAAGGAAAATTTTGCTGATTGTGAGTGATCCTTCAGAGTGCTCAACTCTCCTTCGGAAGGAACTGGAATTCTCCATCACAATGACTGCTCCTTTCATGGCTGTCTCTCCTGAGCAGTAACTTCTTTGTGTGCTGCTCTCACTTCACACTCCAAAGCCTTCCAGCATCTGAAGGTATTGTTAGTGTTGCCCTTTCACTGATGATGACAGATTGTTTCAATTTGTTTCTAACACTACATTTTTTCAGAAACCAGACTCACTCTATCTTGTCCAGATGAAGCACAGCTTGACATACCTTCATGATCCAGGTTTTGTTGCTAAGGCAGTAGAGAAAGCAGTGATAATAACTTTGCAACATTGGTCCATCATTGATCAAACATCTCAGTAGAGCTATAACTGCATCAGCTTGAATCCAAAGAACAGACTTCATATACACGTCATCATTTCTTCCACACTGTATCATTCATTCTCACTTTTAGTGAGACACAGATTGTCTACCATCATCTTTCTAGCATGAACTTCCTGGTCAGTTCGTTCATCTGTATGTTAAGCACAAATTCCAGCCTGTGTTATGTATTCAGCTGATGATGTATAACTTCAAAAGCTGCACCTAGATTCCCATGATTATTTATTTTTAACATTGGCAACTCAGCACTATGTGCCATCCAGATCCAGCTGGGTCATAGGGTCTAATCAGACAGGTGGCTTATAGGAGAGACCTGTTCTGGGTGTAAGTCTGGGCTGTACATAAGAAGAAAATGTTGTCCACATGTTGACCTTTGCTCAGCATATTGCAGAACTTGGAAGGTGCAAATGGCACAAGGCAAGAAATTCCAGGAACAGAAAGAACCATCTCATAGTTAAGTACAGGTCTGGGAATCCAGTCTTGCCTCTGCCAAAGGATTATAACGACATAATGAGGTGATCACTTAAACTTTTCATAAATTGTGATTAGCTGTTTGCTCCTCATGTTCTGAGTGCTTGATTTGAAGTTTTGCTGCCAAATTTGCAAAAGGGCAGACTTCATAGCTGCAAGTGAATTGAATGGGAAATATAAACTGAACATAGCAAGTGCTACAATACTGGTAAGTAACTGTAAGATCTTGCGTGTCTTAGCTGGACCCCAACAATTTGCAGGTTCTCCACCTGAATAATTCTATGCCTCGCTTCCTAACCTACAGGGTGGACTTAACAATTGTTTTTGGAAAATTCACTAGTGTATGTAAAGCATTTTGCTTTCACAGAGAGGAAGCTGATAACTGAAAAGCAGGGGTTGAAGAGCGTGCAGTACAGTTGGAATATTGCCACACACTGAACTATGGGGAGAGATCAATGCATTGAGTGACTGCTTAGTCAGTGTTCCTCCCATGTTGTGTGTACAGCTCGCAAAAATGAATCCTGTGAAATAAAGAAATGCCATTACTTGATAAAGTAGAAAGTGGCAGGAAAAGACCAGTCATGCAGACATCTGCAGCCAAAGCAAGCAATTGAGTTCATCGGTAGTAGTTTGGGTTTGGCATCTTTCCCTCCACTGACAAACTGCAAAGAGCATTACCAAGGAATGCAGCCACAGAGCAGCTGATTATACCCTCACCAAAATGTCTGTGTCAAGGTACCGTCAGTAAAAACAAACTGCACACATATTAAAATTGTTTTAAGGATCCAACTAAAGATCAATCCAAATGACATTTGATTTACAAGAGAATTTTCCTCTTAGAACATGCCTTGGTGATCAAAGAGTTATGGATTTTCCTTATGTGTGGGCACTAGTTAGCTGTATAAATGTCACACAGGCTAAACAGTTAATTCTGTGTGCTTTGAGACCTCAGTTGTAACTTCCAGCATCAGTTTGTGTTCCCCTAAATGTAACGGCCATGGGCTTTGCAGCACTGTCAGTGTGCTGGCTTTGCAGACAATTCATTTGGTGAGGTCTGATCTACTGGCACAGATCACCATCAGCCTTGTTTCCATTTCCTGAGGTGCTGGGTTGTCCCACAAAAACTTCTGTCCCCAGGCCTCCCCACACCAACAAAGGAGTCTAGTGTCAGGTCTTCTCCTTGTATCTCTTCAAAGACCTGTGCTATACCCTTATTTTCTGCCACCTGCCCCAGAGAGGGCCTATTTACCACCTCTGTCACAGTTTGGATGCTACTATTTCACCTCATCAAACTCACCAGGCCACTCAGAAGTGCAGGGTGGCTCTGTACCCCCTAGCTTTCCCCATCTACACCTGATGGGTAATTTGCTTCTTTTCAGAAAAGACTGAGTTCCAATGTAGTCAGTTATGTGGCAGTCCCCACCAAAGCTGCCCCACAGCAGTCTCTTTCTCTCCTGCTAACAGCAAACAAAATCCTCTGCTCTTCCCTCCCTTTCTCTGCTTTCCTTGCCGGAACGCTTGCCTTTCCTCATTTCTGTGTAAAGACCTGGTAAATCCAGGATGAGCAGAAAGCACAAAGTGCCATCACTGCTGTGCTTCCATGCCATCATTTCATGCAGGGCAGCACAGCTCTTGCTCTGCATCACTGATTGTAGAAATACAATTATTGTGTGTTGCCTATCAACTGAAGTCTTTTCTGTGAGAGGCTGTGGGATGATATAACATGAGCGATGAGTGTGTGGTGACTACCCTTCTAGGAAATTTTAAAGTAGGTATTGATAAATGCTTAGATAGTAAGAAAGAAAATGGAAAAAGAATAAAATTAAAGAGCTAGTAAGAATCCATACTATATATTTGTAGAATCTCATTATTCATCACTGACAAAATGAAGCTTGCTTAGCATAATAAGCATCAATCGCCAATCTATTCTTCAGCCCTTGAGGATGTAGTTATTGTGAATTATACAGCAGTAAACAGATAGCACTGGAATCATTATAACTTTTTCTTTAGCTTTGATTTACTGCCCTGAGCACCATAAAATTGAAATTGGTATAGAAACACTGGAAAAAGTCATGATAAATTGGACATTAAGGACTTGATCTGTAATACTCAGTAGTCACACTTCAGATGGTCATGAATAAAAAGCTGTTGCTTACAGCAAAACAAAATTGCATTCTCTAAGTAACACAGCTGGCAGTATTTCTGTATTAGGCAATTAGCTGTAACTTCTGCAATGCGGGTGTGACCCCAGCTCACACTGAAAATTATGCACATCCAGTTCTCTCAGTGGCTTGCAAGAGCATTTCTGTACAATGCACAACCATACCTTCCAGTTCATTTGCAAATTCTCTAGAGCATGTACTGGAACCTGAGTTTGGCCTGCCATCCAGCTTTGTGGGACTCTGGGTTTGATAGGCATCCACACAACACAGCAATACAAATACATCATTAATGATGATAATCAGTAGACATGCACATTTGGAATGAGAAGAGAATGAAGCATCCAAAAATCTAAGAAATGAACCGTGGACAAGAAATGAATCAGTGGAGATGAACTTTTTTTTTTTAATTTATTTTATTTTTTTTTAATTTTTTTTCCAACTGTTTCCTCTTCAGTAAATTCTGACAGATGTCCAGGAGGTATTTCAAAGCTTGAGTTTCCTAGTGCAAATGAAGAGTAAATGAACCACAGCAGACATTTGGGTTGCTTTTATTTTTAACAAGTGGTGGCACATAATCAATTTTTCCAACTAACATTCTTGATTTTGGAGATAAAATGTAACGAATGTAATGTGCATGTACAGTGATTTCCATCACCAAGTATTTCACAGAGGACCTTGCAAAAGAATGAATAAAGCATTACATCATCTAACATGAACTGAGGGACTGAGAACTGTTGCGTAGCTCAGACGGAATCTAAATCTCTGCTTTGTTTGTTTAAAAAGAAGATGGCATTTTATGATATTTAAGGCATGCGTGAGATTATGCTTATTAGGACTTTAAGAAATTATATTAAATCAGACAATATGAACATCTCTCAATCATAAAGAAAATTGAAAATCAACTTACTTCTGAGAGCACTTGTGAAGATTATAATTTTGTGATCAGAGAGGTGATGTGTGTGCAATATGCACCTGCTCTGGGGGCGTTTGTCAGATGGTGTGAAACTCTTACGCTCTCATCTCAGAAAACATGTTTACCTGCAAATAAAACCAATTAGCTTCCATTTCCCACTCTTCCACAGCAAGATTTGGATCTCAGTGTTTTACAGTCTGGCTCCAAGATCCCACATGGCAGAGGGATCTGGTCAGCTTCATAGCTGCCTACTGCAGGAGACCACACAGTCCTCCAGAGACAAAGACACCACACTGCAGGCAAGGGGTGACCTCAGCGCTTTAAAAAGTCTGAAGTAAAAACAGAAGGTGGCCTTCCTCACTTCCAACCTGCCAGATGTCTTCCCAACTTGTTAACCAACACACCATTTGTTGCTGAGACATAAGCAAGGAGGCTAACTTTAGCAAGGATAATCACCACAGAGCAAGATCTTGGCACTCTAACCAGCTATTTTGACTACACTGTCTTGGGTGTTTGGTTGTGGTTTTTTTGTTGTTGTTGTTGTTTTGTTTTTGTTTTTGTTTTTTAATATTAGAATTAAAAAAAATGCCAACAAAGCAAGCATTCAGCCTGCAAGTTTTCTTTCCCTTCCCTTCTGATTTTCACTCTTCGTAAGATTAAGAGGTAGGCTTGCTATAAGGAAAAATTGATTTTTTATCTAGTTATAGATCTTTGGCAACAAATCCTAACTAGTTCACATCACCTGAAAACCAAGCTGGTATGTTGTATCCCTTTGTCTAAAAGCTTTGTGACCTGTACTTTACTATCCTAACTTAAACTAGTTCTTACTTCTGTATTGATCTCAGTAAAGCACTGTGAAAATTTTAACAAAGATATTATATAGCCTTGAGAAGTATTGTCTCACAGATATAAGTTAGCAATTCCATGTGCCCTAAAACTACTGCAGTTTAGTTTCCTATAGATCTGTATCTCTCAGTTGCTTCACTTTGATGGTTAAAACAAATGAAGCCTTTTCTGTAGTTGTAGCATTCACAAGGATCCAAATGAGACATTGATCAACAAGTACTAAAACCATATGTATGCACAGAAAAGTATATGAACATGAGTCACATTTCTACAGGAATCCAACCAGTGCGGAATAGAACTAAGTTAAGCACTGAGTGCTAAGTGGTATTCAGTACTGTGGTACCAAAATGGGAAAGTGGGTTAGGGCAGGCTTAAGAAAAAGAATTGAAGACAAGGCCCTAGCAGGAAATAGCTGGAAGAAACTGAGCCCTGCCTGCCAGTGAGTTTTATTTGCTCTTCAGACAATGGCAACCACAGACACGGTGTACAGGATATACTCTCCTCTGAACATCTGCAAGCACAACACTGAGAGTGTGAATTTAATCTATCAAATTGGCACTATAAAAAGTTCCCAACTCCCTCTGGTGCTGTGAGGGCAGAGAAGTCAAAAGCTGTGTTTCTCAGATACTAGTGTATCAGACAACATATAATTAACTAAGATGGTTAAACAACCAAGGAGAGCAAGATAATATCCACTGGCCCAAGTAACTGTTTCCCCTCCACTTTTTGAATGGAATCCAGTCAGAGAACAGTCATCAGCATGGCCAAGTTCATCAGAAATGTTTTTTTATTTAGCTTCTTGGTGAGCAGTTTGGCAGCCTAGAATGTTACACAAAGTGGTAGTTAGGGAGGTCTGCTGCATTTAGGAAAGCTAATTACAGAGTGGTTAGAGGACAGAGAGATGCCAAGTGGGAGGAAAGTTCCACTTCAGAAATGGAACACCAGTAAAGGCAGGAGGGCATGTAATCAGTCAGAGCTTGCCCTTATCAACCAAGAATGATTACAGATGTGCCTTCCAGCTTGCTGAATATTGTCAGCCATGGGAATTAATCATATTTTTGATCTGTATGTGAAACTGTTATCTCAGACCCTCCTGTATACAGATATATGGTACTGAGTTGTTCCAGAGAGCAAAAGTGATTTGATTTACTTAAGTGGTTTCTTACTCTAATAAATCTACAGCATGTGTTATTAGTCACTTTCTCTGATTCAGAAAACAGTGATCTTACAGGAAGAACGGCTGATATATTTTGAACACGACTGTCTACGTGCACCTTTATTCCAAGAAAAAGTAGCAAGAGCGGTACTGCCTGTGGTGGAGAAAAGCCACAAACCCTTTCACACTAACACTGTCACTCAGGTGTGCAAAATGCTACTTCACAACGCTGGGAGGAGGAAGGAAGAGGGAAAGCAGCGCAATTTATTTCTGGGTTATAACACGCGTAAGCGTGAACAATAAAGCTGGAACCTGTGGCCTGCCTGCAGTGAGCTGACAGCAGTTTGGGAGCACGAGGAGCAAAGCTCACACTTGATAAAAGCAGCTTAAGGAAGTCTCGAGGACAAAGAACGCCTGCGATAAACCACCTCCACCGGCGTACCTGGGGGTACCAGCAACACAAAACCTGCCAACCAACCCAAGCTACGTCTGCAGACGCGGGGAAAGGGCTGCAGGCAGGAACGAAACGCATCCCCCCATGCCGGGCTGCCGCTCCCCGTCACAGCACCGCGGCCCACCACGGTGGGTCCGTTCTGCCGCGTGCCAAGCCTCAACCACAAGTAGGGGCTGAATGGAACCCGCGAGCGCTCCTCCAATAGCGCCTTCTGGCGGCTTTGCGCGGGCCTTCGTGCCCCACACGCAGCATCCCCGTCAGCAGAGTAACACGGGGCTTCCCTTCCCTTCCCTTCCCTTCCCTTCCCTTCCCTTCCCTTCCCTTCCCTTCCCTTCCCTTCCCTTCCCTTCCCTTCCCTCTCCACCACGGCCGTAACAGGGCTAAGAGCAGTCAAACAACACCTCCCCGGCCCCAGCGCCACAACCACTCTGCCCAGGCGCTGCCCCTCCCCCAGCCCCACCCCTCCCGCGGACCACGTGGCCCGGGCTCCGCAGCGCTGCCGCGCATGCGCCGTGCCCGCTCCCCCTGCCCGGCCGAGGCAGGGGCTCTGAATCAAAATGGCGGCGGCCGGAGCGGGGCCGGGAGGGAGCGGGTGGCGCTGAGCGGGGAGGATGGCGGCCGCGAACGGCTGCCGGAGGTGAGGCGGCGCGGGGAGCCGCGCGGGGGCAGGAGGGCAGGAGGAGGGCCGAGCTCGGTGCCGCGGTGGGGGAGGGCGGGAGGCGAGATCGCCGACCACCCCCCAGCGGGGCTCCCGGGACGTAGCGCCGCGCTCCGGCCGCGGTCGGGCTTTTCCCGGGGCTGCCTCGTCGCGCCGCGCGGGTCCGCGGGGTCCTCGCCGTGGGGAAGCGGCCCTTCGCGGGGCGGGGCGGGCTCGGCCCCCCGCGGGTGGCCCCGGGCCGGAGCGCGGGGGTCCGGCCCTAAGGCCGCTCCTGAGCGGCGCCGCCGCCGCTGTCCGGGTTGGGGCCCCGCGGGGTCGGAGTGCAGAATTCGGTCCGGCGGTAACCGTGCCCCAGCGGCTCCCGGACCTGCGCCGGGGTTTCACCTCCGCCTCGGCCCTTCGCGTCCTGCTCCCGTCCCTGTGTTGTTCCTGGGGAAACTTGCGGTGCCTCTGGAATATTCCCGCTGCGAGTGCGACGGGGTCCTGGGTCGGATCGTGCCTCCGCTTGCTCGCCCCTAACGTCTCTTCTGAGGCCGCCGGGTGAAAGAGGACACGCAAGTGAAGAGCTAACGTGAAATACAGCGGAAAGGTCACAAAGTGCTCGTCGAGGCCATGATTTACGCGTGTACTTTGTGTGAGAATTTAGCCCTGAGAATGCAGTGTTGCTTGAGGATTTGCTCCAAGCCGTAACATAATACACACATCTGAAGCGTTTGGCAGATGCACCGTTGAGATGTGGTCACTTCAGCCTTTGGCAGATGTGGTCACTTCAGGTTTTACCACATACTGTGTGCTCTGCTCCCTTTTAGAATAAGGGGAAAGAAAAATAAAATCTTGGGTGTAAAAACTCCAGTGCTTGTAAGTTTGCTGAGGCTCTGAGCAGCTCGATGACTTAAAGCTTCACCGGCATTGTCTGAAAGGTGTTGAGGAGAACTGTTCTTCTGAGTCTTCTTTATTGCTTCAGAGTAAACTTTAGACCACGCTCTCTATTTCTCTGTGTTTGTATGCTGCTTTTTGTGAAGAAGGGGATTCCTGTTTAGATCCCTCTCTACTTGACCCTGCTGATTTAAGAAAGCAGGACGAATGTTTCCTTCTTCCTGCCCTTCACTTGGGTGTGGAACAAGTGTCTCTTACTTAGTAGTATGCAGGCTCTGTTGACTGTATAGTTTAAAATGAAGATAATGTACTTTAAAGGTATGGCTTGTGATGTTCTCCCTCTAGTTGTCTTAGTTGATCAATGGCAATGTAAGTGATCCTTGTAAGAACTTGCTACTTTGTTGCACCAAGTAACTTTGTATAAACTTCACATCAGTTCATTCTTGCATGTGAAACTGTGTCTTGGTGAATAGGGCTTGTGTCTTCAGTTACTGTATTAGGCTGCCAATTGCTGTTTGTTTTTGTTCAGGTTAGACTTCCACAACTGAACTGCATTCAGGCCGTCTCAGAAATAGAGGTGAATGTTTCTCATAGAATGTACAGCCAGTATCTATTGCTCTTCTTCTTAGGTAAGAGGGAAGAAAGTTTTGAATCCTTTGTGTTTTGGCTCGGCTGTGCTAAACATTGTTTTTCTTGCTTTCAACCTTAGCCCCTATATGAATGGGCTTGATTCTCTGATCTAATTTTGTGTGTTTAAGCTTACAAGGAGCACATACACAAGTCATCTTGGTTAGCTTTTTGTGGCATTATTGTAACTGCTGGTTTCTTAAAATCCTTTTGTCCTAATAATGTGAAGGAGCTTTCTTCATACTTCTAGATTCCTTGCTGAGTCATAGATACAGTAGTGTTGTAATGCTTATAGTTGGCATTGACTTATTTGCAAAGAGTCATACATGAAAGAATTATTTTTATAAGTGCTCCTGAAAGACTTGTGTGAACTTGTCATTGCATTTTTTTCTTCTTTTTTTTTCTCCTGTTTTTTAAGCTTTTCTGAGATGCTCAGAACTTTTCATTACGGAGGCACGTTGCTCATTCTTTAAGCAGAGTACAATATGCTGCCTTTGCAGGCTGCTGTTTGAATATAATTCAGTGGAGCTGTCAGAGCTTGATGAATAGACTAACAAAACAGGGAGCTTGGCTTTGAAAGAGGCTTTTCAAGTTGCTGCATACCTGGTATCAGGTTTACACCTGTCTGATAGTTACTGATGGTAACTAACCCAGTGCATTGGACAATGTCTTCCTCTGTCCTCCTTTGCAGGTTGCAGTGGTGCTGTGGTAGCTTGTATGTGGTCCTGTGCATGGCTGTAGCAGGATGAGTGATGTTAGCTAACCCTGGTGCTGTACTAGCATGTGGTCCTGATGTATTGGACCATGTATAAGAAAAAGCAGCTGTGCTTTGATAGCCCCACAGTGATGACAGAGGTAATTGCGGCTGCCTTGCAGGATCAAAAAGACATGACATCCTATGGACATCCCACATGGAATAACATGAACTACATGCAGTCCATCTTCCGAAGAAGAAATAAAAGTTCTTACTGATAAAAATCTGAGTGCTCCTGTGGAAAATCCTGATACAAAACTTCTAGGTTCAGACTTAATTGTTGTTTTTGCATTTCTGAACACATTTACATTAATTTTTATATATATTCCTAGATCAATGACTTGTACCACTTTCTTAAACAACAGGACTAGAAAACCTGTTGTACAGACTTCTAGTGGAGGCTGGGAATCCTTGTTCAGATCTAAATTTCCAGTGAGTCATATAATTACTATATCTAGGTTTCATTACCCAAGCTCTTTCAAGAATGAGGCTTATCAGTGTATCTTCTAGTAGAAGCAACTATAGATTTTTTAGAACATTGTCCTTTGTTGCTTACCAATGTTCCTAAACTATAGTATGAAGGGACTGCAGATGCAGAGTTCACTGGTCTTAGTTTTTGTGCCTATTTATTGTGTCCTGCATGTCTCCCAAGCAGGACGCCAGTTGTAATGATGTCTTCTGCATAATGAATGGGTGCTAGGAGATCTGAAGTGTTTTATGTAGACCATGTCAGCCCTGTCTTGGTGAGAGTAGAAATGGGCAAGAAGAAAAATGAATGGGAAGGAGCTACCTGTTATCTTTGTGTCCATTTGGTTGGTAAGTCCTGTTTGATTTTTGTGCGCAAATATTGTCTGGGTTCTCACTTTGTGTTCTGTATGGTGTTCATAATTCACTGTTCGGTTGTTCCTGTATATGTAGGATGGGCTATTTTGTCTGTGCTTCTTTGCTTTTCTTACCTGTACTGGACTGACAACAGTGTATGACATCATAAACAGATTTTTTTTTTTTTTAATTTCTCAAGAATCTCTTTCTAGTGCTGCTGTTAATGCCTCTTTGATATGGGGTTATTTTAGGATACTGACTTGGGGCTTTTAAGAAGAATCTCACTTTCCTGATGCTCTTCATCATTTCAAGTCTTAACTGTCTTCCACTGGGAAGTGCTTTAGGCATGGATCAAGCTACTTAAGAGTATCCTCCTGTGAGATCTTGCTGTAACTTGGAAACCTTGTCCGAAGTCAGTTAAAACTGTTGCACTGTAAAGCCATTTCATGCTTTTGCTGATGGGAAATATGACAAAATTAAAAAAAAAAAAATTACTTGAAACATTTTAATGGCTATTGCTTGATCTTTTAGTTATGTGTTTTGTGAGAGGACTCCTTTCTTACAATCTAGTGCTGAAATTTGAATTAAAGTTTGGAATGCATGGAGCAAGCGTATCTGTCTTATGGAAGCTTCATACCACAGTAAGGTTAGACTGACCTGTATGTGAAGAGGTGCTTTATGAATGACTTGGTAGACTACTCCCCACAGTAGGGAGAAATTGGAATGCTGCTTTGCTTATTGTTTGCTACTCAGAGTGTTTTTACTGTAGTGAAATATGTAAAACACTTCAGTGATGGGTTGGTTATTCTACTTGCTTTTACAATAATCAGTATATTTGATTAAAGTTCCTTTTCATATTATTTTCCTGACACTAGAATTGGGAGCTGAACAAAAAAACTTTTAAATTAATAAATCTGATCAGAAACCAGTTAGCACACCTACCTTATTATTCTTACCATTTTGATTCTCTCCTGCTTTTTGTTTTTCGTAGTGGTTCTTGATGTGGATAGGTGATAAAACTGGTTCCTTGATTGCTGGAACGAAAGAACTAGGTTTGCTGTCACTTTGACTTTGTAGAAGAAGATGCAAAGCCCTCTTTGAAGTCTTCCTGATGCCTTGATTATAGTGCTCATCTGTGTAGATTCTGTATTTTTTTTAATAGGAGTCTGTGCTGAAGCTCTTTATACAATTGGAAGCATTTAGAGGATTTCTCATCTACTGAGATGTTTGCTTTCTTAAAATGTGCAGAAGGCAAACTACTGCAGAACCTGCTTGTGATATTTAGCTGGATGACCAGAGCATTTCACTGGAGCAGGTTGCCCAAGGAGGCTGTGGATGCCCCATCCCTGGATGTGTTCAAGGCCAGGTTGGATGTGGATCTTAGCAGCCTGGTGGTTGGTAGCCCTGCACATAGTAGGGGCTTGAAAGTAGGTAATTATTGTGGTTGTTTTCAACCCAGATTCTGTGATTTCCTATTGTAGAAGGGAGGGGTATAGACATACACAGTGAAATTTTCTATTTTTCATTAAAATTTTCTGTTTTCCATTAAAAAAAACAAAAGGCTAATCATATACAGAAGTGTGTTAAACGTTGATGCCTTATACCTTAGTCTATCCTGTAATAGGCATCTCAGTTTCAGATGTCTGAAGATGTAAAATAAATATACCTCTGTTTCAAGTTTATAGGTGTGTTGATTTTTTTTTTTAAGTCGTAGTAGTAGTGGTTGCAGTTGAAAGACAAAGTCAAATTCCTTACATTTTCATTTTAAGTTTTGTTTTTTTTTGTTTTTTTTACAAACTGATAAAGGTATTTGTAGGAAGACTTCTAAGGTAAGTTTATCATGCTTCAGGCACTGGCATAACAGATAAAAGGTGAGTTAACAAAATGCGTACTGAAGGTTTGTATTGTTCAGTGTAGCTATGGCCTTGATGCTGAACAAGGAGGAATCTAAGCTGTGTCAGTATTCCTCGCCTCCTGAAAGGCTATGCGTGGTACTGCTGAACTGAATGCAAGCACCAGTGTCTACAGAGGAATGTATGTGAGAAAATTAGGAGCTGCTGTTCAGTGTTATGTAAGTCTGCCCCCAGTGCTCCCCCCAGCCCACATGTACCAAGTGTCTCTATCTCTTCTGTACTTTATTTTCTGTGCATGTTTTGAGTATTTGGCTTATGTAAATTTTGGATAGGAATAAGTGTTTAGTGCCTTAGCAGAGTTGGGATGTGAAATTTAAAATTTTAAATCAAAGATGATGTTTAAGACAGTTTTCTCTCTTTTGAAAACATAACATGATTGGATCAGGCAGTGTTCCTGCCGCGTCTTGATCACTGAATCTGCAGGTTTTAGTCCTTTATTGAGTGCTCTTGGAAACATGCATTTGGATTTGAATTACCAGAGTAACTTTTTAGTATACTAGGGCTGTTATACAGTACAAGATTATCCCCTCTATAATGGTGCTTTGTAGTTGAAGATGTGGAACTGGAGGCTTGGTAATTCTTGGTGAAGTGACTCGGGTATGTTTCGGCACTGGATCAAAACAGCCGCTTCTTTAAGTAATTGAATTTAAACTTAAGAAAATTAAATTCTTGCTGTAACCTGGGCTCTTTGTTAAGCTGCTTTTCAGGCTTGAATTACAAGGTTCAAGCAATGATACTCAGAACTGTAGTCCTAAATCAAACTTTCCAAAAGACCTGTCTGTACTGCTTAAGGCTTTTCCATTTTAAGGAAAATACTGTTTGTTTGGCCTTGCTGCATGTTTATCAAGATTGTTTAGTTTCTCTGGGAATATCCAAAGTAATTCTGTTACTGTGTAAGTTACACGTTTCATTATTGGCTCAAAAATTACCAGTCTGGAGTAACAGGCTCATGATGATGTACTTCTTTCTACTCTATCACCCTTAGGGATCTTTCCACTTCTACTCTGCTTTCCTTGTCCCCTCATTTTGATTTATTTCAGCTCCCACCTTTATTTTTCTGAAGAGCTAACTTAGAAAATGACACCTTATGACTAGGTTTTATCTTCATCAAGGCTGAAGTGTATTAAGAGCTTGGTGATTCTCAACAGTCTTGAGAATGCTTATTTAAACATCTTGTGAATTTGAGTTTCATCTGTGTCTTAAATTTGGAAGGAAATGTAATTTGTTTTTTTTCTTTATATATCTGTATTAATATGTGTGTGTACAAGGTTGACAGTTGATTAAAACAGTCATTTGGGTGCAGTTGGAAGTAAGACTGCTACTGCTTTTTTTTTTTTCATATACTGAGGAAATCTTCAAATATGGGAAGAATTGAAGTGTAGCAGGCACTGGCAAAGGCTCTTCTTTCCGTACTTTTTATTTTGAATGAGCAGGAATAGTAGTATCAAGGAAAAATGAGTGAACTTCCTTGTAAAATGAGATGAAGATAAAAGGTTGTTTTAATGAAATACTTCCTCTGAGTACACACCAGCAGTTTTGCTTTTATTCTGTATTTTCTGATTCATTTTTTAGTGGAATCTTACTTTTGTGATCTTCTAGAGCAGCTGAAAAGTTCAGTTTTTATGAAAGGAGAGGGAAGAGTTAAGGCATATCAACAGAGTGCTCAAAGGGCAGGTTTGCTTTAACAAATAGTTAAACAAAAAACATACAAACAACCTCTTGTACCTGCCATCTTAATGTCCGTACATATGAGGTATGTGTAGCTGTTGCTGTATTAATTCAGTAAAACTGTATAAATAAATGGTGCCTCAAGATGTGCATCATTCCTTTTGACTCTTCTGTAGAACCTGTAGGTTCATGTCACAAGATTTAAAAAAAAAAAAAAAGAATGATTTAGAAATGCAGAGAGAGCTGCTCCTTTTTGCCAAGAGGAAAATGTGAAGAAAGATCCAGCTTACTTGCTGGCAAACTACTAGACTGGTTTTCTGACCAAGCCTTTCCTTCTTTAATCGATGGCTTTTTCCATAGTGAAAGTGTTTTCTGTTGCATTTGAAAAAGGTTTTTGTATTGAGTGAGAACAAACATCAAATTTTGAGAGCATTTACTTCTGGCCATGGTAGCATGAAATCTAAGTGTAGATACTAGAGTGGTGGTGTAATTTTTTTTTTTTTTTGGAGGATTTTGATGGTTTGTGGATGTATCTGATGTTTTCTTGAGGAGAGGCACCGTAGTGCTATTGTTTTTCTCACTGTATGTGCTTTTATGTGTACTACAATGTCTGTTTTCAGACAGCTGAAATCTTTGAAGTATTTGGCATAGGAAAATTTTTTTTCATCAGATGTTGTTAAATAAATGTTAGGTGTTGAAGTCAGTGTGGTTTTTAATTTTTTCCTTGATTAAAAAAAGCCCAACCAAAACTATTAAGTATGCAAGCTTTTCAATAACTCTTTAAAATCTTACGTACAGCAATATTTGTATTGTGATTTGTACAAACAGGTGTGAGATCACCACTTAAGTTGTGTTTTGGTACTTTAAAAATATCTAGGGAAGGGAAAGAAGAAATTAAAATAGCTTGTGGGTTTGACCTACCTGGGTTATCAGACTTCCTCAAAGCATCATTAGTCTGTAAGCAGCTGACAAGCTCTCAGATGAACTGTATGCAGTATTTATGCAGTAATTAACTCATCTTTATATTGCTGCCTGCTTCAATGTGTAGCCTAGATGTGGAAGAGGCTGCCATGGGTTGTTAAGAAATGGGAGAAGAGGTAGCATAGTAATGCCAAAACCTGAGCCTTGGAAACAGCAGGGGAGGGTTCTGACTCTGCAGCTCGGCCAGGTGAGTCAATTGTGGAGACTGAGCCTGAGTTCAGAGAATTAAATCAATGACTGTGAGGACAGAGCTTTGCATAGCTGTGAGGCAGCATGATAGCAATTGTTTGCTCTCTCTGTACTGATAGCTGTGTCTTGTTACAGCTGTGGCTGACTATCAGACAGACTTGAACTTTTTTTTTTAATTCTGCATTACCTGTCACTCCCAGAGATAGCTGTGTGATGGATCAGCCATCTGAAATAACTTGTTCTAGGATCAGGTAAGCCCCATTTAAGGGAAGCAGGAAAACTGCTTGACTGGAGGAGAAGAATGAGGGAAGGTATGGCTCCTTGTTTGCTTGATTTCAGTGGTAGTGCTGGATCACATGGGTGTCAAGATCTGATGGGCAGGGAGACATTGGGGAAAAAAAAGCTGCTTTGTCCCCATTCAATGAGACATTTTCAGCAATGGTTGCTACCTGAAGGGCTATTAACCACAGCCTAGCTGAGAAGAACAAACTGTACAGGTACAGAACAAAAGAAGTACAGGCCAAAGGAGAAGCTGTGGTTCAACTAGCTCGGTGATTGACACTTTATAAGCGAAGCACTTCCATGGTGAGTCCTTGCAGTAGTCAGCACTGCATACCTCACCATTTTCTGCTAGCTCTGTCCTAGGTTTGCGGATAACTTGAAGGAAATATTTCTTCCTTCTAATTTCTTATGAGCTATGTGGTTAAAAAAGAAAAAAAAAATCTTGTAACTGCTTTCATTAAGATGTTTAAATTTAGAGTGACAGATGACTGAATGGGGACAAGTGGCAGAACTTGAAGGGCACAGCTACTTGCAGCTGCAGCAGAGGATCAAAAACAAACATGGTCCTGTCAGGTCCCTGGTGTGGGTTATGTTGCTTCAAAAATGTTCCCCAGAATGAGAAGGGGACAACTCTGCTGTAGGAATGAGTGCATGGGGTTGGGAATGCTTGTTTTTGAAGGTTGTGTCAATGGAGTATTAGTCAAACTGGATGTTATGTTTGGCTATGGGGAGCAGGAAGCCTTCTGATTACTTCTTGCTCTTCTTACCTCCTGTGATGGCATTTTGATAGCTCAGGAAACTGGTACAGGGAACTTGCCATGCTGGGGAGAAGAACCTGGTAGAAGAGATTTCTCTTATTTGAGAAACGGAGGAGCTTCGTGAAGATGGCAATAGTAGCTGAGGTGAGTGCTGCTGAAGAAATGTGTATGGAACCACAATATCAGTGAATCACCTTGTTTATTTTCGTGTGCATCATCTTGTGTGTTTTGAATCAAGAATGAGGCTGTTTTGGCTGGACCTGATACTTGTTGTGGTTTGTGACTATTACTGTAGAAACTCTACTTAAGCAGCAGTTGAAATGGCAGTTTTACAACTGTGCTTTAATCCTTTTCTGAACAAGAAAAAATCAATGCTTTTTTAACAAAATACCTGATGCATGCCATCAAATGTACTAGAATCAATTACTTCTTGAGTTCTTTACCAGGTTCTTGTGTTTCACCTTCCAGCTTTTGTATTGTAAATAAGTGAATCTGTTAGTCCTTAAAAGCATGAGAAATGGTGTTAGCAATTGGTGCTACAAACCTCTGTTATATCAAAAAGCAAAAGCTGCAAGGGGAAGCATGCTGCTGTGTAAGAACAGAAAGATATGCAGGAAGGATGGCTCTCAGAACAAAGTAATGAGAGTATATTGAGATGAATGTAGAGGAAATTCTTTTGAATGCATGACAATATTGTCATTGGCATTTTTGATCACAGGAGAAAGACTGCAATGGAAGTACTTGAGATTCTGTCACCAAATATCTCATAAAGGCATGTGCAGGAAGGAACATGATAATGCAGAAACACTGAAGGAGTGAGGAATGATGTTGTTAATGGTTGTAAGCAGCAGAAATATTGCAGGAAGAAACCATAACTGTACGGTGGCTGACCAGTAGGATCATGTGTTGATTGCAGCAAAAATAAGACTATAGAGACAACCTGTGAGCTGACTTAAAAATTGAGTCTATTCACATTGGAAGGCCAACTGGTATGTGGGTCATTTTCAGTCTCCTTTGTGATGCTGGAGTTATTGTTTGGCAAACCATAGGAAGAGTCATCACCAGAGGCTTCTGTTCCCGGTAAAGCTGTGGGATTTAATGAGGGGCTGTGATCGAAGAGTGCTGTTTTTGAAGGCAGAATGAAAAATGACAAATTGTAAAAAAGACAGGTGCTGCTTGCTTGTTTTATCAAAGCAGATAGAAGCAGAGCATAGTGTTTCAGATGGCCTTATTAGTAATCTTGTTGTACTCAGAGGAATTGTACTGAATGTGAACTGTAAGTTGGATTTATAGGCACTGTTGTGTACTGGAAGCTCCCAGATGCTCATTCAGAGTGAATGGCTCCCTGTGAAATAACTAGGCTTGGTAAAGAGGGCAAACTTCTCCAGTAGGAGGAGATTGTAGGGTATATCCCACTGAGATGGTACTTGATGTGAAGCAGCAGCGCTGAAATCTGGAGACGGATCTTCCATATGGTTGGGGTTTGAGCCAAGATTTCCTTGCCTTAGTAGACTTGCTAATTTAAAACAGCATCTTGTGTTCTAAGTGGGTCACAGCTCAAGCAAGAGAAGGAATTCCCTTTCTGAATGGAACAAGGATCTCTGTGGGGAAGTCTCAAAGAATAAGAGAAAAGAACTATAAATTGTGAAAACTATGCAGGTTACCTGCTGTTTCTCACAAAGAGCACCAATGCCATTGACAGATCAGCTACTCGAATGAAAACATTTTGAAATACAATGTATAAAGATTTTTACAGTTGTTCCACTGCTGCCTTTTCTGTGGGGGAAGAAGTCTCTCCCAGAGGAGGTGACTGAGGATATGTGTACTGCTGCTCTAAAGGATGGGCAGCTGGAAGTTGCTGCCTGGCAAGATAATTGAATGCTGTGTAGAACTTGGGTAGATGTGATAAAGCTTAATCTGCTTACTTTCTTCTCTTTAAAAAATAGAGTTGTTCACCATACGTATTTTGAAAGTCTTTTAGATTCCTTGAAGTGTAACATGATGTTTTGTCAAAGTAACATGAAGTTATTCTGGATGGGCTAAAATGAATTCTTCTAACTTTCTCTGTAAATAGGCATGTTTATACCTAATTACTCTGTTCAATGATATTGATAAAGATCTGATGAATGGGATTTTTTGTTTTTTTTAGTCTTTATTCTGGTCTGAATTGTGCTAATGTTCCTTTCAAGCGAATTTCTAAAAGTAGGAAGTCTTTTAAGAGTACAAGCAGTTATTTTACTTCAAAAGACTGAGTTCTTGCTGATTTTGCTAAAAGAAGTGTTTTGAATTGAACTTACGGAATGTCAGGGAAGTCTGCAGTGAGATTTTCATCAGCCAGAATAGACTTGCAGCAAACTGGTAGGTGCTTGCAACCAACTGGAAGGACCATGATGTATAGAGATCATATATATAAATATAAAAATTATTTAAGTTGCTTGGGAGGAATTTCCTGTTACGTGTGGTGTTATACTACTGTGATTTGGATGGTCTATGTTGTTTTAAGTGCTGGAACATCTTTGATATCCCTCTGAATACAATGTGTTGATGTCCAATATCTCAGTTTATAATCTGACCAGTTGCTACTTGCAGATGACGCAACTTAATTGTTTCTGGGATGTGACCCGGTCATATTGTGCTCTGAATTGCTTTGCTGATCATAAAAAGTCTACTTTGAACACCATAAAGATTGCTTTTTTTTCCTGTGTTTACAACTGCTAACATGCTTCTCAGAGTTTTCTTTTTTTCTCTAGGGTGTGTGTATTTCCAAGGCTACCTGCCATTGTACTTTATTTGAATACAATTATTCTAACTTATGCTCCCATTCACCAGAGGACATGCTGAAAAGTAGCACAGGTTATATATATGTATTTTTTAAAGCTCAGCACTATGAGTCTGGATAGGTCTAGAAATAAAAGGCTGGGACTACTTCTCCTTACTGGGTATGCATAGTACTTTATGAAAAAGCAAGTGCTTTAAAATTCATGCTCAGATTTAATAAAGGGTTCTCTGTGGTAGCTGGAACGCATGATTTGATACAGAGAACATTCAATGCAGTTGCATTTGCAGTCTGGTGTCTCTGCTTTTTCTTGCCTTTTTGTGCATGTAACTGCTGATGTGGCTTAAGATCTGGTGTTTTGCTTAGAGTTTTTTTCTTTCCTATTTGGAATACTTTTCTAGTCTCAAATAATGAAGAACAGTATCTGTTCCTTGCTTTTGTACAGTACTGAACGACAGTAGAATCTTTCAGATGTATTGGCTGCATCTCACTATCATCTGTATATTTTGTGTAACAGTTAGGGTTGATTGCTTGACTAGTTTGATATTTATTTCCAAACAGGATTCTGTATGGATTTGCGTGTATGTCAGACTATGGACAACTAGTCCTTCAACATTTCAGTTGTTGAAAATTTCCCTTGTACAAAGACTACATTTTCAGCAGGATAAGGAGGTGAAAGACTAGTAGGATTATGCTACGATCACTTTGGAGCCATAGGGCACAATATGCTTCTAACAAGGATTTGCTTGAGTTCAAGGTACAAAATACTCTAGGGAAGTCTTTCAACATCCAGGCGTCTGTGTGTGCAGTACATGATTAGATTCAAAAGGAGGCACAAGAAATGTTGGCATATGTAAATTAGCAGAATGACTGACAGTAGTGCCTGTTTTGCTGAAATGCATTTCATTCTTTCTTCACTAGAACCCAGTATGTTTGGTTTTTCTTCTTATTTACATATATGTACATCATAAATTTGTATATCACTTATATGTATATTTTTACATTTACACAGCTTTATCACTATTTTTACATTGTCCTTTAGTTTGTAAAATTAAGTTGCATATTTGAAGTTTAGTGGGTGAGTTCATTCTATATGATAAAGTCCTGAATGTACTGTGTGACAGTGTTCTTGTGGCAAGCCCTTATATAATATTGTTTTATATACTGGATATTCTAGGTGCTGTTCCTGGTGTTCACACTTCTGGGGAATTGAGATGGATATTCAGTGCCTGAGTTTACAAAACACTAGTAGTATCAGACTGTTCTGTCTCTTTCTTGATTGTGATCTTTGTCCATCTTTTGGGTAGAGTCAGTGGAAGCAGATGTAAAATATTAACTTCAAACCTGAGACTTATTTGTGTGTATTGTCTTTGTTTTGACTGCCAAACATTCTTTTTTTCCTTTTTTATTTTCAACTCCTAGGCTCTTTACCATGTTAGGAAGAGAAGTGTTAACTTTTTTTTTGTCCATCAAATGGACAAGTTATCACATCACAGCTGAACACTGAAGCAGGAAATAGAATGGCAATGGCTTTGTTGCAGGACTCCATCCAAATGAACCAAGTCCAATTTTAGCTGAGAAAAGGGAAGCTGTTGAGCTATATACCCAGCATACCCAGGATACCTGCCCTTATTTGTAAGACAGTTGGAATTGGAACTGAAAGGCTACTCTTATCTCCACAAAGCTTGTACTAAATAAATTGCAACTAATTTCATATGGGAATGGATGTAAATGCTACACAACGTAATCTGTGTGAGTATACAAAGCAGCTGAGTGAGTTGTTGCTCTGATGAAGTCATTTTTTGTTTGGTTTTCCTTAAATCTGTGAGAATTCTCATTTATAGAGAAGAGGTCTGCATCTGTATGAGTATCATCATTCTAGAATAACTAACTTATTTCTGTACAGGAGGGAGGAGAGAAGTATAAATAAGACTGTACTGATCCTACAGCTTGTTTGCAGAGATTTGCTGATGTTGTCCATTTTGTGATGAGGGCATTAAGTGCACCCTCAGTAAATTTGCAAATGTCACCAAGCTGGCTGGAAGTGTTGATCTGCCGGGGGGTACTGAGGCCCTGCAGAGGGATCTGAACAAGCTGCATAGCTGGGCTGAAGCCAATGGGATGAGGTTCAACAAGGCCAGATGCCGGGTCCTGCACTTTGGCCACAGCAACCCCAGGCAATGTTACAGGCTTGGGGCAGAGTGGCTGAAAGACTGCGTAGAGGAAATGGACCCGTGGGTATTGATTGATGCTCAGCCGATCATGAGCCAGCAGTGTGCCCAGGTGGCCAAGAGGGCCAATGGAATCCTGGCATCAGAAACAGTGTTGCCAGCAGGAACAGGGAAGTGACTGTCCCCCTGTACTCAGCTTTGATGAGGCTGCACCTCAAGTATTGTGTCCAGTTTGGGGCCCCTTAATGCAAGAAAGACATCGAGGCCCTGGAGTGGGTTCAAAGAAGGGCAACAAAGCTGGTGAGGGGTCTGGAGCACAGGCCTTATGAGGAGCGGCTGAAGGAGCTGGGATTTTTCAGTCTGGAGAAGAGGAGGCTCAGGGGAGACCTTACTGCTCCCTAACTACCTGAAGGGAGGTTGTAGTGAGCTGGGGGTCAGCATTTTCTCTCGTGTAACTGGTGATAGGGCTAGAGAGAATGGCTTCAAGTTGTGCTAGGGGAGATTTAAGCTGGACGTTAGGAAATACTGCTTTTCTGAAAGAGTGCTCAGGCACTGGAATGGGCTGCCCAGGGTGGTGGTGGAGTCACCGACCCTGAAGGTGTTCAAGGAATGTCTGGGTTTTGTTTTGAGGGATATAGTTTAGTGAGAACTATTGCTGATAGGTGGTTGGACTGGATGATCTTATAGGTCTTTTCCAATGTCAGTGTTTCTGTGATTTTGTGTATGTTCTGGTTCCAATTTCATACTGGACAGTCTTGCTATGCCAGGAGAAAGGCATTTTATCTTTCTCAACCTGTGAACTGAATCTGCTTACAGACAAGGCCAGAAGGACCAGGTTGTAAGCAATTGGCACCTTACTAGATACAGGATTGCATACTTTCTGCTTTGACAAGCCTGTGGTTGGTCTGCAGTTGTCAATGTGCAATGTTGGTAGAACTGCTGTACTGTTGGGATTGTCTTCTGCCTTTGTGGAATTCAGATAGCAGTAACAGGCTACAACTTTGTGAGGCAGACCTGGACTATAAGCCCTTTCACAGTAGGGATTCTGCCTGTGTGTCATGTCTAGTGTGAGGCATTGTGGTTCTTTCTGAGAATACTTGCTGACCACAGAAATACCGTGGCCTGGCCTCCTGGGAATGTCGTTCTTAGGCAGCAGATAGCTGGAAATAATGCATCCCTGTTGTGCTTGATAATGCATCACTCCTATGCCAATGTATCATCTAAACCGTTCCTCTTCATGTAAACAACCCTCAAGTCCCATGATGCTTGTTTTGACCCCACCCCATGCTTAGAGCAATCTACAGCCTCTCCTGGCCTATCACTTTCTTCTCCTCACGATCTTTTCTTCATACTACATTTGTGTCTGAGATGCCAGGTGTGCTTCTAATTAGCATCATATGTCACCTCTCCAGCAGAATGAAAACTCCCACTTCTGAGCTCATGCCAGAAATAAATGAATTATTAAGGCAGGGAGAGGAGATGAGGTACAGTGCTGCAGCTTCCTTGAAACAATGCTCTCACACAGAATGTAGCTGTGCAGTTTGGCAAACTGGAGGTGTATGGAGAAAGTTGGTAGCATACAGGAGGTGTGGCAACACCTGTAACACCATGGTGGAATTCCCCTGTGTGTTCACTGAAGGGAATTCACTAAAGGGAGCTGAGCCTATACAAAGAACTTTTCAGACTCAATATTTCTCTTCCTAATCTGTACATTTGTGTTCTGCTTGGGGTGCATGTGTTCAGTTGATTGAAAAGGTGCTTTTCAGTGATAGTTTTTACTACTTTAGTGTTTTGTCACAGTTAATATAAGAAATTTGAAAGTACTTGCTTGTTTATGTAACACAAGTCCTTGTACAAGTTACTTCAGCATTGACTTGTTTTCAATTGCCTAATAAAATAGTTAAAATCTAGATAATGGGCAAATTATTACTTTTTCAATATTATTATTTACCTATTTCTTAGGCACAAGTTCTGACTTGAAAAGTAGAACTGAAAGAGATACATGGCAAGTGTGAAATCCAAGTTCACCTGGAAGCAGTACTGATGGTATAACCCTCAACAAAAAGGCTTATTCCACTTTTTCAGTCAGAATGTTTGAACTTTGTTTTTTATAACAATGTATAAATGCATCAATGTGCGCAAGAAGTCTACCTTGGTATAATTAAAGGAGCAAGTTCAGTCTAGACCATCTCCTGCTTTGAAATCTTATTAGCTAGAAGCTTGATAACAATCCTGTTCTTAGTTCAGATTGACAATACTGAATTGTCAATCATTCGGAAATTACAGTATTCAGGAGAAACATAGCTTTGAATTTAGCTTTTTGTTGGAAGGATTAAATAATCTTTAAAATAAAAAATGATTTTGTATGCGCTGGAGGCTGAGTTTGTTTTGTTCAGAATGTGTAATATTAAAACAAAGTAACTTCTTGGTTTTGTTTTTCAGAAGTGGAGGAACAAAATGCTGGATCTGGGACTGAAGATTTATAAAGGATTATGGGATTATACATTGAAGAGCCAGCAGGCGGAATGCCTGAATGACTGAAGAAAATGGGTGCTAATGCATCTAACTACCCTCACTCATGTTCCCCAAGGGTAGGGGGAAATTCACAGGCACAACAGACATTCATAGGTAACTTCTCAGTTATCTTGTTGCTTATCTAAATGGGTTGCTGGATTGTACATGTACTGTATTTGGATTTCTTGCAGTGACACTATGCAGTTCTAATTTTCTAGGTCATCAGCTTGTATCTGCTCAAGCTTAGTAGTGCATGAAATTTGGTACTGTCCAATATCTGTTTAGCCTACGTAGGCAATAAGTTGATCTGCCAGTTGATAGTAAACATGTCAGATTATTTATAAACAAGTGTTTATAGATAATTCAATCATAGAGGGAAGACTAACAGGTTTAAGAAGTTCAGAGAGCAGTTGCTGTCTATTAGCAATACCTGTGATTTTTTCATTCTTCCTCAGATGTTCTGTGCAATGTTCTCTAAGCACAGAAGACTCCTGATCCTCAGTACTCACTGTAGTATTGGTAGTGTTTGTAGGAAGAGAGGAGATGTCTTATTACCAGTAAGGTTCCTCTAGTAATAAACCTATTAGTAACTGGCAATCTTGAAGACAACTTTTTCTACCCTTCTCCTGTCTGTGGTAGTTGGAGTGAGGAGAGGAGTGTTGCTTATTTTCCTAGCCACCTTATTTACAGGGAAGGGTTCTGCTTAACTAGAAACTTCACAAAGCTCTTAAGAAATTACTTACTCATCCCAGTCATAACTGGGGCAGTTACCAGCTTTATATGCTGCTCAGTCTAGCACAAAAAGACTTCAGTGTGGATCTAAGTACTGTCATGATATAAATAATAAATAGTTAAGTGATGAATCTAAAAGGCACTATTTCAAAAGACAATCTTTTTTTAAAAAGAAAAACAAAAACTCACCCTGACAGTCTGAAGAGTGATCTTTGTTGTAAATAACATAAATACTTTATAAATGCTTTTCTCCTTTATGCCTTGCCTTGCAATACTGAATCAGTATTTAATAATATGCAGTGACTCTTCTTAATCACCACTGAAAGAACAATGGCATCCTTAGCAGAGATGAATTTACTTGCTTTGTAACTTGTGTTTTGTTTTATCATCTCAGCTTTTGTATCATTCCAAACTTTTAGAGATCTGAGTAGAGGTCAGCACACGAGTTATTTTGTATTTATTTTATATGAAAACTGCTCTGGACAAAAAATTGCATATGTATGCTTGTGCTGTGTCAAGAAAGAACTTAAGGTTTTATGTATCTATTGTCAGTGTATTGTAACTATGAGTAGTAACATATTTGTCCCAATTTGTGTAACACTCCTCAGTATTAAACCCCAGGTAGAAACCTACTATTTAGTATTTCAAAAAACAATTTTTCAGTAGGTTGCAGATGTATAGGAGTTGAGTCTTTTTTTAATAAAGTCTGAGAGCATGTCATTGTTTCCTTTTAGGCAGTGAAAAAAATGAGTGTTCTGATTTATTAAAATAATAAAACAAAAATTCATGGAAATTTGCTGATGGTACGGTGGCACTTCTGCACGTGCCCTAGTAAAGTAACTGGCCTTTATGTAACATTGGCAAGTATCCCATTGTTCTGCTTTGTGGTCATTGGCTTTTTCTTGAATCTTGTTGAATAGCTGGTTTGTTGTAGCTCTCAATAGAAAATAGTTTTGTCCTAAAATTGGCTGAGATTTTAATCTCTTGTGAGAATAACCATGCTTTTTCTCTACATGAACTTGTTCAGATTTTTCTCTATGTAGTAGGCACTAGATCTGCTTACTGCCCAAAAGCAGAACTGGAAATAATAGAATTGGTGTTGTAAGAGCTCAGAGTGCATCAATATTTCAGTTTTAGTACAAGCTTACTAGTTAATCTCTTGCTGTTTGTCTACAGCATTCAGATTTCACACCATTTTCTAGGGCGGTACATCTGTTCAAGATGTTAAAAACTAATTATAGAGCTGTATTTAAAAATAAATGTGTTGGCATGCGAAGGACTAGACAAATCCTGTTATTCATTGTCAAATGCCCAAGTAGTTTCTCTTGGGAGTCATCTGTTTCTTGTAAGTATTATCTGTTCAAAACTAAGTATGATATAGGGGCTTTTTAATAACATTTAATAAATTGCTACCTTTTATTATATTAGTGGGGAGTAATTGTATACTTCCTAATTCTAATCCTGCCTTCTGAAGGTAGGATACAGGTAGGCCAGGAAGGTTCAGAGCTTTCTTTGATAGATACTGAATCACCAGTTATTGAAGTACTGGAAAGACTGCTGATGCATCTCTTCTGCTTCTGGCAAAAAGCAGCTGTGGTGACAGCTGTATTAGCAGCACTGCTTTATCTATTTGTAGGGGTTAATAGAGCTGTTTGCAGTAATTCTGAAGTGAAATCCTGAGTGTATCCTGGGGTATGCAAAGGTTTGAGTGGTGTTGTAGCATCTTGTGGTGATTCAAGCATAAGTAATGCTTGATGGCAGCCTTCAGGGAGGAGAAATTGAGACTTCTGGTGTCCTAGTTCTTGTTCAACAGAACATAAGGGAATATTGTACATATTCAGATTCACTGTTGGAATCCAAAATACTTAATAATGAGCTGTTCTTCAGAACAGGATCGTCATAAAATATTCAAAGTGTAGTTACACTTCTATTGTGAAATGTAATCCATACTTTTTCAGTGGAGCAGAAATTCTAGGCTCATCTCAACAGGAAACTGATTATCCTCATTTCTATTGTAATATCTAGTATATTGTGTGGAAGGAGTGTTTATGGTGGATTTTGCAGTATGATCTCTTTGTCAAAGCAGTTCTGAGTTACTGGTATATCCCTTTAAATTGATTTGAATGTCTTGAAATTTCAGCATTTAATGACACATTGCTTGATTGAGCAAAACTTAATGTGGCGTGACTAAAATGGTTTTTCCTCAAAGTCACAAAGGCTACTTCCCCAAACTTTCACTAATATATGAATTGTAAATGTATTACATTGGGATGATCTGGGAGAGTTTTACTTAAATTGATTTCAAAATCAACGTATAGCTTACTTAAAATTATCACAGAATCACAGAATTATCAAGGTTGGAAAAGACCTAGATCATCTAGTCCAACCATTACCAATACTTCCCAGCTAAACCATATTCCTTAACACAACATCCAGATGTTTCTTGAACACTCCCATGGTTGGTGACTCCACCACCTCCCTGGGCAGTGCATTCCGGTGCCTGACCACCCTTTCCGAGAAGTAATATTTCCTGATGTTCAGCCTGAATCTCCCCTGGCACAGCTTGAATCCATTCCCTCTAGTTCTATCACTAATTGAGGCTTAAGTAAGAAGACCATCTACTAAAATCTTAACTTGGTAGATTCTCATGTTCTCAAATACAACTTTGAATTGCTGCTGTTTTATTCCAACTTCATGAAAGTATTTGAAATAATGTGGCAACTAAGAGCACCATGTGAGCACATATGTGCCACTTTTACTGGCTAAGCCATAACATCACTGCAAGCAGCATCAGATCTGACTGAAACATATGGACCAGAGAGAAGTGGCTGAAAGGTACAGAAGACCACACAAACTATGTGGTGGTTGCACGTGTTTTAATCTTAAAAACTTTAAAAAGTGAACAAATAGTAAAATTGTTCAAGTTTATTAGAAGAAAAAAAATTATTGACTGTTCCCAATGGAAAATTTGACAAATACATTTCAATCAAAATCAATTACAGTGTTATTTATACCATTTGCAAATGTCTTATTTTCTTACATTGTCTGGAAGTAGTTGGTTTGTACTCTTTTTTTTTTTTTTTTCCTCCCTGTAAAGTCTGAGTCTTCCATCATCTGGTTTCAGTGAAAATTCTGGAAATTAAATGAGAGAATAACCCTGTAATGAGTCACTTCTTTTTAAACTGCAGACTTTTAACTACTCTGATAAAAATTCAGTTTTAGTAACAGTGTGGTGTTGTATGTGCTGCTAGCACAGAAGCATCAGCAAAGGTTCTTCTAGTAGAACAGGTCAGATGTGCAATGCAGATAACATTGGGGGGGAAATCTATTTTTCATTTCTTTACATGCTTAGATCACAACTTGACTTATGTGTAAATGAACACTGAGGAAATATTTATGTGCATTCTTTTAATCGTGTAATGCTCCATTCAAAGCAAATCTTTGATAACAGTAAGGTATAGGTGTTCTCTATTGTCTTAAATGGAGCTCAAACACTAAATGGCACAAACTGGCAACTGCTCTGTGAAAGGAGCCCATTTTATGTTTTAACTTAGAGCATTATTTGATAATGCACAGGATTCCTATTTCCTTGTTAAAATTTTGTCTGACATTTGATTTATTGTACTTCATTTTCCCAACCACTTAGATTTGCAGTATTTTTTTCTTGATACTGTATTAGGTATCTAATGCCAAGTATATTTTTCTGGTTAAAATTATTGTTAATATTAGAAAAACTGGATTTGGAAATTACTTTGAAAGTTGGAGTGCTAGTATTTCATTAAGTGTATTTAAGCGCTTCTCCTAGAGTCAGTACAATGAACTTGTAATATTATGAGCACAATTCTCTCTTCCTACTTTGATAAGCATGTATGTGCCACAGAATTGCATCAGTTGGCTCTGCCTGGCTCTTCTAATTGAGAAAATTCTAAGTTTTAATAATAGATTAATAAATAGTTTTAATAGTAGATTACTTAGGAACTTTAATAATAAACATCAACTTTATAATAATAAAAACAAACTCAGGCTTTCAAATTGTTTGCATTATCTGATGTGAGGAGAGGAAAAAACTGCAGAGACCCTGATGAACTGTTTGGGAATGACAGACCTTTTAAATCTAAGGAATAAATGTGTTTAATTTTCCTTTTTTTTTTTTTTTGGCTTCAGGAACATCATCCTATTCTCATCAAGGTTATGGCTGTGAATCAAAGCTCTATAGCCTTGACCATGGCCATGAGAAACCTCAAGACAAGAAAAAGAAAACCTCTGGCCTTGCCACCCTCAAAAAGAAATTCATTAAACGTCGGAAATCCAGCCGATCTGCTGATCATGCCAAGCAGATGAGAGAGCTCCTCTCTGGCTGGGATGTCAGAGATGTTAATGCATTAGTAGAAGAATATGAAGGGACATCAGCCTTAAAGGAACTTTACCTACAAGCTAATTTGGCAAGACCTGAAGCCAGGACGCTACAAAAAGACATGGCTGAACTTTATCAGTACAAATATTGCACCGATGTAGACTTAATATTTCAAGAAACTTGTTTTCCCGTGCATCGTGCAATATTAGCAGCAAGATGTCCGTTCTTTAAGACGCTGCTTTCTTCCTCACCAGAATACGGGGCAGAAATAATAATGGACATTAACACAGCTGGCATAGATATGCCTATGTTTTCAGCTTTGTTACACTACCTTTATACAGGAGAGTTTGGCATGGAGGATTCAAGATTCCAGAATGTCGATATTCTTGTGCAGCTTAGTGAAGAGTTTGGAACACCAAATTCATTAGATGTTGACATGCGTGCGCTGTTTGATTACATGTGCTATTACGATGTGGTTCTTAGCTTTTCCTCCAACTCTGACTTAGTTGAAACTTTTGGTGGAAGTCAGAACTGTCTAGAAGAAGAGCTCAGAGCTCACAAAGCTATTATTTCATCACGATCGCCATTTTTTCGTCACTTGCTGCAGAGGAGAATACGGACTGGTGAAGAAATCACGGACCGAACTCTACGAACTCCAACTAGAATTATATTGGATGAATCTATCATACCAAAAAAATATGCTAAGGTCATCTTGAACTGTATGTATACAGATGTGGTGGACCTCTCAGTTTTGCACTCAAGCCCTTCAGTGGGCAGCTTAAGTGAAGTTCAGGCTCTTGTTGCAGGAAAACTAAACATGACTAGGGCTGAAGAAGCTATGGAGCTTTACCACATAGCACTGTTCTTGGAGTTTAACATGCTTGCACAAGGTAGGTAGTACTGTCCTTCCTGTAGAATAAATGATGTTATTAGAATAGTTTTTTTTATCTTATGGTTCACAGAATCTTAGAGTGGTCTAAATTGGAAGGGTCCTTAAAAATCATCTAGTTCCACCCACTTACTAAAGGCAAGGATGCCTTCCATTAGAGTGGTTAATCATTATTAGGTTAGATATTAACTTCTTCAAGAAGATGTTTATGCTAAATTATTGAAAGTAATTAGGTAGTAAACTTCCACAGTAGTCCAAGCAGTAGCTTAAATAATAAAGGAGGGGAAGAGATTTTTTTCCTCTTCTTCCATTTGAGCAAGTCTGTTTTCTTTACACTAGTTTATCTATGTAGCAGCCAGTGAACTGTCAGTGGGTAGTCTTTCTGTTTGCTTTGCCTTCCAGTAATTATCTCCTTTCTTCAGGAGTAGAGGCAGGATGTGCTATGGGTATTGTGCTTGTATACCTCCTGGCTTAAGAATGGGAAGAAAGCAAGAAGCACTTGCTTCAGTCTCTGTGCTGTGCCCATAATCGGATAAAATAGCCTTCTGCAATGGAACTTGGAGTTCTATTCACTCATATTTCGAGTGCCTCTTCTTTTCAAAATGTAAAAGCACGGTAACTGTGGTCTTCTTTAAATAACATTTAAATAACAAAGTATAAATAGAAGCTGTCTGTGGGATCCAGGGGGTGTTTCTGACCTGATTGTGAATGCACCTCTATTAATGTGTTGCTTCCATGCTGGAATTCTACGTGTTAACTGAGGGTGCTGTTGCTGCAGGGTGGGAAAAGCTGAATTTCTTTGAGCATGCCAATTAGCAGAATTAGCGATTTCTGTTTTCATTGAATGGTTCAAACTCTTTCTAAAGTAGCTTACCCTGTAGCCTGATCAGCAGAAGCTATCATTTGCAATGTTTGTCTTCACTAAGAATTGAGAAGGCTTGAAAACGATGTGTGAAATGCTGGTGTCTTAATCTGCAGTCTTTCATAGTGTGTATTCCTTTCTGAAAATAAGACCCTTTACTGTATTTGTCGTTTAAAAAAAAAAAAAACACAGAATCATCCATTTTCTTTTTGAGAGCCATTAGTTTAAGTCTTGCATTCTAACTAATTTGCACTGTAAGTATGCATAATGAGTCTCCCTGTTAGTAGTTGGCAACATAGTTGAAAAGAAATTTTTCCTATCTGTAAGTTGGAGATAATACATCTGTGTTTTTCAGGGACAGAAGAAATGCTATGTGAGGGCTTTTAGCTGTAATGAGTGTCATTATTGAAGTGTGATATTTCAAATATGTATAACAAGTCTTGATATCTCTGATCTTTATCAGCTTTCATTTACAATTCCTTTTCTGTGGCTAAATGAGGTGTGGGGCAGAGGATACAAGAGATCCTTGTTAAGAAAAAGAATTATTTAGTGTTGATACTAAGTAATCTTGCATGTTGGCAAGCTGTAAACTTAAATTATTACTTCTGTAGTTTGTGTCAAAGGAGGTACACCAAGCCTTCAGTCTTGCTGATTGAAGGTGACATTATAAGACTTAACTGTACTAATACCAAAGGACTCTCAATTCTCGATAAGTTGATGCCTGCGCATAAGGGCTGGTGAGTTGTAGAGTCTGCAAAGCACTGGCTGTGGTGAGCTGATGCATCCTGTGGTGCTTTGCACTTTCACCTGTTGGTGTTCAGACAACTTAGTAGATAAAATATGTGTAATGGGATGTTGCAGTTGCTTCTGACTTCTGACTTTGGGTGGTGGGGAATAATAGTTTTACTTTTGAGGTGAGAAACTCAGAATAACTGAAATAACAATGGGATTTGCTTGAGCTAGTTTAAAAAAAATAACTTTACAGTAGATGTTTACATCTGTAATTTCTAGCTATCAAATGGAATACTGTAAGCTATCAAACAGGCTTCAGTAAAAGAAAAAGCTTGAGGAGGTGAGCAGAAAACTGCAGGTATTAACACTGCAGAAGTGTTAATGCTCTGTTACTTCAGCCTCTCGGTGGGTTTTCCTAAGAGCTGTATCAAACTGTGAGTTATAGAGGATGTGGAAAACTAATCAGTAACTTGTATATTCCCTTGAGGCTGGTGTTAGGAAACTAATTTTCGCATGATGCTGGGAGTTGAAATAGTCCTACTGAAATAAAACTGTCAGGAAACAGAGGAGGTTTGTTCTGAGGTATGCTGCCACAGGAATGAGAATGAGGTGTTCTTAAACTTGATTTTTTGTTGTTGTTTGCCTAGAAATGCAATGTTTAAGCGAAGTGCAGAAGTGGCAAAAAGTTTTACTGTAGTGGAAATAATGTTAGATTGATTCCTATACAATATATGAGTTCGTATGACTTGAGAGCAGGGTATTCATAGATCAACTGAAAACAAGAAAGGAAAATGAGTAGAAATGGAATGTGATGTAAATGTACAGTTTCTCAGTATCGGATTATTTTGGTGCATGCCCTTATACAAGTGCTAAAAGGATTAGTGTGCTGGAGGAATACTAATGAAGGAATTAAACTGTGAATGAAACCTGCACTGAGATGCTGAATAGTTATGCACTGTTTCATAAATGAATGGAGTGTAATTCTCTCAGACTGGAAATCTAAACTGGAGCAAATGAGAAATTTGAAGGTACTGTGTAGAAGCAGTGTAACTTCTCTCAAAACTGATCAGTGTGGCCTAAGTCAGTAGTCTTCATTAATGCAAGATAGGTCAATGATTCATCTCAGTAGTGTCCTTCTCATTCCCAGTGTCATAGCTAGCACACTTTGTGCTAGAAGCTGTAACTCAGACATCTGACTTCTAGACAGTACACAGGATAATGCTATAGGAGGTAAAACTGTGTTGTTAGTTATTGGAGTCTACTGAGCAGGCAGTTCTCATGAAACCTCTTCCCTTGGTCCTCTGATAGTGCTTTTCTACTCTGTACTGCAGGCACCCGGTTTGACCCAAGGTCTGTCACCAGTCTGATCAGTCGGCTTTTGCAGTAGCTAATTTAATAAAAAGTCTTACGTTTCTTCTCTAGATTTCTACATGCTCCCTAGCTCAGATTTTTGATTAGGCTCACTCAAGCTAGCCAATTCCAAATGTGCTAAAGCTTGTCTCCCTGGTTTCCTGGAAAATATTTGAGTCTCAATATATGCAAGTCTTGATGTTCTTTACAACTCATTTCACTCACTTTAACCCAGTTTTGGCTGGATGTTCGTAGTTGAGCATTAAGTGAAGTTAATGTATTTTAAACTTCTGATCAGCTATTATTTTTTACATTCTAAGTAATTTTAGTTTGATTTGACTGTAAATTACTTTGTAAGTATCCAGATGTCATTTTTCATCAGTTTTAGCATACGATTCAGCTTTGACTCAATGTGAAATCTTCTTGCTCCTAAAAGTGATAAAGCTGTGTTTTAATAGTTTCCCTGTGATTAAGTCAGTGATTTGGCTGTGTGCTAAGAGTCTTTACTGTCAAAGTAAAGCAAGATAGTTTAAAATTTACTTTGGCTTCATCTTGACTTAATGATCAGCTTAAACAGATCGTTTATCTTACAAAGGAAACTGAAAATGAACTGATGTGAATAAATGAACTGATCAGCAAGGATATTTCATCTCTAGATCTGATCTTAGCAAAACACATTTGTACCTAATAACCCAGAAACTTATTAGCTGTTCTGTAGTATTTAACTATCAAAAAGTGAAGCTCTTTACTGCTTTTGCAGAGACTGTGAGGATTAGAGCCTTTTTCAGGATGCTCAATCACAGCCCTCAGGAGGATGTTGCTGTTCTTCCTGCAACATTTCTTTTCTCTCTACTTGTTTCCTTGCTGCACTCTGAAACTGTACTGGTGATTGTTCCAATGCACTGGCTCACAAAATCAGATGTAAAATCACTTATCCCTTCCTCTTCAATAGCACCATTATTAAAACTGGATCAGTTCCCTAATTCTGTTTGCTATGCATGGTGAAAACAATCTCTCCTTCTGGCTTTACTGTGCTGCCACATCCACTGTGGTTTCAGAGAAGTTTGACTCAAGTATCTTAATTGTTAGTTATGTGTACTGAATGTATGCATCTTGGCCCTGTTGCTTACTGCCATGAGTAGTCCTGTCGAGGTGGTGGCACAATATGACTTTTCTGTTGCAGATTCTAACAGCAGTAGTCTGGCCTGGGAATTGGAAGGTAAAAGAAAATTCCAGAAAGTTTTCTAAACTAACACAAAGTGAAAAATAACATGAATCCAGGCTTTTAACTATGCCCTTTATTTTTAGGTATTTTCTTTATCCTTGACAAGAGTGAGAATAAACTTTTAAAATAAAGTCATATTTAGTAGCACAGTCTTTGATCTAGAGGCAGATATCATCTGACATCAAAAGTACTCTTGATCTCAGCAGGACTGAAATACTGGAGCACCAGAAAGCCCACAGTAACAGTATTAAATACACATAAAAGTATTGTGGAAAAATTGTAGCAAGTATGTCAGTTATCACAGTGCAGTATGAATTCTCAAAGGATCTAGACTATAAAAGAAATTGGGTATAATTAAGTAAATATTAACATAAATCTGACCTGTTGCTTCCTTAATATGATTCACTTGTGCTCAAGTCTGAAACTACTACTTAAGTTTTATGTTAAGAAAATGAAGGTGGGAGAGATCAGGAATAGAAATAGTCTTTGTTACTGTATTGTTATGTACTAGGGCTATATGTAAAGATAAAGACTGTTACCCAGTGGTGCAAGCAGAGTTGGGCATGTAATTGTGATGTTGCAAGCAATTTTTTTGCAGAGAAACAGGTTTGATCACCTGTTTTCTAGGAAGTATACAGCTGAAATGCTGACAGTTGATGGCTGGTAGCAGCCCTGCTGAACATCAGCTCTTTCTCCCCCCTCCCTCCCCCCCAAAATAAATTGTGAATTTATTTGCATTGTCTGGGAGAGAAAACATGGGGAAGAATTTTGCAATGGATTTTGAATGCCTTAAGCATGTATGAAGTATCTTAAATTTCTGGCTAAGCTTATAACTTCAAAAATCATTTTTTTTAATGTCTCAGATGAACTAACAGCTATGTAGTTTAACAGCAATGTTAAAAATATTTTATAAGTTACACCGGTAGCATTGTTTTCATCTGCTCTAGGATTATTTCAAGCAGCTGGATAATATGCTGTGTTAGAGTTTACACAATTTATTGAATGTTCACAGTGTGAAGGAGGCTAGCATGACACTAAATGCTGCCTAACCTTCCATTCATGTTTTGCTGTTGCCTTAATGATCTGAAGTGCTTTAAAGTCCTGCTGGCTCCATATTTGGACTCAACAAATAACAACAAAGTATGCATTAACAGATCTGTAATAGGTGTTCTTTGAATTCAGCTTCTCGAAGATGGAATACATAAATGTTTTAAATTATTTTGTTTAGAAAAATCAGTGGAATGATTAAAGTAGCTTGAAAGAGGTACTGAATGTACTTCAGAATTGTTTGAAATTCAGAAATGTCCTAAGACTCCTTGATGTCCAGTGCTGCTTCAGTTTTATCTTCTGCACAACACTTGTGTTGTTTTTCACCTCTGAAAAAATAAAACTTATTTGTATCAATGTCAGAAAGTTAGAGGGGATAAAATGCACCTGCAAAGCTTGGCATTGGTTAATGTTCCCTCCTGGCAGTGCTGTGTTCTTTTGAAGGAAGGCTAGAGATTTCTAACTGCTGTGAGTTTTAGTGTTCTGCTTCAAACTGAAAAATCTAAAAAGAGATGAAAGTAATCAACTGGCAAAGTCAACCTGCTGAAACTATCTTATTTTGTAACTGCTGGACTAAACAATGGGTCCGCAGTGCAATTATGGTAAAGTACAGGTTGTTACACTGCGCTTATTTGAGATAATAGTACAGGCTGGAAACTACAAGTTTCTAACCCAACTCTTCTGCTTTGCTCTTACTGTTTTTGTAGGTGATACTTGTATTGCTGTGTCTTGAATTCTGAAATTGCTTATATCCAAAACAGATTTCAACCCTTCTTGGCTGCCACAAGAGTTGCTACTACCATGCTGCCCACTTCGGTCTCCTTGGTCCAGTTTCTTATGCTGGTAATAGATCCCTGCTTGCTCAAACCCTAAGGTGGAATGAAATTTGACAGAATGTAGATGAGTAGTAGAATGTGTGACTACCTGAGTAGTGCTGTGACACAAGAGCAGGGGGTGTAGAGTGTAAGAGGAGGACAATCTGGTCTAATTGAGCTGTACGAGGGGATTTAAATGTCCTACATGTGTGAGCTTGCTTCTAAGGACTTAAAAGTACAGGTCACATTTGCATCCTTGGATTTGTAAGATGCGTTAAGGAGGCTAAATAAGTCTGTCTTCTCTTTCACTTTTCTTTGCACCAGGCACTTGGTTAGAACTGCAAGGATGCCTATGGGTGAAAAGTTCTTCTTTGCAGCTTTTAAATATGTGGTAGTCCAGACTAGCTGTATATCATGACTTCAAGCTGTTTTCTGCATGCTAGCAGATTCAAAAGCTCAGATCCCTGGTACATAGATAGTCTCATCTAATGTGGCAAAATTTAGACACTATTTAATAACATCTAGACCCTGTTTCATTGTCAAGATGAATTCTTATTTCTATTTTTCTTGGTGTGGTATGCATGAGTTTAAGGGGAAAGATCTCCACCACAAAATGACTTACAAAACTGTTAGCTTTAATTAGTAAAATCTTTGCTTAATCCTGCTTTTGCAAACTGTTGAGGGCATTTAATTTGTTGAGTGGGTTTGTCAACTGACTTGACAAGATCCAGGCTACTGGATAGTATGGTGAGCATAGGCTCAAGCTGTATCTGCTTGCAAGGGCTGTAGAACATGTGAGAGGGAACTGGAGAAACAGGACTTGTTTGCAGGCAGGACCTAAGGCTGTTGGCATCCCATGTAAAGGGGGTGTGAAATAGACTCATTTGTCCAAAAATGTGATAAGGTCATCTTTCATTTCTCCAGACTCCAAGCAGAATCTTTGAAATATACTGATGGTCAGAGAAGTCTGTGGTAGAGCACTTGGGGACATTGCTAATAAATCTTGGAACAGCAGTTGCTGCCTGAAAGTTATGAAACAGTGCTCATAGGAAAAAAATACTCTATTCCGCTGTAGGGAACAATACTGTGGCTATTCGTTGGCTTTTTTGCCAAGTGTCTGAATCTTAAAGCAAGAAAACCTTTGGCCAAGGAAAAAGAGAGATTTTATTCCTTCCGTGGCCAAAATTGAGTTCTAATTTATTTAGGTGTTCAAAAAAACACTTTTCTCTTACCTCAAACTCACTTCAGAAAAAATACTTATAATATACCCACTGTTCTGACACATTGATAGAAGTACTTGGGAAAAGGACTGTTCCATTTACTAGTTATCCTGAATGAGCTTTTCATCTGATGTCATTCTGCTGGTAATTGTACAATAAGACTTCTCGGAAGAATTGAGACCAAGCTGATGCTCTGGTTCTATAAATCAGTAGAACTTGGATCCTTAGAACTGCCTTTCCATGGACTTGTAGCTTTCTCTCTTTGCAACAGGAACAGCTGTCCTAAAATAAATACTGGATAAAGAAATGGCATGAAAGTGTTTGGGATAAGGTTCTTTATGCTTACAGCTCAAGTTTTCTTTTGTCTGATTTCAGTGAATGAATCTATGTATTGCCTTTGAAATGAAACAATCCTTAGATGTAATCATCAGAATTCAGGGGATGTAATCAGCTGCTGAAACCAGGCTGTATGCAAGCAGAATAATTAGAATGTGCAAGAAATTAGGATACGATTTTAGCCGGGTGAGACACAACGAGAGGCCTTTCAAACAACTGTATGTTTCTTATTTAGGGAAGTTAGCTCTTATTTGCAGCCTGCTGTAACTGGGCGCTCCAGTGGTGGGTTAGCTTTGTTGGCCTTGGCAAGTTTGTTGCAAACGTAATGTTTTCCAATCTTTAGAGCTCCAAAAGTGTGAATAAAAGGGTTGGGGTGTGGGGAAGGTGGAGACGGCACAATTCAGTGCAATGTCAGTCATAAATGATGCAAGTAGAAATGGATTCTGAGATGGAAAACATCCAGATTTAATTTGCTCGTATTTTTGATGCGCTGAAGTGTTTTGGGCTTATTTTCAAAGTAACTTTTTTTTTTAAACACTAGTTTGCATGTTCTTGAACAGAATTGTTTGAAGAATTCAGAATACAGTATTCATTAGGCTTCTGGAGGATTCCTACCTTTGAAGAGGGCCGTTTCTCTGACTTGTACTAAAAAACAAGTAATTTATTTTGGAGAATGGTTCTGATCCTCTGTTTCATCCAGACCAGTGCTGATTAGGCTGATGGTCCAGGTTCCTCTAAACAGGTAGTGCTGCAAGTCCACAGCTCACTTTAGGCTGGTTCTTGCTATGCGGTTTAGAGGCCAACACATGTAGTAGGGATTTGTCCTCCTTTTTCATAGTTAAAATGCGTATCTTGATGGTAAGAGGTAATTCTGCATTACTTCAGTAATGGGAAAGGATAAAAACAGGTGTGTATGAATTGTTTCAATTTTTTTCCCTTGGAGGGGGGGGGGGGGAAGACATGGAGAGTCTAACATGGAATTAATAGCATAATGATACTTCTAATACATCTTCTACAAGTGTTTATGTTTCCATTAAATGTTCTGTTGGTGGCTCCATTGATACATATGGTCTTATCTGACGCATATTAGGTGCGTAGAAGTATGAATCATTCCAAGTGCTTGACAAAGAAAGCTTTTTGGTTATAAACTTGGTTAAGTTATATTACTGTTGGGGGACAGTATTGCCATAAATTTACTTGAAAATAAATAAAAACTGTTTGAAACTGTATTTCTTCAGATATATTGATGAAACTTGTTGCACACACTCGCTGAGTATTGATTGTATATACTGTAGTCACTGTGTTTTGTACTTGTAAGTTCAGGAAAATAAATATTGGAATATTCCTGTAATTTACATGCTGGCTGTTACAATATGAGTAGAAATGCTCATACTTAATAGGACAGGCAAATTTATAATATCCTTTTTGTTTCAGCTGGCACTTTCTGTTACCTTCTTCTTTTCTTTGCTGCTTAATCTTCCCATTTCAGTGACTATACTCCTGCAGTCTTCCACAGCACATTCACTTGTCATTATGAGTAACACCGCATTCATACTATTAGTTGCAAGAGAGGCACTTAATGTGCTGAACTAAGTAGAGAAGAAAGACTTTTTATGCTATTACTTGATGGCTTTTGGTTTTTTTTTGTACGGAAGCAGTTCAAAATCTGTAGCACCAGGAGTGTCTGTTTGGTCTTTGTGTGGACAAACGTTAAGGTTGCTACATCAAATGCTTTCTTCATCCAAATGCTTGGTAAGGAGATACAGTTCTGTAAATAAGTCAGTTTTTTTCTTCCCTGTCTGCTACGAGCATATTAAAAATGATAGTGTATAAGAAGTAAAATAATTGCAGTGTAAGCATTCTGCTGTCAGCCTTCCAGGGACCTCTTGTGGGCATGAGCACAGCTATAATTTTGTCTGTAGTGGATTGAGACTGGAATGTCTAATTGTATAGTAGAATTTTTTCTCAAATTGCTATCTTTATAGTGCAAATAGAACTCGCATTGTGTGAGTATGTAAGCCAGGTGTAGAAATGAAATCGGCACTGCGATACAGTGAGCAGGGCATTCCCAGCTCCCTGCGTTTTCGGCCCTCTTGCAGTGTCTCCTCAGTCCTTCTCAATCTATTCCACTGTTTCTCAGAATGGAAAAATACCCTGTCCTTCTCTTCAGAAGACACATACTCTGCAAAAGAGCAAGTTCTAATGCAGCAGAAGCACAGAGAAGCTGTAGCAGAGTTGGCCCAAGGCAGAGCACCTGCTCCTCACAGGCTTTCTCTCTTGTTCCATATCTGAAGAGGTGCTCTCTGTCCTGGCACCCCTCTGGCTTTGCAGGCTGGGATGATGGCCTAGAGCAGATGCTTCCTGCCTTTGCTGCTAGTCAGAGAACTACGCTTTGCTGCCCTCATGCTGTGCTGAAGAGCTGAGTATAAGCAGTACCTCACAGCTCTTGCTTCTGATCCTCTGCATGATCTGTCTCACAGTCCACATGAAAAGTGACACCAGCAAAAAATCCCACCTGTGTTAGGGCTTTTGTGCCTTTTCTGAATATGCTGTAACTAGTAATTGCTTGCATTCAAACCTGCAATTTTAAAGTGAATTAAACACAATGTGTGTTTAATGTGTGTTAATCAAAGGGCGTTCCAGTGTGGTTGAAATAGCTTTCAGTCATTCATCTTCACATGCCAGTAGAAGTAATGTTTCGTGTGGCTATAAAAGGTGAATGACCAAACAGTTAAAATCCTAAACCTCAATTAAAAATTCAGTCAGAACTTTAGCCTTGTTTGCAAATCTTGGTCTGTAGGGCACTTCTGGTTTTATTTTCACTTTAACTGTGATAGGAGTCATATAATTCTTAATATTACATATTTTGACACTTGAGGATCTAAGTGCCTCTATAACAGCTATATTGATATTGATTTGTTTTGCTTTGCTTTTGTTTCCTAGGCTGTGAAGATATTATTGCTGAGAGCATCTCTCTAGACACCTTAATTGCCATTTTGAAGTGGAGTTCTCAGCCATACGGTTCGAAGTGGGTTCATCGTCAAGCACTGCATTTCCTCTGTGAGGAGTTTACCCAGGTCATGACTTCAGATGTCTTTTATGAACTAAGCAAGGACCACCTGCTTACAGCTATTCAGTCTGACTACTTACAGGTAACCTGCAGTTCAAAATATAGCTAGTTCTGCTTGAAACAGGGTACGTTGTGCCACTGCTAGAAGTGCTTGTGAGCAGTCTTAGATTGTAGTCAAAAGCTTTGTATGTAAGCACTACTTTTTAAGAAGTAAAACATTAAGTTGAAGTAGTGAATAAGAAAACTATTTTGTTCTTGGCTTGTAACACAACTCAAACTGTATATGCTGTTACTGAAGGGATTAGTAATAGCTTAGAAGCAGATGCAAATCATTTTAAATAAAGCTTTTGTGAACTTAACATTTCCTTGCATGTTCAAGTGTTTTATTAAAAAAAAAAAAAAGATTATTATGTAGCAGTAATACTTACACTGCTACAATGTGTATCCTAGTTAGAGGCAGTGAGAGCTAATAAATTCAGAAGGTTTTATTTTTTTTTTAGTGGGGGAGCCAAAAAAGTCTTATCTGACAGGCACTGTGGAATCAGTTTGTTTTTTCTTTTTGCTTTGTAATGATCCTTCAGCTAGTGTGGGTTTAGGGAGAGCAAACCATACTGACTGATGGAAAGCTTGTGGGGATTTTCTCTTCGGTGAATGTATCTTTAATGATGTCTACCAAATATAGCATAAACAATATTGGGCCCTTTAAATTCTATCTGTCCTAGTCTTGCTTTTTAAAGTATGGAGTGTTAGAGGTTATTTAAAATTATTTGTTAGGAAACAAACTTAATTTTTTGTCTGTGAGTTTTTCCTCTATAGTTTTTCTTTGACTAGTATATGGTTGAGGTCATCACGTAGTTGATTTTTAGTTACTATAATTTCTCAGGCTGTGCAGATACTGAATTTGTAATTTGTGGTGATATATCAGTAATGCTCTTTAAAATATTTGGAACAAGTACTATTAGGAGACATAAAATAAAACACTTATTTTGCTACAATTGTTTCTTTTTAACTATGACAGGTTTGTGTCTGTATGTGTGTCATTTAAACTGATCATATGTGGATTGCTGACTTTCTCTTTCTCCCAGGCAAGTGAACAAGATATTCTAAAATATCTAATTAAATGGGGAGAACACCAGTTGATGAAGAGAATAGCAGACCGAGGTGAGGATACTTTTTAGCCATGTGCTGTCAAACCAAATAAATCATAATGTTTCTAAACCCTTATTCTGGGTACTCTGTAATCTAAGAAAACTTTGAAGCTGAGAAATCTGTACTGTTCATAGTGTAGTCAAAACTAGGTGATCACAAGAACCTTTTGAAAAGGATAAATTATCCTCTGGAGGAAAAAAAGAAAGCATAGGTATTCTGAAGGAGCTGAAGTAACTCAGTCCCAAGAAGATTGGACTTAGGGGGAATCTTAGCAAGGTCTGACATGTCTTATGACAGTAAGAAAATGCAGCCATGCTTTTTCTTTGCCTCTCATCCTTTCTGTGGTGCCATGAGGCATTAATTCCCCCCCTTTTTTTTTTTTTTTACTGCAAAGGACGAGTCAGTGCAACAGGTTGCCCAGAGAAGTTGCCAAGTGTACATGCTTGGAGATAATAAAAACCTCACAGATTATGAGCAATCTGTCCTACCTACCTGAGAATGAATGGGGAATAAAATGGTTGTGGCTTACTGTGTTTATGAAATCTGCTGTTACTGCTTGCAGTACAACTGTTTTGTCATGGATGTGTTGGATGAGATGCAACAACAACAAAATAAAAAAAAAAAAAGTTAAATGATGTGATTTTTAGTGACCTAAGTACTAGAATTCTGTTTTTGAAACAAAACTGTATATGTTTGATTTATTCACGTTGGAATGTAATGGAGCAAGTTAAGCTGACTGAAGTGGTGGCGTAGCTGCTTGTTTGGAGTAATTGTGCAGCTTCCTGATATGTGATGATCATTAAGTAAATAGCTCATTCTGTTTCCTGGCATCATTGGATGATGTGATGCACAAAAGTAGAAATAAAATCTGTCAAATTCTGTCAGACAGGGACCAGATTTAGTCCCATGGTTTTATTTAAATGTAAAACACTTGCAACACTGAATGTGGTGATACCAGTCAAATATTGGAAAGCACTAAAAATGTGGCCTGAATTTGGACTGCCTGTACTGAATGGGGAATGTCTGACAAGTTTCCTCACAGACTGAAGTTAGTCAAGTTCAGGTTAGGCATAATACTTAAAATGTAGGTAAAAGTAGGTAGTTACTTGGGGAAAGAAGATCTCTCTTCTTTCTGTCTTATGGTGTCATTATGCAGTCTTAAGAAAAATATTCCACTCCTGGCAGAAATTGATGGCTTATGAACTTGAGAGCAATTTAAGTGGTTGTGACGCTGCAGTTAGTGGAGTGTTTATTCCTTTGAGGCTGGAATAATTTATCCCAGCAGTCTCTTCAGGCTTTAATTTGTAGAAAATTGGTTTCTGAAAACTGGTGGGGAAGAAGGAAGGCATTGCAGAAGAGCGTCATTGGGGGAACTGCAGCAAGACACAAACATTTTTTATAGCATAGCTCAAGGTAAAGCTTTATGAACATGGAACGCAAACGCTACTCTCGTATTTCTTCCAGGCTTACACATTGAACGTGACAGCTGTACAAATGGCCAGTGGTCATATAACCTGATCCTGACTGCTGATGCTTTGTATCAAATTTTAATGTGTGAACCATTTTTGTGGGACAATACTGATAAATGCTGTTTTTTCTAAATTTTCTGTAACCTCCTATGAGCCATATAACTTCTATGATTTCTTATCTAAACGTTTTTCTTGTATAAAATAACTGGTTTTTGTTCTTTTCTACAGAGCCTAATTTACTGAGTGGTACTGCTCACAGTGTGAACAAAAGAGGCGTGAAGAGGAGAGATCTTGACATTGAGGAGCTGAGAGAGATCCTGTCTCCACTTTTACCTTTTGTCCGCATAGAGCACATCTTACCCATGAGTAGTGAAGTACTGAGTGATGCAGTAAGTCAGTCATCTCACACAAGTATTATCTCTGATTTCTTTGTATTTGGGATTCTATAGGAGTCTATGCAAGGTTACATGGGTTTTTGCATTTTTTTTGTACTTCAAATCTGTCAGAAAACTAAAACAAAAATACAAAAAAACAGTGGTTTAGGGATTCAGTGTAACAAATACATTTCTTTCAAGTTCTTTTTATTTAATAAAACATAAATTTTGTCTTCATTTTTCAAGATGAAGAGAGGCCTAATTAGTACTCCTCCTTCAGACATGCTACCAACATCAGAAGGTGGAAAGTCGAATGCCTGGCTGCGACAAAAAAATGCTGGAATATATGTGCGGCCGAGACTGTTCTCACCATATGTGGAGGAGGCTAAGGTAATAATCATTAACATTTGGCTGTTGTTACACTGAAGTCATCAGGGGGTTCTGTAAACAGGGAAAAACTGTCGTGTATTTTGTCTCTCTTTGCATGTACTGGCCTAAAATACTAACATTTTCAATTTAACAAGACTTACAAGTTTGATCATCAGGCTCAAGTCTCTAGAACTGATCAGAAAAATTTCAACAAAATATTTTTTTGTCGAAATTGAAATGTTTGCGAGACAGATCTTGATGAAATTCCACCGGAAACAAAGCAGCGTTCTGAGGGAAACCTCCCTGGTTTCCAGCCAGTTTGCCGGCCCAGCTCCTCGGCAGCCCACCTGGCAGGCGGATGGCAAGGTGAGAGCCTGAGAGTCCCAGTCTGCAGCTATTCAGCAACCTTGGTGCCAGGTCTTTCAGGCTCCCCAGCTCCCACTAGAGCTGGGTAGAGAACCTCTATTCCACTGGGCAGAGGACTCCAATAATTCGTTTTGTTGTTTAAATCAGAACCAGAATTCTTTAAGTCCTGTGCAAAGTGGAATAAATATCTTGTGTCTAACTTGATTATAGTCCTTTGTGTCTCATTCATACAGTGGTTTCCTTATTCAGTATCTTGTATGAGGACTGTAAAGCTGAAGAGCCAGTGCCATATCCTGTTTGACAGAATGGGACCCTTATAGATGACCTTCTAATTATTTGAAGCAGTTCTATCATAGCTCATGAGCTTGTGAGTGCCAGCTGTGCAGGTGACTGCCAAACAATAGGATAATGTGAAGCTGTGCACATCCACATTGCCTAGAAACTCTGAACACTGCTCTCTAATTCAGATCTCTCACCCTGTGCTTAAGACATAAAATACCTTCTAAAGTTTGAATGGTGACATCCTCTTTGAGGGAAAAAGAATTATTTTACATTTTGAGCACAGATGAGAGAGCACCAGGTGGCACTAAAGGAACAAAGGAGAACTAGCCAGTTAAAAACTTAGCTTTGTACCTTGGATTGTTAAAACTAACAGAAATGTGTTTAAAAATGTATAATAAAAACATTGACACAGTTTTCAAGTGTGTGTTATAGGAATGCTTTAGCAATAATCAAGTTCGTTCTACGTGTTGTTTTGGTCAGGAGTCCAACTTGTTTCTGTTAGTATCGTCTTTTGCTGTTATTCTTCTAAGAAGTATAATTAGTTGTTTAACCTTACAGGAATTATTCATTTTGATTACTGAGAAATGCAAAAGCTTCAGAAAAGTGACTTCTAATTTATTTCCCTCTGTTCACCTTATTTTTGAAAAATAAGGTTAAATAAGAATCTTATATAAAGATATGCATAAATCCCTTTGTCTTGTTTAAAACATCTCAGGGAAACACATCTCATCCTCAAGGTACTGTCTTTCAGTGGTACAGAGAGTTGAAAACCATAACTGTCTGAGGGAGCATTTAGATTTGCCTTGAAGAGTAATTTCATTTTGACATATACAAATTAAACAAAGCAATCTTCCAAACTTTATTCACCAGCCTACTGTTAGCTTTGAAAAGCCAGTGCTAATAATGACTGGAAACTAGAGTAGAAAATGGTGTGGATATGTCAAATACTGCTTGGGACCTGCTTTAGACATGGTCTTGGAGCTGTGCTTGCAGCAGCTCCAGGTGGCCTTGGGGCAATGCTTACAGACTGTCCTGGTGGATGTGTGCAATGCTTTCACAAGGGCTCTAATGGCTGTCGTTGCAGTCAGTACTGGATGAGATGATGGTGGAACAAACCGATCTCGTTCGTTTGCGGATGGTCCGAATGTCCAATGTGCCAGACACCCTTTACATGGTAAACAACGCGGTGCCGCAGTGCTGTCATATGATTACCCACCAGCAAGTTAGTACTAACCAGTCCAGTCCTCCTTCAGTCATAGCCAATGAAATCCCAGGTAAGGCTGCTAGATCACTGGTAACTCTGCTTGATCTCCTGTGAGTGGTTGGGGCCTTTGGAGCAGGGGAAAATGACTGTGTGAATGCTATGGTCTCCTCAGAGAGGAGTACTTCTGTAGTTTCTTTCCTCCCAGCGGTATTGTTTCCTGCTTTGATCTACTCTGAGGTTATTTATTATGCCATCTGTATACATTTTTGTAAGAAGGTGAGCTACTGAAAGGAGTAGTACTTCTACCTGCTTTGGCTGAGCAATTTGAAAAACCTTGGACTAGTTAAATTTACTGTAGAATACTTGCTGGACCCTGACTCTCTGTTCTCGGAGTAGTTGGTTATCAGATTTATACCAGTCTTCCAAGATGGCTAAGATCCAGGAGGGTGTAAGATGGCTAAATATCTTCTAAAATCAAAAAGGTAGGTGGACCATAGCTTGTAGAACAGTCAACTTGACTCAGTTTTCCAGAAAAAAATATTGAAGTATGCATTGAGAGCACATTTTTTGTTGGTTTACCAAATCTACTTGAGCTTTGAAGTCAAACCAACTTAATTCCTTGTGCAACAGAGTAAGTTTTCTTAGGTGGATGTGTAGGTACTCAAATACCTTCTCTACTTACACTCACAGGGTAGCCAGAATCATTGTGATACATTGTCATTTATGGATTTGGTCTTTCAGTGTCAAACGGAATGAGTGTATCGAGTGGGATTGCCAAAGTATCTTTCTGTGTGGTTAGTAAACTAAAATGCATTTTCATCTGTGAACTGCCAATTGAATTGGAAGATGTGATTTGGGCAAGGTTTTTGCCAGATCTTGATTTCTGGAGAAGCTGACAAAGGAAATGGGTTCTCAGAAGTCTCCAGCATTTTGCAGAAGTTCTTGTGGTCAGAAAAAAAATTCTGACTCTGGGGGGCAGTGATGCATCTTGGCCAATTGGAAACTCCACTGCAGCTTGATTCTATACAATGTAATATTTAGGAATTAGTGTCAGCCCTTAAATTTGAGCATAGATGTGAGCTGTGAGCACAGTCAGTAGCTGGAGCATGGATATTGTCATGTAACTGCCTGCATTGCTTTGTTCTCTAATTATGCAAAAGATTTGATTGTTTTGCCAGTTCTTTGAGGCAGGAAGAATAGATGAGAACCAATTTGAGGAAATTCAGTTATGTTCCAGACCCTTAACTTGTACAGGAGCCTGTCTTTGAAGCACACAGGAGCTCTTGAAGGGAGAACCAAGCATCATCAGCTCTATGCCTCTTGGTCTGGGCTCTGATAACCTAAGCTGCTTTGCAGTTTAGGCATTCTCCATCTGTTGCTTGCATCTTGCTTGTACTGCTGCCAGTTGACTTTATTTGCATAAAGGACATTGACAGCTTGTCCTGGTACTTCTGTTGCAACACTACTCTGAGTTCAAACTCTGCTGAGGGTTGAACAGGTTCTACAGGTAATTGCATTTCCTTTAGTATTTTCCATTTGCAGCTTGGATTAGAAATGCTGCATCCAAGTTGTATTCTTCATGTATATGTAATATCCCTTCTGTATGTTTCATGTGAATAATTATTAAAAAAAAAAAAACAAAAACAATGTACTACCACCAATAATAACAAAAAAGCACAAACAAAACCTCCTGGATTATCATTTTTAATAATAAATGTAAATGATTTTTATGCTCAGTAATATGGAGAACTAATTAAACTTCTCTAAAATCCTTATTTGTTTATTTTTCAATGTTTGTAAAATGTTGGGTGTAACTAATGTCTGATTGCCAAGCCAGGATTTTTAAGAACAATTGAAGTGTATGGAGCATAAAGTAGAAGACATTTACAAGCCGTGAAGACTAGATAGAATTGATAATTTTTTTCATAGTACTGGAACTCAATTTGGAAGAGGGAAGGTAAACTTGCACTACTTATATCTGCTACATGCAGCAATGTGAACTTTGTGAAATCGGGAACAGTTGCAGTTCTGTGATGTTGGATTTTTTTCCTTCTGTGTAACACAGATGTCTTTTCACACTGTTTTTGCTGCCTCGTCTGTTTAGTTTTTGAGCTTTCACTATGGACATGTGGTCATGGTACTATGTAGCCCCTGTAAAGCTGGTAACAGGTCAAATGACAGGACTTATTTATTCAGAGGTCTGGACTTGTGTGCTTTCTTGATAGGCATGTTTTTTTTCTGAGGACAGAAAGACCACAAAGAAATACAATTTGTCATCAAACAGCAGTGAAGAGTGGCATGAGAAAGTTTTGCAACAGCATAAATACCCCCCAAATTATATATGATTTCCTTTTGGAAAGGTTTTGTTTAATGATTTCAGTATGTCTGCATAAAACATCATCATTTAACATGTTTATGTTGGCATAGTTTGTGTAATAATTTTTTCAAATGCTCTTTCTGTAGTCACATACTGATATTGTGGTCTTGTGATTACAGAATTCCACTAGAACTATAAAGAATGCCAAAAAAATCAGTGAATTCTTGGCCTGTAGTATTCATGAGGGAACAGTTGTTGTTTGATATCCTGCCCCTACCTCAAATCATAAAATTCCTGCATTATAAGGGTAAAAAGAAGGCTATATTTGTGGTTCACTCCAGCAGAAGCTCGAAAAATGGTGTACATTTTTTTTGATGTATACATATTCCATAATGATGTTCCAAGTTGAACTGTGCTTGGCAGAATGTTTTTCTTTAAAAAGGAAAAAAAAAAGACAAGCTTAGTCATCCTACAGTTAGATTTTCCTTCACAATTAAATCTAGCCATTGTAATTGAACTCGGTGTCTCACAGTTTTAAAAGTAATCTGTTATCCCCAATTTTGTTCTCTGCTGTCCCACCAGTTCCCAATCTGCTTGTTGTGAAGGAGATGATCAAACGACTGCAGGAGCTTCGTCATACTGAGCAGGTGCAGAGAGCGTACGCTCTCAATTGTGGAGAGGGTGCCACAGTCAGTTACGAGATTCAGATTCGTGTGCTGCGAGAATTTGGACTTTCTGATGCTGCTGCTGAACTTCTGCAGGTATGGAACGTTGCTGTAGTAAGATCAGAAGTTGTTTGATTCAGGATCTGTATGAGTTGACTTGAATGTGTAATCTGCACTAAGAGAGCTACTTTGTGTGTGCATCTTGATGCTTTAAAATAACTCTAACTTTAGAGCCATCCAGGTGCAAATTACAGTGAGACTGTTGTGTTCAGCGATATGATTTCATAAATGTATAGGTACAATCTATAAATATTTTTCTCAAAGGCTGTTGCTACTGCCACAGGTCTTGGAAGTGAAGTAAAATCTCATATTTAAGTAGATTGAGATTGTTCTTAAGTAGGATAAAAAGTATTAATATACACTGCCTACTTCTCCAAGGAAGCATCAGGAGTACTTGACTTCTATTTAACTGAAGGCTCTAAAACGCTGTTTTCTAGGAAAAGATTGACTTGGCATTCTTCTCTTTGTTTGGAACTATGTGATAAAATGTTACAGAATTTTAGTTTATTGCTCTGCTTCCAGATACTTGGCAAATAGTTTCTGTATGATTGCTTCAGCATGCAAGTGATGATGTTTGCATGTGAGTGGCTTGCTACTCCTTCTGAGATTTTGTTTTTCTCTTGTCTTTTGTTTTTGTAAACTTGAATCATTAAGGTGTGAAAAAATAACTTTCTAAAAAGAATGGTATGATTTATCTAACTCTGTAGATGGTGTATAATCAGAGTGAACAACATGAACAGTTTGCATTCTTGATAATCAAAGGGCAGTTCCTGAGACTAGTCAAAGCATGACTAGAGGATTAGATTGATCTCTTCTGGAATCAGGAGAAAACAACTTAAGTGATTCAGTAGATCTGCACAGAACATGTCAGGACTGGGAAAATGCAAGTGCCATTTACTGTTTGTTGCTATTAAGCAAATTGCATTTGTTGGTCAGCTTTTTCATGTAGTGGATCTGATGCCACTTGCCTTTTTTAAAAATAACATATAATCCCTGGTAGCTGTAATTGCCTTGAGTTTTGAGGTTTCCTGTGGCAAAACTGCTTGCTACAGCACTAGCAGATTGAGTTCCTATGTGTGTCAGAACTTTTTCTGGATGACTTCCTGCTTCTGTCACTGATATTTTTCTTCCTTTGCAGAATCCTCACAAATTCTTTCCTGATGAGCGGTTTGGGGACGAAAGCCCACTCCTGACTATGAGGCAGTCTGGAAGATGTCGCGTGAACAGTACTCCCACTGCAGAAACCCTGTTTACAGAACTGGATTCTTTTGTGGCCTTCCATCCACCATTGCCCCCTCCTCCACCTCCATACCACCCACCAGCAACTCCTATTCACAACCAGTTCAAAGTGGGCTGGAAACAAAGGGTGCCAAGTCAACATCCCTCCCGGTCCTTTTCTTACCCGTGTAACCATTCACTGTTCCACTCCCGAACAGCTCCCAAAGCTGCGCCTCCTGTCTACTTGCCCAGTGTGAAAGCAGCCCCCCCTGATTGCACTAACACTACAGGCCTGGGGAGACAAACTGTGGCTGCAGCAGCAGCAGTGATGGCAGCCGAGAAGCAAGCAGTAAGTATTATATTTTTTCCTCTCTATCTCTGTCAGTTCCAAGTAGCTCTTTGAGAGGAGGTAGAGAGAGTTCACACAATGTTGTCACTTGACTTGATCAAAACAGCATCATCTCTGCTGGTGAGGAGACTTTTCCGTTGAAACCAAAGTCTTCTGTATTTGAAGTGTCATTTGTGGAAGACTGACTGCTCCAAGGGCAGGAGTGATTTTTGGAGGGGCAAATAGGGCTTGTAAAGCTTCTGAAATAGCATAGTTTGCTCTATGTGAACTTTTGTAGAGGACTGCATGATGTAATTCAGAGGTAGAAATAGTGAGAGTATTATGGCTATTCACAAATAAGCAGCCCTAAATTAAGCAGGTGTGTATAAAGGGAATCTGTGGAGATTGTGAAGGATTTGCACATGTAGAAAGCATTTTAAAATGAGTAGGCAATCAGAAATTGGTAACTGTAGGTATGGAGAAGTTTGTTAGAGCATAATTGCTGAACTATAATACTGTGCAATAGTAATACATTGAAAACAGTTAACTATCTCAGATACTGAACTGAGAGTTTTGAAGTTACAGGAAGAAGTAAAAAGAATTTGTGAATTCATTTCTTCAGTGAGAAAACTATTTCAGTGCACTGTTCTGTCTTGTTCTCTAAATCCAGATTAGATCGGGCTTTCTGAATGGAAGCATGAATTTATTTTTTCTTTAGCAATCATTTTCAATATATTGCACCCCTATATTTTAGGTTAAAATATTTATCTTCAACTTAGATATTTTTTTGTTCATGGATTTAATTAGTTGCGTAGGCATTTTTGGGGGGAGGGTGGCTGCAAAACAGACTTCAGTGAGGAAGCCATATAGTGATGTTGCTGTGAGAGCTGATGTAAACTTGAGTATGTTCATCAATAGCTTAGAGGACAAAGGAGTGAAATGAGAGGTTATCTTAAGCTAGCAGAACGGTGGAGTTTGGAAAACATGTCCTTTAAACAGTGTAGAAAAACTTGCAGGCTAAGATTGGTCTATGCAAAGGTAGATTAAGAAAATGTAACTTTGAATTACTGGAACTGTCCTAACTAGTTTGTTTGGTTTTTGCTGCTTCATTTTTGTGAACTATTTTCTTTTTCTTTTCCAGTGCACTCAGCCCTTGCTGAATGAACTGATGCCAGATATTGCAATGGGGGTGTCAGCCATGTCTTTAAAAGACAGAAGACTGCCAGAGCTGACTGTCGATACAGAGCTAAGCCAGACAGTTACAGAGGTAGGGCCTGGTCCACCCCAGCACATTTCATGTATTCAGAGCAGACACATGCCTACTTCTCGAAAGAAACATGCAATAGAGCAGAAAATAGATGCTCGAGAAAATCAGCAGGAATATCCTGACTTCTATGACTTCTCTAATGCTGCATGCAGACCTTCCACTCCAGCACCAAACAGGCACAGTCCTTTGCCTTCACAAGGCATATATTACGGCCCAGATTTGTACAGCCACAATAAGGCATCACCGAGTGGCTTAAAGCCAGCTTATCTACCTTCCCAGATATCTCCTAAAAAGCAAGAGGATTCTAGGAGGGAATACCTGATCTCCCAGGATGGGCATCAACACAGACAAAAGAATGAGCCAATACACCTCGATGTCTTAGAACAACCTCCCCAGCGACTGGACTTGGCGTTGGCTACCCAGGAAAATGCTGGTAATGGCCCAGTTCACATCAGGGGAAGAACAAAAATGGAAACTGACTTAACCTATGGGCTAACCTCCAACAGACCATCTCACTCTGCATACACCTCTGAAATGCAAGAAGAGAGAGCCAGTAGGAGAATGGCAGATGATGAGCCATTGGAACATGGAACACAGAGAAGTGCGGATTTGGAAAGGGAAGATGCAGTGAGCAGAGGAAGGAGGTCTCCAAACAAACCAGACTTCCTGTATAAAAAATCTGCCCTATGAGAGCAACCTCCACTGTTTCTCTGTGCCTAAGAGTTGTAAACTTCCCATTCTTTGCAACTTTTGGCCTGACTTCTGTCAGACAAATTCATTCATGCCAGCAGATAAATCCACTTTCATCCTTTTATTTTGTACATACATCGCTTTACTACAGATGGCATGCTATCAGATTTAATGCTGCTTCTGGTTTTATTTTGTGGGAAACCATTTTTTTCTTAGCAAATTTAATTAAGCCTTTAAAAAAAAAACCTGGTACCTTTTTCTACAACCTGGTAGCCTTTTGCACCTGTACATCTATTTTAGTGTATTAGTTTTGTACTAATCTGTTAAACTTTACTGTCACATTTAAAGGACTGTATTTTTCATACTTTTTGCATTTTTCCCTTTCACCTGCCACTTCCCTATGTGCACTGAGTTGCACATTATGAAATGTATTTTCTTATGAGATAGCAACAATGTGTTTATTTTTTAATTATAGGAATTCCAAAGAACAGCACATCAAAACACTACATTCTTAGTTAAATTTTTTCTTTGGATCTGAAATCTTCCTGATTTTTATGACTACATCAAGAATCCAGTCTAAAAGGTTCTGGCAGCTGGTCTTGCTTACCTTACAGCAAGTTCACCCCAAGAACTATACATGAGATTTCAGGTGTCCAAGGTGATATTTTGGAGTCTAATTACCAGTAAAATTCACCAGGATCTGATTGTTTTCTTTGTGGTTCACACTTAACTGCAGAGAATTTGATGATCAGCCAAAAGCACTTACTAGCCAGACTAGAGTTGTTTAGATTCATTTCTGCATGGTCAAATAGAAATGCTGTAAAAGGGAGAGTAATAACTTGTTCTTCCAGCTGCCCCCTACCTGAGTGTAAGTGAAGAGAGGAGTTGAGGATTCACACTAAATCCTGGTGTGTCAGTAAGTCAAGGCATAGTATCCTGTGCTGTTGCCTGAATAGTAACTCTCCAGTTGAGAGGGTTCTCTCTCCACCAGAGGTGCTGAGGTGACTGCTCACTGCCTTGCTTTCTCCTGCCTATGATTTAAAAAAGGGCTTCATTCTTAGAGATGTTGTTCAGTGTTCCTTATCTGATCTGAAGTATTGCTGACTTGTAATTGCCACTGTTCTGTGAAAAAAAAAAAAAAATCATAGTGAAGAGTAACTACTCCAGCATTAAGTGTGTGAAGTTTTGGCACTCTTAAATTACATTTCTCATCCCCTTACTTTGCTTTTTTTTTTTTTAAGAACAGAAATGATATTCATCTCATGCTATCATATAAAGAAGGAAGGATTTGGGGCTGGCTCCCTCCTACTGGGTTGAGATTCACCAACGCAACTGTGTGACAGTTGTTCTTCAGTGTATTCTCCTTAGTACTTACTGTTTAGTTCTTACCATGGCTTCATTGCATGTAGGGTAGGGATCTGGTGCCACTGCAGTGTAGTGATTACTGGTAAAGACCTGAGTGGTGTGAGTTTTTTAATTTTTCTAATATTTTTAATGCATCTTCTATAGTGAGGAATTTTGCATTAGCTGAAAGCATCAATCTGAAGTATGACCTAATAACTACATTGAGATTAATCAAAGTTAAGCTGTTTCCTGCCTAACCAGCTGAAAATGCTTAATGCTACTCAGAAATCTTGTTGCAGATTTAGCTGATAGCAGTTTTTCCTGTGCATCTTGTTTTATCACAGCTTGAAAGGCTTGCTAGCCACAAAACAATTTTACTGAAATATGTTGAATATTGCATTCCAGAATTACCAGATAGCTTCTAGAGAAATGAAGACGTGGGGTTTTGAGCCAATAAATCCTAATGCCTCCTCTATATGTATGCCTTCTGCTTCTATGAAAGCTCTGCAGATGCTCTTTTCGAGGCACAGCCCTGAAAGGCACAGTGTAGGGTTGGAGGGGAAACATAGCTGAACTGTGCAGGTCATGTAAGTGTTTTGTGGGTGAGGGAAGATGTTTTTTACTCCATTAGCCCTCTTTTAAACTATTTTTTTTAACCACAGTTGAAATGAGTGCTGACCTCATCACCAGTGCATATTACCTCTGGGGGACTGCCGTGTAGAATACTGTTAGATGTCAGAAGGTGCTGGGGGAGCAGTGCCCCTGTGGTTAAGGACTGAGGCTCACTGGATTTATTCTGAAGACTGAGCACAGTGCCGTCTTACTTTGTAGCTCTAACCAGACACTTTGGTCTCGTGCTTGTGAGCACTAAAGCATTAACTTTCATCACGTAACAGAATCTGAAACTCACTGCACGTGCATCATACAGATGTTGTATCTTGATTGCTAAAACATCCTAGTAAGTTTTCTGAGGACAGCTGTCCTGAATAACTTATTTTCACGTAGAATTCATAAATACACTTTTGGAAGAAACTATTTTGATCCATAGTAGTTTGTGGCACTGTGTGCCTGAGCTGAGGAGAGGCTGAAATATAGACTTAACTTCTAAGCTTGAAATCTGGGTGTATGTCTGATACAGACTGAGAAATTTTGAGGCTATGATGTGAGGGAAGTAATAGATTAGTTTGGCTTTGGAATCAGCTGTGAGAAATGCCTTTCTGGAATGGAGGACAGCTGTGCATTTTGGAGTACAAAACTGCTTCTGAAGTCTCAGAAGCTGAGCAGTATTAAGGAGAGAACGAAGTGTTTAAAAGTAGGTGCAGAAGGAAAGGTGAGTCCTTTTGAGGCCAAAAAGACAATCAGGCCAAAAAGACAATCTGTTTTCACTTGTATATTTTGAGTTAGGAAGAAGGTAGCAGCCAATAGTGGCTGTTCTTAAGTTGAAAAGAAGGATTTGTCCAATTACTGGAATTGTGTTTTTGTAGTCCAGGGCGGAATTTCCTACCTAGTTGGTTGGGGGGGGGAGCAGACCATCTTTATTCTTCTTTATAGAAGCACCAATCAGAAGCTCGTTTTCCTGTATTTTACTTGCAGAACACACATACCTGTGCTACCTGCTTCTTGTTGTCCTCTTTCTACTGAAACTTTGGTGCAAAAGCTCCTTGTTTACATGAAGCACTTTCTGATTAGGCTGGAAATTAACATGTTTTCCTCCTACAAATCTGGTGGAGATTGTGGATTAGTGGCTACATGTTGCTTTAGGATAGGGGTATGAACATTAAGCTTTCTTAGATGAGGATGATTTGTGTTCCTTATTCTACTAAACAGAGAGCTCAGACTTTCATGTAGAGAGCAACATGCAAAAACTTCTTTCTACTTTCCCTGACCCCTTCCTCTTTTCCTTAATATATGGACAAATAACTTAATTCCTGAAACAGATTCTTCCTTTGAAATGTTTTATTGTTACCGTAGTTGTGTGTTAATAACTGCTGTGTTGATGGGCAGTTTCTTGTTATATTTTTCATTTCTGAAAGCTAAGGCTGTGGCCACCCTTACTTGTAAGCCTTGGTTTTGGGTCACAGAATGTCCCAAACGTTTGTCTTTATGCGTTTCTTTGGTTTGGGGTTTTCTGAAAGCATCCATGTGCTGTTTGAGGCACTGTTATTTCTTCTAATAATTATATGCTTCTATGGTAGAGGTGGTGCTGAGCTCTGCTAAAAGCAGGGGACAGCTGAGATAAAACTGTAAAACCATATTTGGGTTTTCTGTGATTCTCTGTATTCTGGGAGGCAGCCTTTGCCTTCTGCAGCGTCACAGTTCTGTTTCTTGTCCTTGTGTTGTTACTGGTATAAAGTCAAGTGCCTTCAATGCTAAAGGCTCAGAAAAACTTTCTTAAACTGACTTCATGTCCTATGCAAGTGTTTTTTTCTACAACCTGCATAACCAGTACTTTGTAAAACTTGTTTACGCTTCAATTGTACATAGTGTTTTTTAAGAAAAAATAGTATTTTTATTTAGGTACCTCCAAACTTGAATTCTAGTCTTGTGTGATACATTGTAAAACAATACATTTCTCTTTTGAGTACCATTACAGTTGTAAAAAGGTTTTCACTGGTTCTATTTTTCTACTGTTGCTGAGAAGCATGTAACACTGACTTTATCCTACGTATAGTTGGCATTTCAAATAAATGGCTTGTATAGAACATGTTTGTGTGGCTTCTTAACATTAGGCACTGCTTTGGCAGGCTGCTGCTGAGTGGTAGGTGAGGCTGCCTGTTGCTGTGATTCTGAACCTGCTGACTCCTGGGCTCAGGGAAGGGCACTGATGAGGTATGATCCAGAAGGTGCCCTGTCGCAGGAAAGGCTCTTAAGAAAAACAAGGTCTGACTGTCCTTCTGGAAAGAAGTTACACGGTCATTGAACAAGGATATGATACAAACCACTGTAAAAAAGAGAAAACTGAAATTAGTGGCATCTTTCAAGACATGGCAGAAAAAAAAACCCACTTCCATGAGATATTTCAGTGAGTTCTCCTGGCTAGAGCTTAATTGACTGTGACTATTCACTATCAGTGGTAATAGGACTATTCATAGGCAAGGCAGCCAGACTTACTCCTTGTTTTAGAAGATGTTCATTTTCTTAGGGCCAAAGACTAATTAAATACACAGCATTCTTCTCTTGAATTGCAGTTATCCCATGTTGGCTGGATCTTCATTAAATCTGTTTCACAGGAACAACTGTGTTTTACTACTTCAAAGAGATGACAAATTTTAGAGCCATGTCATCCAGCAGGTGAAAACGTTTGCTACACTCTTTGATGTACAACCATGACATACTTTGGGTTAAGTCCTGGCATAATAGGAATGGGGGGAGAGAAGAGTGGGAGGCAGGGAGGAAAAGTACTGTGTGATCTCAAATACTAATTGACACCTTCCTCCCCCTCCCCAGCCAGGAAGATGAGTTTTAGGAGCAACTTCCTAAACCTGCATGACATTGTTGCAGGCATTATGTTCACAACAGCAGCTGAACTTCACAGAAGACCTTGAGGACAGCCTTTTGGAAGAACGTGCACCTGGATTAAAAGTCTGAAAGGGAAATTGTCTGCTGCAGTGCCCAAGTAGTTGATGATCACTTAAGGTAATCTGTGCTCACTTAGTGTGGGCTGATGCCAAAAATGGGCAATGCCTGGCTTCAGTCTTGACTTTGTGTGAGAGTAGAGCTGTAGTATCTCGTTCCAAATTACAAAGTTCACCTAACTTTAATTTCTTGAGCACAGTGAATGCTGGGTCTGAGCCTTGCTGTAGAATTACCTGTGCTGTGGTGGCTGTTGCTGTGTTTTGCATTGAAATATATATATATGCTAGAGGGAGAACAGCAAATTTCTCAAAATGCACTGCTTCAGTTCAGGGTGATCTGAACTTGAAGATGAAACTGAGGACAGCCCTTGCCTCTGTCCTCCTGCCCCCACCCCTGTTTACATGTAATTCATTACAGAAGCAGAGGACAGTCTCACTGCTGTTTTTTCCTACTTAAAAAATGTATGCCCCCACACAGAATACTGGGTCAGAACTGGAAGCAAAGCTCTTAGAACAGCAGGTCTGGCTCAGCCCAAGCTGACTCAGCCTCCCACAGGGGTCTTGGCCATATGGCTGACATAACAACCACTCTAGTGGTGTTTGGCTGGGTTATGGATGAACACGGAATATTATAGCTGCATTTCAAAAAAACAAGACCATGCAGACAGAACACTCAATTTTTACATACTTTTAATTAGATATGCAGTTACAAGTCCTGTAACAGTTGCTACAAAAAAGCACATACAATACTCAGAGTTAAATTTAAAAGCAACTATCATTTTGCATGAAAACGTACTCATTAACTGAGCCTTTGTTAGAACTAGCTTATGTAAATGAAATGGTCAAAAACAATAGGGCAAATGATAAATGCCTGATATTTTTCTAAGTCTCATTAATGAGGAAGCAGAATAGTACCCCAAACAAGTCTTCCAATTACAGAAAGCAAAAGTTTAAAAATTAGAGCTTTCCTAAAGCAGGATTTTGGTTTTGTGAGTATAGAAAACAAAAGCCCTACGTTAGGCTCAAAATAACTTATGAAAAAGCAAAACTTAATTGCAGTTAACTAAATTCTTAAAAAGTCAGTGAAACATCTCCTATTCCTTGATTATCACAGTGATTACAAAAAGATCATCCCCCTTATACTGTACAAAACACCAGGATGCCGCAGTGTCTCCAGGAACAATCTAATGTTGCAGTTTTTAAAATCAAAGCAGTTGGAAGTGATCTGACAACACTCCCCTACTGCTTATTTTGTCATCTAGTACCTCTTCCTCAATAGTTTATATTTTAGTGAGCAGATAAAAATCTGTGACACATTGTTGCATGTAAAACATCACCATACAATATTAGAAACAAGATTTTGAGTTTATAAAAATGGATGCAACATTCTGCTGCATCAAGACTGACCCATGATTCCTCACTTTTCACCTCCTTAGCGAGTACCTCCACAGCAGTTAGCATGCAGAAGTACGGTGCTACTTAGTTCACGTGATCTGAACCAAGTTCTAGAATGCAGTTTCACCAACCATGATCAAAACCAACAGACACCATAACCCCAGGGCCTGCTTTACTTTATAAGGAGACATGCCTCCCCCTCTGTGTAGTAGACAGAAGCTTATTTTGCACGGGGAGCATCTGCTAGAATCGCCACAACCAGAAGACATGATACAGAACCTTTCAGAGCAGGCAAGCAACGCACTCCAGTCTTGAACAACACAGACTGCGTACAATGCCCATGTTCTAGGATGCTGTAGAGCTATAGGTGCTAAAAGCAAAATACGTCAAAGGAGAAGAGGAATAAACAGTGGCACAAAATGTTCTTTCAACAAGCAATCCTCCTCCTTGAGATGAGGCCAGCTTTCAAAGAACATCAGTGCTGAAATCCATATAAATGCAATGTACCTGTTAAAAACACATTTTGCGCTACAAGGAAAGGAAATGAGACTAAATGAAGGTGGAGGCAGTTTCTTGAATAGTTGGATTTCAATGAGAAGCCAAGTACTAAAAATGTCTCTTCTTTCACATTGTTTTCCCAGTTGTCCTTTCAGCCTCAAATCTTCTAACTACAGTAGTACTGCATCCTATTAGTCCGTCGTCTTTTCCGTGACTGAAATTCTTCAAAGAAATGCTGAATGTCTTCTCTTTTAACAACCTTGGGGAAACAATAGGAAACCCAAGTTGTGGTACAATATTTCTTACATGTATTCCGTAAGTAATGCACAAAGCATTTAGAAATATTTTGAAATCTCTGATACAAGTATAGTGAAATAGCTTTCCTGCCTTACCCAAAGGAGATGACTGATACCGAAGTTCCACTTTAAGAGAATACAAAGAGGGAAATGAGTTTCCCAAATGTAAAACAAGCACAGGGAGCAAAACTTTTAATATTTTTAGTTGTTTGGCTACTTGCTTTTATGATGAAAATGATTAACACAAAGCAAAAATTGACAAGCTCACTTCACCACTTAGTTACAGTATGTCTGGTTTAACCAATATGTGGCTTCATATTGAGTTTCAAAATGCTCTTGTTAATAATGACAAACAACTTCTTCAAGGAAGACAACCTATGAGGTTATTGTAAGACACCTATTATTGTCAGCAATGTTAAAAAAGATTGTTAAATTCCAGTTGAATCAGGAATGTCCAGCCTCTACTGCATTAACCAGTAACTTCATGAAACAGAAGAAAACCACTACAGTGTAGCACAGCAATATCTGAAATCCTTCAACAATATTTTAAAATACCATTTCTGTCACACAGTTCTTCAAATTCTGCAAGCTGCAGCTTACCGTTCCCTCATCTGCAAATCTCCTGAGATAGTCAGTCAGTTCTGTCTTTAGGTCATTGTATTCTGGATGGAGAAGGGAAGAGAACAAAACAAGATAGAGTTCACATCTGGTTCGCTATGACAGCCTGTTGCACTTCCTGTCCTTAGATTTACTTGAGAAATCTGGACTTGAACTGGGTTATAAATTACAGCGAAAATCAAGGAATGAAACAAGTTTGGGTAAACAAGAGATGTCTGATAGTTGATCTGCCTGGCCTCTGAGGATCTGTTCAGGTGGCCTTCAGAGAAATGGGCTGAAATTCAATGTGCTGTGTTGAACAGATCCCATGATCCAGCCTTTACCATAGCTTCTCAGTGATAGGCAGAGATGTCCCAGACACGGCCAAAACAACAGAGTAAGGAAAAAGAAGCCAGAAAGCAGAATTGTAAATTAATGTTTAAACGTTCATGTCAGAAGGCATCACCATCACTACCCTACCTAAGATGTCAAACAGTGATGTTTCCATGCCATCTAGTTCCTTAATGTAAGTTATGACAACCACCCAGAAAGGATAGACTTTTCTATAGTTACACTGACTGAGGTTTGCAATCTGTCATAGTCTTCTACATGTTGATTTCAGACTAATTTCAAAGTAAACTGCAAGATCTGATCCTGATCACGTGAAATGCTAAAGCAGATGGTAAAAATGAATACTTTTATATTTACCACAGATGAGTTCTACTTGCTGGACTCTGTTCATGCTGTTAAGGGTGTCCATTAAAGGGTCTCTTCTGTCTGTTTCTTGATCACTGGTGCCTTTGTTTTCATAAGCCAAGACAGTGTCACATTCATCTGTCAGGAACTGGACTTCGAGCTCTGAATACATTTTCTGGAGAATAATGTAAAGTTTACTTTTGCACTACACAATTTCTCATACATAGATGCTTTTCCCTACACCTTTTTGCATTCACATGGCAAGTGATTCACAAGTATCACAAATAACACCGGTAAGAATAAAAATTAAGTTCTGTATCATGCATTTTGGCCATTTCCTAACGATGACTTCCAAAACAAGACTGGCTTGGAGTTGCAAAGGAAATACAGATGTTTAGAAGCCCGTCTATACTGTGTCAGTTCCACAGGCTCTGGTGTGTTTATGTCACAGGGAGGGATTTTATGTGCTTATAATGCAGCATGTGGACATTTTCAGTCTTCTATCTACAAGCTTCTCTTCAAAGCTTCTGTGGGAGCCCCTTCCTGCCTCTCCCAACTTCAGTGATTACAATGAAAGCAGAATACATACCAAACAGTCCTCACAAGTGCATAATTTGCTTCTCCAGTTCGATGGCCAAAAGGTGGCGGTATCTTTTTTTAAAACCTGCTTGCTTTGGAGTTCTTTCAGCTTGCAGCCTGATTCTTCACTCTTAACACCTACCTGAATTGAAAAACATTACTCAGTGCTCTGCAATTTCAAACACACACTGTTCTTTCCAGCACACCATTTTCCTTATACAAGACTTTTCTTTTGTCTTTGACACAATTTCGTTCACACGAGGTTTCTGATATAGGCTAGAGGTTGCCCCTGGATGTACAACTGTTCTTCAGAAACTTAAAGCACTAGCCATAGGTTTTAAAGAAATCTGAGCTGGATTGTTGTGGAAATGCAATTACAGTGCATAACACCACTGAATTGTAACAAACTCAGAAGTTGCCTCACAGTAAAGATAAAAAGGCTGACCAGATGGGATGCATCTGATCTAACATGCAAAGAAATCTTGCACCCTTATCTCGCCTACTCTTACAGGCAAGTTTTGTAGCCTAGGCTGTGACCCACTGAGACCACGATTGCAGTGTCAGCAACTGAAGAGGAACACAGCAATTAGATAGAAAACATTCACCAACTCACTGATCCTCTAGAGGAAGAAGTGAGTTTTGCTTCGTGTACCATGAGTACAAAGATGTACAGGACAGAAAAGACAGCACAATTTACCTCTGGACAAGCAGACCCAGAGCTAGTGGATGGTTCATTAATCTGCTCCGTTTGCTTTTCTTCCTTTATTTCTTGGTGTTCTGGTCTGCTTTCTTTTTTTATTTCTTTCTTCTGCTCTTCAGTTTCCTCAACATTCAGGACAATCCCTTCATCTTCAAGAGAGTTTGCTTTAGTCAAAGGAGGAACTGGAAGATAAACAAGCACAAAAGCAAAATTAATAGTGACTTTCTGGCATGGTATTTCAGATAGTTCTGTACTGAAATGCCTGTGCTTCTTAGCACTCCTTGAACATTATCACAGGTTCAGTAGCTATCACATACTTCTTGCTGACCTGGACCTTAAACAGTGTAATGTCATTAACCAACAAAGTAGAAGACAGACTTATTAATGAAATATCATCTCAATGCTCTTAATTTTCTTCACCTGCAAACTGTGAAGCATAGGCCCACAGGAAATGGCAGTGGTTCATGCAGGCTTGACACACCATTTCATGGAAGTCTCCACTGTCAGGGGGTACCGCACCGAGATGCTGTTGAAAAGAAACAAGCACACAGCAGTTGAACATTCACTGCAAATGAACAGATTCAGCTCTAGCTTTAGATGAGGAAGAATAACTGCCAACACATTTTCAGCACAAGTGTACACAGTCCCAATAATTCTGCAACAAATATCAACGTAACAAAGACTGGAAAGAGCTTATCAAATATCAGGAGAAAAAAAATAAATAAACCATTCTGTCTTTGCCCTGTTTGCAGTCCTGTATGCCTTCTGCTTCCCCAGAAATCTCAGTTCTATCTCAGTTCTAAACACTGTTTTTCTAAACACTGTCCTAAACACAGCTTACTAAGATACGTACCACACACTTTAAGCACCTAAATAATTTTTTATGATTGCTTTCCTGTATGTATTCTAAGTTTTCCTGCCATTCACACACTGCAATTGAGAAGAACTGCATCCCAAATCTCTCCATAAACCACTAAGAAATGGTTAAGCAATCAAAAGCACCACTTGCTTTATTCTGAAAAGCATTCTTACAAAGCTCACAGTATGCACCGTAATATTCTTAATAGGTACGTTTATAAAAAAAGAATGCAGTGGTTTAACATCTACAGGAACTATAATTGAAGCCAATCATCTTTTTTTTTTTCCCCCCTTTGATCCTACTACTTCAAACATTTTACTTTCTAACAAGCCAGTATGGAATTTCACTCATGCCCCTGAAGGGAGAAGAGACTGAAGGAAGCCCTCATGCTCACACGTTAAGTGGGACACTCACCCAAGTGCTTTACTGCTTCTGACAGATTTTCCTGAAGTTTGTAATCAGGAACCAACAGTGCCATTTGTTCCTTGCTATTTTAAGTAACTACAGTTTAAAAGCATTCTTCTGATTGACCTACTCAGGTAGGATGGTATGTCTCAGCAAGAAGCTTCTTATCACTGATTCTAATGATTAGAATTTTCTAATTAACAAGACTGATAGAGAAGTCAATGTCTTATTCTGCAGAAGGAACCCGCTTTTGCTAATGTTTTTTGTCTGGAGGGAAGAGCAGTGCCAGATTTAATATTCCCCTACATTAAGTGAAAAGAAACACCCTAGAACATACATAATAATCTTTTAAGAACTACAGCAAAACTTCCCAAGTAAAAATTAACATATGGACTTACCTGGCGCTAATTTATTTCTATGCAAATGGCAATTCTGCTACTTATAGTTTCCTTACCCTTCCGTGGAACCAGTCTTCACACACTATGCACTGGATCATTTCATCTGGGATCTGGATGGATGGTCACTTTATTAGCATTAACGTCAACCTTCAGAATCTTCCCCAAGCCTCACACTACAGCCCTGTGCAGAGCAAACTGCGTTTTTATCCTCACCCATCCACAGTGAGCTGCCATTAATGAGCAGTTAGAGTCAGTTTGCTTCCCTGAAGTTAAACAGCGTGTGTAATTTGTCATACCGACAAGCGTATGGAATTCTCAGTTACTATTACAAAACTTGTTTTCCCAGTAGAGCAAGGCATTCTCACACAAAAACATGGTGTTAGTATCTTTCTTCCAGTGAACAGAAAGGCAGGAGCAGGCAGCTGAGCAAAAGATGCTGACAGGTGACATCCAATTTATGTAAGAATGCCACAGTCCTGACTTAGCCATCCAAAATACGGTGTAATACAAGCCAATTTGTTACAGAATGGTTAATTATTTCTTTAAAGACACTTCTACACTTAGGAGAGATTACTTTACATTATCCTTTTCCCTACTTAAAAAGACATATGCCTTCCTTACTCCCTGAGTGCCAACAACTCTTCTCTGAGTGCCAACAGAAGTGTGTGTACATAAACCCAGTACTGTTTTCACACTGCAGACAGAGGAAGAGCTCTGGCTGCCACCAAGGAAGGCCAATGCTGCTGCTGTGGGACAGATTCCTCAGGGCAGAGCCCTGTCAGAGTGCTGCTGCAGGCAGGAGGAAGCAGATTCTGCTCTCCTTTAACACATCTGTTTGTTCCACGCTTCAAGTGGTTCTCAAGATAATGAGAAACAAATTGTCTAAAGCAGCTGTGCAACTTTATAAGGAGAAAGTAGAGACAGCTGCAGCAGCATTTCATCCCAGTGCTGGTTTGCCTTCCTTGTCTGTCTTCAAGGCATAAACATATTCTACCACTCGGAAACCATGAGAATGGAATCACTTTATACCGCACATCACAACCAAAACTGATATGGGACAGAAAGGTTTGTCAAGTGGGATCGTCCCCTTGGCACATCTCAAGGACCACCCTGTGCACATTCTTTCTGCTTGCATGGCAGCTATGTAGGCTCACTGCTGGATTTTGTATTTCATACCTCATCTTCAGGATCAGGGTAAGGTCTTTTGCAAGTACAGTACAAGCCGTAGAAATTGTCATTGTATTTATTTCCTGAATTCACTTTGCCCTTTTCCTAGAAGGAAAGGAAAAACCATTTCAGTATACAATGCAGTGAAAAACAAGACAGAACAGCTGCACAGCCTGGAATAATCCCCATTCCTGTTCAGCTTTACTTCCTAAAATCAAACATCGTGCACACAGCTTGAACATCTAAACATCACCCAGAGACACCTGTGCCGTGCAGTGAGCAGAAGATGGGGCATACAAGGAATGCGAGAGGTTGCTCTGAGTTACAAACAGGCTGGTGGGTCTCACTGCCAGGTAAGCTCCTCTCAAAACACAGCTGATATACGGCCAGGGGACCTCAGAACCACACAGGGTTGCAGCCTAATGCTGCCATATGATGTTACCGCCAATACTTTGTGCCACCCTTCTGAGAAGGAAAGAGGAGGCGATGTGAACACCCTCCCTCCACAATGTCGGCTGCGTTCTCAGATGGATGCTGATGGCTGCTGAAATGCTACGACTGATTTTGGACTGATTTCACACCAAGTGAGAAAGGAAGAGCCACGTGACCCACTTCATTCACTCAGAGAGTGACAGTGACAACTTAAGACTATCACAGGTCACTGTAGAAATCACCTGCTGTCAGTCTCTGGCTTACAGGCTATGGCTCTGCCCCGTTTCTACCAGACCAAACAGGGCATACACACCCACTGCTGCTTTATGTGTGCGTTACTGCCCAAGAAGCTGCCCCACAAGCACCTCTCTCTTGCCACCTCCCTGAAAGGTCACCAACTGCTGGACTACCTGAAGCCACCACTATGGAAGCACAGAGGAGTTCTTCACAGCCAGCCTAGACCTGGTCAGACTTGTGGCTGCAGACTACATTTCTGGCCTCACGCTGGCTGCAGGCATGGGCGGAGGGCAGGGAGACATCTCTGCTGCTCTTTGCACGTTTGGCCCCAGGGTCTCCCAGCATCTCTGCAGCTCTCCCACTCGCCCAACGTGCTGCCACATGCCAGCACCACGGCTGGAGGGAGGGCACTGACCTCCCGGGGCCAGTGCTCTGTCTCTGCAAAACCAACCTCCAGACTCACCGGGAGCAACTTGCACTGCAGGTTTTTGAACTTGCTGTTTCCACAGTCGCAGCGGAAGTTCCTGCAAAACAAAACAGCGAGTCACAGAACGGTTTGGGCTGGAAGGAACATCGCAGCCCCCCCATTTCTCACCCCCTGCCACGGGCCAGCTGCCCCCACCACATCAGAGCCCGGCACCCCATCCAAGCCGGCCCCGGGCGGGGCTGGGGCACCCACAGCTCCGCACCGCTGTGCCAGCGCCTCGGCGTGAAGAATCCCTGCCTCACACCTAACCTGCATCTCCCCTTACAGCTTAAAGCCGCTCCCCTTTGTGCTCTCGCTATCAGTCCGCGCAAAAAGTCGCTCCCCAACCCCTCCTCCCCCTTCCCCCCGCTTATCGGCTCCCCTCAAGTCCTGGAAGGGAAAAAAAACCTCCGCACCTCGGCGCACGGCAACCCTCGTGCTCGACCCCTTAGCCCCGTGCCGGTACCTCTTGGTGTAGAGCTCGAGGAGGCGGTGGGAGCCGTGGCACTCGTAGCTGCACGCCAGGCAGATGCCGGCGGGCTCGGCGCCGGGCGGCGTGCAGGTGCTGCAGGCGTACAGCGCCTGGCGCTTCACCGCGCCCTGCGGGGACACAGCGCGGTAACGGGCGGCCGGCAGCGGGACGGGGCCGCGAGGGAAGGAAGGGGGGGGGGGACGCGAGGGAAGGAAGGGGGTCCCGCTCCCGGCCCCGCCCGCACCTGGGAGTAGCTGCACCGCTCGTGGTCGCTGCCGCCCAGCACGGCCCGCGCCTCCTTCTCCAGCTCCTCGTTCTCCGCCAGCACCTCCGCCAGGGACACCACGGGCTCCTCCGCCGCCCCAGCGCCGCCGCCGCCCCCCGGCCCGGCTCCCTCCGCCGCCGCCGCCATGGCCGCGGACAGACGCCGAGGCGGGAAGCGCGCGGCCCGAGCGCCGGGCGGCGCCACGGCGGAAGCGGAACCGGGCGGCGGGAGCGCGCGTCACACGGCCGAGGCGCGCGGCCGAAGCGCGCCGCCCCCTTCCCGCCATGGAGCTGGTGGCGGAGCTGCGCGCGGGCGGCGGGCGGGCGCGGGAAGTGCGCGTGCGGTGCGCGGCGGAG